>JBAIZL010000003.1:7328338-7485838 GCA_036971475.1 Prosapia bicincta | reverse complement strand
CCCTTATTATTATAAGTCTTAATAATAAATCACTTAATATTATAATCCTTAGTAATATAACTCTTAATAATATAACCCTTAATATTTGCTTTATATTAAAACCCGTTTAATATAAATCTTAATAATAAAACTCTTTTAATATAACCCTTACTATTAAAACTTTTAATACAACCCTAATATTATAACTCCTAATAATATAACTCTTAATATTATAACTCCTAATAATACAACCCTTATATTATTACCCTTAATATTAAAACCCTTAATATTAAAAACCCTCTTAATATAACCCTTAATATTAAAACCCTCTTAATATATCCCTTATTATTAAAACCCTCTTAATATATCTCTTGTATTAAAACCCTTCTAATATAACCCTTAATAATAAAACTCTTAATATTATAATTCTTACTATTACAACCCTTTTTATATAACCCTTAATATTCTAACGTTTAATAATATATCCCTTAATATTATTACACTTAATAATAAAACCCTTAATATTATAACCCTTTTATTATAATCATTAATATTAAAATCCTTTTAGTATAACCCTTAATATTAAAACCTTTAATATTAAAACCCTTTTAATATAACTCTTAATATTAAAATTCTTTTAATGTAACGCTTAATATTCAAACCCTTAATATTAAAATTCTTACTATTAAAACCCTTTTAATATTACCCTTAATATTAAAAACCCTTCTAATATAACCCTTATTATTATAACCCTTGATATTACAACCCTGTTTTTCTACTATGATACATCAAGATATTCTAGATGTTTTCATGTTGACAAAAATAACTGAACACGGCTAAAGTGCTTTACCTGTCATCTTCATTAGGAAGATGAAATCAATTATAAGGGGGCAAATAATTTTAAACCTTAAAAAAACAAGAATGTCATCAGAAAATACCAAATATGTCTAAATATTTCTCAAAAATAACTGAACACGGCTAAAGTGCTTTAACTGTCATCTTCATTAGGAAGATGAAATCAATTATAAGGTGTCAAATAAACTTGAAAAAACAAGAACGTCATCAGAAAATACCAAATATGTCTAAATATTTCTCAAAGGAAGTTTTTTTGTGGGTTATCAACGTGATTCAAATTGTAGAGAAAGGTTAGGCTAGTAACCTGCGGCTATAAGCCGACATGTGGGTTTCATTATGGTTTTGGGTCCATGTTCTGTCTAGGGTAGAACATCTACCAGCTCTGATGTAGATTGATTGCCCTAATGCATGGAATGTATAAAATATTAGATTTTTTGTTCATTTTTAAAACAGCAGATCGTTCAACTCTTGGTGGTATTGTGGCGTGTTTTGAATCTTACCTAACGTTTATACGCATTTATTTGTTGTGTTTTTAACCGAATAGAAAGATGTATTTATGCAAATACTAAGTGAATACAGTACACTATAAAGATGGTTATAATGGGGTCATTTACAATGATAAAACTCCAAAACACAACGTCGAGCACTAGCTTTCATGAATATGCACGTTCAAGTAAGGAAGTCATCGATTTCAGAGGTGAAAGAATTACAATCACTCTTGCCAAGATCCACCTTTGTTACTGAAACGTCAACAATATTTTAATAAACTGTTACATGGTTTGATATTGTATTTTAGAGTGTGTTTCCCCCACTGTAACTTAAAAATAAAATTATATTAATATATTTGTAAAAATAGTGGTAAAGATAAAGTTATTTTAAACGTTTTTCAAAATGGAAAAATCAGTTTCTTCAAAGACGTTGTGAAAAACTAGAATTGAGTAAATTTAAAAATTGGACAGAAATATACTGTAGTCGTACTTAGTGTTGTAACGCATTGAATTAGTGGTCATGGTGACGTAATAAAAGTATGACGTTCCGAAGCAATGTGTACGATGACTTGTCAGCTGTGGAAGGTTGGAAAGGGTTGTAAATGTATGTAGGGCAAAGATAAGGACACGAACCGCATTTAAAATGATTGAATTAGTAAACATATAGAATTATTCCTTAAAACTGTGAATATTGGAAACTCTCTACTGGAGTCAAGTGTTGTCTGCCAGTTACAACCCTGGTTGTAAGGATTGGGAAGAATAGATGGAGTTAGGTAGGATTAAGAAGAATATAGAATGATTACTTAAAACTGTGAACATTAGAAACTCTCTATTGGAGTCAAGTGTTGTCTGCCAGTTACAACCCCTTGTTGTAAGGATTGGGAAGAATAGATGGAGTTAGGTAGGATTCAGAAAAATATAGAATGATTCCTTAAAACTGTGAATATTAGAAACTCTCTATTGGAGTCAAGTGTTGTCTGCCAGTTACAACCCCTTGTTGTAAGGATTGGGAAGAATAGATGGAGTTAGGTAGGATTAAGAATAATATAGAATGATTCCTTAAAACTGTGAATATTAGAAACTCTCTATTGGAGTCAAGTGTTGTCTGCCAGTTACAACCCCTTGTTGTAAGGATTGGGAAGAATAGATGGAGTTAGGTAGGATTAGGAAAAATATAGAATGATTCCTTAAAACTGTGAATATTAGAAACTCTCTATGGGAGTCAAGTGTTGTCTGCCAGTTACAACCCCTTGTTGTAAGGATTGGGAAGAATAGATGGAGTTAGGTAGGATTAGAAAAATATAGAATGATTCCTTAAAACTGTGAATATTAGAAACTCTCTATTGGAGTCAAGTGTTGTCTGCCAGTTACAACCCCTTGTTGTAAGGATTGGGAAGAATAGATGGAGTTAGATAGGATTAGAAAAATATAGAATGATTCCTTAAAACTGTGAATATTAGAAACTCTCTATTGGAATCAAGTGTTGTCTGCCAGTTACAACCCCTTGTTGTAAGGATTGGGAAGAATAGGTGGAGTTAGGTAGGATTAGAAAAATATAGAATGATTCCTTAAAACTGTGAATATTAGAAACTCTCTATTGGAGTCAAGTGTTGTCTGCCAGTTACAACCCCTTGTTGTAAGGATTGGGAAGAATAGGTGGAGTTAGGTAGGATTAAGAAAAATATAGAATGATTCCTTAAAACTGTGAATATTAGAAACTCTCTATGAGAGACAAGTGACGTCTGCCAGTTACAACCCCTTGTTGTAAGGATTGGGAAGAATAGGTGGAGTTAGGTAGGATTAAGAAAAATATAGGATGATTCCTTAAAACTGTGAATATTAGAAACTCTCTATTGGAGTCAAGTGTTGTCTGCCAGTTACAACCCCTTGTTGTAAGGATTGGGAAGAATAGATGGAGTTAGGTAGGATTAAGAATAATATAGAATGATTCCTTAAAACTGTGAATATTAGAAACTCTCTATTGGAGTCAAGTGTTGTCTGCCAGTTACAACCCCTTGTTGTAAGGATTGGGAAGAATAGGTGGAGTTAGGTAGGATTAAGAAAAATATAGAATGATTCCTTAAAACTGTGAATATTAGAAACTCTCTATTGGAGTCAAGTGTTGTCTGCCAGTTACAACCCCTTGTTGTAAGGATTGGGAAGAATAGATGGAGTTAGGTAGGATTAGGAAAAATATAGAATGATTCCTTAAAACTGTGAATATTAGAAACTCTCTATGGGAGTCAAGTGTTGTCTGCCAGTTACAACCCCTTGTTGTAAGGATTGGGAAGAATAGATGGAGTTAGGTAGGATTAGGAAAAATATAGAATGATTCCTTAAAACTGTGAATATTAGAAACTCTCTATTGGAGTCAAGTGTTGTCTGCCAGTTACAACCCCTTGTTGTAAGGATTGGGAAGAATAGGTGGAGTTAGGTAGGATTAAGAATAATATAGAATGATTCCTTAAAACTGTGAATATTAGAAACTCTCTATTGGAGTCAAGTGTTGTCTGCCAGTTACAAACCCTTGTAAGGATTGGGAAGAATAGGTGGAGTTAGGTAGGATTAAGAAAAATATAGAATGATTCCTTAAAACTGTGAATATTAGAAACTCTCTATTGGAGTCAAGTGTTGTCTGCCAGTTACAACCCCTTGTTGTAAGGATTGGGAAGAATAGGTGGAGTTAGGTAGGATTAAGAAAAATATAGAATGATTCCTTAAAACTGTGAATATTAGAAACTCTCTATTGGAGTACCAAGTGTTGTCTGCCAGTTACAACCCCTTGTTGTAAGGATTGGGAAGAATAGATGGAGTTAGGTAGGATTAGGAAAAATATATAATGATTCCTTAAAGCTGTGAATATTAGAAACTCTCTATGGGAGTCAAGTGTTGTCTGCCAGTTACAACCCCTTGTTGTAAGGATTGGGAAGAATAGATGGAGTTAGGTAGGATTAGGAAAAATATAGAATGATTCCTTAAAACTGTGAATATTAGAAACTCTCTATTGGAGTCAAGTGTTGTCTGCCAGTTACAACCCCTTGTTGTAAGGATTGGGAAGAATAGGTGGAGTTAGGTAGGATTAAGAATAATATAGAATGATTCCTTAAAACTGTGAATATTAGAAACTCTCTATTGGAGTCAAGTGTTGTCTGCCAGTTACAACCCCTTGTTGTAAGGATTGGGAAGAATAGATGGAGTTAGGTAGGATTAGGAAAAATATAGAATGATTCCTTAAAACTGTGAATATTAGAAACTCTCTATTGGAGTCAAGTGTTGTCTGCCAGTTACAACCCCTTGTTGTAAGGATTGGGAAGAATAGATGGAGTTAGGTAGGATTAGGAAAAATATAGAATGATTCCTTAACACTGTGAATATTAGAAACTCTCTATTGGAGTCAAGTGTTGTCTGCCAGTTACAACCCCTTGTTGTAAGGATTGGGAAGAATAGGTGGAGTTAGGTAGGATTAAGAATAATATAGAATGATTCCTTAAAACTGTGAATATTAGAAACTCTCTATTGGAGTCAAGTGTTGTCTGCCAGTTACAACCCCTTGTTGTAAGGATTGGGAAGAATAGATGGAGTTAGGTAGGATTAGGAAAAATATAGAATGATTCCTTAAAACTGTGAATATTAGAAACTCTCTATGGGAGTCAAGTGTTGTCTGCCAGTTACAACCCCTTGTTGTAAGGATTGGGAAGAATAGATGGAGTTAGGTAGGATTAAGAAAAATATAGAATGATTCCTTAAAACTGTGAATATTAGAAACTCTCTATTGGAGTCAAGTGTTGTCTGCCAGTTACAACCCCTTGTTGTAAGGATTGGGAAGAATAGATGGAGTTAGGTAGGATTAGGAAAAATATAGAATGATTCCTTAAAACTGTGAATATTAGAAACTCTCTATTGGAGTCAAGTGTTGTCTGCCAGTTACAACCCCTTGTTGTAAGGATTGGGAAGAATAGATGGAGTTAGGTAGGATTAAGAAAAATATAGAATGATTCCTTAAAACTGTGAATATTAGAAACTCTCTATTGGAGTCACGTGTTGTCTGCCAGTTACAACCCCTTGTTGTAAGGATTGGGAAGAATAGATGGAGTTAGGTAGGATTAAGAAAAATATAGAATGATTCTTTAAAACTGTGAACATTAGAAACTCTCTATTGGAGTCACGTGTTGTCTGCCAGTTACAACCCCTTGTTGTAAGGATTGGGAAGAATAGATGGAGTTAGGTAGGATTAGGAAAAATATAGAATGATTCCTTAAAACTGTGAATATTAGAAACTCTCTATTGGAGTCAAGTGTTGTCTGCCAGTTACAACCCCTTGTTGTAAGGATTGGGAAGAATAGATGGAGTTAGGTAGGATTAAGAAGAATATAGAATGATTCCTTAAAACTGTGAATTTTAGAAACTCTCTATTGGAGTCAAGTGTTGTCTGCCAGTTACAACCCCTTGTTGTAAGGATTGGGAAGAATAGATGGAGTTAGGTAGGATTAAGAAGAATATAGAATGATTCCTTAAAACTGTGAATATTAGAAACTCTCTATTGGAGTCAAGTGTTGTCTGCCAGTTACAACCCCTTGTTGTAAGGATTGGGAAGAATAGATGGAGTTAGGTAGGATTAAGAAGAATATAGAATGATTCCTTAAAACTGTGAATATTAGAAACTCTCTATTGGAGTCAAGTGTTGTCTGCCAGTTACAACCCCTTGTTGTAAGGATTGGGAAGAATAGATGGAGTTAGGTAGGATTAAGAAGAATATAGAATGATTCCTTAAAACTGTGAATATTAGAAACTCTCTATTGGAGTCAAGTGTTGTCTGCCAGTTACAACCCCTTGTTGTAAGGATTGGGAAGAATAGATGGAGTTAGGTAGGATTAAGAAGAATATAGAATGATTCCTTAAAACTGTGAATATTAGAAACTCTCTATTGGAGTCAAGTGTTGTCTGCCAGTTACAACCCCTTGTTGTAAGGATTGGGAAGAATAGATGGAGTTAGGTAGGATTAAGAAAAATATAGAATGATTCTTTAAAACTGTGAACATTAGAAACTCTCTATTGGAGTCACGTGTTGTCTGCCAGTTACAACCCCTTGTTGTAAGGATTGGGAAGAATAGATGGAGTTAGGTAGGATTAGGAAAAATATAGAATGATTCCTTAAAACTGTGAATATTAGAAACTCTCTATTGGAGTCAAGTGTTGTCTGCCAGTTACAACCCCTTGTTGTAAGGATTGGGAAGAATAGATGGAGTTAGGTAGGATTAAGAAGAATATAGAATGATTCCTTAAAACTGTGAATTTTAGAAACTCTCTATTGGAGTCAAGTGTTGTCTGCCAGTTACAACCCCTTGTTGTAAGGATTGGGAAGAATAGATGGAGTTAGGTAGGATTAAGAAGAATATAGAATGATTCCTTAAAACTGTGAATATTAGAAACTCTCTATTGGAGTCAAGTGTTGTCTGCCAGTTACAACCCCTTGTTGTAAGGATTGGGAAGAATAGATGGAGTTAGGTAGGATTAAGAAGAATATAGAATGATTCCTTAAAACTGTGAATATTAGAAACTCTCTATTGGAGTCAAGTGTTGTCTGCCAGTTACAACCCCTTGTTGTAAGGATTGGGAAGAATAGATGGAGTTAGGTAGGATTAAGAAGAATATAGAATGATTCCTTAAAACTGTGAATATTAGAAACTCTCTATTGGAGTCAAGTGTTGTCTGCCAGTTACAACCCCTTGTTGTAAGGATTGGGAAGAATAGATGGAGTTAGGTAGGATTAAGAAGAATATAGAATGATTCCTTAAAACTGTGAATATTAGAAACTCTCTATTGGAGTCAAGTGTTGTCTGCCAGTTACAACCCCTTGTTGTAAGGATTGGGAAGAATAGATGGAGTTAGGTAGGATTAAGAAGAATATAGAATGATTCCTTAAAACTGTGAATATTAGAAACTCTCTATTGGAGTCAAGTGTTGTCTGCCAGTTACAACCCCTTGTTGTAAGGATTGGGAAGAATAGATGGAGTTAGGTAGGATTAAGAAGAATATAGAATGATTCCTTGAAACTGTGAATATTAGAAACTCTCTATTGGAGTCAAGTGTTGTCTGCCAGTTACAACCCCTTGTTGTAAGGATTGGGAAGAATAGATGGAGTTAGGTAGGATTAAGAAGAATATAGAATGATTCCTTAAAACTGTGAATATTAGAAACTCTCTATTGGAGTCAAGTGTTGTCTGCCAGTTACAACCCCTTGTTGTAAGGATTGGGAAGAATAAATGGAGTTAGGTAGGATTAAGAAAAATATTGAATGAATGTAGAATATGAATAGAAGCAAAAATTATGGCATCCCCTTAGCCAGGGTAGCTTGTTTGAAGTAGACGTTCTCAAGTATGACTTGAAGCATAATGTCTACCTGCTTCACTGTGTCTTCGATAGATAAACTATTCTTGTTGTTTCTGTTTTGTAAAACTTTCAGTGGAGCTTTTATAAAATTTTATTCACAAATTAATTTTTATAAATTCATTAGCAAATTGTTATATGTTCGATTCACAAACTAAGTAAATAGTGAGTAATACCTATACAGTCGACAGCATTATGCTCGTCGATGAATTCCAATACTTGTACAATACGATTAAATTGGGATCTAAGCTGAAAGTAACGCTACGTATTCCCTGGTCATCTCTATGAATAAGTCGTCGCGTTTAATTAAAAAATTATCGTGAAAGCCCTTTAGGTTCCAATATAAACTTTTACAAATAATTATAAACAATTTTTAAATTTTTTTCACGCCGTAGAAAAAATACTGAAGTGATTGAAAATGCCGTAACTGCTTTCGAAACGGCCTTTAACAACATTGTTACGAAGGTGCGTGCTCCTTGTCGGATGTGATGCGCTCAAGCGAGCCTGTTACTACCGTTTTATGACTTCCAGACTACTAACGTTGTACTCTTTTTTTCCGAAATCTTTTCCGAACACAGAAGGCACTGGATAGTTTTTTGTGGTAAATGTTTACGAGCTTGTTTTAATGTTCGAGCACTGTCGAAGAGAGGTTGGGCTGCTCGTGGGAAGGTATCGGGTCAGAGGTGAGTGCTCATAGTAGGGTATAATTTGAAAGCATGCAAGCGAGAACTTGGAGCACGATTTGTTGGAGCCATGGTGGGAGGAAGATTTGGTTTGACCGCAGCATAGTGCGAGGAAGGTTGGGCCAGTGACGTCACCGGGTTGACTAGAATGCACCTACCTA
Organism: Prosapia bicincta; assembly: GCA_036971475.1. Classification (NCBI taxonomy): domain Eukaryota; kingdom Metazoa; phylum Arthropoda; class Insecta; order Hemiptera; family Cercopidae; genus Prosapia; species Prosapia bicincta. The sequence continues at coordinate 7,477,285 of JBAIZL010000003.1, read as the reverse complement.
CTTGTCTGTGTGCTGCCATATTACTTTCAATTTTAGTACTGTGTGAGTAAATTATACTTACATACTGTCTATCTGTATTCCAACAAGACCCATTCTCTAAGAAATGTAACGTTTTATATCGTCACTCTTTGGCCCTGATTTAATACAATAATCCTGCCACCAATATCCGTCCTAACGATTCTACCTTATAAATCACTTAAACAATAGTTTTGACTATCCGAAATATAAATTTTGTAAATTTGTTAAAACTTACTGAGACAGAATGTTTTCGATCGCAATGTGGCAACTTCATCAGTGTCTTCTGCTTGGAGATGTTAGGTCAAGCGGTGACGTTTTCAAAGGTAGGTTTTCGATAGTATCAAAGAGTATGCGTGACTTGTATTGTGTTTGTTCGTTTAATATGTTTGTACTTTGTGTTTTTGTGAGTCTGTAAATTTCATATTGTTCTAGTGTGTTGAGATGTGGTCCTTTTTTGTTGATGTGTAGGAATTCTAAGTTATGGTAAATGTCTGTGTATTTTTGTCCTGTTTCATTTATGTGATTGTAAAATGTTGAGTTGGTGTTCTGTTTAATTTAAAGTTCGGATAGTCAAAACTATTGTTTAAGTGATTAATAAGATGCGCCGAACGTAATGGACTACAAAATTCAAGGATTCTACCTTCTCATGAATCCTGCAGCAAATGTACTCTTATAATTACGATAACAGATTATTTCGTTTCGCAATCAGTAGTTATCTTTCTTCGTCCACATTTTGTATAAAAAATTCGTAATTAATTTTACCAACCATTTAATCCCATCTTCCAGGTTCAATTTTTTTGTCGACTTATAATTCTGAAATCACACTACAGTGAGCTTTTTCTTTGTGTGTGCGCGCGCGTGCATGAGTGCACGCACTCGTTATAATTCTAGTAACACTGTTTTCTAATAATTTTCTCACCTACACCTGACTTTGCTATAATCGTTCTATTAGCGAGCCATCTTTCGGAAGTGTCAGGTTTCTTCAACTTCAAGTGCTGCAAGCCGGCACCAAAACATCAAGTAGGCCTAAGGTGCGGGCAAAATATAATTTCAAATAAAGCCTGTCATCCTAAATATATAAATGTAAAATGTACAAGATAACTCTTAAAAAAGCCTAATACAATTCTCCTTAAAGTGGGATATATCGATTAACATATTTTCGTAGTTTTTATCGTCCGTGTCGACCGACGACACTTTACCGATATTATTAAACTGATTAACAACTTGCCGAGGTTTATAACTTTGTAAGTTTGGCAAGTTGTTAATTAGTTTGTAACCACATTATTTTTTTTATTAATTTTCTATAAAACTGTAAGAAAGATCGACATTTTTTACAAACTACAATCGTTTTGGAAAGCCATAACAAATTAAAACGGCGGTAATTTTTTGACGGATCTTAGGCATTTATAGATTGTGTCTGTTATCACATTTATAGCGTTTGAATATGGTGTTTGACTAGTTTGGGGTTGAATTTGTGATGACTTGGATTTTAGAATCTTTCCTGTAGTTTTACTAAAAGCAAATGTGTATTCTTATAAACAATTTAACATGTTCCTATATTTGAAGCCACAGTGGGGTGTACAGCGTCACGTTAGATTGTGTAATGGTGACGAAACGGATCAGATGACGTGCAGTGGCCCAAAGCCGTCGAAATGTGAAACATTTAGAATGAAAAAAGATATTTTGGCTAGTCATTGCCGCGAAATGGTATGCAACGTCTTTGGCTCTGACCAGCGCCACAGAGGTTAGGTTAGGTTTGGTCGCGGATGTTTATATCAGCCAAAATGAATATTAACGCATGGTTCACATTAGAATAAACTAGAATATTTCTTATTCGGGACAATGGTTTCAAATCTCGTGACCGTTCAGTGATTCGCACATCAAAATCATCGCTGGTTTTATTTAAAAAATCTTATCACTAATCATTCTATATTGTTTACACCGCTATAGTAAACTACCCTGATGAAAATGAGCAAAATTAGATATATTAAAGTCATTACTCATGCAAAAGCTGAAGTCTGTACTCAAAGTAGCCGCCATGAAAACAATGATAACTGGTACAATTTCAATGTACAGGGAATCCGTTTGGCTTCTGGATTAGGTTTTTTTAGTATAACGTAATCTAACCTAACCTAACAAGGTTATTGAAGGACATATAAGTTGGGTACACACACATATATAACCTATTTTTTATTGTGTGTGTGTGTGTGTGTGTGTGTAACAAGGTTATGATATCCTAGGATATGATATGTAATAAGTTGGCATACATATGTTTACGTTTGGCCTGACAGAATATTAAAGCAACTGTCGTCTTGTCGTGAACTGAGAGGGAAATGTAATATATTGAAGGATTACATGGGGATGTAAATCTCCATAGGTCCTTCGTTCTGACAGATGGGAGCCGGGCCGTACCCCTAAGGCGAGGATGCACTTAATTAATCCTCGCCACATGTGCATCTACACTGTACAAGCCCGTGACCGAGGCTAGGATGGCACGAGATAGTGGGATCATTTCCGGCACACATACATACTTACTCATACTTAGTGTATTTTTAAAACGTTCTAAGCAATCTATTCAAAATATAATTCAATGAAACAATAAATAGCCTGTAAGGAAACAGTAAGTACCGTAGAACGATCTAGACAACTGAGTTCGTATAATTATAAGTTTGCAAGCCAGTGTAACTGTGATTACTTACGAATTATAGGGTTGTAAAAATGAGTAGGAAAAAAGGTGTAGAAGAGGATTACGTCATTGCGTGTGCAGGATTACATAGCTAAAGTAAATCTAGTTACACCTTAGCGGGGCCATAAAGCCTACCCGTCACATCCTGTAGTAAGAAGAGGCATATTAGATTCCTTTGGCACTCTCTATAAACGTTTCTAATATCGAATTTGTTCACATGTTGTTTACCTGAACCTTTTCTTAGCCGACGACTTCTTACCTAACCTTTTCTGTCCTTCACTTACCTGACAATTTCTTACCCAACTTGTTACATTTATAACTTTTTTCTCCTGGTTTTGCAGGATTTCGACATTAATTATAGGGGCAAAGCTTATCTGCAGCGAGAAGCCTATTTCACCTGTATACTTTCAAATCCCTCACTCCTATTCGTTGGCCTTGACATCTCGGCGGTATAACCTGCAAATACATTGGGGGAACTTAATACTTTCCGAGAAAAATTGTAAATTAAAAATTAACTTTTTATGGAATGTTTATTAAATGCATATTTAAAATATAAATTTAGACACTAGTTTAGATTGCTTAAAGTTATAAGACGATTAGCCTTTGTGAATATTTACGTCTATCAAGCGAGTACGAGCAAGAATATAGTACAGTATATAAGAGACATATATAAAGGGCATTATAATCTATGTACAGGTATACACATATCAAATTATACATAAAATAATACATTATTTATATATTCTTGAATTTTATAGTCCATTACGTTCGGTGAATCTTATTAATCACTTAAACAATAGTTTATGAACATCCGAACTTTAATTTTGTAAATTTGTTAAAACTTACTGAGACAGAACTTCATCAGTGTCTTCTGCTTGGAGAGTTTAGGAGATTAAAAAAATATTTATATATGACTTATTTTATAGTATAAAGGGGGTATCCAAGTAGGACTGAAGTAGGGAAATAAAACCCCTGCCACACGTAATATAGGGACGTTATTCGGTCATCACGTGTGGAAGGTGAAGGAGAGGACAACTGAAGTAGGGACATAAAACCCCTGATACAGACGTGATATAGGGACGTTATTAGGGCGTCGCATGGGAAAGGTGAAGGAGAGGACATACAGTTGAATCACTTTGACAAAAATCGCCTTGCGCATGGGGGGGTGAGGGGTGGGGTTTGGCCACGTGCTAGGGGAGGAGGAAGAGAAAGTTCTAAATAGAATCGCTACTAGCCTGACTACATTCTTTCGGCTGAATTGATTCATTTATGGACGTCAAGAGGAAAATCCTGGGTACTACCCGATTGCACCCTTTTCTAAAGAAACTAAAAACAAGTGCATTATAAAACATAAAAGACAACATAAAACCTAAATAAAAAAACCAGTAAAGATTTTTGGAAAGGTACGCATAGATCCATCACCGGTTGTTTCCACGACCAACTGAAGTGTCGCTCAGAGCTGTCGCTCTAACGCGCATGCGCACTGGCACCTCTTGGCAAATTTTTCACAAAGTGATTCGACTGTATCTGAAGTAGAGGATGTACTCTTTATCGAGGTCATAAAGAGGTGCCTACCCGTTACAACCCCTTTAAAGAAAAAAATAAAGAAGTGTAGATAGAATAAGGTAAGGCTAAGTATAAGGCATAATGATCTTCGGGTATTGTGAACTAGGAAAGTCATGAAATCAAGCTGTGGGGGTCGGGAACCTGAAGTAGATTTGTTCTCAACCGAAGTGAAGAGAGGTTTCTACCCGCTACTGTTACACCTGAGAGACACTTATTGGCATCATTATCCTCATAGTTGAACTGTAATCTCTCTTGGCATTTCCCCGGTTCCACTAAAACTTATGGGAGAAAAAAGAAGTGCTGAGCGAAAAAACTTTAAAACATGATAAGAGGTGTTAAATGAACGGTGAAAATGAATTCTTTTTTATTGTTGAAGAGAAAAAACGACAAAAGGTATACAATCAAGAGGGAAGCCCGCAATCAACGAATGCAAAGAAGAGAATCTAAATGACGATGAGATTCAGGATAGAAGAACCTAGAGGCAAAGGAAGGAGGATGTAAAGAAGAGTGTGTAAAGAACATATTATAGTCTTAGTTTATTTTCTCTAAAAGGTTTTTCAGTCTCCATTTATTGTTCTGACCTAGTGGTTTTCTTTTCCTTGCATTAACCTCAGGTGACCACTTTACCTTTATTTGATCTACATCTCCGTTACGCTATTCATAGTTTTGATGACGTACACATCCATACCTTGTTTTACAATCTATAGTTGAATTTTTATAGAATATAATATTTTTAAAGTAGGTCACAAATCCAATGTCTTATTACCCAAGTCTTTTTACATGAGTAGTAGTATTCAAGGTCTCTTGTTACCAAACCTAAAGAATTCTGTGTACAGTAGTAAAAGCTCAAGTAACAGCGACATCTGCATATCCTACACGGTTTCTCCATATCCACCTAAAGGTAATACCGAGCTGTATTTGCAGAGATTACGTAGGGTTTGAACGAAAGCTATAAATAACCGTGATCACATGTGATCACGCCATGTCCTTTTGGCGCACGTATAATTACACGTTGGCGAGATCTGCATATCCTACACGGTTTCTCCATATCCACCTAAAGGTAATACCGAGTTGTATTTGCAGAGATTACGTAGGGTTTGAACGAAAGCTATAAATAACCGTGATCACATGTGATACAATCACGCCATGTCCTTTTGGCGCACGTATAATTACACGTTGGCGAGATCTGCATATCCTACACGGTTTCTCCATATCCACCTAAAGGTAATACCGAGTTGTATTTGCAGAGATTACGTAGGGTTTGAACGAAAGCTATAAATAACCGTGATCACATGTGATACAATCACGCCATGTCCTTTTGGCGCACGTATAATTACACGTTGGCGAGATCTGATCTGAAAAGGTTTTTTTTTTCTAGACAGCATTTTGTGGTTTTACAGAAATTCTATCGTTTGAAGTAATTAAGGCTATAATGGCCATGACGGATTCCGGTCTGGGATACTGGAAGCCTACAGCTACCTAGCTTGTACGGAGTCTAGATGGAAAGTTCTTGCGACAAACGCAAAGATTACTGTGGTTATTTTTAAAAGGGCAAAATATTTATAATAATTTAGTTTTTTATTGATGTATTTTGTTTAGTTCTGACATGTTATATGTGCAAGGTACACGATATTATTGTATTTCTTCACCTGAAAGATAAAATGAATTTACCCAAAAGAGACATAGAAAGAGACTTATCCAGGCAATGCTCAGTTGCGTACTTTATATCTAGAGTGGAAGATGCTCGCTGACTCAGTGTTTGTCGAAATTCGCTGCTATATGTATCGTTCTGCCGCTCTAAGTTAGAGTAAGTTGTAAGTTAAAGTTTGTAGTGGTAACACTCCCTGATGATGATGATGACTTTGTCATTGAAACGCATATGAGTCAATAAATGATTAATCTGTGAGTTTTGTGTACGTCTTTTATTTGTATTAAATATTGTGTTATGAGTTAATAACTGTGATACATTATTTATATTGCGATTAATCTTACTGCAATAAATTTAATATAATGAAAATAAGTTATACATTTATATTCTAATTTTAGAAATAAAAACTTCCTTAGGCGCGTCTGATACTTTTAAATACCGATTTATATTAAATTCGTTACACAAAATTTTTATTTAGTGAATTTGTCAACATGAAAGAAGATTTGCTATTAGTTAACTACATTCTTTTATTAATAACTACATTACGTAGGTTGTAATAAAACTTGTAATAAGAACATTCTTCAAATAAATTATTCACATCTGTCTGCTAGTCTTACTAATTGCAACCACAAATTGCAGACTTCTTTCGTTCTAAACTCTTTACAAACACTATTTAAATCTATTCTAATTTATAGTTAATTATTTCCAGTGCTCTTATCACTAGATCCGACAAGATTATCTAAAATGACTAAATATGACTAGATTAGGCCTAATAGTCCCCGAGAGTTCCCTCAAGTACTGTTTGTGTGAGTATTTAAATCTATTCTAATTTATAGTTAATTATTTCCAGTGTTCCTATCACTAGATCCGACAAGATTATCTAAAATGACTAAAAATGACTAGATTAGACCTAATAGTCCCCGAGAGTTCCCTCAAGTACTGTTTGTGTGAGTATTTAAATCTATTCTAATTTATAGTTAGTTATTTCCAGTGTTCTTATCACTAGATCCGACAAGATTATCTAAAATGACTAAAAATGACTAGATTAGGCCTAATAGTCCCCGAGAGTTCCCTCAAGTACTGTTTGTGTGAGTATTTAAATCTATTCTAATTTATAGTTAATTATTTCCAGTGTTCTTATCACTAGATCCGACAAGATTATCTAAAATGACTAAAAATGACTAGATTAGGCCTAATAGTCCCCGAGAGTTCCCTCAAGTACTGTTTGTGTGAGTATTTAAATCTATTATAATTTATAGTTAATTATTTCCAGTGTTTTTATCACTAGATCCGACAAGATTATCTAAAATGACTAAAAATGACTATATTAGGCCTAATAGTCCCCGAGAGTTCCCTCAAGTACTGTTTGTGTGAGTATTTAAATCTATTCTAATTTATAGTTAATTATTTCCAGTGTTCTTATCACTAGATCCGACAAGATTATTTAAAATGACAAAAAATGACTAGATTAGGCCTAATAGTCCCGAGAGTTCCCTCAAGTACTGTTTGTGTGAGTATTTAAATCTATTCTAATTTATAGTTAATTATTTCCAGTGTTCTTATCACTAGATCCGACAAGATTATCTAAAATGACTAAAAATGACTAGATTAGGCGTAATAGTCCCCGAGAGTTCCCTCAAGTACTGTTTGTGTGAGTATTTAAATCTATTCTAATTTTTAGTTAATTATTTCCAGTGTTCTTATCACTAGATCCGACAAGATTATCTAAAATGACTAGATTAGGCCTAATAGTCCCCGAGAGTTCCCTCAAGTACTGTTTGTGTGAGTATTTAAATCTATTCTAATTTATAGTTAATTATTTCCAGTGTTCTTATCACTAGATCCGACAAGATTATCTAAAATGACTAAAAATGACTAGATTAGGCGTAATAGTCCCCGAGAGTTCCCTCAAGTACTGTTTGTGTGAGTATTTAAATCTATTCTAATTTTTAGTTAATTATTTCCAGTGTTCTTATCACTAGATCCGACAAGATTATCTAAAATGACTAGATTAGGCCTAATAGTCCCCGAGAGTTCCCTCAAGTACTGTTTGTGTGAGTATTTAAATCTATTCTAATTTTTAGTTAATTATTTCCAGTGTTCTTATCACTAGATCCGACAAGATTATCTAAAATGACTAGATTAGGCCTAATAGTCCCCGAGAGTTCCCTCAAGTACTGTTTGTGTGAGTATTTAAATCTATTCTAATTTATAGTTAATTATTTCCAGTGTTCTTATCACTAGATCCGACAAGATTATCTAAAATGACTAAAAATGACTAGATTAGGCCTAATAGTCCCCGAGAGTTACCTCAAGTACTGTTTGTGTGAGTATTTAAATCTATTCTAATTTATAGTTAATTATTTCCAGTGTTCTTATCACTAGATCCGACAAGATTATCTAAAATGACTAAAAATGACTAGATTAGGCCTAATAGTCCCCGAGAGTTCCCTCAAGTACTGTTTGTGTGAGTATTTAAATCTATTCTAATTTATAGTTAATTATTTCCAGTGTTCTTATCACTAGATCCGACAAGATTATCTAAAATGACTAAAAATGACTAGATTAGGCCTAATAGTCCCCGAGAGTTCCCTCAAGTACTGTTTGTGTGAGTATTTAAATCTATTCTAATTTATAGTTAATTATTTCCAGTGTTCTTATCACTAGATCCGACAAGATTATCTAAAATGACTAAAAATGACTAGATTAGGCCTAATAGTCCCCGAGAGTTCCCTCAAGTACTGTTTGTGTGAGTATTTAAATCTATTCTAATTTATAGTTAATTATTTCCAGTGTTCTTATCACTAGATCCGACAAGATTATCTAAAATGACTAAAAATGACTAGATTAGGCCTAATAGTCCCCGAGAGTTCCCTCAAGTACTGTTTGTGTGAGTATTTAAATCTATTCTAATTTATAGTTAATTATTTCCAGTGTTCTTATCACTAGATCCGACAAGATTATCTAAAATGACTAAAAATGACTAGATTAGGCCTAATAGTCCCCGAGAGTTCCCTCAAGTACTGTTTGTGTGAGTATTTAAATCTATTCTAATTTATAGTTAATTATTTCCAGTGTTCTTATCACTAGATCCGACAAGATTATCTAAAATGACTAAAAATGACTAGATTAGGCCTAATAATCCCCGAGAGTTCCCTCAAGTACTGTTTGTGTGAGTATTTAAATCTATTCTAATTTATAGTTAATTATTTCCAGTGTTCTTATCACTAGATCCGACAAGATTATCTAAAATGACTAAAAATGACTAGATTAGGCCTAATAGTCCCCGAGAATTCCTTAAAGTACTGTTTGTGTGAGTATTTAAATCTATTCTAATTTATAGTTAATTATTTCCAGTGTTCTTATCACTAGATCCGACAAGATTATCTAAAATGACTAAAAATGACTAGATTAGGCCTAATAGTCCCCGAGAGTTCCCTCAAGTACTGTTTGTGTGAGTATTTAAATCTATTCTAATTTATAGTTAATTATTTCCAGTGTTCTTATCACTAGATCCGACAAGATTATCTAAAATGACTAAAAATGACTAGATTAGGCCAAATAGTCCCCGAGAGTTCCCTCAAGTACTGTTTGTGTGAGTATTTAAATCTATTCTAATTTATAGTTAATTATTTCCAGTGTTCTTATCACTAGATCCGACAAGATTATCTAAAATGACTAAAAATGACTAGATTAGGCCTAATAGTCCCCGAGAGTTCCCTCAAGTACTGTTTGTGTGAGTATTTAAATCTATTCTAATTTATAGTTAATTATTTCAAGTGTTCTTATCACTAGATCCGATAAGATTATTTAAAATGACTAAAAATGACTAGATTAGGCCTAATAGTCCCGAGAGTTCCCTCAAGTACTGTTTGTGTGAGTATTTAAATCTATTCTAATTTATAGTTAATTATTTCCAGTGTTTTTATCACTAGATCCGACAAGATTATTTAAAATGACTAAAAATGACTAGATTAGGCCTAATAGTCCCGAGAGTTCCCTCAAGTACTGTTTGTGTGAGTATTTAAATCTATTCTAATTTATAGTTAATTATTTCCAGTGTTTTTATCACTAGATCCGACAAGATTATTTAAAATGACTAAAAATGACTAGATTAGGCCTAATAGTCCCGAGAGTTCCCTCAAGTACTGTTTGTGTGAGTATTTAAATCTATTCTAATTTATAGTTAATTATTTCCAGTGTTCTTATCACTAGATCCGACAAGATTATCTAAAATGACTAAAAATGACTAGATTAGGCCTAATAGTCCCCGAGAGTTCCCTCAAGTACTGTTTGTGTGAGTATTTAAATCTATTCTAATTTATAGTTAATTATTTCCAGTGTTCTTATCACTAGATCCGACAAGATTATCTAAAATGACTAAAAATGACTAGATTAGGCCTAATAGTCCCCGAGAGTTCCCTCAAGTACTGTTTGTGTGAGTATTTAAATCTATTCTAATTTATAGTTAATTATTTCAAGTGTTCTTATCACTAGATCCGACAAGATTATCTAAAATGACTAAAAATGACTAGATTAGGCCTAATAGTCCCGAGAGTTCCCTCAAGTACTGTTTGTGTGAGTATTTAAATCTATTCTAATTTATAGTTAATTATTTCCAGTGTTCTTATCACTAGATCCGACAAGATTATCTAAAATGACTAAAAATGACTAGATTAGGCCTAATAGTCCCCGAGAGTTCCCTCAAGTACTGTTTGTGTGAGTATTTAAATCTATTCTAATTTATAGTTAATTATTTCCAGTGTTCTTATCACTAGATCCGACAAGATTATCTAAAATGACTAAAAATGACTAGATTAGGCCTAATAGTCCCCGAGAGTTCCCTCAAGTACTGTTTGTGTGAGTATTTAAATCTATTCTAATTTATAGTTAATTATTTCCAGTGTTCTTATCACTAGATCCGACAAGATTATTTAAAATGACTAAAAATGACTAGATTAGGCCTAATAGTCCCGAGAGTTCCCTCAAGTACTGTTTGTGTGAGTATTTAAATCTATTCTAATTTATAGTTAATTATTTCCAGTGTTCTTATCACTAGATCCGACAAGATTATCTAAAATGACTAAAAATGACTAGATTAGGCCTAATAGTCCCGAGAGTTCCCTCAAGTACTGTTTGTGTGAGTATTTAAATCTATTCTAATTTATAGTTAATTATTTCCAGTGTTCTTATCACTAGATCCGACAAGATTATCTAAAATGACTAAAAATGACTAGATTAGGCCTAATAGTCCCCGAGAGTTCCCTCAAGTACTGTTTGTGTGAGTATTTAAATCTATTCTAATTTATAGTTAATTATTTCCAGTGTTCTTATCACTAGATCCGACAAGATTATCTAAAATGACTAAAAATGACTAGATTAGGCCTAATAGTCCCCGAGAGTTCCCTCAAGTACTGTTTGTGTGAGTATTTAAATCTATTCTAATTTATAGTTAATTATTTCCAGTGTTCTTATCACTAGATCCGACAAGATTATCTAAAATGACTAAAAATGACTAGATTAGGCCTAATAGTCCCCGAGAGTTCCCTCAAGTACTGTTTGTGTGAGTATTTAAATCTATTCTAATTTATAGTTAATTATTTCCAGTGTTCTTATCACTAGATCCGACAAGATTATCTAAAATGACTAAAAATGACTAGATTAGGCCTAATAGTCCCCGAGAGTTCCCTCAAGTACTGTTTGTGTGAGTATTTAAATCTATTCTAATTTATAGTTAATTATTTCCAGTGTTCTTATCACTAGATCCGACAAGATTATCTAAAATGACTAAAAATGACTAGATTAGGCCTAATAGTCCCCGAGAGTTCCCTCAAGTACTGTTTGTGTATTTAAATCTTCGACAAAGTTTTCCTGGTTTTGAAGTTTATAAAGTCTCTTATCTAGGCCAAGGAATTACCTTTTTGTCGAACAATTTCCCTCGTTCTCGGGCAAACATTCTGTAGATGCAACTTTAATAAGGCCATTGAAGAAAGGTTTAACTTTATCCAGTTATATTTGTAACAGCGTTTTTTCTTGTAGGTACGGTGATATAAAGACGTTTTGTCCTGTAGGTACGGTGATATAAAGACGTTTTGTCCTGTAGGTACGGTAATATAAAGACGTTTTGTCCTGTAGGTACGGTGATATAAAGACGTTTTGTCCTGTAGGTACGGTAATATAAAGTATGCTGTCTATAATTTGAAATACAGGATATGGTGTCGTGTTTGGTTTTAATAAAAATTTTAGTTTCTGTATAACGGAAAAGTAAATGTACAATAAAGTTTACCAGATTGTAACTTTTATTACCGTTGTTTTCTCATTACTAAAACCGGTTCACTTGAGCAAGTACTTAACTGTTCACTTAAATACTAAGTAATTTACTTAGTGGAAAGTCTTAAAAACCGTAGGTTTCTTTTATTAATTCCGTTCAGGTACAACAATGTCCAAATTGTTGGGTTCAAGTTGTGGGAAACCTTTCACACAAATATCAAATGTAAATTGGAACGAAGGTTTATCATTGAAACGCGTATGAGTTTGAAAAAAAATTAATTTGTGAGTTTTGTGGATGTTTTTATTTGTTTTCACATTATAATATGTACCATATTATATATAAAATAATATTATAAATAATATAATATTATATATAATATATCATTTAACATATGACTTATTTTAAAGTATAAAGGTGGTATCAAAGTGGGATTAAAGTAGGTGTAAAAAACCCCTGACAAAAACGCGATATAGGGAGGCTATTAAAAGATCAAGTATGTAAGGTTGCATACATGAAGTAGAGGACATTCTCTTTATCAAGATCATAAAGTTGTGACTACCCGTTACAACCCCTTGAAAGCAGAAGAATAAAGAAGCGTAGATGGAATAAGTTCGGTAACAATCCTTAAGGTTGCTTACAAGATCAATGGAATTATAGTAATCTGTTCAAAGTGTCTGAATATGCATGACCTTCAAGTTCAGCATGATATCTTCACGAGCAAGGAAGCATATGCTATTTGTGTCAAGTTAAAGGACATCGCCACTCCTTTAAGTTCAAGAGCTTGACGAATTTTTTGTCCACAGGGCAATAATCCTTCAAGTTCTAGGTTATTACGCTTCACGTTCAAGGATATATCTTATCATAACTTCAAGCACACCAAGCTCACTAATTTAAAAAATAATTGGCATTATTTTTTGTTCAAAAATATAATACCTTCTTTAAGTTTAAGGAGATGCCCTTCCTTTTAGTTGAAGAACATGGGGATTTTGTAATCTAGAAGGCATGATTGGTCCTTTACGTTCAAAGATATGATGTTTCACCTTGAAGGATACGATACCTTCTTTATGACATATGGAGACGAAGGATCTACAAGGCAACGGTCACTCCTTCACGACAACGATAAGATACCTCCTTCAAGTTTGAAAGCAAGATGACAGGATATAATAAATCTACAAGGCAATAATTAATCCTTCACGTTCAGAAATATGATGTTTCACCTTCAAGGATACGATACCTTCTTTATGGCAAGACGACTAAGGAGACAAAGTATCTACAAGGCAACGGCCCCTCCTTCACGACAACGATAAGATACCTCCTTCAAGTTTGAAAGCAAGATGACAGGATATAACAAATCTACACGGCAATAATTAATCCTTCACGTTCAGAAATATGATGTTTCACCTTCAAGGATACGATACCTTCTTTATGGCAAGACGACTAAGGAGACAAAGTATCTACAAGGCAATTACCTTTCCTTCACGACAACGATAAGATACCTCCTTCAAGTTTGAAAGCAAGATGACAGGATATAACAAATCTACACGGCAATAATTAATCCTTCACGTTCAGAAATATGATGTTTCACCTTCAAGGATACGATACCTTCTTTATGGCAAGACGACTAAGGAGACAAAGTATCTACAAGGCAATTACCTTTCCTTCACGACAACGATAAGATACCTCCTTCAAGTTTGAAAGCAAGATGACAGGATATAACAAATCTACACGGCAATAATTAATCCTTCACGTTCAGAAATATGATGTTTCACCTTCAAGGATACGATACCTTCTTTATGGCAAGACGACTAAGGAGACAAAGTATCTACAAGGCAATTACCTTTCCTTCACGACAACGATAAGATACCTCCTTCAAGTTTGAAAGCAAGATGACAGGATATAACAAATCTACACGGCAATAATTAATCCTTCACGTTCAGAAATATGATGTTTCACCTTCAAGGATACGATACCTTCTTTATGGCAAGACGACTAAGGAGACAAAGTATCTACAAGGCAATTACCTTTCCTTCACGACAACGATAAGATACCTCCTTCAAGTTTGAAAGCAAGATGACAGGATATAACAAATCTACACGGCAATAATTAATCCTTCACGTTCAGAAATATGATGTTTCACCTTCAAGGATACGATACCTTCTTTATGGCAAGACGACTAAGGAGACAAAGTATCTACAAGGCAATTACCTTTCCTTCACGACAACGATAAGATACCTCCTTCAAGTTTGAAAGCAAGATGACAGGATATAACAAATCTACACGGCAATAATTAATCCTTCACGTTCAGAAATATGATGTTTCACCTTCAAGGATACGATACCTTCTTTATGGCAAGACGACTAAGGAGACAAAGTATCTACAAGGCAACGGCCCCTCCTTCACGACAACGATAAGATACCTCCTTCAAGTTTGAAAGCAAGATGACAGGATATAACAAATCTACACGGCAATAATTAATCCTTCACGTTCAGAAATATGATGTTTCACCTTCAAGGATACGATACCTTCTTTATGGCAAGACGACTAAGGAGACAAAGTATCTACAAGGCAATTACCTTTCCTTCACGACAACGATAAGATACCTCCTTCAAGTTTGAAAGCAAGATGACAGGATATAACAAATCTACACGGCAATAATTAATCCTTCACGTTCAGAAATATGATGTTTCACCTTCAAGGATACGATACCTTCTTTATGGCAAGACGACTAAGGAGACAAAGTATCTACAAGGCAATTACCTTTCCTTCACGACAACGATAAGATACCTCCTTCAAGTTTGAAAGCAAGATGACAGGATATAACAAATCTACACGGCAATAATTAATCCTTCACGTTCAGAAATATGATGTTTCACCTTCAAAGATACGATACCTTCTTTATGGCAAGACGACTAAGGAGACAAAGTATCTACAAGGCAATTACCTTTCCTTCACGACAACGATAAGATACCTCCTTCAAGTTTGAAAGCAAGATGACAGGATATAACAAATCTACACGGCAATAATTAATCCTTCACGTTCAGAAATATGATGTTTCACCTTCAAGGATACGATACCTTCTTTATGGCAAGACGACTAAGGAGACAAAGTATCTACAAGGCAATTACCTTTCCTTCACGACAACGATAAGATACCTCCTTCAAGTTTGAAAGCAAGATGACAGGATATAACAAATCTACACGGCAATAATTAATCCTTCACGTTCAGAAATATGATGTTTCACCTTCAAGGATACGATACCTTCTTTATGGCAAGACGACTAAGGAGACAAAGTATCTACAAGGCAATTACCTTTCCTTCACGACAACGATAAGATACCTCCTTCAAGTTTGAAAGCAAGATGACAGGATATAACAAATCTACACGGCAATAATTAATCCTTCACGTTCAGAAATATGATGTTTCACCTTCAAGGATACGATACCTTCTTTATGGCAAGACGACTAAGGAGACAAAGTATCTACAAGGCAACGGCCCCTCCTTCACGACAACGATAAGATACCTCCTTCAAGTTTGAAAGCAAGATGACAGGATATAACAAATCTACACGGCAATAATTAATCCTTCACGTTCAGAAATATGATGTTTCACCTTCAAGGATACGATACCTTCTTTATGGCAAGACGACTAAGGAGACAAAGTATCTACAAGGCAATTACCTTTCCTTCACGACAACGATAAGATACCTCCTTCAAGTTTGAAAGCAAGATGACAGGATATAACAAATCTACACGGCAATAATTAATCCTTCACGTTCAGAAATATGATGTTTCACCTTCAAGGATACGATACCTTCTTTATGGCAAGACGACTAAGGAGACAAAGTATCTACAAGGCAATTACCTTTCCTTCACGACAACGATAAGATACCTCCTTCAAGTTTGAAAGCAAGATGACAGGATATAACAAATCTACACGGCAATAATTAATCCTTCACGTTCAGAAATATGATGTTTCACCTTCAAGGATACGATACCTTCTTTATGGCAAGACGACTAAGGAGACAAAGTATCTACAAGGCAATTACCTTTCCTTCACGACAACGATAAGATACCTCCTTCAAGTTTGAAAGCAAGATGACAGGATATAACAAATCTACACGGCAATAATTAATCCTTCACGTTCAGAAATATGATGTTTCACCTTCAAGGATACGATACCTTCTTTATGGCAAGACGACTAAGGAGACAAAGTATCTACAAGGCAATTACCTTTCCTTCACGACAACGATAAGATACCTCCTTCAAGTTTGAAAGCAAGATGACAGGATATAACAAATCTACACGGCAATAATTAATCCTTCACGTTCAGAAATATGATGTTTCACCTTCAAGGATACGATACCTTCTTTATGGCAAGACGACTAAGGAGACAAAGTATCTACAAGGCAACGGCCTCTCCTTCACGACAACGATAAGATACCTCCTTCAAGTTTGAAAGCAAGATGACAGGATATAACAAATCTACACGGCAATAATTAATCCTTCACGTTCAGAAATATGATGTTTCACCTTCAAGGATACGATACCTTCTTTATGGCAAGACGACTAAGGAGACAAAGTATCTACAAGGCAATTACCTTTCCTTCACGACAACGATAAGATACCTCCTTCAAGTTTGAAAGCAAGATGACAGGATATAACAAATCTACACGGCAATAATTAATCCTTCACGTTCAGAAATATGATGTTTCACCTTCAAGGATACGATACCTTCTTTATGGCAAGACGACTAAGGAGACAAAGTATCTACAAGGCAATTACCTTTCCTTCACGACAACGATAAGATACCTCCTTCAAGTTTGAAAGCAAGATGACAGGATATAACAAATCTACACGACAATAATTAATCCTTCACGTTCAGAAATATGATGTTTCACCTTCAAGGATACGATACCTTCTTTATGGCAAGACGACTAAGGAGACAAAGTATCTACAAGGCAATTACCTTTCCTTCACGACAACGATAAGATACCTCCTTCAAGTTTGAAAGCAAGATGACAGGATATAACAAATCTACACGGCAATAATTAATCCTTCACGTTCAGAAATATGATGTTTCACCTTCAAGGATACGATACCTTCTTTATGGCAAGACGACTAAGGAGGCAAAGTATCTACAAGGCAATTACCTTTCCTTCACGACAACGATAAGATACCTCCTTCAAGTTTGAAAGCAAGATGACAGGATATAACAAATCTACAAGGCAATAATTAATCCTTCACGTTCAGAAATATGATGTTTCACCTTCAAGGATACGATACCTTCTTTATGGCAAGACGACTAAGGAGGCAAAGTAACTACAAGGCAATTACCTTTCCTTCACGACAACGAAAAGATACCTCCTTCAAGTTTGAAAGCAAGATGACAGGATATAACAAATCTACAAGGCAATAATTAATCCTTCACGTTCAGAAATATGATGTTTCACCTTCAAGGATACGATACCTTCTTTATGGCAAGACGACTAAGGAGGCAAAGTAACTACAAGCCAATTACCTTTCCTTCACGACAACGATAAGATACGTCCTTCAAGTTTGAAAGCAAGATGACAGGATATAACAAATCTACAAGGCAATAATTAATGCTTCACGTTCAGAAATATGATGTTTCACCTTCAAGGATACGATACCTTCTTTATGGCAAGACGACTAAGGAGACAAAGTAACTACAAGGCAATTACCTTTCCTTCACGACAACGAAAAGATACCTCCTTCAAGTTTGAAAGCAAGATGACAGGATATAACAAATCTACAAGGCAATAATTAATCCTTCACGTTCAGAAATATGATGTTTCACCTTGAAGGATACGATACCTTCTTTATGGCAAGACGACTAAGGAGACGAAGGATCTACAAGGCAACGGCCACTCCTTCACGACAACGATAAGATACCTCCTTTATGTTCTAAAGCAAAATGACTTAGGATATAACAAATCTAGAACGCAATAATTAATCCTTCACGTTCAAGGACAAGATGTCCGCTTCAAGTTCAAGAATATGGTTGATATCCCCTTTAAGTTGAAGAACATGACGAATCCGTCATCTACAAGGCATTGATCAAAAATTTAAGGATATACTGTAATACCCCCTTCCAGTTAGAGCACACGACAACTCCTTGAAATTGAAACACAGCACATGTTTCTTAATTCAGATATCAGCATTTCTTCTATCAATGCTTGTTTGTCTATGTGTCATTGGTTCCTGATGTGTACAAATTACTTTTATTATCGTCCTGAATCTTTTACTGTTTTGATACCTCGCGTCTACAGTAGTAGGCCTATGTCTAGCTTGACCCAACTATCTAACAAACAGAGTATTCGTTACTTATGTAGAAAGGTATAGAGAATATTCAGGCAAATTTTATACAAGGTCAGTGTTTTCCTATTATATTCATTATCTTATATTACGCATATATCGTATATACAGTATAACACTGGGTAGAAAGTCTATCTATTCATTTTTACTCCATTCTTATGCGTACTCATATATCGTATATATTAAACCTGGTAGAAAGTGTGTTTGAAGCTCTCTTTACTGAAAATTTTATTATAAGTTTATTGAAGAAATGTAAGCGCAATGTAAGCTTCACATGCGACGTCGACAAGAGTAAGCGTACTGTAAGCTTTACATACGACGTCGACAAGAGTAAGCGTACTGTAAGCTGCACAAGCGACGTCACAAGAGTAAACGTACTGTAAGCTTTACATACGACATCGACAAGAGTAAGCGTACTGTAAGCTGCACAAGTGACGTCGACAAGAGTAAGCGTACTGTAAGTTTCACATGCGGCATCGACAGGAGTAAGCGTACTGTGATTCATATGCGGCATCGACAAGAGTAAGCGTCCTGTAAGCTTCACATGCGACGTCGACAAGAGTAAGCGTACTGTAAGCTTTACATACGACGTCGACAAGAGTAAGCGTATTGTAAGCTGCACAAGCGACTTCGATAAGAGTAAGCGTACTGTAAGTCTCAAATGCGGCATCGACAAGAGTAAGCGTACTGTAAGCTTCACATGCGGCATCGACAGGAGTAAGCGTACTGTGATTCATATGCGGCATCGACAAGAGTAAGCGTCCTGTAAGCTTCACATGCGACGTCGACAAGAGTAAGCGTACTGTAAGCTTTACATACGACGTCGACAAGAGTAAGCGTATTGTAAGCTGCACAAGCGACTTCGATAAGAGTAAGCGTACTGTAAGTTTCAAATGCGGCATCGACAAGAGTAAGCGTACTGTAAGCTTCACATGCGACGTCGACAAGAGTAAGCGTGCTGTAAGCTTCACATGCGGCATCGACAAGAGTAAGCGTACTGTAAGCTTCACATGCGTCATCGACAAGAGTAAGAGTACTGTAAGCTTCACATGCGACGTCGACAAGAGTGAGCGTACTGTAAGTTTCAAATGCGGCATAGACAAGACTAAGCGTACTGTAAGCTTCACATGCGACGTCGACAAGAGTAAGCTTACTGTAAGCTTCACATGCGACGTCGACAAGAGTAAGCGTACTTTGAGCTTCACATGCGACGTCGACAAAAGTAAGCGTGCTGTAAGCTTCACATGCGGCATCGACAAGAGTAAGCGTACTGTAAGCTTCACATGCGACGTCGACAAGAGTGAGCGTACTGTAAGTTTCAAATGCGGCATAGACAAGACTAAGCGTACTGTAAGCTTCACATGCGACGTCGACAAGAGTAAGCTTACTGTAAGCTTCACATGCGACGTCGACAAGAGTAAGCGTATTTTGAGCTTCACATGCGACGTCGACAAAAGTAAGCGTGCTGTAAGCTTCACATGCGGCATCGACAAGACTAAGCGTTGAAGAGGAGCCCGAATAATTCCGGAGCATGCGGGTGGGAACCGAATATCCCTCGCTGGACATTCAAGTACCGCATAATCGGAATGTAGTCTTTGTTCAATAAATCTTAATTTGGTTTCTATTTTCCGATATAATTGTCATAATTCCCACCCTATTAGGTAAGAAATGTGTAAGATGAAATGACCTGTCATTTGTGGAAACAAATAAGAATTACAATTCTGAATTATTCAACAGGTGCTCATTAAACGTGTACGTAACCGGCCTGGTGCTTGTTCCTGACGTTCCCACTATTCCAGTGACTTGCTGGAAGTAACCCCACAGCGCATCACCTAGCCCCAGTCTGTCATGTAGTTACCAACTCGAACATAATTCCCGTGTTTGTAGCGAGTGACAGTCACAATGCCTCGTCGATGAACATGTTTGTGTTGTCCTTAACGGGAGTGATTATCTTGACGTAACAGAATGTTGTGCTTACTTCCAGTGGTTCCTACCTCCATTGTTACTGCTTGTTGAGTGTATTTAGAACCAACGCCTAACTAGCCGCGACTGGCTCCATGTAGCGTTCGAAACTAAAATGTGCTCAGTAGCTTCTTCTGGTGATCGAAGTAATTGAACCGCTGCTGACTTTCTGTCGCATGACTCGCTAAGGGTAGGTTGGTGGTTGAAATATCTGATTCACTGCTTTGTTATCGTCTTGCAACTTGTTAAGGGTGTCTTAAGGTAGCGCTGCCTAGTACTTTCAGAGTACACTACTTGCCAACACAGCCTCGAATTACGGAGGCCTACTATCTCGTCCCTCTCAGCCCGTACGTAGTTATAACGTATCGGATGAGCGTAGTCTTTCCGAAAGTTAAAATTGGCATATTACTCAATGTTAAATATCTGTCAAATATGAGTTTTATCTTACGAACATATCGTAATTTTGTGGTAATCCATCTGAGGGACATATCCTAGCTGTGGTATTTCAACTTAAGAAAATATCCTAGTAGGGGTATTTTATTTTACGAGCTTATCATAGCTGTTGTGGTATTTCATTTTACAAAAATATCCGAGTGTGGTGGTATTCCATCTGACGAGCATATCCTAGTTGTGGTATTTCATCTGACGAAAATATTCTAGTAGTTGTATTTTGTCTTACGAACTTATCATATCTGTTGTGGCATTTTATGTTATGAAAATATGCTAGTAGGGGTACTTTATCTTACGAACGTATCATATCTGTAGTGGTATTCCATCTTAGGAACATATCCTAGTTGTTGTTGTACTTCATCTGACGAACATATCCTAGATGTTGCGGCATTTCATCTAAAGAACATATCCTAGTTGTGATATTTTATCTTACGAATAGTTCTAGCTGTTGTGATATTTCATCCTAGTTGTAGTATATTATCATAGCCAACATATCCTAGTAGTAGTGTTGTTTTATGTCACGAACATATCTTAATTGTTGTGGTATTTTATACTTACTAATGTACCGCAGCTGGTGTGGTATTTTATCTTACGAATTTATCCTAGTTGTAGTATATTATCTTAGATACTCTAATTGTTGTATTATTTCATCTTACGATCATATAGCCCTTTTGGTGACCTAGTTATTGCTTATATAATGGCGCTGAGATATGCACAGTTTGTTTATTTATTTGTATTATACTAATGTTAAATTCAGGCGACTGAGTTTCCTACTGGGCAGAATTCGAGATCGATCCCTGGGAGTAGCGAGCTATTTTTAGGGTTCTTCAGACTTCGTTTCGACCCGGCCTGTGAAGATGATAGGGTATTAATGGGTGTTCAAACGTATTTTGTATTGCACAAATTATCTGTAAGGTTAGATGACTGCAGTCTTCCTTGTCTCTCCTAAAACATTACAATAGTTTAAAAAGAAAGCATGATGGTTAAGCAACGAATGCAGTACAGCATGGTTCACACTTTTTGTGAGGAATGTACCGCCTTTTGAAGTCTCGGCTGAATTATAAAGTTAAATAAATACGCCGAGGATTAAAGTCACAATCATTATAATAATTTATTACTCCAGTCTTGGCATCAGTAACTGTATTTAGAGAAATCTAGTGACGTAAACGAGAACTACTCTGGAGATTTAAATGCCTGTGTTTTTACGACCACGGGTAAATTTATTACTGAAATCTGGGTGCATTGATTCCGGCTGGATAACTTGTTTCTTTGGTTCCATCGGGGCGCACAGTCGTGGTCCTATGTCTGCTCGCAGGTACAATGCACCCATTGATTGATTGTACTCACAATATCTGATTAAACAATAACATTGATATGCCACGAGTTGATAGCAACTCCGTGGCCACAGATTATACACCGTGTTCTGTTTCTCGTCAACATAAATCGTGAGATTATCTTTAGCTCATTTAAAGGTTGTTTAATACTTTGTCATTACGATGTTTATTACTTTTTATCGTATATTGATTGACCCTTGATTCGCTATAAATCCTTTATTAATATAGCCTAATTAATTGTATTATTAAATTACATTAAATGTTGAAGTAATACGTATCAGTGTGACATGTCTCTGCCGCGCCTTATCCTTTTTGCCTTCGTCTTGAGTTTCTCCCATTATTAAGGAAGTTTATTATGCAATATTTTGTTACTTCTAATAATTATAAATTATATTATTTAGGATAATAAAAAAATACTTTTGTTAGAACAATTTTAGGTCGTTTCGGAAGTAAAATGTTTTTGTTTTCCAAATAGAAACTTTTGGCTACAAAGATAGACTGAGAAATAAAGTTATTAATTATTTCGATGTGATCTAGGATGCAGAGATATAAAAAGTGAGTCAGAATATTGAGTAGGAATATTTCCCAAGGCTGATCGTATCGTTAGTACAAAGCCCTTAAAAAAGCCAGGGTTGCAAGAAATATAATAAAGAAATGCTTTAGAATCAAACACTTGATCGGGAATAATACTCTGAAGATAAACACAAACTTACCATAAACGTTTTAAAGAAACTATAAGCTCACTAAATCTTAAATTCACCACAATATCAAGAGCACAGTGGTACAATATATTACAATGAAAATATTGGAAAGAACCCCAATACCACAAAAATAATAAAAAATAACAAATAAAACAAGATACTTAAGATTAAACCCTTATGTACATTTCGATGACCATGTCGTCATCATCAGAGGGTCTTATTACAAAATTACATTCTAGCAAACAAGAAGTTACAAACTAGAGTGATGAACTAACTAGTTACAAACTATCACTCTAGTTTGTAACTTTTTGTTTGCTAGATTGTAATTTTGTAATAAGACCCTCTGATGATGATGACATGGTCATCGAAATGTACATAAGGGTTTAATCTTAAGTATCTTGTTTTATTTGTTATTTTTGTTTATGTTTGTGGTATTGGGGTTCTTTCCAATATTTTCATTGTAATAAATTCACCAAACCATAATTAAATATTAGTAAGTACAATTAATATTGTTAGATACTGATCTTCTGTAACCCAGTCTCACTGTCTATTATTTTTTCACAGAACGTTGCAAAGACTTATTTCGTTCTGAATTGTATACAATGTGATTCTGAATCAAACAGACTGATTTTGTGTTGTAGTGACTTTTTCAAGTACTTTTTGTTTTCTTTACGGCGTTGGAGTCACTGTAAAGTGTTTAGTGACGTAGTACAAAATTTGCTAAAACCCAAACTAACCATCGCAGTGTTCTTGTAAAGGCTTTGAAGCCTCCCGGTAGTTTTAAGACGGTTCTGAGGGAAATGATCCGACGTGTTTAAGAAGTTACGATTTCTTCTCAGCACTCTGAGAATTACAGAAGTATTAGCGAAACGTGTTCCTCGCCCTATAAATAAAGCGCTATGTATTGCCAGCGATACAGTTGTTTGTCGAGCCTATATTTCTCGTCCGATCACTCGATTTCGTTCCGAAATGATCGCTCGTAAAAGCGTATTTAATAAGATTTATAGTGACATTACAGCCAGCACAATCTATTTGCTTAAAGGTTCATGTTTTGTTATTTATACGGGCTGTTACTCTGTGTATCGTAGTCGCCTAACATCGCACAATAAATATTTAAAACAAAGTCGTCCATCATACATGCCCGGACGCTGGCCGCTTCCAAACTTCGACAGCCCTTGCACTTCCACCGGGCGCAGAACGCATATATATATATATATATATATATATATATATATATATATATATATATATATTAAATATGGTGATATGTTTTCTTGTATATATAGTTAATAAATTTAAAATATTTCAAACACAAGAATACTTTTAATGAATATATTTATTCAAAGCTTTTCGCCGATAAAAAAGTATCAGCATCTTCAGGAAAAATAATTATCTAATAAAATCTAAATATATAATAATTAAATATATATATATATATATATATATAATAAATTTAAAATATTTCAAAAACAAGAATACTTTTAATGAATATATTAAGCATCTTCAGGAAAAATAATTATCTAATAAAATCTAAATATATAATAACTAAATATATATATAATAAATTTAAAATATTTCAAAAACAAGAATACTTTTAATGAATATATTTATTCAAAGCTTTTCGCCGATAAAATAGTACCAGCATCTCCAGGAAAATAATTATCTAATAAAATATTTATACAAAATTAAATCATATGTGCTACAAACGACCATATGTTTATAAGTATTGCACTTTATGTAATTTTTTCTATAACATCAATGACCTTATAAATAGTTTGGTGCCTTGATTTCACTTGAATTTGTACATCAATTAATTTGTCTTTAACTTTATGCCTATAAATTTCCAATGTTTCAAATATATTCATTTTTAATCCTTTATTTAATTCTTTTATTAATTTCATATTTTTTATTTGCGGAAACTCGTGTCCATTATTAATACAATGCGTAGCTAAATTTGATTTGTATATGTTTGGTTTGATATAAGTGTTTAAATGTTCTTTGTATCTTTCTTTTAATTTCTTTTTTGTTTGTCCTACATATAATTTATTACAAATTTGACATTTTACATTATATACTCCATTTCTTTCGTGCATATTATTTTGATTTTTGTTATTTATAAGGTCATTGATGTTATAGAAAAAAATACATAAAGTGCAATACTTATAAACATATGGTCGTTTGTAGCACATATGATTTAATTTTGTAAAAATATTTTATTATATAATTATTTTCCTGAAGATGCTGATACTGTTTTATCGGCGAAAAGCTTTGAATAAATATATTCATTAAAAGTATTCTTGTTTTTGAAATATTTTTAATTTATTAACTATATTACAAGAAAACATATCACCATATTTAATATAATATATATATATATATATATATATATATATAATGTTGTCCATTATTTTTCCGTTGCACTGACTTTATGAAGTTATTATTATTACTTGTATCTATTTACAAGTAATAATAATAACTTCATATATATATATATATATATATATATATATATATATATATATATATATATATATTATGTTTTCCATTATTTTTCCGTTGCACTGACTTTATGAAGTTATTATTATTACTTGTATCTATTTACAAGTAATAATAATAACTTCATATATACATATATATATATAAATATATATATATATATATATATATATATATATATATATATATATATATATATACGAATCTTTGTTTTTGTCAAAACAAAAATTTTAGTTTTATTCACACGTTATTGAAATAACGTAATAAATAAACTATTGATTAAAATGACTAACGTCTTTGTATAACGCACTTACTACCTGTTACAAATAATTCAAAAAGTCAAATTTATCTCAAGATAGTCGCTATCGATCAGAAAACATTTCAACAACCAGGCAGTTACAAACACAGGTCACGACGAATATGTCGTGAAAATCCTTAGATTAACTTTGGTAATTAATCTGTGGTTTTTCACTACTGTATTGCCCAGTTGGTAAACACATCCTCCTCTCCGTTAGGGAATAGGTTCACTTCAGATAAGCTATAGCTTCCTACTATCCTCAGGGCGTATACAAGGTACTTTCTTTAGGCCTAAATAGTTCTACATTTCTTTATCGCTCTTACTAGGCGAAAAAATAGTTTCCTTTCTAATTTTAGCAGTATTGTTATCGGTCATGTCGACTGTGTCGTGGAAAAATGTTTGACCGACTTAGGTTTATTTCGTAAAAACTCTAACTTTTTACTATTGCCAGGGTATCTGTTTGACATCTCTCTTCAGTCCGGTTGGAATAAGATGTACTCGATGCTATTTTTTTTACCCTATTTGCAATACCAAATTCATTATATCCTTTCTTTTTTTAGCGATGGCACAAAAAATGCGTACAGCTAAATACGCGTACATGACGAAATAATAGCAATTGATGACGGTAAGCTAACAATCCAGACTCCAGTTGTCACCCCAGGTCATCTACCCCTAAACTATTTCCTAATAACTTTTTGGATTTTCCTTGTCAAAATGGGACAAAAATGGGCTTTCCACTTTGCCTTTAACTGTTTTAGTGATATGTTCGATTTAATCTTCGCTTCGGTGTGTTTTGTGTTTAGTGAATATGGAGATGTCTTATACTAAGGGGAAACCAACATATCTTTATCATTTTGCCAGTCCAAAGCCTGGAAAAAGTGCTATGGCTATCAGATCTGATAGATAAAGTTTCGTTGGATATCCAGCCCCGAGAAACTACGCGACATCTATGTTTAACTCAGAGGTAAACTCTTCTACGGAGCTCTTTTAAAAGATCCGTGTTCGCCTAAAAGTTGTACGTATTTTTCGCCATGAAGCTATGAACAATGTTCTGACGTCATAGCTTACCCTCACCATCTGTCAAAACTTGATCCTGAGCGCATCTCTTGCCTGTCACAATGTTCTGACGTCATATCTTACCCTCACCACCTGTCAAAACTTGATCCTGAGCGCATCTCTTGCCTGTCACAATGTTCTGACGTCATAGCTTACCCTCACCATCTGTCAAAACTTGATCCTGAGCTCATCTTTTGCCTGTCATAATGTTCTGACGTCATAGCTTACCCTCACCATCTGTCAAAACTTGATCCTGAGCGCATCTCTTGCCTGTCACAATGTTCTGACGTCATAGCTTACCCTCACCATCTGTCAAAACTTGATCCTGAGCGCATCTTTTGCCTGTCACAATGTTCTGACGTCATAGCTTACCCTCACCATATGTCAAAACTTGATCCTGAGCGCATCTTTTGCCTGTCACAATGTTCTGACGTCATAGCTAACTCTCACCATCTGTCAAAACTTGATCCTGTACGCATCTTTCGCAAGATTCGTGGCGTACGCATATTTCGTTGTACGCATCTTTCGTGTATTCCCTCCACCTCCCCATCCTTTTCCTTCTTCTTACAAGGATAAACACCCTGGTGGGCCCTGTAGGTCTGCCTGAGGATAGGAACGTGCACACGTGATGACATGTCGTTGCTATGTAGTTATAACAATATATTATTACTTATAAACAACATAATAGTAACGTGATGCTTTAATTATTCAAAAAGGCGTGAAATTATAAAACATTTTCCGTAAAAAAAAAGTTAACAGCACAAAACAACAAGCAAAGTGTAAATAATGACGATTAAACCACCCCTGTTATAAATATAATTCTTATATCATTTGCCACTGTTATAAATATAATTCTTATATGAATCACCGCTGTTATAAATATAGTTCTTAAATGAACCAGCGCTGTTATAAATATAATTCTTATATCATTTGCCACTGTTATAAACATAGTTCTTAAATGAACCAGCGCTGTTATAAATATAATTCTTATATCAATCGAGGCAGTCCAATATAAATTCCAAACTGTAAAAGTTGATAAGAAACACATGAATTCTAGAAAATTACAAATTTAGAACAAAAGTCAAACTATTATTTGTACGAGTAATACAGTTTGAATGAGAAACCTATAAACATTACAACCTCAGCAAACAGTACAGTATTTTTGGGACTTCTTCTACACCATACTAAAAGCTATGACTAAAGAAGTTAAAGAACAATATTAGGTATTGTTTCGGGTGTTTTTCCAACAGTGCAGCTCCATTACTCTTGTTGACAAGAGGTCTCTTGGTGACGTCATTCCATAAATACCCCTTGGTAGCTAAGAAAACAGAATCTGAAAAACGTGTCTCCGTCTGCTCTTTGAGGGCTGTAAATTCTCGAAAATCCTGACAGGTTCCATACGTTTATAAGCGGTTCAGCCGAGCTCTAGTTTGTATAGCCGTCAGTAGAGGGTGTTATTTACAAAAATAATAATAAAATCTGTTTTTAAATTATTAATTTTATTTTCAGTTGGCATTCATGAGACTATTAACAGAGGTTTTACTAAATAATATTAGTTAAATAAGCCCTAACTTGAGTCACACATATGGCCTAGATCAAGAGATTGAGAAGTCGACATACAGTATTAAACACCTATATTCGTATTTACTGGAAACGTATTAGCAAATAAAATAATTTAAGTTACTGCAAAGTGCAATAGAGTGAGTGCCATATTTTTCTTCATATCGATTGTATATTCTAATGTCCAGCAGAAACGGTAATAAAAGTCACACAAAACTCTTATTTCTAATTTATAGGTCTACATTTTGAGAAATAAATTTCACAATTTATCATACATATAAATGTTTAAATTTTACTAAATAAACCATTTTAAAGTAATTTAAATAATAAATAAATTATAGCCAAAGTGATGAGTTTATCGATATTAGTTACGTATTAGTTAATAACAACTACAGTTCATGTTAATTAAAGATGGGCCTATTATTAAAATTCACGATTCTTAAGGCGATTCTCGATTCTTTGAGGCTATATAGGCTTTCATGACATTCTCTAATAATAATTTAGTTAATATATTGCCTTTTGAAAGTTCCCTTTATTGTAATAGGCTACACATCCTTGATTTATGAATGGTAATTTCTGATAAACAAACGGACCAGAAATGCTTCCGAAAGTCTTTCTTCTTGCGTCATAAATAATAATCATATTTTCGTTATCTCACATCAGCACTAGCTTTAATAGTTTAATTCATTCAGAGCAACTAATACATAAATAAAGTTGATGTATTCATTCATTTCCCAATAAATTACACTACACACGTACTTTAACATTTATAAAAGCAAGAGTCTGAATCAATGGAGAATCGATTGCTCGATACCATTAGAATCGACGATCCCTGGAATCGAGAATCGGAATCGGTTCATCCATAAAGTCAACTATTACGAAAAAATATAATTTAACCTACTGATAAAGTATAATACAGAAAGTAGCCCGATCTACGAGTAAAATGTCGTTATCAGATCAATATATTATACAATTATATTTACCTTTAACGTACTAGGGAAATATTTAGGTTGACTTACTGATAATGTACGACTATAATACATAGCATGCATAACTTGGAATTAATAAAAACAGCTGTTTTTGAACGTAGGGGATTTTAACATAACCTCCAAGTGAAGACGAAAACGTCTGTTAGCTACGACCACCGCTATGCTTGGCTGTCGGATTGTTAGGGGCAATCCGCTAGAGACGAAGAAAGGTCGTGTTGATAAAACCTTTAGAGATGTAGAAAAGACTAGGGAATAATTTAAATCACTGATAATGTACGTCTATAATATGTAACGTGCATAACTTGGAAGTAATAAAAATAGCTGTTTATGAAAGTAGAGAAAATTGGATTTTAACATAACCTCCAAGTAACCTCCAAGTGAAGTCGAAAACGTCTGTTAGCTACGACTACCGCTATGATTGGCTGTTGAATTGTTAAGGGCAATCCGTTAGAGACGAAGAAAGGTCGTGTTGATAAAAACGTTAGGAGATGTCGAAAAGGCTAGGGAATAATTTAAATCACTGATAATGTAGGGCCTACGTCTATAATATGTAACGTGCATAACTTGGAAGTAATAAAAATAGCTGTTTATGAAAGTAGAGGAAATTGGATTTTAACATAACCTCCAAGTAACCTCCAAGTGAAGACAAAAACATCTGTTAGCTACGACCTACCGCTATGCTTGGCTGTCGGATTGTTAGGGGCAATTCGCTAGAGACGAAGAAAACTCGTGTTGATAAAACCTTTAGAGATGTAGAAAAGACTAGGGAATAATTTAAATCACTGATAATGTAGGGCCTACGTCTATAATATGTTTCGTGCATAACTTGGAAGTAATAAAAATAGCTGTTTATGAAAGTAGAGGAAATTGGATTTTAACAAAACCTCCAAGTAACCTCCAAGTGAAGACAAAAACATCTGTTAGCTACGACCTACCGCTATGCTTGGCTGTCGGATTGTTAGGGGCAATTCGCTAGAGAGGCAGAAAGGTCATCTTGATAAAACCTTTAAAGATGTAGAAAAGAGAAAATTGTTTCGTAATCTTGTTAGAATTCCTAAGTGATGACGTCAATTCTACCAATTCACTCCCGAGTAAAATTGATGTACGTATGCTACGCTAAAATAAGAATGTGAGTAATGTGTAATAAAGTCACAGTTACCAATGGGTGATCCATTAGTTATTGTATTTACTATCGTATTATAAATATAGAAACTGATTTCAGTATTATGAATGGACTTATATAAAATGAACTATTGTTGACAATAGAGAGAAAAGTGGCTGGAATAGGAAGACGTTTAAATACTATGGATAACAGATAATATACACAGTAATCACACAATTATGTAAATGTCAAACACCAACTGACCAAAGATTTTTTTTAGAATGGGCAACGCTCATCTGGTTCACTGAAGTTCACTTATATGTCGTCCTGGAATATTATTTACATAAATAAAAGCATCATGGAAATCACACAGAGACTCTGACTTAGTCAAAGCTCGTCCGCGACAGCTCGCAGTGGCGCCCGGTAGACCCTCGTCCCTACAAGGAGTTATCTGAGCTGCAGATGGCCCGATGATCAACCATATCTTCGTCTTGTAGGCAGAAAGGACAGGGGTAGGAGTCTGCGAGGGTATATCGTTGGAGGTGCCTCTGGAGATAGTAATGTCCGGTCACTACCCTCGTCAGCATCAGCTGTGACAGGGCACAGGGAAGGGTTTGATCTTACGATCAGATTTCTTATTTAACCAGAAGAGGCTGCTTCCCAGGACTGATTGTTCTTGTTATAAAGCTGTACGAAGCTGGGGTGCTCTAGGTGAAGGTCACAATTATCTCTGGTGAGTTTGTTAACGAAGACTCAAAAGAGAAACTTAGGACAGAAGGTTAAGAACCTAAACAGAAGAATCTATATTGATGAAATGTTTCCAAACAAAAGACTAGAATGTAAAGAAAGTAAAAATAATCAAGAAATTCTGTTGAAAGCCAAACAAAAAGAAAATTACAAAAGTTTAAAATAGTTTTTCTGTAATTCTCTATTTGCTGCGTTGAACTGTAAACACGAGAGTTGTTATTGCCGTGCCGTGTAGGCTGGGAATGTCGGCTATGACTTATCCCTCAGTTGGCACCAGTTTCCAGTCACTTCCTTACTGGCCGAGCTGCTCTCTGTGACTCCTTTGCTTTAGTGACATTTAACGATACATCTAGTACGTAGCTCGACGAGGCGATAAATTTCACCGTAATGGGCTGAGCCTCTCGGTGCCAGCGCTGATTCTAGGAAATAAAATCATACCACTTGACAACTTTTATTGCCATTGCAATTGAAAGATATCATTAGAGAATATTATAATATAAAATTATTTATTATATCGAAACGTTAGAAGGCAATTATGAATATTAAATGCTATAAACTATTTTAACAAATTTCTCGCTAATTATATAACTTTACTATTATTAGAAGTTTTGAGACAAAGAGAACCTTTACATATTTTATGTTGTTTTAAAACAATCAGCTAAAATATTATGTAGGGTAGATGGAAGTGGCTATGCCTAAGGCAAGACATAATTATCATTGGTACTAGGGTTTGGGGAAACATATAGCATTGTTTGGGCAGGTTCCTTACCTGAAGTAGATCTTATCTCTGCCGCAGTGATAAAGAACGTTGTCTAACCAATATAATTACTTGGAAGGGTAGATGGAAGTGGCTATGCCTAAGGCAAGACATAATTATCATTGGTACTAGGGTTTGGGAAAACATATAGCATTGTTTGGGCAGGTTCCTTACCTGAAGTAGATCTTATCTCTGCTGCAGTGATAAAGAACGTTGTCTATCCAATATAATTACTTGCAATGGTAGATGGAAGTGGCTACGCCTATGGCAAGACATAATTATCATTGGTACTAGGGTTTGGGAAACATATAGCATTGTTTGGGCAGGTTCCTTACCTGAAGTAGATCTTATCTCTGCTGCAGTGATAAAGAACGTTGTCTATCCAATATAATTACTTGCAATGCTAGATGGAAGTGGCTAGGCCTATGGCAAGACATAATTATCATTGGTACTAGGGTTTGGGAAACATATAGCATTGTTTGGGCAGGTTCCTTACCTGAAGTAGATCTTATCTCTGCCGCAGTGATAAAGAACGTTGTCTATCCAATATAATTACTTGCAATGGTAGATGGAAGTGGCTATGCCTATGGCAAGACATAATTATCATTGGTACTAGGGTTTGGGAAAACATATAGCATTGTTTGGGCAGGTTCCTTACCTGAAGTAGATCTTATCTCTGCCGCAGTGATAAAGAACGTTGTCTATCCAATATAATTACTTGCAATGGTAGATGGAAGTGGCTATGCCTATGGCAAGACATAATTATCATTGGTACTAGGGTTTGGGAAAACATATAGCTTGTTTGGGCAGGTTCCTTTCCTGAAGTAGATCTTATCTCTGCTGCAGTGATAAAGAACGTTGTCTAACCAATATAATTACTTGCAATGGTAGATGGAAGTGGCTATGCCTATGGCAAGACATAATTATCATTGGTACTAGGGTTTGAGAAAACATATAGCATTGTTTGGGCAGGTTCCTTACCTGAAGTAGATCTTATCTCTGCTGCAGTGATAAAGAACGTTGTCTAACCAATATAATTACTTGCAATGGTAGATGGAAGTGGCTATGCCTATGGCAAGACATAATTATCATTGGTACTAGGGTTTGAGAAAACATATAGCATTGTTTGGGCAGGTTCCTTTCCTGAAGTAGATCTTATCTCTGCTGCAGTGATAAAGAACGTTGTCTAACCAATATAATTACTTGCAATGGTAGATGGAAGTGGCTAGGCCTAAGGCAAGACATAATTATCATTGGTACTAGGGTTTGGGAAAACATATAGCATTGTTTGGGCAGGTTCCTTTCCTGAAGTAGATCTTATCTCTGCTGCAGTGATAAAGAACGTTGTCTATCCAATATAATTACTTGCAATGGTAGATGGAAGTGGCTATGCCTATGGCAAGACATAATTATCATTGGTACTAGGGTTTGGGAAAACATATAGCATTGTTTGGGCAGGTTCCTTTCCTGAAGTAGATCTTATCTCTGCTGCAGTGATAAAGAACGTTGTCTATCCAATATAATTACTTGGAAGGGTAGATGGAAGTGGCTAGGCCTATGGCAAGACATAATTATCATTGGTACTAGGGTTTGGGGAAACATATAGCATTGTTTGGGCAGGATCCTTACCTGAAGTAGATCTTATCTCTGCTGCAGTGATAAAGAACGTTGTCTATTCAATATAATTACTTGCAATGGTAGATGGAAGTGGCTATGCCTAAGGCAAGACATAATTATCATTGGTACTAGGGTTTGGGGAAACATATAGCATTGTTTGGGCAGGTTCCTTACCTGAAGTAGATCTTATCTCTGCCGCAGTGATAAAGAACGTTGTCTATCCAATATAATTACTTGGAAGGGTCGATGGAAGTGGCTATGCCTATGGTAAGACATAATGATCTCGGTGCTACTAGTTACCACTTACAGACCCTTGTATAACAAAGGACGAGGAATTATGCAGGGGAAGAGGAGATACTGATCTCGGTATTGACCTTTAAAGGGGGAATGGCGTTGCGTCACGTGGACTGAGTCCCTTACATGAAGACGGTCTGCTCTAAACCTGAAACAATGAATCAAAGTATGACTATTAATGAAATACACCGTGCTTCGAATACGGAGAAAAACCTACGTTCTGAAAATAAATAAGAGCGCGGCCACCGAGCCAAATAAAACAGATATAAACCCAGAGACCGGTGACAGAATGTATAGATCAAACAGGCCATCGGGCACGTTGTAACAGTATTTAGACGTTTCGTAAAGATTTGATGAGACTTTCAAACAAGTGGTCTATGTGATTACCAAGTGTATCGACGTGTGTATGTGTGTTGTATTGCGCCGAACTTGTCTCGCTACGGGGTTGGCTTCGTACTGGGCAATAGCTTTGTTGATACTGAAATCCTAGTGATCACTTTATCTTGTGAATATGGAGCTCCAAGGAACAAGTAAATATGCTCCATTCTTATATTCCTTTTTATGTGTTTACCAAGTGTATCGACGTGTGTATGTGTGTTGTATTGCGCCGAACTTGTCTCGCTACGGGGTTGGCTTCGTACTGGGCAATAGCTTTGTTGATACTGAAATCCTAGTGATCACTTTATCTTGTGAATATGGAGCTCCAAGGAACAAGTAAATATGCTCCATTCTTGTATTCCTTTGTATGTGATTGATTTCGGACCGCGATTACACGATTTCTTGAAAACATGAAGTTATTTCTTTAACCCCACCTAAATACTTTAAAAGAAAGTATTATGTCCCTGTTTTATCCTTACCTATATTCCCCCTCTTTATCCTCTAAAGGAGATTATTATGTCCCTGTTTTATCCTTACCTATGCTCTCCCTCTTTATCCTCTGTAGGAGAGTATCATACCCCTGTTTTATCCTTACCTATGTTCCCCCTCTTTATCCTCTAAAGGAGAGTATTATGTCCCTGTTTTATTTTTACCTATGCTCTCATTCTTTATCCTCTAAAGGAGAGTATCATACCCCTGTTTTATCCTTACCTATGTTCCCCCTCTTTATCCTCTAAAGGAGAGTATTATGTCCCTGTTTTATCCTTACCTATGTTCCCCCTCTTTATCCTCTAAAGGAGAGTATCATACCCCTGTTTTATCCTTACCTATGTTCCCCCTCTTTATCCTCTAAAGGAGAGTATCATACCCCTGTTTTATCCTTACCTATGTCCCCCCTCTTTATCCTCTAAAGGAGAGTATTATGTCCCTGTTTTATCCTTACCTATGTTCCCCCTCTTTATCCTCTAAAGGAGAGTATAATACCCCTGTTTTATCCTTACCTATGTTCCCCCTCTTTATCCTCTAAAGGAGAGTATCATACCCCTGTTTTATCCTTACCTATGTTCCCCCTCTTTATCCTCTAAAGGAGAGTATCATACCCCTGTTTTATCCTTACCTATGTTCCCCCTCTTTATCCTCTAAAGGAGAGTATTATGCCCCTGTTTTATCGTTACCTATGTTCCCCCTCTTTATCCTCTAAAGGAGAGTATCATACCCCTGTTTTATCCTTACCTATGTTCCCCCTCTTTATCCTCTAAAGGAGAGTATTATGCCCCTGTTTTATTCTTACCTATGTTCCCCCACTTTATCCTCTAAAGGAGAGTATTATGTCCCTGTTTTATCCTTACCTATGTTCCCCCTCTTTATCCTCTAAAGGAGAGTATCATACCCCTGTTTTATCCTTACCTATGTTCCCCCTCTTTATCCTCTAAAGGAGAGTATTATGCCCCTGTTTTATTCTTACCTATGTTCTCCCTCTTTATCCTCTAAAGGGGAGTATTATATCCCTGTTTTATTCTTACCTATGTTCCCAACTCTTTATCCTCTAAAGGAGAGTATTATGCCCCTGTTTTATTCTTACCTATGTTCTCCTCTTTATCCTCTAAAGGAGAGTATTATGTCCCTGTTTTATTCTTACCTATGTTCTCCCTCTTTATCCTCTAAAGGAGAGTATTATGTCCCTCTTTTATTCTTACCTATGTTCTCCCCTTTATCCTCTAAAGGAGAGTATTATGCCCCTGTTTTATTCTTACCTATGTTCCCAACTCTTTATCCTCTAAAGGGGAGTATTATATCCCTGTTTTATTCTTACCTATGTTCCCAACTCTTTATCCTCTAAAGGAGAGTATTATGCCCCTGTTTTATTCTTACCTATGTTCTCCCCTTTATCCACTAAAGGAGAGTATTATGTCCCTGTTTTATTCTTACCTATGTTCTCCCCTTTATCCTCTAAAGGAGAGTATTACCTCCCTCTTTTATTCTTACCTATGTTCCCCCTCTTTATCCTCTAAAGGAGAGTATTACCTCCCTCTTTTATTCTTACCTATGTTCTCCCCTTTATCCTCTAAAGGAGAGTATTATGCCCCTGTTTTATTCTTACCTATGTTCCCAACTCTTTATCCTCTAAAGGGGAGTATTATATCCCTGTTTTATTCTTACCTATGTTCCCAACTCTTTATCCTCTAAAGGAGAGTATTATGCCCCTGTTTTATTCTTACCTATGTTCTCCCCTTTATCCACTAAAGGAGAGTATTATGTCCCTGTTTTATTCTTACCTATGTTCTCCCCTTTATCCTCTAAAGGAGAGTATTACCTCCCTCTTTTATTCTTACCTATGTTCCCCCTCTTTATCCTCTAAAGGAGAGTATTACCTCCCTCTTTTATTCTTACCTATGTTCTCCCCTTTATCCTCTAAAGGAGAGTATTATGTCCCTGTTTTATTCTTACCTATGTTCTCCCCTTTATCCTCTAAAGGAGAGTATTACCTCCCTCTTTTATTCTTACCTATGTTCCCCCTCTTTATCCTCTAAAGGAGAGTATTACCTCCCTCTTTTATTCTTACCTATGTTCTCCCCTTTATCCTCTAAAGGAGAGTATTACCTCCCTCTTTTATTCTTACCTATGTTCTCCCCTTTATCCTCTAAAGGAGAGTATTACCTCCCTCTTTTATTCTTACCTATGTTCTCCCCTTTATCCTCTAAAGGAGAGTATTACCTCCCTCTTTTATTCTTACCTATGTTCCTCCTCTTTATCCTCTAAAGGAGAGTATTATGTCCCTCTTTTATTCTTACCTATGTTCCCCCTCTTTATTCTCTAAAGGAGAGTATTATGCCCCTGTTTTATTCTTACCTATATTCTCCCCTTTATCCTCTAAAGGAGAGTATTATGTCCCTCTTTTATTCTTACCTATGTTCCCCCTCTTTATCCTCTAAAAGAGAGTATTACCTCCCTCTTTTATTCTTACCTATGTTCTCCCCTTTATCCTCTAAAGGAGAGTATTATTTCCCTGTTTTATTCTTACCTATGTTCCCCCTCTTTATCCTCTAAAGGAGAGTATTATGTCCCTCTTTTATTCTTACCTATGTTCCCCCTCTTTATCCTCTAAAGGAGACTATCATACCCCTGTTTTATCCTTACCTATGTTCCCCCTCTTTATCCTCTAAAGGAGAGTATCATACCCCTGTTTTATCCTTACCTATGTTCCCCCTCTTTATCCTCTAAAGGAGAGTATTATGCCCCTGTTTTATTCTTACCTATGTTCCCCCACTTTATCCTCTAAAGGAGAGTATTATGTCCCTGTTTTATCCTTACCTATGTTCCCCCTCTTTATCCTCTAAAGGAGAGTATCATACCCCTGTTTTATCCTTACCTATGTTCCCCCTCTTTATCCTCTAAAGGAGAGTATTATGCCCCTGTTTTATTCTTACCTATGTTCTCCCTCTTTATCCTCTAAAGGGGAGTATTATATCCCTGTTTTATTCTTACCTATGTTCCCAACTCTTTATCCTCTAAAGGAGAGTATTATGCCCCTGTTTTATTCTTACCTATGTTCCCAACTCTTTATCCTCTAAAGGGGAGTATTATATCCCTGTTTTATTCTTACCTATGTTCCCAACTCTTTATCCTCTAAAGGAGAGTATTATGCCCCTGTTTTATTCTTACCTATGTTCTCCTCTTTATCCTCTAAAGGAGAGTATTATGTCCCTGTTTTATTCTTACCTATGTTCTCCCTCTTTATCCTCTAAAGGAGAGTATTATGTCCCTCTTTTATTCTTACCTATGTTCTCCCCTTTATCCTCTAAAGGAGAGTATTATGCCCCTGTTTTATTCTTACCTATGTTCCCAACTCTTTATCCTCTAAAGGGGAGTATTATATCCCTGTTTTATTCTTACCTATGTTCCCAACTCTTTATCCTCTAAAGGAGAGTATTATGCCCCTGTTTTATTCTTACCTATGTTCTCCCCTTTATCCACTAAAGGAGAGTATTATGTCCCTGTTTTATTCTTACCTATGTTCTCCCCTTTATCCTCTAAAGGAGAGTATTACCTCCCTCTTTTATTCTTACCTATGTTCCCCCTCTTTATCCTCTAAAGGAGAGTATTACCTCCCTCTTTTATTCTTACCTATGTTCTCCCCTTTATCCTCTAAAGGAGAGTATTATGCCCCTGTTTTATTCTTACCTATGTTCCCAACTCTTTATCCTCTAAAGGGGAGTATTATATCCCTGTTTTATTCTTACCTATGTTCCCAACTCTTTATCCTCTAAAGGAGAGTATTATGCCCCTGTTTTATTCTTACCTATGTTCTCCCCTTTATCCACTAAAGGAGAGTATTATGTCCCTGTTTTATTCTTACCTATGTTCTCCCCTTTATCCTCTAAAGGAGAGTATTACCTCCCTCTTTTATTCTTACCTATGTTCCCCCTCTTTATCCTCTAAAGGAGAGTATTACCTCCCTCTTTTATTCTTACCTATGTTCTCCCCTTTATCCTCTAAAGGAGAGTATTATGTCCCTGTTTTATTCTTACCTATGTTCTCCCCTTTATCCTCTAAAGGAGAGTATTACCTCCCTCTTTTATTCTTACCTATGTTCCCCCTCTTTATCCTCTAAAGGAGAGTATTACCTCCCTCTTTTATTCTTACCTATGTTCTCCCCTTTATCCTCTAAAGGAGAGTATTACCTCCCTCTTTTATTCTTACCTATGTTCTCCCCTTTATCCTCTAAAGGAGAGTATTACCTCCCTCTTTTATTCTTACCTATGTTCTCCCCTTTATCCTCTAAAGGAGAGTATTACCTCCCTCTTTTATTCTTACCTATGTTCCTCCTCTTTATCCTCTAAAGGAGAGTATTATGTCCCTCTTTTATTCTTACCTATGTTCCCCCTCTTTATTCTCTAAAGGAGAGTATTATGCCCCTGTTTTATTCTTACCTATATTCTCCCCTTTATCCTCTAAAGGAGAGTATTATGTCCCTCTTTTATTCTTACCTATGTTCCCCCTCTTTATCCTCTAAAAGAGAGTATTACCTCCCTCTTTTATTCTTACCTATGTTCTCCCCTTTATCCTCTAAAGGAGAGTATTATTTCCCTGTTTTATTCTTACCTATGTTCCCCCTCTTTATCCTCTAAAGGAGAGTATTATGTCCCTCTTTTATTCTTACCTATGTTCCCCCTCTTTATCCTCTAAAAGAGAGTATTACCTCCCTCTTTTATTCCTACTTATGTTCTCCCCTTTATCCTCTAAAGGAGAGTATTATGTCCCTGTTTTATTCTTACCTATGTTCTCCCCTTTATCCTCTAAAGGAGAGTATTATGTCCCTGTTTTATTCTTAACTATGTTCTCCCTTTCTCCTATAAAAGGGGGTATTATGTCCCTGTTTTTTTAATAATTTTATCTATGTTCCCTGGCGGCTTGTCTTAAAGCCACATACAAAACTGCGTTTGAAAGTCACCCAATCATAGCACAGCACACGCACGTTCTCACGCAGATTATTGTCTTTACTTTTATGTAGAATTTTTAGTGTAAAACTTCTATATATGAGAATTTTATGTAAGTCAAAAATATAAAGGTTTATAATTAACCTTACTATCACAATTTAAGATTTTCAAGTTAAACCATTGCTTTAACCAGTGTTTGTCTGCCGCAATGTTTATAAGGAAATCTTGTGGTGGTTTTAAAGGTTTCTAGTTTGTGAACAACCATTTCGTTTCTTGTGGTGCGGATGAACGATTGTATTTTTCTTGGTTTTCAAAATTTACGTTTTCACCAAGCACGCTGTAACAGCGTAATAGCTGTACAAATATTCGTTTACGATTAGCAATAACAATGTACATAATCCCGTCCGTTGATTTACATTCGCCTCTAATTACACACGGTACTGTAGGCCTATATAACTCATGATTAATTACTGTACATATGGTACATTTACGGCAGGAACGTGTGTGCCCAGCCAAACCTACGAGCGTTAGATCGAAGGTTATGTTGTGTCTACAAGCAGAGTTAAGGCTGGTGGTCACAGCCTCCTTCTTGTTGCTACGATTATCGTGAACAAAGTATGCAACAGTTGATGAAGCAAAACCACCTTGATGCTCTTTTGGGTTGTTTCTACATGCAGCCGTAATGCTAAGACGTGTATTCAGACCCTTTTTTCTTGTGTTTGCGATTATCGTGAACACTGTATACAATAGCTGATATAGCAAAACCACTTCGATCTTCTTTTGGGTGTTTCTACATGCATAAGTAATGCCAAGACGGGAGGTCACATCCTTCTTCTTGTTGTTGCGATTATCGTGAACACTGTATGCAACAGCTGTTATAGCAAAGCCTTTGATATTTTTTAGGTTTTTCTACATGCAGGATTAATGTAAAGACGGACTCATTCTACTTGTAGTTATCGTACACACAGTATAGAACAGGTGATGATCAAAGCTACCTTGATGTTACCAGACGGCAACTGGTGTTTATGGCTTTTGAAATCAAACACAATTGACTTCCAATCACTTTGAAGGGTGATTGCGTCACTGATGAGAAATAAATGTATATTTTGGAGTATGCTCTATTTGGTTGATAATTTTGCAAACAATTAAAATCAACAGCCTTGATAAAGCTTTGGTTATTAACCATGGGTCGCACTAAAATGCCAGAAAAACGAAACTCTGTACATTTCGTATTGACTACTAATATAATGAAATTGCGGACAAAATTAAACCAGGGGAAATCACATATTGCATGCAGTCAGTCGTGACGGTTATTAAAATTGTAACAGCGCTAAATGTCGAACAGTTATATGAAACATTGAACTTCACAAGGGTGGACAACCTCAAATTATGAAACAAAGAATGTATTCATGTAATACTTAGACGTCGCTACATTTTGAACGGAAGATAAAATTAATTAAATGAATCATGATGATAATGTAAAGGCAAACACCAAGCATAGTGTAGACAACTCTTTGCCCCCCGGTATAGAGTAGATATATTCCAGGAACGCTACCCTGTACATACAATTCCTTATATTCTGTAGCAGGAGGTTTATGTCCCTGACATCCTTATATCCTCCTTCACAGCCGTTATTAGTTTTTCGCAGGTGACATTAAATATACTGACTACAAAAATAAATATATAATTAATCGCTTAAACAACAGTTTACGACTATCCGAACTTTAAATTTTGTAAATTTGTTAAAACTTACTGAGACAGAACGTTTTCCATTGCTACGTGGCGATCTTCATCAGTGTCTTCTGCTTGGAGATCTCGGGTAAAGTAGTGACGGTTTTAAAGGCAGCTTTTCGCTAGTATAAAAGAGTATTTGTGATTTGTATTATGTTTGTTCGTTTAATATATTTGTACTTTGTGTTTTTGTCGTGTCTGTAAATTTCATATTGTTCTAGTATACCTTTTTTGAGATGTGGTCCTTTTTTATTGATATGTAGGATTTATAGGTTATGATAAATGCCTGTGTAATTCTTTTATGTGATTGTAAAATGCTGAGTTGGTGTTCTGTTTGTGTTCCTCGATTCTTTGTTTAAAGCTGTGACCTGTTTGTCCAATGTAGAATTTGTTAAAGCGATTAATCGTCATGAAGTTTCAGCATTACACAAGAGAGGGGTTTCTTGGGAAATTTGTCACATATGGGTTTCTTTGGGTATATATTCAGGATGGCAGGCTTTATTTGAAATTATATTTTGCCCGCACCTTAGGCCTACTTGATGTTTTGGTGCCGGCTTGCAGCACTTGAAGTTGAAGAAACCTGACACTTCCGAAAGATGGCTCGCTAATAGAACGATTATAGCAAAGTCAGGTGTAGGTGAGAAAATTATTAGAAAACAGTGTTACTAGAATTATAACGAGTGCGTGCACTCATGCACGCGCGCGCACACACAAAGAAAAAGCTCGCTGTAGTGAGATTTCAGGATTATAAGTCGACAAAAAAATTGAACCTGGAAGATGGGATTAAATGGTTGGTAAAATTAATTACGAATTTTTTATACAAAATGTGGACGAAGAAAGATAACTACTGATTGCGAAACGAAATAATCTGTTATCGTAATTATAAGGATACATTTGCTGCAGGATTCATGAGAAGGTAGAATCCTTGAATTTTGTAGTCCATTACGTTCGGCGCATCTTATTAATCATTTAAACAATAGTTTTGACTATCCGAACTTTAAATTAAACATAACACCAACTCAACATTTTACAATCACATAAATAAAACAGGACAAAAATACACAGACATTTACCATAACCTAGAATTCCTCATCAACAAAAAAGGACCACATCTCAACACACCAGAACAATATGAAATTTACAGACTCACAAAAACACAAAGTACAAACATATTAAACGAACAAACCCAATACAAATCACACATACTCTTTGATACTATCGAAAACCTACCTTTAAAACCGTCACCGCTTGACCCAACATCTCCAAGTAGAAGACACTGATGAAGATCGGCACATAGTGATCGAAAACGTTCTGCGTCAGTAAGTTTTAACAAATTTACAAAATTTAAAGTTCGGATAGTCATAAACTATTGTTTAAGTGATTAATTAAGATTCGCTGAACGTAATGGACTACAAAATTCAAGAATAAATATATAAGTTAATAAAACGAAGAAGAATAACAAATAAATAAGTTATTAATTGAAAGGAGAAACACATAACATTGTCATACGCTAGGATAGGTGTACAACACTGCAGGTAGATGTCTGAAACTGTGCATTATAGAACTGAAGCCGAAACGACTTTATTATACACTATATTTTTGAATTCCAATGTCATACATTGCAAACCCGATATAGAAATATATACACTGCAGGTTTAAGTGGAATCCCATACATTGCATAACTGAAGTTGGAAGGCATACGCTGCAGGACAGAAGTAAAAGCCAGACAATGGAGAACTAAAGTCCAAAGGCATACACTTCAGATTAGAGTCCGAGATTACGTCGCAAAATTAAAACACATGGAATATGAAACAATTAAAGTCTCTTAAGTATATGTGTCATTCAAACTACGAGTAAGGACACTGGATCCGACAGTTTTACAAAAATACTTTTCTAATTTTAATTTAGTAATGATAGATTTTATT
The DNA here is from genome assembly GCA_036971475.1 of Prosapia bicincta. Classification (NCBI taxonomy): domain Eukaryota; kingdom Metazoa; phylum Arthropoda; class Insecta; order Hemiptera; family Cercopidae; genus Prosapia; species Prosapia bicincta. Next base: position 7,433,926 of record JBAIZL010000003.1, on the reverse strand, counting down.
ATGCCCTCGTGTCCGAGCTTGAGAAAGAATGTTTTAACAGCGGATGATTGCAGTGGGGATCGGCAGCTTTGACCGCACTAATATTAAATGTATTATACGTGATGAAGTAAAGAAATGTGTGTGTTTTAAGGTTAAAAGTACGTTTTACGAGTAACCTATCTTGTGTTAACGTTAATAAAAAATGAGATAAAAATAAACGTGTTTTGGCGTTTTGAAATTAGGAAGTGGACGTCAAGAGCTCTATTAACCTCGCTGGACCGCTAATAAAGGGTAATTGCACAAGTTCGCACTCCGCAAACGGAGCCTGACCTTCGCGTTTTATGCCAAATTGTGTAACTAGACAGAGCAGGCGAAACGGGCATGAACAGTAGTTGAGAGGAACGCTAAAATAATAATCTTATTTTACAAAATAAAGATATTTACCTTAACAGAAGCAATATAAAAGTACATTCATTGTTGCATGTTTCCTCCCAAACTGCAGTCATTTTCATTGAATGGAACAATAAAACACATGACCGTTAACACGTTTTAGTAATACGTGTGTGTGTGTGTATGTGTGTGTGTGTGTGTGTGTGTGTGTGTGTGCGCGCGCGCGCGCGTGCGTGCGTGCGTGCGTGTGTGTGTGTGTGTGTGTGTGTGTGTGCGTGCGTGTGCGTGCGCGCGCGCGCGCGTGTGTGTGTGTGTGCGCGCATGCGTGCGAGCGTGTGTGTGTGTGTGTGTGTGTGTGTGTGTGTGTGTGTGTGTGTGTGTGTGTGTGTGTGTGTGTGTGTGTGTGTGTGTGTGTGTGTGTGTGTGTGTGTGTGTGTGTGTGTGTGTGTGTGTGTGTGTGTGTGTGTGTGTGTGTGTGTGTGTGTGTGTGTGTGTGTGTGTGTGTGTGTGTGTGTGTGTGTGTGTGTGTGTGTGTGTGTGTGTAGTCCTCTCATTTTCAGGCGTTAATGTAGACGTTAGAGTTAGTCTTTATCTTGAAATTGACAGCACTATACGTCTCTAAAGTCGACTCGAAAACACACACACACACACACACACACACACAGACACACGCATACACACAAGTATTTTATGGATTTTTTCTCCGAGTTGATCAGAGTTTATCAATGCACATACATTTTATAAAACATTAAACATTCAAAGAACATTATAATTATTTACTCCAAGCTTTTCACAAGTTTAACAATTGAGGAGCTTTTAAAACAACACTAACTCTAGTGTTAGAACAGGCGCGAAGCAGAGCCACGTTTTATTGCCCTAACCTTCCAATGTCTATTCATAGAACCTCTATATCTTTAGGCTAGTTATTTCGAAAAAAACAATAAGAAATAATAATGGGTTTTTAGAGGGTTAATAAAGGGGTTTATAAATAATTTCGAATGTGCTTACAAAACAGCGAAAGCTTTTGCTCAAGACGCAGTACACAGAGCACCTGACAGTGTCTTCGGGAAATGTGCAGAAGCCGGCCTCGACTCGAGTAATAAACCACTAAAGCAAAGTACTTGTAATTAGCTACAACAAAACTTGTTTACCTCAGTTTATGTGAATTGTGCAAAACTCGAGAAAGTCGAGCAGATGAGATGCTTCGGATGTCAGTGGAATGATACCGGTGGCAGGCAAGAGTCAGAGTAGGCTTCGTAGTTATGTGCTGTGTGCAATCAAACTGTGTCTGGTTGTTCGTCTTCTTCTTTGCTTTGTCGTGGAGGTTTGGATTGTGAAACCTTTAAAATGTGGTGCTGTAGATGAATATACAGTTGCGAGGACAGGAAAGTTTTACATCAGAACGTCCATAGACACGCTGAGAGTGTAAGTAGAGAGACCTAGGGAATTGGGACCAATAATGTGAGCTATAATATAAAGGTTACTTCAGTATATAAACGTAGCCCCGACCGATGGAATACCATATGGTTGTAAAAAGATACAGGTTCTCAAGGCGTTGGAGGTATAGAATACCTCCAAGTCCCAGCGCGATGATCACGTAATCAGTATTTCTTACAATGTTTTGTTTGAGATGTGTTGTTGGTGATTTATCCTCATTTTACACTTTCCTCCTTTAGTCTTTGGGAGCTGTTTCACACAACGCATTTTATTATCATAAATATTTTCAGTATTACATATGACTTTTATTTCTTTGATTAGGTGACTATATATGGATATTATAAATAATTTTAATCTCCTGAAGATGAGTCCAATTGAGACCGAAACGTAAAGTAATGTTTTAAAACTAATTACAGGTAGTTTAATTTTTTGTCTTTAATTTATTCCTTTTTTAATAAACAGGATTAAACTTGAAATTAGTATTCCCCAAGAACATCCCTGAAATTTTCACTGATCCTATACTTAGCTATCGAATCCAGTTCAATACCATATAAAATATAACCTGCCCGCCCCGTCCGCACCTGAGCACCTCAGAAGTAACTTCCTTGTGGCTTACCCGGAAGAGTTCCTCTTGCCCATTGAACTTTAAAACGTACAGCTTCTGTCAGCAATTCGTTATATCTCCTTATCAGTCTTCATCGTTCTCTTTTCAGGTTCTTCACATTGATGCGCATAGCCGTAGGAAGGTTAAATAGTAAAGTCGTCCCCTGAAATACAATTTAGAATGTGCCCCCTTTCTTTGAGAATGTTGAGGGAAACCCCTCCTCAGGTCGTGGACGGTTTGCATACTTACAAATATAAAAATTTAAAAGATTTTACCTTAAAAGAAGAAGGTTACCTCCTGGTTGGGATTGCTGACTCCTTTAGGCGACGCCAGATCAACGAGATGATGTCACCCGCAGTTACCAGCTTCACTCCCTTTCGTTCTTTGGTACCTACTCGACACTATTTCCTCGAATGAACTAACTTGATTTATTTTTTAAAAGGACCGGAAAATTCAGGTTTGGGTCAAACAGTTGTTCATAAACAGAGTATTGAGGCGTGCTGCTCCCGTGCGGCAACTATGGAAACTAGTAATTATTTTCTGCTGCTTCATCGACGGATTCGTGTGATTACAAAAACAAAACGTTACAATTTGAACACGTTATAACTTCCATCCAAGCCAGTCATGGATTATGTCCGACTCCTGCCCACGTTAGCTTTACTAGAGCATCTTTGCTCTATAACATACTTTGTTAATTTTAATTGAGTTGCGAACTTTACAGAATTTTAGTCAAAGAACTAAATTTAATAAATCTTAGTTATAAAGGCTCTTCGTAAATTATTCTTTATTATTCATATACAGTTCATTTGCTTCAGAGTTACTTAACGCTTGAACTACTCCTTAACTATAGAACGGTAAATAAAAGCAACCAGTTCTTTCTTTACATAAAATTACCACCCATTACAACGGAAATCTGTTCAATGTACAAAATTAAGTCACTTATATAAAAGTATTACTACTTTATCCCAGTTTGCGCCAGACAGTTCTTTTTTGAAGAAAGCGTTATAAAATATTGGAAAGTCACGTTTTTTAACCCATAACACTTTAAAGTTAGCAGTATTTGACGGAAGCGTGTGTTTCAGAAGTAAAATTAGAATCTTGGAGACCATCTCATCTGTTCACAATTAAAAATGAAACGCTGGCTGCGTGCCGAAACTTTCTAATACTTTCCGTCTAAAGCGTAATGTTTCATACAAGATTTGCGTCGTTTTAACCTCTTTGCTTGGCTTGGTTACCTCTTTGAATAAAATGGCGACCGTCGCAAACCCGAACAAGGACGGACGTATGTTATTTTAGAGTTGTTTGATCAATGTACCGCTTGATGTTAGTAAACATTTGACGAACGACAAATACTCAAATCTTTTTTTATAATTCGTCATATTTATATTTTAAAAACAAATATGACGCTTGAACTTGAACAATTTATGTTTTTATATAAAACGCCTTGTATTGCGATACATGAAAACAAATTTGCATTGGACTGAAGAGGTACAACGTGACGTCATAAGTTAGGAATTTCTACGGTAATGCATAACAATCCAGAAATGAAAGAAAAGCTCCGAAATATTCCGAACGATACAAATTCCTATAGGGTGCCCGTTACGATTTCCTCATCTCTACAACTCTTTAAATTTTACACCTTCGATCTTTCTCTCTATTCAACAAACTGTTCCGTACGTTTCCGGAAACCAAGCTAAGCGGTAGATCATCACTAATATATGTTTTCACTTGGATGTTGTTTGGAAGTTATGTTTTGATCTTATATTAATTATCCTTTAAGGTTGTTTTCTGTATTTTACATTAGCAGTAAATTAAAATTTTTATCTAAGGAAGGTTATGTTATTTCCTCTCTCTCTCTCTCTGCTATTTATTCTCTCTCTGTCTATCTCTCTCTCTATTTCTCTCTCCTACCCCTCCCCCTCTCTTCCTCCTCTCTCTTCTTTCCCTCTCTCCCTCTTTAGAACTTGTCCGACAGCTTTTTCATCAATATTCTAATCCTCTCTTAGTGTCTCTCTAGCTATCTCTCTCGCTCCTTATAATTCCAAAGTCCCTCCCAGACTTACTTCATTTCCTAAGTTTTCTCTCTGTTCCTTGTTATAGTTTCAAGTCCCCGACACTTCTTCTATATAGCGTTCTCTCTATCTCCCCCAACAGACTTCAAGTCCCCGTCAGCTTTTCATTTCCTATGCCTGTTTCTCTTTCTCCCTGTCCCTTCTTATAGCTCTTAGCCCCGACACTTCGTCTATTTCCATCAAGAAATAATATGTACTCGTAGCCTTTGCGACAAGTGATATAAGGTCGGTTTTAACTTACCGACACTAATACTTTGAAGTTAATTATATTATCTAATATACTGGCATGTTTATGACTTGAGTTATGTTTATTTACAGTACATTTACTAGCGATTACTTAATAATATTTAAACGCAAAATTAAAAACTTTTAATTATCATTGATTTTAAAAAGGTAATGTTATCATAATAAAGTCATGTTGTCCTCCGATCTATTAGTTCTTGTCGTTTATGAAGGTCATTAAAACGTTCAATAAATATCTAACTGAACTATTAAAAACACTTCTAAGGATATCTCTCGACCTCTTAATAACTCACTTTATTTTATTACCTAAATTAAATTGTTTGAAGTAGCACTTCTGTTGGTGACTGAAGGCTGTAGACATTGCCAATACTGTTTAGTTGTCCGGATTATGAGAGCTTGCAGAATAGTATAAGCCATGCAATCAGGCATTTGCGAAGGTTATTGCATGTGATTGGGCTGGATGGTTACACAGGGAAATAATACACATTAGCAGTATTACCAACCCGTGGAAGAGAAAAGAAAAGGAGAAAGCACAAGTAAAGCTTTCGATTTCGAGGTTAGAATAAACACATGAGATCATATTTTTTAAGCTCATAAACCCCTGTACAAAGAGCGACAGTTTTGTAGGTTGACTAGCGAAGCAGTGTATGTGACTAAACACTGTAGGTTTGCATCTCTTCAATGTTAGCGTGAACAGGTTGTCTTGAGAGATTGGTGGCACAAATAGTTTGAATAAAATGCATTAAAAAACCATTAAGTGAAAACATCAAAAGGTGCAACTAAATTGTAGACATTGTATTTTCTTTGTTGATTATGCTTCAGGTTTTCAAATCCCAGACGCTTGTAAATAACAGTATTTGTGTGTGTGTGTGTGTGTGAAATAGAGAGAGAGAGAGAGAGAGAGAGAGAGAGAGAGAGAGTGTATGTGAAATTCAATAAATTACTTTTCGATAAAATATTTGAAGGAAATGTTTTTCGACAAATTGTTATCGAAGAACTCTCCGTACATGGTGTGATTCAGTATGTAAGAGGACTTATTTTAAAAATGCTGTTGGCTGTGAATAAAAATCATAAATCCATTGTAAATCTGACAAAGGGGATGGGATCATTATCTTCAATAACTCCCCCTCTCTCTCGCCTATTCTTTCTCTCTCTCATTTCTGTTACTCTAAATCTCTTCGATCTTTATCAGATTCCGAAGCTTCCTTATAGTTCTAAGTTCGTAATAGCTCTTAAACTATTTTATAATCTTCTCTGTCTCTCTCTATCGCTCCTTAGAGTTCAAAGTCCCTGATAGCTTTTCGTCTATTTCCTAGATATTCTCTGCCTGTCTATCTATCTGTTTCTCTCTCTCCCTCTCTGTCTCTCTGTCTGTCTGTCTATCTGTCTCTCTCTCTCTCTCTCTCTCTCTCTCTCTCTCTCTCTCTCCCTCCTTATAGTTAGAAAGTCCCTGCCAGGAATTAATTCATTCCTTAAGCTTTCTCTCTGTTCCTTGTTATAGTTTCAAGTCCCCGACACTTCTTCTATATAGCGTTCTCTCTATCTCCCCCAATAGACTTCAAGTCCCCGTCAGCTTTTCATTCATTTCCTAAGCCTGTTTCTCTTTCTCCCTGTCCTTTCTTACAGTTCTGATCCCCGACACTTCGTCCATTTCCATCAAGAAATAATATGTACTCGCAGCCTTTGCGGCATTTGATATAAGGTTGGTTTTAACTTACAAATAGATGAATTTTCTTTATGAAAACGAATTTGAAATACATTTGTTGGTGCAAAGTTACGGGAAATGTTAATGTAAATGTACATTTGATATTGTTAACGTGTGCTGGTTGTTGAGTGTTTATAATAATATGTGTTGTGGGGCTGAAGATGTATAGTTTATTGATTTTACACCTAGAAATTCTGGACATTATATTGTATAGCGGGAAAATTCCCCAAGGGAAATCCTAGAGTACACGCGGTGGGGATGGAACCTCTCTAAAGAGGATAAACTCACAAGAAGGGGATATAGTTGCTATATAATAAGTTAATGCTTCGATACGTGCAACAAGGGACGATAGTTGCAAGCAATTCGTCTACGTGACGTCACGTGAGTCAAGGTTTGTAACGGTTCCGCGTGGACATTGACACAAGCCCTAGCAAGGTCCTGCAAAGTCAAACGGCAAACACAAAGCTATTAAACACCCAAATTAAACAGCCTCGCGATTCTATCTTGACAATGAAAATCCCGGTTTCCCTGAGAAAATTTTGGAATATTTTCCCGGGCACAATTAAAGCGGAATTCCACGGAACTGTTTAAATAAACCGTTCGCGTCAGAGTGAACGACCTAGAGAGTGAGGACCATGTCCTCGCCCAAATAAGCCGTCCGACATCTTCACAAGCGCCAACGTAAACGCGGAGAAAGCGGCCTTTAATTGCAAAAAACGATGACCTTTGAGCTTTTTTACTGTTCACTTTGAAATGTTGCTTTAATGAAACCGTTTTTTAGATGTTTTGTGGGAATTTTAACAAGAATATAAAATTATTGCTTCGCGTAAAACAAGGTTTAAAATGTCGTTAACGCTTAACAGCTTAACGCGCACAGCTTTCTGTTGAAAAGGCGTCAAGTTTTCTCACTTTAAGCACGGCCACTATGATTACCATCGTTTATAAATGATTGGAAAGGATTTTATTTATCTAATGATCACATTACGGTAGGGGCAAGCTCTATGGGATATAGTTGATAGCATCATGCGCTCATGGTCTCGTGTCTGAGTATCTATCGGAGTCATAACGAGGCTCCTAGCCGTTACACCATTAAAAAAATCCATGGTTGTCGATACCATGATTTTCGATAGGAGAGCAAGAAGATTAAAAATGCCAGCCAGGACCGACATGGTTGAGCAAACCACTAGTGGTAATAAAGACAGAAATGAGAAATAAGCTTAAAATGTTAGAAGCAAGTTAAATGCAAGGAAATGACTTTTCGGGAGGTTGTAAGGGTATACTCATATCATGAAAAGTAAGGCTGTGTTCCAAGTATGAGGCTATGTCAAGAGCGACGGCTAGAACGGTACAGACACCGATGAAGAAAAGCAAAGTAGATCGGCAATGGTCGGGGAAAATGGATTGGAAATTAATGGATACGAATGGATAGCAAAATGATAAGTAACAGATGGATTGCATGGTGATAGATGGCGAAAGATTTGCAAATTGATGGATGATGGATAGAATGTAATTTAAAGTATGATGATTAGGTAGTACGGGGATAGGTAACGGATGAATTGAAAGGTGATGGATTGCTAATTTATGGATGACGGATGGATTGCAAATTAATGGATGACGATTAGATAGTAAGGTGATAGGTAACGGATGAATTCGAAGGTGATAGATGACGAAAGATTGAAATTTGATGGATGATGGATAGAATGCAAATTAATGGATGACGATTAGATAGGTCGGTGATAGGCAACGGACTGATTGAAAGGTGATGGATTGCAAATTTATGGATTGCAAATTAATGGATGACGACTAGGTAGTACGGTGATAGGCATCCATAGAATAGAAAAGTGATGGATACTAGATAGATTGAAAATCGATAGATCGCGGCTGGATTTCAAATTAATGGATGACGATTATATAATACAGTGATAGGTAACGGATTGCTTGAAAGTTGACGGACGATGGATGGACAGCAACGCGAAAGATGACGGATAGAATACAAATTGATGGAGCGCGGATGGTTTGCAACTTAATGGATGACGAATGGTTACTAAGGCGATAGGTAATGGATGGTTTGCAATTTGATGAAAACGAATGGATAGTAAGGTGATAGATAATAGATGGATAGCTAATTATCGGATAATAATTGTATAGTAACGTCATGGATGGTTAAAAAAATATTACGTTAATTTTGCTATAAAAAAGCAGCAATAAATTTAATTAATCTGGAAATATTCAACCAGGAATATAATGTTATTTACTTCGCGAACTAATCAGAGGTTAAAGTTTATTTATCAGCTGACATAAATTTCAGTTCAGTTTCATGCCTCCAATTGTTGGACCAATATTTTTAGTCACGTGAGCAAGTCTTGGTTCTGAATCACTGTTATTTATATGGTACTTACTTCTCTAAGGAGTTATATATGGTGAAAATTATATTGAAAACTGCTCTTAGGTCTTTGTTGTGCTTTTATACGATCGTATTAATATAGTTTTGGAACCTGTTAGTATTAATCAGTTCTGCAGAATTTTTTATGTATTTACAAACCCGTAAAAAAATCTCTGAAAGGACAGGTAAGTTATTAAAATATTAACAATTTTGTTAAAATGCGCGCCAAGCGGACAAAAGTAAAAGCTTCATACACCAGAGTAGTAACCCATTAAACGTCTTTGCTTGTAGCGTCGTTTGCGATTTAGGCGCTTTTCGGTGCATATAAGACATTTGCGAATCCTTTCATTTCGGCTCAGCACCTGACAATCATCAGAGCTCTAAAAATATAAAGCTTTTTCACGGTAATTTAGAATCTTCCAAGGGATAAACCTTCCTGGTCTTTATTAGTCAATTTAATGATCTGTAGATGTCAATAAAAAAATAAAAGTAGATCTGTGGTCGCAAACATTAAAACAAACAAAAAGCGTCTGGACGTACACGCCTTTACTCTTCCATTATCTGAATTAGAATCCCGAACGATCAGCTGATTAGATAAGTCAGCTGACTGGGCGGGAGGTTAGGCAGAATTACGTTCGTATTTCATCGGTTATATTTCCCAGTTTTTGCCGCGCACTTATCTCGCAGATAATTACGGCCAGCCTTGACATATGCCCACGCCATCGGATAAACAGATCGCATGTCCGATAACTAATGTACTAAAACAGAATAAGGCCCAATACGCGCGTCTTGCTGCGCTCCTCGCCATCATCAGTAATTGCTTTATTTCTCACACAATGGTTGTGTAACTCGAAGCCTCCTTAATGTGTTATGCAGTTTATCTGTTTAAACTTTAATAGTATTAACTTTTGTAATAATAAAGTAAAAACGTAGGAAACCTAAAAAATTATTGATATTTGATTCTAGTTAATTTCATGTTATTTATAGTTTGATTCTAGAGTATTTTTTTTCTAAAACGGGTTCTGGTCCCTCAGAACCCTCGTGACAATCATCCTCTAACGATCTGCTTCCGTCTCACATGCGGTTAGTATCCCTACCGCGCGTGAAGGAAACGGGATCGCTTGCTAATGTACCAAGCTGATAAGCTCTTTCCATGGAGAATCAGGAGATTGTGAAATAACTGCCGCGCTAAGAGGGGAATGGAAAAAACCTGGCAAGAAAGAAGAGCTCTACGATAGATCATGGAGGAACCATGGGGGCTAGGATGTCCTTATGCTAACGTATAAGGAGGGTTATTACCTTACAAATACCTTGTTACTGATGCTATGGCACGAATGGCATGCACTTCTTTTTCCAATGCGTACTCGAAACCGAATTAGGATTCAAGGCAAAATAAGTGCTACCGTTGGGGGTAAGCTGTGTCCCTGGACATGTAGCCCTGTGTCACCTGAAACAGAATAATCGATAATGAAGAACGCGATATCTTGATGCAATTGAGAATCACATGAATAACTCCCTAGCGGCGAGATTGTCAACTATCGTTTTATGAAAATCATTTTATTGAGGTTACGTTTCTCGTTCAATATATATCTTGTAAAACTCTATTTTTTTCCAAAGCCCACGAAAATGTAGAGTATAAATAAAACAAACTGAACTGTTGAATAGCGTTGGCTATTGTGTGGCGTAATATAAAGGAACGTTGCTTAGTTGGGACCCACGGGACGTCCGTAGCAGCCGGAGGTAATTCGTCTCCGTTAGTACAGTATTTCGTTTCAGCATAGTCGTTTGATAAGTTGAAGATATTATTTTGGAGATTATAACCCCCCCCCCTCAAACTGGAGTCAACATTAGGGTTGCGTTGTACTGGCGAGAAGTAATCTACATGAAGAAATGTCAGCGTAGGGAATTATATTTATACAGGAGTACGGAAACAATTAAAATATAAAACTTATTTTCGATCTCTGTGTGAAGTAGATTTACTGCGATGCTATATATATATATATATACATATATATATATATATATATATATATATATATATATATATACTCGTTCAATATATATTTTGTAAAACTAATTATTTGTGTTTAACAATAAACAAATGTTATAGACAACAATCAGATAAGGGGGAATGAAATCGTTGGGGTGAATTAAATATGAGGAGGTTCTGACAGATGGGCGTCTGTGTAAAAATCGATTTCCACTGTTTGGGCATCGAAAGATGTAACTTTATTAACGATATTATAGTGGCGTAGTGGAGTCTATACTGAAGTATGCGTGTTTTTCTTATAGGGTAGAGAATGTAACTAATAAAATTGTAAAGATTAATTTGGAAATCAGGTTTAGGCTTTTAAAAGCAGTTAAAGTTGAGTATTATGTACGACGGCATAGTACTGAGAATGTTGGACAATTAAAACAAGCTACAGCATTGTCGCTTCCCCGAAGCAGTAGACCAGCTGTCAGAGTGATACGCTACCCCTTGATATACGGCCAGAATATGGGTAAAGGATAAACGTACGAAGTGAGGGACATTGTAACAACGCGGGTCCAGCACTCAGAAGTTTTGACTTCAGAAGTGTTTCCAAGATATATAGGCCTTACAGATAAAAGTATTTTCTACAATGAAAACAGTCACTAAACTATCCATCTTAGTGACTAAAGAGTGTCATTCATATTGCTCTAAGGTTATATTTAGCTAACTTTTGTTACGTGCATACTTCCTTACAAGTTCCGCCATTTTAGTTAGTCAATAATGCTCTTTTAACCACAATTACGTGGATGAGTAAACGTTACTAATGATGTAAAATATTTGTCCAAGAATGAAATATATTCGTCCCCTGTTCCTGAGAACATTTCCAAGAAGTATGCTTCAACAAAACAGGTTCCGTTCTCTTCCAGATAACATTGTTTACCCTGTGGCAGTGGAGTGGGGTTTTATTGCCTAAGAATTTTAAAATATTATCTATAGTTTGGGAATTGTTCTTTTAATATTTTCTTTGAAATTTTAGTTTATCTACTGTGATTCTAGATTTTCCCTCAGTTCAAGAACACATCTACGTCTCTGAACTATACAACATCACTACGCACAACTTCGGCTTTATCTGAGCCTAAGGTCCGTTTGATCCTAACATTGTGTAGGGCTATGCCCTTAATCACTTTTTACTTTATCCTAATTACCTCCCCATTCCTCTTGAACTTGATGGCGATCAGTCAGTGTGACTATTATCGCCTACTAAGGATGGGAAAGTAGTGTATATAGGTAGCATTAAAATAGAGACAAAAAGCCCTGGTAAGGGATGCAGCTTTCAAGGTATAATGGGGTGGGTTATGCCCTCTAGGACCAACCTTTAGTCTGGGGGTCCAGCGCTTAGCTAAGGCCAACCGAAAGTGAATCAAGGTCCGATTGCACTACCTAGACCGAACAAATCAGACGAGGTATTGAGGTACTGAAACCTGGCCGTTTGGAAGACTCTACTAGTCCTGAGTAGTTCTGGAATAGCGTCCGAACAGCTGTCACTGGTGGAGTTCGTCTCGTCCCAGTGACGGGATGGTGATCAGTCAAGGCCTTACAATAAGGTCGAAAGACTCTTACTGGTACCACGGATCGTGACACCAAGCCCTCCAACTCGGGCCTGATGCTAGGGCGGATGGGAGTCACGAGTTTGAGGTTAGAGGGGGGGGGGACAGAAGTTATTAACTGGACTGTAGAAATTCAAAACTTTATGACTAAAGCTGTGTTCTTTGGCAAAGGTGAAAAGAGCCTAAACATTCTTCTGTTTAAACATCTTTTTTACTCCTTTACCTTTTTCACAAGCACGACTACACTGATAGGGGATGCAGAGGAATAATCCCATCACGTGTGCAGGGTCGTGTATTTGAAGTAGACCTACACTCTACCGGGGCCATAACTAGGTGTCACACTTTGGTTTATATATGTGTATAAACCACTAATCATACGATTGCGTAGACCTAACGTCCTTTATCACTCTCCCTCTCCTATCTACTTCATCTCTCCATACAATTTCTTTTCACTTTCACACTATGTTTTTAAGACCTAACGCCTTAACGAAAAAACCAATACTGCGTTTCCTTTTCTAGCTAACATTTCTTGGCATATCTCTTATAACAGATAAAGAAACATCACATCAACCACTTGTTGCATTTTTTTTAATCACCATTTTTTGTCTATTCCATTGTCAACGTTAGGCGAAATGTTATTCTAGGCATTCAAATTCACATCACGAAATATTTCCAGTTAGCTTTTAGTAATTTGTACATTTTATAGCCCTAATTTGTTCTGCGGTTCGTTTCAGGATTCAGCTTTCGAAACTATTTACGGAGACAAATTTCCCAAGAAACCCTTCTCTTGTGTAATGTTGAAACTTCATGAGGATTAATCACTTTAAACAAATTTTACATTGGGCAAACAGGTCGTAGCTTTAAACAAAGAGTCGAGGAACACAAACAGAACACCAACTCAGCATTTTACAATCACATAAAAGAAACAGCACACAATTACACAGACATTTACCATAACCTATAAATCTTTCACATCAATAAAAAAGGACCACATCAAAACACACTAGAACAATATGAAATTTACAGACATACAAAAACACAAAGTACAAACATATTAAACAAACAAACCCAATACAAATCACACATACTCTTTGATACTATCGAAAACCTACCTTTAAAACCGTAACCGCGTAACCTAACAACTCCACGCAGAAGACACTGATGAACACCGTCACATAGTGATCGAAAACGTTCTGTCTCAGTAAGGTTTTACAAATTTACAAAATTTAAAATTCGGATAGTCATAAACTAATGTTAAAGTGATTGATTAAGTTTCACCGAACGTAATGGACTACAAAATTCAAGAGTTCATGAGGATATTAGTATCTCAAAATTTTATCCCGTTACTTCGTTTTAACGAGATGTTTCTAATATAAAAAGAAATAAAAATACTACAACCAGTGGAATGAAACGCTTTTTCCAAGTGTTTTCCACTTCCCGGGTATTTCTGCCCAATTACACGACTAGAACGCGCCGGGCGCAAAGCCAATTTGTTTAATTCGTCCGACCGTCGTAGATCATTTCCACTCGGGTTTAAATTAGACAAAGATTAATGAAAATATTAAATTCCTCACAGTGCACAGCTGGTCGTGATCTCTTTAGACCTGGCGTTAAATACTACTGCAAGCTTCGTACGAGATTCCTGTTGCACATAAATTCCGTGACGTTTGTTTGCTGCAATTCCATTTTAGTGAAGGAAACGCCAACATTTACGTGATAAAATTTCTCTAGAAGGAACAAAGTTCTATGTTAACATCGACACTGCAAATTACATCATGGTAAATTAAAGAACTCCAATAACTTACTTCATTATGCGAACGGATAGTGCTAACAAAGAATAAAAAGCACCTAACAAATGGAGATAGTCTACCTTTGTTTTTAATATAGACCTATAATGTAACACAACCCCTCGAGCACCATGGAAATAGCCTACGATTTTCGTTAATATAGACCTATATATATTGTTATACACCTATATTGTTACACAACCCCTGGACGTCCATGGAAATAGCCTACCATTTTCGTTAATATAGACCTGCATGTATTGTTATACAACCCATCGACCTCCAAAAAATAGTCTGTCTTTATTGTTAATATAAACCTATATTTTTACACAACCCCTCGACAACCATGGAAATACCCTACTGTTTTCGTTAATATAGACCTATATATATTGTTATACAACCCATCGACTTCCAAGAAATAGTCTATCTTTGTCGTTAATATAGACCTATGTTCTTATACAACCACTGGACGTCCATGGAAATAGTCTATCTTTGTCGTTAATATAGACCTATGTTCTTATACAACCCCTGGGCGTCCATGGAAATAGTCTATCTTTGTCGTTAATATAGACCTATGTTCTTATACAACCCCTGGGCGTCCATGGAAATAGTCTATCTTTGTCGTTAATATAGACCTATGTTCTTATACAACCCCTGGACGTCCATGGAAATAGTCTATCTTTGTCGTTAATATAGACCTATGTTCTTATACAACCCCTGGGCGTCCATGAAAATAGTCTATCTTTGTCGTTAATATAGACCTATGTTCTTATACAACCCCTGGGCGTCCATGGAAATAGTCTATCTTTGTCGTTAATATAGACCTATGTTCTTATACAACCCCTGGGCGTCCATGGAAATAGTCTATCTTTGTCGTTAATATAGACCTATGTTCTTATACAACCCCTGGGCGTCCATGGAAATAGTCTATCTTTGTCGTTAATATAGACCTATGTTCTTATACAACCCCTGGGCGACCATAGAAATAGTCTATCTTTATCGTTAATATAGACCTATGTTCTTATACAACCCCTGGGCGTCCATGGAAATAGTCTATCTTTGTCGTTAATATAGACCTATGTTCTTATACAACCCCTGGGCGTCCATGGAAATAGTCTATCTTTGTCGTTAATATAGACCTATGTTCTTATACAACCCCTGGGCGTCCATGGAAATAGTCTATCTTTGTCGTTAATATAGACCTATGTTCTTCCCCTACAACCCCTGGACGTCCATGGAAATAGTCTATCTTTGTCGTTAATATAGACCTATGTTCTTATACAACCCCTGGGCGTCCATGGAAATAGTCTATCTTTGTCGTTAATATAGACCTATGTTCATATACAACCCCTGGGCGTCCATGGAAATAGTCTATCTTTGTCGTTAATATAGACCATGTTCTTATACAACCCCTGGGCGTCCATGGAAATAGTCTATCTTTGTCGTTAATATAGACCTATGTTCTTATACAACCCCTGGACGTCCATGGAAATAGTCTATCTTTGTCGTTAATATAGACCTATGTTCTTATACAACCACTGGGCGACCATAGAAATAGTCTATCTTTATCGTTAATATAGACCTATGTTCTTATACAACCCCTGGGCGTCCATGGAAATAGTCTATCTTTGTCGTTAATATAGACCTATGTTCTTATACAACCCCTGGGCGTCCATGGAAATAGTCTATCTTTGTCGTTAATATAGACCTATGTTCTTATACAACCCCTGGGCGTCCATGGAAATAGTCTATCTTTGTCGTTAATATAGACCTATGTTCTTATACAACCCCTGGACGTCCATGGAAATAGTCTATCTTTGTCGTTAATATAGACCTATGTTCTTATACAACCCCTGGGCGTCCATGGAAATAGTCTATCTTTGTCGTTAATATAGACCTATGTTCTTATACAACCCCTGGGCGTCCATGGAAATAGTCTATCTTTGTCGTTAATATAGACCTATGTTCTTATACAACCCCTGGGCGTCCATGGAAATAGTCTATCTTTGTCGTTAATATAGACCTATGTTCTTATACAACCCCTGGGCGTCCATGGAAATAGTCTATCTTTGTCGTTAATATAGACCTATGTTCTTATACAACCCCTGGGCGTCCATGGAAATAGTCTATCTTTGTCGTTAATATAGACCTATGTTCTTATACAACCCCTGGGCGTCCATGGAAATAGTCTATCTTTGTCGTTAATATAGACCTATGTTCTTATACAACCCCTGGACGTCCATGGAAATAGTCTATCTTTGTCGTTAATATAGACCTATGTTCTTATACAACCCCTGGGCGACCATAGAAATAGTCTATCTTTATCGTTAATATAGACCTATGTTCTTATACAACCCCTGGGCGTCCATGGAAATAGTCTATCTTTGTCGTTAATATAGACCTATGTTCTTATACAACCCCTGGGCGTCCATGGAAATAGTCTATCTTTGTCGTTAATATAGACCTATGTTCTTATACAACCCCTGGGCGTCCATGGAAATAGTCTATCTTTGTCGTTAATATAGACCTATGTTCTTATACAACCCCTGGGCGTCCATGGAAATAGTCTATCTTTGTCGTTAATATAGACCTATATTATAAACACAAGAAATATAACCCTAACTTGTGTTTATAGCCTTAACTCACAAGCATTCTTCAATATTGTTTATATACCTATTGTTTAATCCGCAGATTAAAAAGTTAGAATTAAAACCACGAGGTGCGGTAAGCCCTATTGTTAACAAGGTTACTCTGGATTGCGTAATTTACGTTAATATTTAACATAGCTAGCTTAAGCACTGTTCTAAGCAAAATAGAGTCATTTAACACTAAAAACGCAACGACACTGAATTTAATACAAATAAATTATAAATTGTTCATATTCCTTAACTACGCACTTACCATAGGTAAGAAGTGATGCGACGTTGGAATCGAGGTGAAGTCTCCACAGTACTGTGGTCGTCTCAGGCAGCGTAGAATTCTTGAAGGCGATCACGCAACTAAAAAACTCAATTGAAATATGAGTAAACGTAAAAGTTAAGCTTACAAAGCACTTAGTTTATTGCCGCGAGTACACGCACTAAGATTGCGCAACCGGCGAAATCGGGCGACACTTTTACTAACACGGCGAAAATATACAGTTAAAATGTTCATTAAAATGTTCATTAACGCGGTCCGCACCTTAAGCACAATTAACGAACGAAAGCGGTACTTTAAATTGTCTGAAACAAAAGCCATGCGGAATAGGCTACGAGGTTTAACGTAGGACTGCACTATTCGAGGGTCAGAACGATTCTACTTTGTGTTGAAGCGGAAAGTAGCTCAGAAAATAAGAAGGGAGTGGGGGTGCGTAGCGTTCATCCAGAGAAAATCAATAGTTTTCGGATATCGATTAGCGGGTCAGAGATCACGTGACCAATACGTCACGGTACAGCTGTTAGGTAGATCAAAGCAAATTCAAACTTCGAGCGCTGACTCGAACATACCGCCCACCAAAACGAATGTTTTTAATCCGCCAGGTGGGTGGGGGGCGAAGAACCATAAAGCACCGGGAACCGAGGGTGCCGAAGAAAGAAGTGGCAAGGAAAACGAAGAATACCAAAAGAATCAACAGGGCAAGAGCGCCGAAGAAAGAGGCTGTAGACAAGCGGTGAAAATCTAAGGATGAAGCGGAAAGCCGACGAGCTTGTTGACTGGTCGTCTCAGCTGTCCGTGAGCGGTCTGGATCGTAGCTACTCTAGAGACGTGGTCTTTTCCAGGATGCAGACTGATGATCCTTCCCATAGGCCAATGAAGGGGGCTTGAGTGTTCTCCACTTATGAAGACGAGTTGATTTTCCTTGAGTGGCGCCGAGTCCTTATTCCACTTGTGTCGTTGAATCTGAGTGTGTAGATACTGAGTGGACCAAAATTTCCAGAAGCGGTTGGACATCTGTTGGAGCATAGACCATCGAGATTTAAGCGGAGGCTCAGTATAACATTCTTCGGGAAGTGACAGTAGTGGACGGCCCATCAGAAAATGCCCAGGAGTGAGAAAGGACGCTCCTTCACTGGGGTCTGGCGAAACTTCGAAAATAGGACGACTGTTCAAAATGGCTTCTATCCTGATGAACAGAGTAGATAGCTCTTCAGCGGTGAGGGTGGTGTTGCCTACAGTGCGTCGCAATAACAACTTAGCGGATTTGACAGCGGCTTCCCAAAGTCCGCCAAAATGAGGGGCAGCAGGAGGATTGAAATGCCAACTGATGCGTTGGTCAGCTAACTTGCGTTCAATAAGTGAGCTAGAGCGGTCCAGAAACTTGTAGACATCGTTAAGTCGGTTAGCAGCGCCAGTAAAATTCGTGCCGTTATCGGAATAAATTTCTGAAGGTAAACCTCGTCTAGCGGTGAAGCGGTGTAATGCGGCGAGGAAGGCATCAGTAGATAAGTCGGTCACCAATTCCAAATGAACTGCTTTAGTGGTCATACATACAAATAAACAGAGGTAAGCTTTCAATAGCTTGGAGGTGCGCAAATGGTTGGCCTTTGTGTCAAAAGGTCCAGCGAAATCTACCCCGACTCTATAGAAAGGTGGAGACGGCGTAACTCTCGATGAGGGCAAAGGTGCCATCATGGGCTGGCGTGGTTTAGTTTGCATGCGGAAACATCGAATGCACGCATGGATGCGTTGGCGAAGTAATGATCGCAGAGCTATGACCCAAAATTCACTGTTGATCAAGGCTTGAGTGGTACGCGGTCCAGCATGCAAGGCCAGCTTGTGATAATGGTCACAGATGAGGTCAACGTAATGATGGCGCTTTGGTAACAGAAGCGGGTGTTTAGAATCGTAACTAAGAGCCGAATGATCAAGTCTACCGCCCACCCTGAGTAGACCATGGGCGTCGATAAATGGTGTTAGGCTACGTAAATGGTCGTTGACGCGTTTACCAGTTTGAAGCTTTTGCAGAGCTTCACTGAAGACAGAGGTTTGTACCAGCTTAACGCATACAGCTTTTGCGTTATCCAACTCCTGTACTGACAGCGGTCGTAGCGTAGGTTTAACTGAGGCTGCTTTGGCCTTATAGCGTGTGTTGTGATGATGGCCGATCGCCAGGCTCTTGTTGCGACAGTGATCGATGAATCGTAATACATACGCGAAGACATGATGAAGAGTAGTTAAGCTCGAATGTTTCTCAATGATTTCCATAAGACGGTTGGGCTCTGGCACAGCGGTACAATTAACCTTAGCCTCAACCTTTGTTTCCGTCTGATCCGGGTTAGTGCCTTTAGGCCTAGACAGATTCCAAGTGGTAGGACAATGTAATAACCAAGGAGGTCCATGCCACCAGAGCGGGTGTGTAGCAAGTTGATCAGGCAAACAACCGCGAGACGCGACGTCCGCGGGGTTATCAAGAGTCGAGACATGAAACCAATGATCCATGGAGGTGATTGATACAATCTCAGTGATGCGGTTAGCTACGAAAGTTTTCAATTGATGAGGCGGGGTCTGAATCCAATGAAGTACTATCTCAGAATCAGTAAAGAAGAGAGTGTTAGCGATTGGAATGAAATCAAGAGCTGGTTGAATTGATTTGTATAACTTAGCCAGCAGTACTGCGCCGCAAAGTTCCAAACGAGGTATGGTAAGTAATTTAACAGGGGCTACCTTACTTTTAGCTTTCAACAGGCTGACGTTGACAAACCCGTTAAGCTCAGATCTCAAATAGATAGAAGCAGCATAGCCTGCTTCGGAACCATCACAAAACCCAACGATGCGATGACTAGCTGATCGCGTGCCTACATGGCGAGGAATTTGAATATCGGACAAACAAGCGAAATGGACAATGAAGCTGTCCCATTGATCGAGTAGAGGGGTTGGCAGAGGCTGGTCCCAGTCCAGTTTCTCCAACCACAAGCGTTTAAGAAAAGACTTAATCCAAAAGGTAATAGGCGTTAAGAAGCCAAGCGGGTCAAAGGTGCGAGCGACGTAGGATAAGATGGTGCGTTTTGCGGGCACCAGCGTAAAAGTTTGAGTTTGATACGAGAACGAGTCTGACGAGGGGTTCCATTGCAAGCCCAATATTTTAATGGCAGCGGATTCGTCCTGAAACAACAGCGGATTTTCCAGGTGAGAGGAAGGTAGCGTTGCGAGTAGCGAGGGTTCATTCGACGACCATTTTCTGAGTGCCAGGCCGGCGCGAGCGAAAATGTCAATAAGTTCTTGTATTAGCGTCTTAGCGGCCTCAGGCGTGTCGGCTCCAGCGACGACGTCATCTACGTAGGTCTGATGAAGGATTGCTTCGGAGGCTGTAGGATAGCGGGTTCCCTCATCCTTTACTAGTTGTTCCAGCGTTCGCAGAGCTAAGTAAGCGGAGGGGGTTAGGCCATAGGTGACCGTAGCAAGTTCATACTCAGTTAACGGTGATTGAGGTGAAGACCGATAAAGTATGTGCTGGTAAGAACGATCCTCAGGTCGGACCAAAATTTGACGGTACATCATCTTGATGTCGGTGCAAACAGCGTAAGTATATAAACGGAAAGAGATGATTAAATTAGCCAAGTCCTTTTGCAGTTTAGGACCGGATAACATTTGCTGATTCAGAGTGTTTGCGTGGCAATCGGGTGATGACGCGTTGAATACCACTCTAAGCTTAGTAGTAGAGCTGGTGGTCTTAAATACGCAATGGTGCGGAATAAGATAGTCAGAAGCCTGGAGGGCAGGGTACATGTGCCCTAGAGCGATATACTCGGCCATAAACTGGTGATATTGTATGGCTACCTCAGGCTGGCGGTTTAAACGCTTTTCTAACGCATGATAACTCGCAAGAACAGTGTTACGGTTAGACTTGAGCGAGATAGCTTCCGGCTTAAATGGGAGTGCTACGATGTATCTTCCCGTTGCGTCACGATCAGTGGTGGTTGCGAACAGTTCTTCACACAGTTGATCTTCAGGGCTGAGGTGATTTGCTGGTGCGACTTCCTCAACTTCCCAAAAGCGTCTAATGTTGTCATCGATTGACTTCAGAGTAGTGATGAATACACGTGGCTGCTGAGGCATGCTATAAGGTATGGAACCCATGATGACCCAACCTAACCTGGTGTTGAGTGCCGAGGGTTGTCCGTGGATAATATTGCAAGGTCCGTTCACAAGTATCTGTGTGAAAATGTCAGCACCTAGAATGATGTCAACACCGGAAGGGGTGTCGAACTGAGGGTCAGCCAGCGGTAAGTGCTGATATTGAGCGCGTATGCAAGGCGCCAAAGCGGTAGATGGAAGCGGGTCAGTAATGCGGGGAAGCACAGCGGCTTCTGCGGTCAGCATGACACCTGGGTCATGTCTCGAGAAAATAAGCAAAGTGACGTACTCATGAATGCGGGTTGTCTTGGCTGCGACACCAATCAAAGAAAGATTTGATTTCCGAGCGGGTAAATTCAACAGAGTGCTCGCATGCTTAGTTATGACAGAGATTTGACTGCCTGGATCTATAAGTGCTCTAAATGGAAGCGGTCGGCCAAATTGGTCCTGAATGATGACCTGCGCGGTGCCTAACAGGGCGAGAGAAGCTTCAATATTACAAGAAAGAGCATGCGGTAGCGATTGAGTAGCGAGGTCGGGTCTGGCTGTTGAACGAGGGTGTCGCGGTGAAACTAGTCATTGTTGTGCAGGAGAGTTGTCGTGTAACAATGTGTGGTGTGACTCTCCACACTGGTTACACTGTTTCATAGATTTACATTTGGACTGAAAGTGTGATCCAAGACAGTTAAAACAACGTCGTAATTTTCCAATGGCACTTTTACGTTCGGATACAGTTAATTCCAGAAACGACTGGCAATTAAAAACATTATGGTTTGAGCCGCAATAATAACACATCCCAGTATGAGTGGTTGATATGTTGGCTTGAGCCATGTGAAGCGGTGGCAACCGATATCGGAAAACTGAAAGCCTAGGCGCGTTCATAATTGGCGGCACATTTCCTTGTCTCCCTCCTGCAGACGGCCGTATGGGGCTCTGCATCACAGGTCTGGGCGCATAAGTGCGTGGTAGCATTTGAGACGTAGCCGTATTAACATAAGACGTCGACGGCTGGACCGTTGGACTATGTTCAGCTTCGAGGTTAGCTTCGACGGGTTCAATATTTAAATTAGGGGCACCGCTGTTATTTGAGTCATTCAACGCAGAAACCATCACTCGAGGTTGCTGACCTAATCTTGAGTTGACTGCAGTCGCGGCAGAGGGTTGATTGTGCAACTCCATTGCCCTAGCCTGCTCAGTGACGAAATCATTTAAAAGTCTGTACGTGGGCATTTGATTTGTTCCCAATCTGGTTTCAAAGTTAAGTCGAGTCTGTGCGTCTAAGTTACCAACAGACATTTGAAAAAGCAAGAAGTCCGCTAAGTCGTCTAACTGGACAGCCTTTATTGCGCACACAGCATTTGAATGTGCGGTTAAAAATCGATTAAGTTCACTCTGAGACGCGTTCTTAATAGGCTTAAAGTCTTTAATGATTTGAAAATAATGATCGGCCAAACGGCGAGGGTTAGCATAACGATTGCGTAAGGCTTGATATGCGATATCATAATTATGCTCAGATATTGTAAGTCCCGTAACAATGGCTAACGCGTCTCCTTTAAGCGCTGACTTTAAATACTGAAATTTCTGTATTGCATTAATATTGCTATTGCAATGTACCATTGAGTCAAACATTGTTATAAAATCAATCCATTCATTACTATTGCCTGAAAAGCTAGGCATTGTAAGGTTAGGTAAGTGAGGCGAACTTGTGCCGGGGTTGACCTGCGAGGTTAACTTCACCTCGGTCTTAATAATGTTCGGATATTTAGCCAACATTGGCAAATACATATCTTGAAATTGCCTTTTAATTTTAAATGCGTTTTCAGCAAGATCGGCAACTTGACTGGCGAACGTTTTCTCTAATATATCATAAGTTTCAATAAAATTGGATTGAATGCGTCGAATTTCCCGTGCGAGGCCTTCTGGTATTTCTTTATCGTTAAGCACATTTTTCACTTGTTCCAGCTCGCCTACAATATCTCTCAATTTAGACAAATAATACTCCGTATTAATTTCCATTTTAATAATAAATTTCAACACCCGCAAACAATTAAAATTTAAAACTCACTATAAGTTCAAACGCGGTGATAAAGTGGACTGTATAAAATTTGTAAGTCGTAGCAAGCATAAACACTTCCTTGTTCGTAATCGTGTATCGATCGATGCAACTATGAGCCACGTGGCTTATTGCGCAATGTGGCACCGGTATTTATCGTTACCGTTTTCCTGTATCGATGTGACGCACATTTCTCCACGTCGCGGTAAGCACATGGTTACGTTAGTCACAGCTTTAAAAATTTTAAATTTGTAAATTTTTATCGCTGAAATAACTCAACAAATGTTTAATTTGGTTACAAAGGAACCACGTGGTCACTAATACAATTATCGTGAAATTTAAAGAAAAACCCTAGGTCACTGAAATAATTCAAATAATCCGGCCCAGTGGGGACCAATGTTTAATCCGCAGATTAAAAAGTTAGAATTAAAACCACGAGGTGCGGTAAGCCCTATTGTTAACAAGGTTACTCTGGATTGCGTAATTTACGTTAATATTTAACATAGCTAGCTTAAGCACTGTTCTAAGCAAAATAGAGTCATTTAACACTAAAAACGCAACGACACTGAATTTAATACAAATAAATTATAAATTGTTCATATTCCTTAACTACGCACTTACCATAGGTAAGAAGTGATGCGACGTTGGAATCGAGGTGAAGTCTCCACAGTACTGTGGTCGTCTCAGGCAGCGTAGAATTCTTGAAGGCGATCACGCAACTAAAAAACTCAATTGAAATATGAGTAAACGTAAAAGTTAAGCTTACAAAGCACTTAGTTTATTGCCGCGAGTACACGCACTAAGATTGCGCAACCGGCGAAATCGGGCGACACTTTTACTAACACGGCGAAAATATACAGTTAAAATGTTCATTAAAATGTTCATTAACGCGGTCCGCACCTTAAGCACAATTAACGAACGAAAGCGGTACTTTAAATTGTCTGAAACAAAAGCCATGCGGAATAGGCTACGAGGTTTAACGTAGGACTGCACTATTCGAGGGTCAGAACGATTCTACTTTGTGTTGAAGCGGAAAGTAGCTCAGAAAATAAGAAGGGAGTGGGGTTGCGTAGCGTTCATCCAGAGAAAATCAATAGTTTTCGGATATCGATTAGCGGGTCAGAGATCACGTGACCAATACGTCACGGTACAGCTGTTAGGTAGATCAAAGCAAATTCAAACTTCGAGCGCTGACTCGAACACCTATATTGTTACACAACCCCTCGACCACTTGTTACTTTTACTCGATTCCAGTCTTTCCTTCTCTGTTTCATCTATTTGGTATTATCCATTTGAAATAAATCTATTTGGCAATATTATCATGTAGACCTAACGCTCTAAACATTTCCAACACGAACAACTACCACAAATGATCAGTTTAAAACATTCGAAGAAATTATGTAATAATAATGTTCTTCACTCCATGAAATATCAAATGGAGCTAAATATTAAATGGAGCTAAATATCAAATGGAGCTAAATACCAAATGGAGCTAAATACCAAATGTAGCTAAATATTAAATGGAGTTAAATATTAAGTGGAGCTAAATATTAAATGGAGCTAAATATTAAATGGAGCTAAATATCAAATGGAGCTAAATATCAAATGGAGCTAAATATTAAATGGAGCTAAATATCAAATGGAGCTAAATATTAAATGGAGCTAAATATTAAATGGAGCTAAATATCAAATGGAGCTAAATATTAAATGGAGCTAAATATCAAATGGAGCTAAATATTAAATGGAGCTAAATATTAAATGGAGCTAAATATCAAATGGAGCTAAATATCAATTGGAGTTAAATATTAAATGGAGCTAAATATTAAATGGAGCTAAATATCAAATGGAGCTAAATATCAAATGGAGCTAAATATTAAATGGAGCTAAATATCAAATGGAGCTAAATATTAAATGGAGCTAAATAATAAATGGAGCTAAATATTAAATGGAGCTAAATATCAAATGGAGCTAAATATCAAATGGAGCTAAATATTAAATGGAGCTAAATATCAAATGGAGCTAAATATTAACTGGAGCTAAATATCAAATGGAGCTAAATATCAAATGGAGCTAAATATTAAATGGAGCTAAATATTAAATGGAGCTAAATATCAAATGGAGCTAAATATTAAATGGAGCTAAATATTAAATGGAGCTAAATATTAAATGGAGCTAAATATCAAATGGAGCTAAATATCAAATGGAGCTAAGTATTAAATGGAGCTAAATATCAAATGGAGCTAAATATTAAATGGAGCTAAATATCAAATGGAGCTAAATATCAAATGGAGCTAAATATTAAATGGAGCTAAATATTAAATGGAGCTAAATATCAAAAGGAGCTAAATATCAAATGGAGCTAAATATTAAATGGAGCTAAATATCAAATGGAGCTAAATATTAAATGGAGCTAAATATTAAATGGAGCTAAATATCAAATGGAGTATGAGCTTATTTTGCAAATGGTTAGCCCAATAGCGTTACTTAGTAGTTGAATGATCTATTCTAGAGGTCTCCAACCTTTTTTATTCAAGGGCCGCATCGAAAACTTTTGGAGGAAAGGCGGGCCGGCAATATTTCAGAGCAGAAAGTCTAGCACCCCCCTCCCTTATGCACTCACGACGTTTTTTGTAATCAAGAGCTCAGTGGTGGTTTTTGAGATTTTCTTGCTTAGTTTTTTACTTGTTTACAGCTAGTTTTACACTTATAGAGAAAAGACGTGGCAAGTGCGAGACGAGTACTGTACTCATATTTAATGGTAGAAATGCTTAAAAGGAAATATATTAGGAAATAACATTTTTTTCAGTATGCTAGTTTTCCGCGGGCCGGATAAAATCTGTTCGCGAGCTGGATGTGACCCGCGGGCCGTAGGTCGGAGATCTATTCGAATAAAAAAAACAATACATTTCTTTAAAAAATATTTTAATACGTTTGTGTTTAGAAAATTAAAGAAATATTTATCTTAAAAACAATGATATTTATACATTATATAAAGAAATCAGAAAATCACAAAAAAATATTGTAAGAATGAAAATATAAACGAAAAACCGGGTATACAACTCTCTTCACCAATAGAGCAGGTCACCTTGTGACCACCTTCGCGTTGTCATGACTAACTCCTATCCCCAGGAACAAAAGGCCGTTCTATCTACCTAATATCATCTACCTTTTCTGTATACTTCTTAAAAATGAGAACGGGTTCACAGCTTTGATGCCCCCTATAGAGAATAGGTCTCCTACTGGTACGCGATCCTGTTCATATGATGCCATATATCCTCTAGATCCTGTATCATGGGGTTTTATGTTTCTACCTTTAATTCTCCAGTATTTACAATCCTAGTATGGATAGGAATGTGTGCTGGGAGAAATATAATTCCGGTTTAAAGTGAATGAAAAAGAAAAGGAACTGTTACGAAGCGCACGAAGATTTGGAGTATAATTAAAACAAACTGAACTGTTGAATAGCGTGGGCTATTGTGTGGCGTAATATAAAGGAACGTTGCTTAGTTGGGACCCACGGGACGTCCGTAGCAGCCGGAGGTAATTTGTCTCCGTTAGTACAGTATTTCGTTTCTGTATAGACCTAGTCGTTTGAAAAGTCGACGATATTATTTTGGAAATTATCCCCACCCTCAAATTAGAGTCTACGTTAGTGTTGGGTTGTACTGGGAAGAAGAAATGTTCATGAAGAAATGTCAACGTAGGGGTAATATTTATTACGGAGACAATTAAAATTTGAAACTGATTTTCGATCACATTGTTTAAATTAGATTTACTGTGATCCTAATTGAAATTATAAATGTATCTGGAGGTCGCCTGGTGCATTGTTTCCTCATCCACAATATTTCACTAAGGTTGCTTTATATCTAGTTTTCCCGATTGGACGAAAATGTTAAAGGCTAATGGCTTCAACCGTGGTTGAAAATACTTTTCTAATTTTAATTATACTATACTCTTGTCTAGGAACAGATGAAAATCATAACCTATAAATACTTTTACTTTATAGATGCAAATAATGGTCTCGGTAAAGAAAAAAAATCGATTCACAATCAATTCGTTTAAAATTAGAAAGGTATTCAAAAGCCGGCAGGTCAGCGTGGCTATATCGTCAATATTTCCTCTGACTATGCTTTACTTCTCAACCGTTCGATAGGTACACGATACACAGAATCACTAATTAATCACTAAACAGCAGGAATGAGAAATACGGCAATGTTGTTAACTTTAGTTGTCCTAATCGAATGAAACCGGTAACGGTTTCTGGTTTCAAACGTGGCTCCAAAATACCTAATTTTAAGCTACAAATATCAACATTTCTAATTTTAATTCTACCCCAGCATTATATTTATATCTAGAAACAGAGTGAAAATATAACTTAGAATTGCGTGTACTCTATAACTACAAATGAAAGTCTTGTTAAAAAGGATTATCATACATTTACGATTGCAATTAAAATTAGAAAGGTATCTGGAAGTTGGCTGATGTGGCGTTGCCACTCGACAACATACTGTTGACTATGCGGTGGTTTAAAACTATACGAAAGCTATATGATAAGCACCATACAAAACAGTCTTTAACCAGAACGGAAGAAGAAATATGACAACGTTGTAATGGCAGTTGTCGTTGAGCGATAGCGGTGTCGAGATTCCGGCTCCGATAGTGACAGCAAAATACATTTTTAATCAAATCAATTAAAATTAGAAAGGTACTAAAAAACAGGCAGTTCAGAGTTGCCACATCGTCAATATGCCGCTGACTGTACTTCTGTTCACAACTGTACGAAATGTACACGATTCACAGAAGACTACTCAGTCCCTAAACAGCAGGAATGAGCAATATGGCAACGTTGTTTCCTCCAGTTGTAATGAATGGACGGAATCGGTGACGGTTTCCAGTTCCAAACGTGGCTCCAAAATACCTTTCTAATTTTAATTCTACTAAAGCACTATATTCATATCTAGAAATTAACAAACTTAGAAACTTAGAATTGCTTGTACTCTATCGCTGCAAACAATAGTCTTATTAAAAAAAAAATAAATTTACGATTTCAATTAAAATTAGAAAGGTATCTAGATGACAGCTGATGCGGCATTGCTACTCAAAAACATACCGTTGACTATGTGTTAGTTTAAAACTATACGAAAGCTATTTGATACACCAAAGAAACCAGTTACTTAACCAGAGGATAGGGAGAAATATGACAACATTGTAATGGCAGTTGTCCTGGACAACAGCGGTACCGATAGTGACTGAAGAATACCTTTTTCATTAATCACTTTTCTTGGCATAGGCAAGAAATAGATGCAAATCACAATCTAGAAATCTTTTCACTTTATGGCTGCAAAGAATGGTCAGATTAATGAAGACACATAGCTCACTAATAGAAAATCATTTTTAAGACGAGGAAAGGTAAGTGAGAAGAAAGGAGAAGTGAACTATGAGGCATTTCACTCTTCAATTGGTGGATTAGCCATTCATACGCAGCCAAATATAGAAGATTATCATTGTTTATTACGGTGAAGCAATGAGTGGAATAAATTTTTTCCTGATTTAAAACGTATCAAATACAAAAGATTAGCAGGAGCGGAAAACAATTGCAATTTTTCAAGCGAGAGTCTCGCGTCTTGTAATCATGCGGTTTTAAGGGAAGGATGAATCCGCCGTAACATCCAATTAACTCGAGGGCCATCGTGGATCACAGAGGCGCATAATTTACGGGACTAAGACTCTGCGTTTGGAAAGCGGCTAACCGCAGATATTTGAATTAAAAATCCGTTATGCGCAGACTCCAACACTTAGAACGTTTAACGAATAAGGGGGGAAAAGAAATACGACTTATAAACGAAAGGATAAATTACCGTCAATTTCATTTTTCTGGCTGTTTTCCTTTTCCTTAATCAGAAAAAACGTAACGTATACTTAAAGGTGAGAATCTATTCCACTTGTTCCAAATGTGTTTAGTTCCCCATATATATATATATATATATATATATATATATATATATATATATATATATATATATATATATATATATATGTAGTAATTACTCGTATTATTACTTGTAAATATAAATTTACAAAAAACCTAATCTACAACACTATAACCTGAACACAAAAATAAAAAAATCTACCTTATATATAAATACACCAATAACAAAATAGAAAAATTAACAAATATATACAACAAAGAATACCACACTCCAACATACAAACCAAATAACAAAATAATAAAATACCTTAGTAACACAAAACACAAAAGAAATACATAAAAACATAACCTATCAGGAACTTACAAAATTACATGTAACGACTACAACGCATTTTACATAGCGAAAACAACCAGATCATTTAAAATAAGATCTGAAGAACATTACAGAGCATTCAAAAATAAAAATACAAAAACATAAAATGTTGCAGCACACCTAATATCACATAAACATGAAATAACAAATTACGAAAATAACTTAACCATACTCGAAATAATTAATAACCCAATAGAATTAAACTCACTAGAAAAATACCACATTTATAAAAACATACGAAACAATTTAATGAACCTACAGACAACATATGCAGACGATTTACTATTTAAAAACATTATAAACGAGGTTCAAGAAGAAATATGTATGACGTCAGCAAATGCCAACATCACGGACCGAACATTCACATCAGAAAAATAGAGAAAAATAATCAGTGATTCGGCAATGGTCAAGTGACCGAAAGGTACCTCATCACACAAGGTAAAATTATTGCACTTAGTGGTGTAAAAAAGTATTTACAAGTAATAATAATAACTTCATAAAGTTAGTGCAACGGAAAAATAATGGACAACGTGAAATATCACGATATATATATATATATATATATATATATATATATAATGTGTGTGTGTTTTGGTGTGTGTTTTGGTGTGTGTTACCTATTTTCATTCTATATTATTTACGCTACGTTTTTGAGCTAATGAATATTACTAGCAGAGTACCCGTCCTTCGTACGGCGTTGACGGATATTTGTATTTATTTAATTTGTATTTGTATTCGGGTTGAGTTTAATTGACTGAAATTAAATCTCAATAAATATATCAAACTATGGTTTATAAACCTACCGGTAAGGGAGTTTCCAAGGCCAGTGGGGCGTTGCCCTGACGGAATTCCTAAATAAAAATAGGCCTATGTGAAAAACAGGGACCCTAAGAATGTCTGTGTAAAATTTCAGGTATTTATTTCCCGTTCCCATGTGTTCGACAGGAGAAACAATTATACCGTTCGACGCAGAAAGTCATCAGGGATACAAAAAAATAATGAGAATTCTCGCTCAGGGAAATAAAAGTGTCCAGTCAGGATATTTGGTTGTAATTTTATACATTACCTAATTAAACGTCTACTTCCGCGGAGTAATACTTCGTCACTTGATCTCTATTCTAGCCTTACATGTGTACATTTTGTTAAACGTATAAAATTACAACCAAATCTATCCTGACTGGATACTTTATAGGTATATGAAATTAACCTTCCGTGGCAATAACAAACAATAATTTTTAATATAGCTTCAGGACATGTTTTTTATTCATTTTGTATGCATTGTATTGGGGTGGGCAATGTGCATTTTTACCAGCACTATTAGCACCACGTTTAGGGGTAAAAACTGTAAACTTTTGGGGCGTGAGCGAGAGTTTTCACATTTTTTTGAGGACACGTGAGAACGGGAAATAAATACTAAATTTCAGCTTAATGGGTCCAGTAGTTTTTACGTGATTAAGTAATACTCACACAGAGAGACACCATTAGATTTTTATGTAATAGTATAGATCAGCACCCAATAAATATATCAAACTATAAATTTACTGATTATTTTTTTGAAAACCAAGGGAAGGAAAAACGTCAGCTTGTAACATGACATTTGTAAAGTAACCTAACCTAGAAAGATGGATAACAATCCATTACTATCAGCTGTTTAAATGTGTTTAAAAGTGACTGTTACAATTGATTATCAGATGATTAAATCAAGTCAAGTATTAAATTGTGTATAGAAAGTTGAGTATTAAGAGAGTTTTCAAAGCCTGTGGGGTGGTGCCCTGATGGAATATCTATATAATAATAGGTCTATGTGTTAGCCAGGTACGCTAAGAATATCTATGGAAAACTTCAGCTCAATGGGTAGAGAAATTTTTACGTGACTGAGTAATACACACACACACACACACACACACACACACACAAACAATAGAGACAGACATCATTAGATTTGTATATGTTAGTATTGATGATAGGTAAAATAAAAGATAATTTTAGGCTTTGATTTTCATCTGCACCAAGATACGAGTCATATAACTATAGAAGAATTAAAATTAGAAAAGGTATTTTCCAGACACGTTCGAAGTCGTTGTTTCTGGAGTTCAACATCGTTGTTATACGAATGGAATGTATTTCTCATTCCAGTTAGGTTCGTCCCCTGTATATTGTATAGCTTTCGTACAGTTGTGAACCGAATCAAAGTGACCATCATATCCACGATGTGGCAACGCCTTACTAGTCGACTTCCAAACACCTTTGTAATTTTAACCGAACTCACAGCAAATTTAAATCGTACACTGAGTTTGGAAATTAGTTCCACACACACACACACACACACACACACATATATATATATATATATATGTTATTAAATTTATATATTCGCTTAGGTATTCGCCATTTGTTTTAATCAATATTTGTATTAATAACGGTTTGTATTAGTTGTTTCTTATTCACTGTACAAAGTGTTTGTTATTCACGATTTGTATTCGTTGTTTGCTATTCACTATATGCTAATAACTATTTGTATTAATTATGTATTGTAATCGTTGTATCTTATTCACTGTTTAATACAAAGTGTTATTCACGATTTGTATTCGCGGTTTGTTATTCACTATATGTTGATAACTATTTGTATTAATTATATTATCTTATTCACTGTTTAATACAAAGTATTTGTTATTCATGATTTGTATTCACTGTTTGCTATTCACTATATGCTAATAACTATTTGTATTAATTATGTATTGTAATCGTTGTATCTTATTTACTGTTTAATACAATGTGTTTGTTATTCACAATTTGTATTCACTGTTTGCTATTTACTGTATGTATATAACTATATGTAGCCTATTAATTATAAGTTGTAATCGTTGTATGTTATTCACTGTTTGATATTTAATATTGTTATTCACTATTTGCTAGGTAGTACAATAGTTGATTCACCAAAGTCAATGAGATATCAATGGTAACACAAACTTCTGCCCTTTCTTAATATATTGTTTTGTAAGTATAACTTTTATAAGCTAATAGTGTGGCCTCACCCCTGTTTTTTTACTTCACAAATGTCATTTAAGAGCAACTTTTCACTTATTTCACAGCGGCGGCCATTTTAAATGTCTTTTTTAACTACAACGACCTGTTACACCTTATTGCATGCAAATTGGCGTTCTGCATGCAATGAGCGGCTCAACACTAGTTATTACCCAAGACGATAAACATGTTAAGTGACGCCAACCAACGGCGTTTTAATTGTAAGGCCATAAATTCAAGCAATTCCCATTGAAATCACTTTACGGTGGTTTAGGAATTTCTTTCCCTTTCAGTTTCCTTTGAATGATCATAACACGGCCGTGAATGGGGAAGCGATATGCTAATTTCATTGCGAGATTTATTTTTGATACATCCATCTCAATCAACTTTATTCTTTCTGCGTGATTGGCAATAAATGTTAATCCCACATCACTATTTTCATAAAGCGAGTTACAATGAAATTGAGTTTTGTAATCATTGATTGGAATGGGCGGGTGGCATAAACACGTTTGTACAGGGGTATAACATTATTTATTGTCGGAATATTTGAAACAAATTTTCTACAATTTCGACAAATAATTCACTTGAAAAGTATCTAATATTGAAACGTTTCCGTAACGAAAATATGGTTTCACGAAATGTGTCATTATGCGACACATAACTATTAAAGTGTCGTAGATGAACTACTTGCTGTTCGGAGCCACAGAGAGTGAGTTGGGAAACGTGCGAATATGGTGGATCGCAGAGGAAATATGCCATTTGTCTTGCACGTAATGAATGCTGGGCAGAACAACACCAGCCAATGGTTTACGCGGCGCACGCTAATAGCTAATTTTCTCAGCTTAGAACCGTGTCCCGAATGAAAATGTTTCGGCAGGCGCCCCACATTTGTAATGCCAGAGTGGTGACAAACAATTAAATCAAAGCCTGCCATCCCTTACGTTTCGTTTTTGTAAAGCTCGTTAACAAGGAAAATATTAGTCAGGCGTAGGGCACAACTGACCTCAATGGTGGGGAATCAAATAATGTAAAAAAATTTTTAAATAACTTTTAATGTAAATGTAATAAAGTGCGTTATAAAGGTCACTGTAAAATGCCCAGTTTTATATCATATTTCAAATAAATTTCTAACACTCACAAAGAAATAAAAATGCTGCAAGATTACTTTGCTAAGTCAGGTTGCCAGTAATCTTAGAGCTGTTTAATAAAGGATCTCTTAACAACTGCTCGATAAACTGTGATTTGTTAATAATTATGCGTGTACAATGTACTTCAGAGAGCGTAGCTTTGCTTGGGAGTCGCCGCATATTATAGAAATAATACTTATGGCGAACGCTTGAAGGGACTAGCTATTTCTTTCACTCAAGAGAGAAACGTTTTAACCTTTTAATGAACTTTCAAAAGAGTCTCTTGAACTCGATTTTTCTTTATATAATTGTAGTTTAAGAAAATGAAAAATCAGAATCTGTTATTAAGAGTTTGTTATTTCTTGCAAGGCTCTAATCTGATATCTTAAATAAATACCT
This sequence comes from Prosapia bicincta, assembly GCA_036971475.1. Classification (NCBI taxonomy): domain Eukaryota; kingdom Metazoa; phylum Arthropoda; class Insecta; order Hemiptera; family Cercopidae; genus Prosapia; species Prosapia bicincta. The sequence goes on along the minus strand of JBAIZL010000003.1, from coordinate 7,399,792 downwards.
CCTTCGGCCAAACTAATATAGTAAACTGTGTATACCTGACTGTCATTTTAAAGTAGGGCGAAAAATCATAAAACGAGCTAAAACACATTTTAGATACACCAAGACTCCATGACCAATATGTTTAGTGAAATCATTTGCAGGTAATGGGAATTAGGAAGGACAAAGCCAAAGGATGGTTCAGTTCAATGAGTGGATTATCCATTGGGCCATCTGACTTTGGCCATCAAGTTGTCCTCATAGGGTGGAGCCATGGTCTCTGAGAAAAGGTGGCGTGGCTCTGTGGCATAATATCGATGGTGCCGAGATCAGCGCCACAAATTAAGTTATTCTTCAACGCATATGGGAAAATAGTAACAATACACTTCGTGATAAACAAGTTCAGTATTTTGGACATTCGGTGTCTGTATTATACTGTAGACAGTATTAAAGTGAAAAGAATTTGGGAGAAGAGTGAAGAAATAAAGTATCAGGGTTGAAGAACCAAAGAAGCTGCGCTGCCCCTCAGTGAAAGAGGAACTGGAATTATTAAGAAAGAAAGTGACCAAAATATAATAGAAAATAATTTCAATCACATCTATAAAAATAGGTTTTAACTAGTTTCCAATAATTAAAGCCAAATTAAATCAACTAATTATTAATTAATTACTGGTAGAAAATATTTTTGTATTCCACAGCTCTCGTTCAATAGATTGGAGCAAAATATACTAATGATTGAAATCCCATTATCGGATGAGCTCAGAAATGATTATTGTCACAAAATTGTTTCAGTGACTTGAAATGTTTATGATGTTAGGCTTTATGAGCACAAGCATGTGATCGAGTAATGCGGTGTTCGATCTCTTTTCCTTTAAGTTGCTTCCTAACCTCACACGCCACCTTGTGATAAAGTGTTGTGTTGTTGATCTCTTATCCTTTCATTTGCTTCTTAACCGCAACGTCATTTTGTGATCGAGTGTTATGTTGTTCTATATATTCTCCTTTCATTTGGTTTATAACCTTACACGTCACCATGTTATCGATTGTTGTTTTGTTCCATGTCTTCTCTTTTCGTTTGCTTCCTTACCTTACACATCACATTGTGATCGAGTATTGCGTTGTTCGATGTTCTTTCATTTTGCTTCTTAACCTTACAAGATACCTTGTGATCGAGTGTTGTGTATTGATCACTTCTCCTTTCATTTGCTTCCTTACCGTACACATTACCTTGTGATCGCGTATTGTGTTGTTCAATGTTCTCCTTTCATTTCTTTCCTAAAGTGATACGTCACCTTGTGATCAACTGTTGTATTGCTGATCTATTCTCCTTTCATTTACTGGCTGGTACTACGGCAAGAACTGGTCGAGAGTCACACTGGCTAACGTCCAAAAGGATCTACTTGAATTATGTGTTGACGTCTAGCAACAAACAAATGGTAAAACCATATTGTAAATAGTTTGTGAAGGACGGCGCTGATTTCGTACTAACGATGGACACAAAATTGAAATTATTTTTACAGTTTTATAAGATTTGCCACCAATGACGTCAGTTGAATTCTGAGTCTTGAAGTTTTTTCGGAATAGTTTAATATTTGTCAAGTGTAAGGTGATGCCAAGTGTAAGGTGATGTCAAGTGTAAGGTGATGTCAAGTGTAAGATGATGACAAGTGTAAGGTGATGCCAAGTGTACGGTGATGACAAGTGTAAGGTGATGTCAAGTGTAAGGTGATGCCAAGTGTAAGGTGATGCCAAGTGTAAGGTGATGCCAGGTGATGTCAAGTGTAAGGTGATGCCAAGTGTAAGGTGATGCCAAGTGTAAGGTGATCTCAAGTGTAAGGTTATTTATACTGTAGAGTAATAATAAGTAAAAAAATAATGAACCCTAAGAGTTTGCGGAAGTCCATGGGTAGATGTTTTTGAAAATGACCTGCGAGGATTTCCACCCTCCCTCTCAAGGCTCGCAGCCCCCTAGTGTCAGCTTATAAAATTTTACCAATACGCAATGTCCGAAGGTGTTTAAGGACATTGTACAAGCATAGTTGTAACATTATGGTTCTATATAACGGTTCTAATATTACTATCAAGTGGTTTTATAGAAAAACTATCTAAACATTTTAATTTCATTATAAAAGTTGTAACTTCTGAATAAGTTACAAAACTCTCTCAATAAAACATTACAGAAACTTTGTAATCGATCTGTTGAGGGTTTAACCCTCAAAACCTACCCCCGTTGCTCCCCTTGTTGCAAATATTATCAGAAATAACAGCAGTTCTTTTTCTGCATATTGTAATAATTCTGTGCATTAAGATCTCCCTTATTTTCATGGGGATGGTTTCGACCACAGTATTTCTAAACATTCACTTCATTATCATTAAACATCTTGAAAATTTCATTTAAACCATTTCTTGGGAACTGTAGCTTGTATCTGGTTTAATTTTAACAAATTCCATGCTAAAACGTATAGTAATTTGACATTTTGTGTGACGGATTCGCCCAAAACATTTTGCTTTCCTATAATGCTTTCGGTTCTGGGCTTCGGATTCGTCCGTTCTCTGTACACTGCCTACGAGACTTGAAAGAGGTCCGCGTCGCCGCCTCACATTTCCTCCAAAGATAAACATAAAACTTTGAGATAGTTACAGGCGCTTTATATGGTTAGATGGGCTGTGTGGTGTTTTACTGGCAAGACGGTAGAATCAGTGCCCATTTTATAAAGCAATAAAACCAGTCCTTCAAGGTCACATGAGGATAGATTGTTATTGTTCATCGTTAGTGAGGTTCCTAAACTTCCACCGACTTGTTTTTTTCAGTTTAATGACGTTTTATTCAAGTTTTCTTTATCCTTGTCTTTTGGAATACAATTGATATAGAGTTTTCCCAGCCTGCAGTGATGCATCCATGTTTATGCTTTAGATTGAGATATCGTTTGATATTGAACGAATAACCTAATATATTTTATCTAAGAGTAAACTTCTATAGAGGCACCAGAAGGAGCAATGTCTTTCTATAAACACACCTAGAGGATTAAACCCTTCCTAAGCCGCCTACAGCCACACCTCAAGGAGTAAACCTTTCCTAAGCCGTCCACAGCCACACCTTAAGGAGTAAACCCTTCCTAAGACGTCCACAGCCACACCTTAAGGAGTAAACCCTTCCTAAGCCTCCTATAGCCGCACATTAAGGAGTAAACCCCTCCTAAGACGTCCACAGCCACACCTTAAGGAGTAAACCCTTCCTAAGCCTCCTATAGCCGCACATTAAGGAGTAAACCCCTCCTAAGACGTCCACAGCCACATCTCAAGGAGTAAACCTTTCCTAAGCCGTCCACAGCCACACCTTAAGGAGTAAACCTTTCCTAAGCCGTCCACAGTCACACCTTAAGGAGTAAACCCTTCCTAAGCCTCCTATAGCCGCACATTAAGGAGTAAACCCCTCCTACGACGTCCACAGCCACACCTTAAGAGTAAACCCTTCCTAAGCCTCCTATAGCCGCACATTAAGGAGTAAACCCTTCCTAAGATTTCTGTGGCCGTACATTAAGGCGTAAACACTTTATAAGACTTCTATAGCCAGACCTTAAGGAGTAAACCCTTCCTAAGCCTCCTATAGCCGCACATTAAGGAGTAAACCCTTCCTAAGACGTCCACAGCCACACCTTACGGAGTAACCCCTTCCTAAGCCTCCTATAGCCGCACATTAAGGAGTAAACCCCTCCTAAGACGTCCACAGCCACACCTCAAGGAGTAAACCTTTCCTATGCCGTCCACAGCCACACCTTAAGGAGTAAACCCTTCCTAAGACGTCCACAGCCACACCTTAAGGAGTAAACCCTTCCTAAGCCTCCTATAGCCGCACATTAAGGAGTAAACCCCTCCTAAGACGTTCACAGCTACATCTTAAGGAGTAAACCCTTCCTAAGCCTCCTATAGCCGCACATTAAGAAGTAAACCCTTCCTAAGATTTCTGTGGCCGTACATTAAGGAGTAAACCCCTCCTAAGACGTCCACAGCCACACCTTAAGGAGTAAACCCTTCCTAAGACGTCCACGGTCACACCTTAAGGAGTAAACCCTTCCTACGCCTCCTATAGCCGCACATTAAGGAGTAAACCCTTCCTAAGACTTCTATGGCCGTACATTAAGGAATAAACTCTGCCTAAGCCTTCTATAGCCGGACCTGGAGGATTAAATCTTTCACACGGCTCCTATAGCCGCACCAGGGGGAGTAAACAAATCGTACGATTTTTTAGTAGAATGTATTTTGTTTCTATATAATTAGCAAAGTTTTAAGTTAGTCGTTGAGAAAATTTAAAAAATTAAAATGTATTTTTAGTGGTTCTAGATTTAAATGTTAGCCTACATTTACACTCAATAGTTATTTCAAAATAACATATTCTAAGTTTAAAACATTCATAAAATAGCAAGTAGGCCTATACTACACTTCAACTTATTACTATTGGCGCTGTATATAAAGTAATGTAACCTACGAGTAATATGAACAGTTGTTGAATTCTTTATACTATAATACATTACAATTGCATTTGAAAGTGATTTAAACATAACCTCCACAAACCTCTAAATGAAGACAGAAACAGCTGTTACCTTTCGAAAATCTTCGAGATAATTATTTTGTTTACTTTTTAGTGACCGGATACCGAAAAGATCCAGCTATTCAGGAGCCGGAAAACAAAAATGAACTCCTGAGTACATAAAAATATACTAATTAGCTGGCACACATGAACTCGAGTATGTTCCTTTTTTATAAAAGCCTGCTGTAGCGGGGCCGAGCCGACCGGCGTCGAATGACGGAAGCCAACGTACTGGCTCGCTGTAGGTTCAAGGTTAACGCGCAAAGAAAGTGGTCGTTATTTGTGGAAAGGAATCAGTTGAAATATTTGGCACAGCTTTTGGTGGAACGCCAAATTATCGCCGAAACCAATAAACACTGTATCGCACTAAAAGAAATCTACTTTAATAGTGTCTCTCGGCTTTTAATTATATGTATCTTCAAAACGCATAATATATCAGTCTCATTTCTGCCCTTAGTTTATTGGCCTTGGAAAAGGAGTATTTTCATCCCTGATGACCCTGATACGTCCCCATGACGTTCGCTAAGCACTTGATAAGTTACCATATCGTTAGCCTAGGGCTTGATATGTGACTATGACGTTCGCCAAGGCTTGGTATATGACTATGACGTTCGCCCAGGGCTTGATAAGTCACCATCTCGTTCCCTAGTACTTGATATGTGGCTAAGACGTTTTTCCAGGTCCTGATAAGTCACCTATCGTTCGCCCAGGGCCTGATAAGGCATCTAGCGTTCGCCCAGGGCTTGGCATGTGACTATGACGTTCACCCAAAACTTGATAAGTCATCATATCGTTCGCTAATACTTGATATGTGACTATGACGTTCGCCCAGGGCCTGATAAGTCATCTATCGTTCGCCCAGGGCTTGATATGTGACTATGATGTTCGCCAAGGCTTGGTATATGACTATGACGTTCGCCCAGGGCTTGATAAGTCACCATCTCGTTCGCTAGTACTTGATATGTGGCTAAGACGTTTTTCCAGGTCCTGATAAGTCACCTATCGTTCGCTCAGGGCCTGATAAGTCACCTATCGTTCGCCCAGGGCTTGATATGTGACTATGACGTTCTTCAAGGGTTTGTATGTCACTATGTCGTTTACCTAGGGCTTGTTATGTGACTATATCGTTCGTACAGGGCTTGTACGTCACTATATCGTTTATCCAGGGCTTGATACGGCACCATATCTTTTGGGTTTGTCTAGTTTGGTTCTAGTAATGATGAGAAACATTTTGTTTGTAATTGTTGACAAAGACTAGACCTCGACGATTGTATCATATTTTCGAGGCTACTTAAAAGTACATTGTAAACTACAACAAAAATAATTATAAAACGCAAATCAGTATTAGTAAATAAAAATTTAAAAAATAAAAACCACATTCAATTTAAAAATACACTCCATTACAAAATAAAGTACTTAGTATATTATACTACATTGTAATATAAGCTGCCTACATTATAACATACTTTACTTACAAAATATTAGGATTAGTTGGGTTTGGTTAGAAATCATCGCAATATAAGGTTACTACGTACAACTTGACATCACTTATGCTGATAAAAGGCCAGGAAAATTAAAGCCCTTCCTTCACTTCATCAACCTGTTAGCCTACATTAGGAGACTCGATATTCCTCATTTAAACAACACGTTTGCATAAACATAATAAAACACTTTAGATGTTTTGTTCAATATTAAATTGGAAAACCCCTTAATTCAGATGATTGTGCGAGAGAGAAAATAATTTCGCTAGTTGACAATTTCGCTGCTATAGTCGCAACTTTAAAGAATCGTTAGTTCAATTGATTCAAAGATGACGTTCTCTCTTACTGATCGTATTACTTCCTCTCATAAATTTAATCATAAAGCAGTTCTCTACATCGATACAAATTTAGGTTTTGTTGCGATTTTCAAATTTAAGTAACGAATTTGTTAAGAACGAAAAACCAGAAACTAACTAGACTGAATAAGTTTTTAATTTTTATTTTTATTATATTATAACATAATTAAAGTTTTATACTGAACCATGTTTCGATAAACTGCATAACACATTATGGAGGCCTCGAGTTACACAACCATTGTGTGAGAAATAAAGCAATTACTGATGACGACGAGGAGTGCAGCAAGACGCGCGTATAGGGCCTTATTCTGTTTAAGTACATTAGTTATCGGACATGCGATCTGTTTATCCGATGGCGTGGGCATATGTCAAGGCTGGCCGTAATTATCTGCGAGATAAGTGCGCGGCAAAAACTGGGAAATATAACCGATGAAATACGAACGTAATTCTGCCTAACCTCCCGCCCAGTCAGCTGACTTATCTAATCAGCTGATCGTTCGGGATTCTAATTCAGATAATGGAAGAGGAAAGGCGTGTACGGCCAGACGCTTTTTGTTTTTTTTTCGATCTTTACAGTACGCGAAAATATACAGCAAATTTATTATTAGCTGGTTTTAATAATAACAGCAAATGGTTGTATTTTATAAATAGGCCTACTTGGTATACTTGGAAGCGTTTACTGATTATCTTAAAGATACTCTATACAAATTCTAATTAATCATGATTTCCATTTTCTTTTTAAATTAAATAGCGTAGTGAAATTTCAAAAAGATAATAAAAACATGGTATACTAGATCAATTGTAATAAAAATCATGTGAGACAAATGATTTTTTAAGTAGGCTGCTATATTTAATGAAATAAAGGAAACTTCTTAAAATATTCTAAAACAGTAGACTACCTTTTATCCAAACATGTCGGTAATAAACAAGTTGATTGGCACAGTGCCAAAATTTTACATTAAAAAAAAAAATAATTACAAAGAAAGAGGATTATATAAACTATTAGAAAACAAATTCAATTAATAAAATGTGAGATTCTAAAAAAATTTTTTAACTGCTTATGATTGTATTATAGATAAAATTTAAAAGTTTCTGTCTTTAGAAGAGTATACATAACAAGTAGAATATATAACAGTTTCATGTTTGCACAGTATTGTTGGATTCGCGAAACATCTGTTCCTAGTAAACACAAGATATCGTATTATAGAAACTACTAACAACATAATATAATCAAGAGAACTTTGACTTTATGTTTTTTTTTCATCGAATCTTTTGATATTTGATTCATATTTTCTGATGTAGTATCAATGGTTTTGTAAATTTTGTTGTTTGTTGCCCTTAAATATTCGAATGTATTTGTTGTTATCGTCCCGTACTTCTATATATACGTGTGTAGCACATCCCGGAGTGTTGTGGCTGGATCTAGACACGTCACCGCCTACATCGGTCATATTAGTATCCCGTCGTCATTCAGGTGTCCATTTGGGGATTCGGTTACTGTCGATTTGAGGCCCACGACTTCTCTCAACTGCGGGCTACACTAAAACTAAATTTGAAAGCCGTTAAAATAAAATTAATATTGATTAGAGCGAGTTTAATAAAGTTGTCAAATCGTTACATGAATTTGTTATAGTTTGATTTAAAACAGAATAGGACTCTACGAAAGTGAGGTCGGCCAGAGGGGGTATCGACGAGTAGCAAATCCACATCGTGCCTTGTCGGTGAACCTTGTTGCCAATTTTACGGTAATAGTCGTTGGCAGTGGCGGGATGGCTTGTTACAGCGTTAAAACTGACAACAGCGCATCCCTACCCCACCACAGACCCGTTCCTATTCTGCTTTAAATTAAACGACAAACATGTCCGTATATTTGTATATTTTAAGACCTTCAAGAAAACTTGAGTTTTACCAGCTCTAATGACAGACGCCCGATTCTCTGATCATTTCGAACTTTTACCCGCTATTAACTCAGTAAATCTTAAGTTTTACGGTAAACGTTACCAAACTTAACTTAGCATATCTTAAACCTAAACCTACTTTCATAGACGTGCTCTTTCCTAGCAAGAAAAATGATTAAAAAGTGCTGCATTGTTTATTGCCAAAACCAGCAACTGACAGTAAAGTCTAGCACCATTCAAAACTGTAATTGCAAAAACCCAGAAAATATTATCTTATTTACGAAATCCTTACATTTACCAACTCATGTAAGTAAAACATAAGATCCCCCTACATATAGCCTTTCACAGTAACACAAGTTTCGTCCAGTAATTGTACGTGAACATTTACATCTGCCCTTCATGAGAATAAGCTTCTATTACGTAATGTAATAACAACCGCGCTAATGGGACAAATGACGCAGAACGCTATGAAGTAAGATTTAAAGCTCAGCTGTATTACCTATATAACCATTACATGCTATTGGTGGGATCGTATTTGCCGTATATATCAAAGCTATTGCTCCGATTTCTATTAATGTTGGAAATGCAATTGCGTGGCGCAGCCTTGACCCGAGTCCATGAACCCAGCGGTGATCAAGGTCAATACAATAGTACGAGTTTATTTATGAGTCTACCGTAACAGCACTTAGTATTTTATTATTTGTGTAAAATTATGAGTATTTTATAGCATATAACTGGCTTTTTATTAATATCAACTATTTTAAAAACTATATTTTCTCGGATAAAACACATAAATGTTTAAATAAACTAAAAAACCACAATATAATTAATTTATTTTAAGTACTATAAGTACTTCTGAAGATGGTTATTTTTGTAACTTAAATGTAGTTTAAGTGTTATGGTAAATAAATTAATTTTACTGTGGTTATTTGGTTTGATGTTTTGGGTTTTGTAAATGACCACAGTTGCTCAAGAGTATAATTAACGAATTTTCAAATTGTGTAAACAAAAGTATTGTAATTTTAAATACTTATAGGGGTTTCTTCACTATGGCGTTTTATTAATAGTATTTAAAACTCGGAAGGACCGTACGGTATCGAGTACTTTGTTGTTGCATTTGTACTCTAGTCAGATTTCTATCACTGGATTGGCTTACCTCTTTTAGCCAATTACCTATTTACGCCGAATCTCCTGATATCCTCTGGTCTCACTACCAGAACCAATTCTTTCTGGTGTACCCCAATGGGCACTCCCCGAGTAGGTGGATTGGTTTTTGCTCTTGATTCTCATCGCATTCTACGCACTCAGGGAATTAGTTTCCCAATTTTGCATTAAAACCCTAACATTCCCGAGGTCACAACCAGGTCTGAGATGAAAACTACTTAAGGACTTGTTCTTCGCCCTACAAGACTTGCTAGTATCCCCAGAGAGTCTTGGTCTTGCCAAAGCCCAAGGACGTATTCAGCTTTTCCCTCACTGTCTGACACTGTATGCAGCAATCCTCTTCTGTTCCTCTCGAGACGGCATACATGGTGTTCTCAATAACGTGCCTTGTACTGCAACCATGCTTGGCTAAAATCCTCCAGTCGGAGTATCCCAGAATCCAGATCATGTTATCCTCTTCTGTTCCTCTCGAGACGGCATACATGGTGTTCTCAATAACGTGCCTTGTACTGCAACCATGCTTGGCTAAAGTCCTCCAGTCGGAGTATCCCAGAATCCAGATCATGTTATCCTCTTCTGTCCTCTCGAGACGGCATACATGGTGTTTTCAATAACGTGCCTTGTACTGCAACCATGCTTGGCTAAAGTTCTCCAGTCGGAGTATCCCAGAATCCAGATCATGTTATCCTCTTCTGTTCCTCTCGAGACGGCATACATGGTGTTCTCAATAACGTGCCTTGTACTGCAACCATGCTTGGCTAAAGTTCTCCAGTCGGAGTATCCCAGAATCCAGATCATGTTATCCTCTTCTGTTCCTCTCGAGACGGCATACATGGTGTTCTCAATAACGTACCTTGTACTGCAACCATGCTTGGCTAAAGTCCTCCAGTCGGAGTATACCAGAATCCAGATCATGTTATAAGAGTTTTGATTGGGCTTTCTATTATTTGATTTTTATAGGCCTTTATAGTTTGATTTTTATTGGTTTCTTTGAAACTGATTTTTATAGCCTTTTGTAAAATCCTTTCCCTAATCGATCTGTTAACGGTTCAGGACCTACAAAACATTAAACTGACCAAAAACTATTATTTATTTGTGCAAATTATTAACTATTCTAAATATTATATTATGTGCTAAATATTATTTTAATATATTATTCTCTAGTTCATAACGTAAACAGTGACATATACTGGAATATGTTTATGCTAATGGTACATTTTGTATAATGTAAAAAAACGTTTATTCACTGTCAAAATGCCCAGATCTGTTTATTTTCATATAACTCTTGTGTTTTCAGTGCCATTTATCAACAATATTCATGCAGTTTTCTCCCTGTGAATTGGAGAACGTTATATATAAAATAGGAGAAACAAATTTTGGATAAAGGTATGTACCAAATATTGTTTCATTATATTATTTTCTAGTTAGTAACGAAAGCGGTAGCGTGTGTTAATAACCTACAGAATGGTTAGGTCTTTTAGAGAATAGTCAAAAAGGCTGTCAATTTAGGCAGTGCTAGGATCAGTGGATTTATCAGTCTTTAATGATTAACAATAACCCTTGTTAACGATTAAGAATTTGACTGATGAATCATTTTGTCAAGAGTTTTCCCTCCCCCCTACTGTTGTATTTAAGCCATTTCCACCCATTCTAAACGTTGAAAATTTAAACCTGTTCTACGCTTTGTATTGAGATAACATAAATATATGCTTTTTTATGTTGAATTTATTTGTGACGTAAATTACAAGTCATAAGCAAATTTATGTAAATCAATGAACTAATTTTTTCATTATTTAAAATGTACAAAATATTGTCGAATGCAATATTAATTTATTATATCAGAAAACATTTAGTTTTGAGTTCATTGGTTTTTTTTTATAATGTCCATTTTTTATTTATTATACTTATCCTAAATATTCACCTTGGGAATGTGATCGTTTCCAGGCGAGAATTAATTTTTTTCTGCTCACAGTAGTTCGTGATTACTCATAGACCTAAGTTTATTTGTGCTCTAAACTTATTTAATTACACACACACACACACACACACACACACATACATACACACACACACACACACACACACACACATATATATATATATATATATATATATATATATATATATATATATATACATATTTATTATATACAGTATATAAGTATTATGATATTATTATTATAGATTTACCTACAATAAAACGTTTCGACGTTTATTAACATTTATGGCTTACCAGACGCGTGCAGTAACCGTTTTTGGCCGAAAGATTAACAATAGACTACCCTTGCTAGGTAGCGACTGTGTACTACTATCACACAAGTTTTTTATCTCATAAATATTTAACAAACAGTTTTCTTAACTTAATGAATTTCTTTATTATATATATATATATATATATATATATATATATATATATATATATATGCTGATACGTATTCCTTCACGGATGGAAAAATATGATGAATTGTTACTATCTGGAGTACATCCGTTCATTCTGCAGTCCATAAATTCGCAGTTCCGACGTTTCGCTAGAATCTCATCCAGCATTGACGAGGTGAACCCAACAACAGTAGAAGAGCGAGTCAACTGTTGTTGGGTTCACCTCGTCAATGCTGGATGAGATTCTAGCGAAACGTCGGAACTGCGAATTTATGGACTGCAGAATGAACGGATGTACTCCAGATAGTAACAATTCATTCATATATATATATATATATATATATATATATATATATATATATATATATATATATATATATATATATATATATATACAGTGAGGAGACTTTTGGTGATGTCAATAATGAATATTTGCGAAAAGTTTCGATCCATTGTATTTCCAATGTTCTTGTTGCGAAATTTAAAAGTTAAAACTAAATAACACCAAATAATAAAACAAAATGCCCAAATAGTTTCTCAAGACATTTCATGCTATTTTGATGTGACACTAGTGGTGTAACACTGTTTCAAATTACAGATAGACCACTAAGTGTTTACTAGCCTACAACTCTGGCCTAACAGACTAAGGCCTACAGTTAACTAACCCAAACCCACAAATATTTGAACATTTAATAATTATGTGTTATTCTTGTATAATTTCCTTGAAAACATTTATTTGGCAAGCGTTTTAAAAGTATCGCCATTTATAAGTTTAACTACATTAAAAGCCAACAATTTTCTCTAGCTCGAAGTTTACTTAATAAGTTCGCTTTTAGGATAATTTAACACTTCCACCGCCTTAACCTAGTTAAAGCAATATGGCGTTATATAATTGAAAAGGTTTGCGGCGAACGGACATAAAGTTATCAGAGCGAAGAGTGAAGGCCAGAAGGGCGTAGTCTTAGAGCAGCCAAAACACGGACAGAGGTTTTTTTTCATTTTTACGTAATGTCTTATGCGAATTTAATTTAGTATTAAATGTTGGTATGCCTTAGTTATTTATCTATATGAATTCGAACGGTAGTTCATCTTTGATGCATGTTTATATTTCTATATAAATGTTGACTGGACTACCATTAAGTTTAAAAAGCAACAGTTATAAAGCACTATTTCAAAATAAGATAAACTATTAACGGCAAGACGTATTAACCAAGTCAAAAAATCTCAAAACTCTTGTTTGTTTGTTTTGTTATATAATAATAACTTATTATCACTAACATGAGGAGAGGTATACATTTAAACCTAACGGTCAGATATAGGTACAAAGCCTTTTGTACCATTTTATAACGTAGTCCCCTCGAACATTCTCATATCATAGCCCTTTCATACCTTCTCCTAACATAGACCATTCATACCTTCTCCTCTTTTTATCCTCTCATACCATGGCCCTTTCATACCCCCTCATAATGCCCATGGCCCATTCGTACCTTCTCCTAATGTAGCCCTTTCATACCTTCTCATAGGATAGCCCCTTCGTAGCCTCTCATAACATAACCTTTTCTTACCCTCTCATAGCATAGCTCCTTTTTATCCTCTCATACCATAACCTTTTCATACCCCCTTATATCATAGCCCTTCGTACCTTCTTCTAACATAGCTCTTTCGTACCTTCCCATAACATAGCCGTTTCTTATAGTCTCATAACATAGCCTTACCGTACCCTTTCATAACATATCCCTTCATACCCTTTCATTACATATCCCTCTCGTACCCTATTATAAAGAAGCCCCTTCGTACTCTATCATATCATATAACTTTTGTTCCCTTTCGTACCCTCACATAAAATACCCCCTTCGTATCTTCTCATAGCATACCCCTTTTAAACCTTCTCAAAACAAAACCCCTTTGTACTTTCTTATAACACAGTCCCTTAGTATCTTCTCATACCACGGTCCATTCGTACCCTCTCATAACAAGGTCCCTTCATAGCATCTCTTAACAATGCCCCATTTTACATCCCTCTTAACTTAGCCTCCTCATAAGAAGGAAGGATTTTGTAGCATTAAAAACACAGTAAAATCAATAAAGGTCAATAAAATCAATAAACTGAACAATTTTTTATTAAATAAAAATACTCGGCCTACAATGTGGTACAACCTGTAACAGTACTAATTATTGTACGTTGTAAATTCCAAAGGCCCAACACACTTGTTTGTTAGGCACACTAAAGTGCAAGCCGCCTCAACATGACAACGTAAATATATCTCAAGCTCCTAAGATCATATTTTTGTATATTCCTCTTCCTGTATGAAAAATTAAAAACTGTTATTTCTTTTTTAAATCCTCTACAATAAATATTTTATGCCTCACGCAAATGGGTTTTAACTCTATTGTTTGAATATATCCGTAGATGAACATAATATTAGAAACTTAGTTATGCGCGAAAGCTTTACAATACAATATGCGCCCAAGAACTAGAATTCAGATGTACCCGACTCCATAACGCTAGTTGCTTTATTGAGAAAGTAATAGACCTAGGAGTGTGTATTCAGAATGAGTGTATCAGCTGGAAATGGGGGCCAAAGAACTCGTATGGAATATGAAAATGGGTCGTAATTCACCTCAATCTAAAGTTTCCGTTTCTTAAAAATAAATACACACACAACTTCTACTTTTTCATAATATTCTAGGATTCTCCTCTAGTATATAAAAATTTACAGAATACTCCAACCTGTAGGGGATTCCACGCAACAGAACAGTTTTTCCTTGACTTAGTAGATCTGATAAAAGTAGATGTGATCGCAAGGGAAGACAGGAGATCTCTGTACTTCACAGCTTCTACCAATTTTCATCTTTTCTGAGAATTAATTATTTTCACCAAACGAACTTCGGGTGAATGCAGAAAAGTGTCAAAGTTGAAGGTATTTGCCATTTCCTTTTAATACGTTGTGTCCCTTATATTGTTACACTGAACGTTTTCGGTCCCAGAAGCCTATATTTACCTTGAAATTATCACTTCAATAGAACTTCTTGTCGGTTTTTTTTGTACTCATACGTAAGTAATACAAATTCATAGATTGGAAAATTGAATCAAATTATATCGCAGGTTAAGAGTAAATACCTTACTAAAGTCGTTGTTGAATGTTGCCTTATCTCGTACTATTTTCTGTTTTACGGGAACACTTAAAACTGAGACCAGAATATGGAGGACAATCAGGAACACTCAACTTTGGCACCAGAATATTAAGAATCATCAAGGATCTACACCATTAAAGATCCTACAGCTGATCTTTTACCAGACTGTTTCTAATCATACACCCCATACGTTTTTATATTTTGTGAGTTTCTCACTCTATTTTTGTCACACCATCTTGTAACAATCTCCATCATTTATTATCTCCTCATTGTTCAACCAGGAGGCAATAGTTGGTTATTTTCCAAAGTTCACAAAACTGAGGTTTCAAAGGCTTTTCTTGGACTGCAGTTTGAAACTCTTCCCGATCCCAGCTCTTGTTGCTGCATAGTACAAGTGTCTCCAATTTACAGGTTCCATATCATCTCACTAGGTAACAGTAGGTAACAGAGAAATCTTAATACCTACGGTACACATTAACACGGTTCCACTTCGACAATTTCCCGACCATAGTCCTTGTTATGTTCTTGGCGTCACGTACTTGCATGGTTCCACTTCATATACTTCGCGGTCCTAGCACTTGTTACTGCTTAAAGGACGAGACACGTGGTAATAAAGTACTTCCCAACCATATCCCATCTCACTGCTTACAGGACGCGGCACGTGATCACCAAGTACTTCCCAACTACTGTATACGCCATCTCCTGCATACAGCACGTGGTACAAGTTCATCAAGTAATTCCCAACCATATCCCATCTCCTGCATACAGCACGTGGTACCTTTACATCAAGTACTTCCCAACCATATCCCATCTCCTGCATACAGCACGTGGTACAAGTTCATCAAGTAATTCCCAACCATATCCCATCTCCTGCATACAGCACGTGGTACCTGTTCATCAAGTTCCTCCCAACTATATACCATCTCCTGCATACAGCACGTGGTACCAGTTCATCAAGTACTTCCCAACCATATCCCATCTCCTGCATACAGCACGTGGTACCTGTTCATCAAGTAGGCCCTACTTTCCAACCATATCCCATCTCCTGCATACAGCACGTGGTACCAGTTCATCAAGTACTTCCCAACCATATCCCATCTCCTGCATACAGCACGTGGTACCAGTTCATCAAGTACTTCCCAACCATAACCTATCTTCTGCATACAGCACGTGGTACCAGTTCATCAAGTACTTCCCAACTATATCCCATCCCCTGCATACAGCACGTGTACCAGTTCATCAAGTACTTCCCAACCATATCCCATCTCCTGCATACAGCACATGGTACCTGTTCATCAAGTACTTCTCAACCATATCCCATCTCCTGCATACAGTATGTGGTACCAGTTAATCAAGAACTTCCCAACCATATCCCATCTCCTGCATACAACACGTGGTATCTTTTCATCAAGTACTTCCCAACCATATCCCATCACCTGCATACAGTATGTGGTACCAGTTAATCAAGAACTTCCCAACCATATCCCATCTCCTGCATACAGCACGTGGTACCTTTACATCAAGTACTTCCTAACCATATCCCATCTCCTGCATACAGTATGTGGTACCAGTTCATCAAGTATTTCCCAACCATATCCCATCCCCCTGCATACAGCAAGTGGTACCAGTTCATCAAGTACTTCCCAACCATATCCCATCCTCTGCATACAGCACGTGTACCAGTTCATCTAGTACTTCCCAACCATATCCCATCCCCTGCATACAGCACGTGTACCAGTTCATCAAGTACTTCCCAACAATATCCCATCTCCTGCATACAGCACGTGGTACCAGTTCATCAAGAACTTCTCAACCATATCCCATCTCCTGCATACAGTATGTGGTACCAGTTCATCAAGTACTTCCCAACCATAACCTTCTTACTGCATACAGCACGAGCCAAACTTATTAATTACTTTAATCATAACCTTCGTACTGCATAAATCATGAGCCAAACTTATCAATTACTATGAATATAACATTCTTACTGCATATTTATATTAACTGCTTCTGATTGCGTACTGTATACTGCATACCTCTGTACCTAACATTTACTGACAATTAAAACCTTTTGTAGAGTGCAACTTTTTCGATCACAACCGTAGCCCTACTCATTTCAAACTCACAACCTTTTTTGTTGAATGGTTTTTATCTCTTCTTCTTGTGTTTCACATTTCTTTGTACCTTTGGATTTTTATTGGTTTAAAACGGTAATTTTATAATGTTCAGTCTGTAATTAAATTAAAAGTTTACGTTGTCACAAATTACTGTACACCTTTAATTTGTTCCGCATAATGGAGCAGTTGCGTCCAGAAAAAGCTTTTAATGAGAGACCCAGTTCAGTTGTTGAATTAAACGTTCGATCTGAATTTACCAACTTTTCATTTTACCAAAGGGCATTATTAAAGCGTTCAAAGCCAATAAAATACCTTTGTCACATAGCTTTTATTAAAATTACTGTTATCAACTGAAACCTAACTCCGCTGTTTTACTTCTATATATTTCTTGGAAAATATTCGTGCCCACTTTTAAACTCTGCATTAAGGTCTCTTCGCCGAAAGGTATTCTATTTGCATTGTCATATTACGCGTTTCGAACGTACACTATCTTCAGGAGGGAGCGGTGATTATTATTAACTAAATAAGGTAACGTAACTTTCTATGTCCTGTTACTGTTATAAAGTAAACTATTATTCCAAGAATAATATTGATATACATAGTGTCACTACATAATGAGCACATGGTTGGCGGCCATAAGTGTTAATTTAACCCTGAAGGGACACCTAAAAGGATTTGCAGATGTTCCATTTTACCTTTCTTTTTAAAATAAGATCTTTTACCAAGAGCTTCTTCTTTCGACTTTCCTTTTTCCTAGGATTTCTTTTCCTGAGCTACATTATTTCAAATATATCTTGAAATAACGAGATATTGTAATTTTTAATTTCAAGGCCACTTTCCATCCCACCCTTTACACCCACAATGGTCTTCCTCTTCACTCAGGATAGCCCCAAAATGCGTCCACATTACCTCAACTAAAGAGACGGTAATTATTTCACGGTACCCACATACCCTAAAGCAAAACAAAAACGTAACATACATAGCATCTTAATATTTCCAGTTTTAGCTCCATTATACCCGATGTAGTAACGAGAAACCCCTGCAGCTTTTCCAGTTCCACATTTTATCTATCAGTTTTATTTTGGAACAACACAAGTTCCAAGGGTTGTTCAAGTTGGAGTTATTCCTATTGCCTATTGATATATTTGACGATGTCCCCTTTAGTCTGATATCTGTAAATATTTTAGTTTTTTTTTTAATATTTAAAGAACATATTTTTTACACTGCCTTTATATTATCAAACAATTCCTAAAGATATATTCTGCCCTTCCTAATTGGTATAATTTTTGTTTTAGCTGTACTTTCAAACAAAGCTTTTAAAGCTGGACACACAATACTTTAATATCCTTAGATTACTCTGATCGAGAGTATTTTTTACTCTTGTTTACACTTAGAGTAGTAAAATGAAAATAATATATATAATCTTCATATTTCAGTTTCTTCTATAAGTAGGGATAGCGAGTAGTGGGGTCAAAATCTCCCCAGAAGGGTTAGAAGGTTTGCAATTATTGTTTCATCCCATACAAATCATTTTAATTTGATTTATTTAGAAATAAATGGCAAAGTTTTAAAAGGAAATGAAATATTATAACTTACAATTTCAGTGTTGTACATCTTGAGGTTTTCGTAACAATTGCTTTTATTGGTATGGTTTGCAAAAAAATCCCTAGTTACTAATATTTTTTCAGCAGACGAGTTTCGCTCTAGATCATTGTGAGTCTCGAACAAAAACAATGCTGAGTCTTATGTAACAAATAATAAGAAAAAATGTTTAAAGTAAATTCCTGCTGAGGTCAAAACAGAAAAATTTTATGTTTGCCTATTTCTAGTTTGTTTATTTTATTAGTTTCATTCATTTTTTACCTTACAGCACTATTTATGATATTTTGTGGTAACCATGGCAACAACCAGATTGGGGATTAAAAAAATTTTTGAGAAATTTATTTCTTGGTATTGGAAAGTTGGCGCAGTGCAAAAGCGCACTAGACTTTGAGCATAAAGATTCATAGTTCAAAACCGGTTAGACCCTAAATTTTTATATTTTAATTATTGAATAAATATTTGAAAAAACTTTATTAATATCAATTCTCATCCAATATAGGTTAAAAGAAATATATTTGAACATGATTGGGGGAATAAAATCGTATTTTATTAACGATTAAAAATTTTTACATGGTATATAACAGGAGAGTGTAAGCTAATAGAAATAATTTAATAAAACATTCATAAAACACAATGCTTACAATCTCGTTTGAATGTGGCCGAATAAGTAAAATTTGTGACGAGCGACAAAATAGACTAGATACGACTTATAATTACAAAGTTTAAAAAAATGTTTTTATAGATGAAACATTTTTAAAACACGTAAATAAAAACTATTTATTGAAACACTTTTCATATAAATTTCTTATATATAGCTTCAAAACACATTTCCTACAAAAGCTGTTGACACTAAGCTGTTAACAGACAACTGTTATTAAATATTCGTCTGTAATCCTTAAACAAAGAACTAAACACAATTAAATATCAAGCATACACAAATGGATACAACACCACAATAATAGACAAACTATGGTACAAAATAAAAAAAAAACACTAAAATTAACACTACAGACAGGGAAAACAAATACATCACATTACCATTCATAAACAAAACAACAAACAAAATAGCCCGCAAATTACAAAAAATAGGATACAAAATAGGATACGAAACTAATAACAAATTGGAATACAAAATACAACACCAACAACAAGGATAAACTACAAGCACCAGGCGTATACAAACTGAACTGCGACGAATGTAACAAATCTACATTGGACAAACAGGTCAAAGAATCGAGGAACACAAACAGAACACCAACTCAACATTTTACAATCACATAAAAGAAACAGGACACAATTACACAGACATTTACCATAACCTAGAAATCCTACATATCAACAAAAAAGGACCACATCCCAACACACTAGAACAATATGAAATTTACAGACACACAAAAACACAAAGTACAAACATATTAAACGAACAAACACAATACAAGTCACGCATACTCTTTGATACTATCGACAGCCTACCGTTAAAAACGTCAACGCTTGACCCTACATCTCCAAGCAAAAGACTCTGATGAAGATCGGCACATAGCGATCGAAAACGTTCTGTCTCAGTAAGTTTTAACAAATTTACTAAATTCAAAGTTCGGATAATCATAAACTATTGTTTAAGTGATTAAAAAAAAATCGTCCTTAAAAGACAATGTCTTAGTCGTTGAGGGTAACTACAGTTGGCGGCGGCAACATTTTATATGACAAGTAAAACCCCCGAAGAACCCTAAAAAGACTAAGTTAGGCTTATATCCATCACAGAATTGCTCTAACAGGATGCGAGGTTTGTAAAAACGTTTACAGAAGTCTCGCATGCTTAATTATAGAATTGTAGTTTGTTAGAAGCAAAATTAAAGTTTGCTTTTAATATTATATTACTTCCAATAAGTTTTTAGTCTCATTTTCTTAAGAAAAACCACACTAAGGAAGTACTTTAATTTATACTTCACTGAGAATTTTAAATTTAGAATGTATTTAAATTTTAATACATTAGAAGTATTCACATGACAAGTGTAAGTAAAATACAAGTAGACCAAATTTATTTGGTTAATTTTGCCTAACGTTTATCTACATTTTAAATATTTGGGTGATATAAATTAGAATTTAGTTTTTAAAATTTTTGTTTTATGTATAAATTAGCTTTCATTTCAGGTGGAATTCCCAAAATGTTTTGCCCTTAGCTACCTCAAAGGAATTTTTAGCTGTATAAGTCTATCTATTTCCGTTACAGCTTGTTGCTTCTAATATATATTTCTTATACTTTATGTGCTCCTTTTATTTTGATTCTCATAATATCCACCAGTACACCAAGTCTACTATAACCCTATCGACAGTATATTTGTTCTATTCACATTTTATTATCTTATTTGTAAGTTAATAGCACAATTAGGATTAGATAGGACAAAGTAAAAGAAAGAAGTACATTTATGTAGCTTTCATCATGCGATAGTAAATACAGTGTTTTCACAGCCTACTTTATCCTTCAGACATGTGTATGCTATGTATAAAACTTCCACTGCATTCTTGATTTATTGCACAAAGCTTCGAGACGGACAAAGACTCGACTGGTAACCGTTTAGCGTTAATCCTATTCCAGTAAACTTTCTGTAAACTCAGCTACATAAATCAGTGACTCGAATCACTGAATATGAAATATATTACGAGCGTCTATACAGATTTTTATAGAATTGCTCGCGAGCGTAGTCGGAAGGGAAAAAATAAGATTATGCAACGGTCTGGCCGAAACGTCTGGCGGCGACCTTTGCACCCAAGGTCGAGACCTCGTTGTATAACTCTGTCAACTGAAATTGAACAGTACATCAACCTATCGATATATCGACGGTAGAACGAATCACTTCTATTAAGTAATCGATATATCACGAATCGTGCTTAGTTTTATCGCAGACGCGGACGATATTTATAACGTCCCGGTTGGAATTATTCCCGAGAAATTCAGAATTTACTACCTCATGACTTATGGCAGTTGGAATGTTAAGATTGGATATGTCGACCAGTCAAGGCGACGGTGACACGGACGCAATGGGATCGAGTTATTTGACGTCGATAACTGACAACCGAGTCGCGCGTATATTGACGCTACTTGACGATCCTTGACGAGACCTGCATTTTTCTTTGAAACAGTTTCAATTTTATGTCACGATTTTCTACAATTATTCACTTGTTTTTATAAACAATACCTGTTGAAACATATAGGCTACCTCTTCCACTGAAGGTTGTTCTGTGCTTGGCAGTACAGACACATAGTGGGCATACTGTAGCCAGGTACTGACTCTCTATGCATAGGTTATTAGGCTAAAACTACCTGTTTTGCTAGTTTAGCCTACCTCGTGAAATTGTTAGGAGCGGGCAGCCAGCCTAAATAGTTCCCGGTGTTTTAAAACAAGGTCAAACCACCTGGTTTGTCCTTTTTTAAAGTAAATTTAACCTACTCGAAAAATAAGCAAATATTAGAATTAACATGTATCTGCAGATTCACATACCTAAGCTACCCACAAACGTTATTTGAACAAAGAGTAAAAAATTAATATAAAAACTCACGTCTTTTTTTAAACATTTTCAAATACAATTTTGTTGACTGTTCAACATGTGTTAATTATTGTCAATATGTTTTCAAAATAATTATAGTTTTATATTATTAATATTGGATTATGATACTTTTTGCAATAAATTACATCTTACTTTTTTTTGTGGGAAGATTTATTGTTTATTAATAGATAACTTATCGTTTAGCAACAGACTAGAACCGACAATTTTAATACAATATACGTCATACTCACTACCGTTGCAATATTCAATAAGTGTACAAAGTATTGAACCGCATATAATAAAAACAATGAATACAATAACAAAACTACTTGTAAATAATTTCTCTCAAACCTGTAAAACTTACGGATTAGTATTTGATTATGCATTACTACAGTACATAACAAATTGTCAAATTATTCTTCACTTTCTTACTGGAGTGTGAAAAATAATTTTATCATTTCTTATATAGGCTAATGACAGATCACAGACAATTTTGCTTTTTAAAACACTCAACGTTTCGAATTTCTTTCCGAAATTCCTTTTCAAGAGCTCAGTTTTAATTAAACAATTATACAACATAACTTACGATCTATAAAACACATAACATTATATAAAACATAATAAAAATCAACAAATTATAAAACTCTTAATAAATATACATTTACAAGTCAAAACTTTTTCTATCACAAAGTGATATCAAAACTAAAACTGAGATCTTGAAAAGGAATTTCGGAAAGAAATTCGAAACATTGAGTGTTTAAAAAAGCAAAATTGTTTGTGATCTGTCATTTGCCTATATAAAAAATTAGTAGTTATTAACAGACATTAAATAAAAATATTTATCATTTCTCCTAAAACTGTATTTGCATTGAAAGCTCAATATTAGGTTAAATCCTAGGATTTAACCTGAAGTAACTTGTAATATTGGTTATTTTTTTATTATTTTTGTGTTATTTGGAGTTTTCCCAATATTTTTATTGTAACTCAATCTTGCTCCGGATAAAATTCGAAATACACTTTGGAAACACAAGTTTGGATTTCATTCTCGATGTAAATCTTATTTTAGGTGAAAAACTTGATTAATTATGAACGAGTAAGATTTTAGGCACAATTTAATTCTTTCCGGTAAAATCAGTGCCTCCTCCTAAAAGTGCATAAATATGGAAATTTTTCTAGGATCGTTTTCGGGGGAAATCTGATCTTGTCTTAAGGAATCATAATGTAACAGTTGTTCACCTAGGTGGTATACTAAAGGCTTATGAAACCGGACTGAGAGGACGGTCAACTAGCCAATCTTGGCTGATTGTCCATCGAGGAATTCTAGTGAACTAATATGTAACAGTTTTTCGATTTAGGCTGATTTTCATAATATATTATTTCTATAACAAACATAACTCTTTATAAGTCTAGTATAAATATATAAATCCTGTTATTTACACAATATTTCACCTCCCTATATAGTGTATAGATGTCTCATGAATTTTTAACACCTCCTCAGTACCCTACTAAATCCAATAAAATAAATCACTAAATTTTCATGGCCTAGCCAGAACCAGTAACAAATCTAAAACACACAGGAATTACACTTAATTATAAGATCCTTCATAATTTTATGCCTACAACTTTAGGCAATATACCTGTTTATTTTTATATTAATTCAGTATTTAACCAAATGAAACCAGGCAGTGTAAATATGTCTAATAAAAAAAAAACTTTAGGTGTTTACACATGCAAATCACTGTACATAGCCTATTCAGAACTTACAAGCAAAACTAATATAAAGAACTTCAAAATGGGGAGTAGGGACATAAGTAACAACATAAATGCTAAAAGACACAAAAGGTTTGTTAAAAGAAGATGAATTTCCAAATGAAACATCATAATCTACATGAAAATTCAAATGAACCATCTCAAATTTTCATTATTATATGTTTTGTTGCATTTCTCAAAAGTTGAAGTATCATATTTGACCATGTTTACATAACAATGTCCTGACACGAAAAAATACGTTCTGGTCATTGAAAATGGAGAGTGTAAAATACCAACTCATGTGGAATAGAATACTAATAAGTTTGATAAAATCAGTTTAATTGATAATTTAATTTAAGTTAATGAAATATTTTTGTTTTAAATGACTTTAATCAATATTTTAAATTGAACGACCAAAGTCAACAGTTTTGTTAAAAACAGTACTGTTTAAAATGGAAACAGTATAAACAAATTTATTTATCGAAGGCTGCCTTAGATTTATCGTAGGCTTGTAATTTTAAGATATATATAAAAACCCCTTTCAATGCCTTGACACAAACTAACGAAGGTAAATACTTCTTAATACTTGAAACCTACTTCTTTATTAACTGATATAGTAATCATGTCCCATTACAAAGTCTTACCAATAAACAATAAGAATACGAGGAATGTGAAGTATGCGTCACTCGAGTTGCCGAAGCAATGACAACGGCGTCATTTATATATAGAACATATATATAAGTAGGCCTATGTATATTCTATATGTTTGCAGTAGTGGAGACAGAAAGGTATTTTGGGGGGGGGGGCTGATATCAAGCTGAGATTG
The DNA here is from genome assembly GCA_036971475.1 of Prosapia bicincta. Lineage (NCBI taxonomy): Eukaryota > Metazoa > Arthropoda > Insecta > Hemiptera > Cercopidae > Prosapia > Prosapia bicincta. The sequence continues at coordinate 7,374,975 of JBAIZL010000003.1, read as the reverse complement.
GTAACAAATTCATACCCCAAGACAGAATCGCTGTTAATATCCATTCACATACATTGGTGACGTCATAGTGTCAGTGGACTTGGCGTGACCATGCATCCCTCCCATGTCCGTGCTTCAATACTCTTTCAGTGCTCGAGTGAAAATGGCCTTGTTTTTAGATCAAGATACTGTTTATCAATAATAGCTATAATTTCAGACAAAGAAGAGACATTCAATAAACACATTTAAAGGGTCAACATGAAAGTAGAATTTGCTACTTCATATTTTTCATTCTTTTAAAGTTTCATAAAACCATTCACAATTTACATGTTTACAAGAAAATGTTTTAAATGTCTTTATAGTAAATTTATCTAAAAATTATATCACCCAATGAAGGAAGGACATTTCACCAAGAGAAACCAGGCGTGTGTTTGGTACCTTCATTTCTTTTCTCAGAAATATATTTCTTGTTCACTGGAGCTTTACTATTTCTTACTGGATTGTAAACAACTACCGATGATTCACAATCCAGGACACGACATCCACGAATGCAATGTCTTTGCGATAATTGATTATCGATTAACTGTAGAAACTCGTTACAAGGTATCTTGTAACCTATCCCTCCTCTCAGGCACAGTGATTGCGTATCGACTTCAGTGGCGTTCGATACATTCAGTACATTGCGCATACTAGTTTACGACAATTTCAAGACGATTCCTATATTTATTAAAAGTAGATGTTGAAAAGAGCGAGACGAAATTGTGTACTTCACTGTTATTCTTCAACTGTTAGTTCTAGATATTGTGGAAGATTCCGAGCCATATTGTCATTGATTGCAAACAACCGCTTGAGATATACAGATGGCACTGTTTTGTTAGCCGCCAGTCTGAAAGATTTGTTGTGACGTCACACAAATCACTTACAGAAAATGATGGTGATACTGTGAAAGTGGGGGGCTTTAACTATTTCAGCTGACACTTTAACAAAAATATGAACAATAACAACTTAAAGCAACTGTGGCGTAAATGTTTATATTAATTAAAACAACCTCTCACCACAAATTCAACAAATTTTATTTTACTTAACTCATCAGTTAGTTATTTGTAAAAATACCTCTGAAGATGATTACTTTGTAGTCGAAATGTACATAAGGTTAAAATAAAATTTGTTGAATTTGTGGTGAGAGGTTGTTTTAATTAATATAAATATGAACAATACTCAAGAATTATATACAGAAATTGAACAGGAAATAACCACGCTTTCGTAAACTGAAAAGAGATGATAATTTCTATATCTGTGGGTTTACTTCAGTGTTGTGTATGTAGCATTCTTTAGTACAGTATTTGAGCATGAGCACTAACAGAAAAAACGTTAACAAAATTTAGCTTTTAAAATGTGCAAATATAGTAGAATATAAACAATACCATGAAATGCCAGAGGAACGAGTGAATGTGTAGTTTTTTAATCGAGATGAATAAATGAACAAAAATTATTAACAATAATCAACAGAGGGAGCTTGAATACTTCAGCCATGTTATGGAAGGTAAACGAAAAATACCACCTTCCGCCAAGGCAAGACTGAAGGTAAGCGTGAGGCAGACAGAAGACGAAACCTGTGGCAACTGATAGAGTCAGCACCGAGTCCTTATTCCGGGCAGTTATAGGCAAAGTGAAGATGGTGCAGATGGTTGTCAACAATGGAATAAACATCTAGAAGAAGAAAAATAACAATGCACAACTGAATATTCTCTACGTGTTTCTGTTGCCAGTAACATAAAGGAGATAAGGGCGTGTGGAACTACTAGATAAAGTAGGTGGCCTCTTTTCTCCTACACGTCTCTTAAATCTCTTGAGTCCTTCCAATCCTCTTCCTTCAGACTCCTCTCCAACTCTCACTATCCGAAACTCCCTTCCCTCGCCATCGCTTGCTGTTTTTGTCAGACCCCTCTCAGCGAAGCACTTCGGTAGTGCCGAAAGCTCGTATTACCCACACCTTAGGGATCTGGCAAACTCAGTTGGACCCCACCTATTTTCCGTCCTCGTCCCAAAGTCCTTCTCGATCCTCCATAACACCTCTGCAACTCGCCCTTCCTCTCCCAGCCGTCTACCTCTCGCCTCCTAGAATAGGCTATTAGTTTTTTTAGGTTTTAGTTTTAATATGTTTAAATTGTAAATAGTGTTTAACTCCTGTTTCTTTATTCTTATTAATCTCATTATGTATATGTCAAGTTTCATCATATAAAATGCTAGTTAAGTTAAGTTAGATTAAGTTCATCCATCGTAACTTTGTTATTCCATTCAAAGTTTTATTACACATTTCTACGTTATCTTATGTCCCACAAACATCCTTACTACAAACATGAATTGACACACACAAAACAAAAAATGTCACCCAAATAAAAAAAAGGGCCAGTCAGCCAGTCCAAATGTTTAAAATAAACGTAATCCCCCAGAATAAAATCCTTATTACCGTCCCACCCAAAAAACATCCTACCTTGCAGATGCCCTTCCTACATCCAGCCGCTTTTCCCAAATTCCTTCCCGCAGTCCTTGTTGGTGACAGAAGCTGCATAACCTCGGTGGCCACCAAACCCCCTCCTTCTGTGACGGACTGACTGAGAAAATGTCAAATTCTACTTCTAAATTTATTTTTAGTACTGTGCCTTTTAAATCTCTTGTATCAGGGCACAGAGGTGTTGTTTAGATGCTCGTTATAGATTAAAACTGACACACAGATTCATATTGCGTATAAAATAACATTAAACTATGGTGTGTTGCAAATGAGGTAAATTTTCTTCTAGAAATGTATAACACACACATACACACACACACACACACACACACACACACACACACACACACACACACACACACACACACACACACACACACACACACACACACACACACACACATATATATATATATATATATATATATATATATATTAAATATGGTGATATGTTTTCTTGTATATATAGTTAATAAATTTAAAATATTTCAAAAACAAGAATACTTTTTGAAGTATTCTTGTTTTTGAAATATTTTAAATTTATTAAATACATATAAATATATATATATATATATATCGCCCAAGCTATAGGTGATGTAAGATAAAGGCAATTTCCTCTGTTTATTCGTTAGTCATTTGTAGTTTAAGAGAAATGCTTTTAAAGTTATGAGATATATAGAGTTCTATATAATTTCTGAAGTCAAAATCATCGCTCACGTGGTTACGTTTGTTCTTCTGGAGGCTTCATAAACTCTCTATAATTTTCTCCAAGAGTACTGACAATTTTACGAACGTGCTGTTACCGTAACAAATATTTTGCACTGTTTTTCTTTGCTTCCAGTTCTTATTCAAAACCAAATAAACATTATGAGGCCGCTGTTGACTTTGAGGGAAATTTCTGATTATTTGTGGACGTTTATTGGTTCCTTGAGATGTGCAAAATTCACTCATCAATATACTAACCTAACCAGAACTACCTAGCCTATCCTAACCTAACCTAACCGTCCTAACCTAACACAACCTTCCTAACCTGACCTAAACTTCCAAACGTATCCTATCCCAACCTAACCGTTCTAACCTAACCCAGCCTTCCTAACCTCACCTAACTTTCCTAACCTAACCAAACCTGGGTTAGTTTGTGTTCCTTTCTTCCATATCTACCTTCCCATGAAAGCCTTAACATGTTTTTCTATATTTTAAGATTTTATGTAAGTTTTTTGCACCTTGTACGGTTTTATGTGTTCCGTTGATATGATTATGTATATGTAAATTGCATATGTATTGTATATGCGTATGCGTTGATTGCATATGTAAATACAGCTCGTATTATTTTAAGTTGTAATTGGTTCTGTAAGGTGATTGCTTGGAAAGTAAAAGAAACCCTCCAATATTGTATTCAATTAAAACAGTATAGTGAATCCTTGTTTTGGCTTGGTATATTTTGCACAAGAGACAAAACATCCCATCCGTCACGTACTCTCTTCATATTTTAGCTTAAATTAAGTAACGATATGATACAACAGCTGATTTTATGTTTATAAATAAATAAAATCTCTTAAACCTAGAACTTTTATTTATGTCCTGATATACATTTCGATTTCAAAGAGTCTTGTAGTAATTTCCTATGAAGATGATTGCTTTCCAATCGAAATGTACATCGGACATTAATAAAACGTTTTTGTGGACCAAGTGGTTTTATTTATTTTCAATTAAAAAGTATACTACAGTTGCTCCATGTTATTACAGCTGATTTTATGTTATAGGTTATGTTGTAGAACAGCTGTTTTAACTCGTAAGTTTTGCTTATTTATTCATTGTACATCTTTAAGTTGAAATGTTTTAGTAAATATTTTTAACTAAATATCTTAATTTATGTATATTTTGATAAATGTTACTTAATGTTAATTCAATATAATGGTAGTATTGAGTTATATATGTTTATTCCAATTTTTAAAGGAAACGTTTCCCAGGCGTATCAGACCTTTTTAATAACGGATTTCAATTAAACTTCTTAAATATAATTTTTAATTAGTAATTTTTTTATTAACTACATTCTTTTATTATTAACTAGATTAATTAAGATAAAACCTCTGTAAAGTAGGCTACATTTTTCAGGTGAAGTATTCAATTGGCCCCGGTGACTAATTTATTCTCCTCAAGTTTGATATTTCCACTTATAACCGCTGACAATATGTTATTAGTTTAATTACAACTACGCCATAGTTTCATCTATTGAGCAACAATGTGTGAACATAACCTACATAATAATGCAACGGCAAATATTATAGCAGCTGTTCTATTCAGTTACCCGCTGACTCACTTCTCAATACTGGCGGCTCTTTGTCATTAGAATAAGCAGTGTTTGATTTGGAAACATTTTTATCGCAATTTCAACTGTTGCATTGTGTCTTTTGTTTCGAAAGCATTTAGTTATAATTGTATGTAACTCTTGCCTTCTTAACTGTTGTGAAGAAGCTGATGTAAATCTATGTAAAGTGCTAAGCTAGTTGCTGCGTTTATTGTCGCAGTCATTTGTTTTAAAGGGGGATGGCCGTCTACGAGGGTTCGACACTAAATATCTAGCGGAATTATTTATTCATTTTTAGAACTTTTTAAGGCGTAGGACTATATTGTAACAGGGCTTTTAATTATTAGGTAAGGTTGAACAAGTTACAACGAAGAAGTAATGTGTCGGTTAAATAAGAAGAGGGAGAGAGACAGAGAGAGAGAGAGAGAGAGAGAGAGAGACAGAGAGAGAGAGACAGAGAGAGAGAGAGAGAGAGAGAGAGAGATACAGACAGAGAGAGACAGAAAGAGAGAGAGAGAGAGAGAGAGAGAGAGAGAGATAGAGAGAGAGAGAAAGAAATGACTATTAAGAGAAAGTAACTGAAATACGTTATTCAATGAAACATTGACAGTAGCAGAGAGCCTGATAGGAGGAGAAACACTTGGCCCCAAAACCTTCGCCAATGGTTAGGGTTGTCATCAGCAGAACTATTCTCAATTGGTGCAAATAAAAGGAGAACAGCCTTGGAATAGCCAACGTTCTCAATGGAGAAGGCATATGAAGAAGGAGGTATGAAACAGGAATGAGTTCAAGTATATACTGCAGATATGCATAAATAGGCAAACGTTCGTAGTGAGGTATTACATAAATTTATGAATCTCCACCGCGCGGTAAAGCACTCCCTGTATAAGGATGATTCTTGAAGGACAGGCCAAGTTGAAAGTTCTAGTAATCATTTAAGGTTAAGGTGATCATTATATTTATAGTAGAATGTAGAGAATAAAGGCAACAGGTTTGGAAAAATCGAAAGCAATGTGGCAAGAAATCTGTTTACAATGTTCCACTTTACGTAAGGAAGCTTTGTCTTGTACTTTTAGACGAAGAGTCGATGCATATATATAGTGTTTAGTTCTTCGGTGCTTCATGAAGCTCAGGCATGATCAAGCGACACACGGCAGGAGCTTCGTTCGCCTTTATCGCTTCTCCCTTTTAGTAAGTCATAGCCTTGTGGAGCGAGTCGGGTTGGAGTTCTGATTATTTGGCGATCGTCTTATGGATCCTCTTCAATTATTGTCAGAACCTGTCTCCAAAATGTGAAATATGAATGTGTGCTCGGAATCTAATCTCAAACTCGCCGCTTCCTCCCCAAGATGACCCCAAAACGATGGGGGCTCAACCGGTTGTACCATTGTAAGGCCTGACCACCGGTCCCTCTTCTTGCGAGACGAATGCTCCACTTAGAGCGTACGTATGCTCAGCATTTTATATAAAAAAAAGTTTTTCCCTGGTACTGAGGAAGACTTATTGTTCTGACACACACACACACACACACACACACACACACACACACACACACACACACACACACACACACACACACACACACACACACACACACACACACACACACACACACACACACACACACACACACACACACACACACACACACACACACACACACACACACACACACACACACACACACACACACACACACACACACACACACACACACACACACACACACACACACACACACACACACACACACACACACACACACACACACACACACACACACACACACACACACACACACACACACACACACACACACACACACACACACACACACACACACACACACACACACACACACACACACACACACACACACACACACACACACACACACACACACACACACACACACACACACACACACACACATATATATATATATATATATATATATACTTTTTTAACTTTGCAACACGTTTTCTTGTATTTACTTATCACTCTCACTATATATGTACATAAACAAGAATCTCACTTGGTATTTATGCGAGTTAACTTTCAAACATTGATAGTATCACCATTATCGAGTATCACTGACCGGGGGTTATAGTAAGCGGTATTCTCTCTCTCTCTCTCTCTCTCTCTCTCTCTCTCTATATATATATATATATATATATATATATATATATATATATATATATATATATATGTACCTAAGTTTTTATAAACAGTATTAGTTCAAGAAGCAGATTTAGTGACAAATTTAAATTTCATCACGCTTTCAGTTTAATTTGAAATGTCGACATTTTGTAAGTCAACCTGACCTTTGTTGCGCTTAACCAATTAGAATTTGTATATAAGTGTTGTTGTAGTGTAGCTTCTACTAACAACAAGAATACTTTGATCAGCTGTGCCGAGTTTTAATTCATACATTTGAGTATGACGTGTGCATTTGTTACGGGGCAACATATTACTTGCACTTTTCGTCAAACCGGCCTCGTGAGTGGCCGCGAGTACGAAAACACCGCATACTTTAATAAAGACATAAATCAATCAATCGAACCGCACAGATTGCAATCTCTGCGGGAAAGAAGGTCTTCTGGTCCCGGGACCTGACCTTCGAGTGGAGTGAAATACGTGATCAGAGTAAATGGCCTGGAGGCGAGCCGGCTCAGACAGACCGACAGCCGTCCATTCCGTACGTCAGCCTCTCGACAAGTTTGCCCACTTTATACGTTTATACCTGAGTATTCCTATAAACCTGCCATTTAACTGCACGTAATGTTGTAAACACAGATGCATTCGTTAATTTCATTATTAAATACTGTTGCTACGGTGAGAGGCGATTGATCGCACTTGACTTTGCCGAGAAAGGTCAAGATGTAAATATTCTTATAGTCAAGTCAAAACAATAATTTGTTTTGTGTTTAAGTAGAGAAATCATGAGGAACTTTAAATAGTACTGCTATGGCCAAAGAAAGGGCATCTCTTGAAGAGATAACTCCATGCGTGGGCTGCCGAAATAAGTTGATTGTTGCCGAAATAAGTTGATTGTTGCCGAAATAAGTTGTTTGTACGAAACTGCCTATCACAATGATGGAGATTACTTGTCTGAAGAATACATAGATCGTTACGTTTGTTAATATAATGTTGTCAAATTTATTTTTGGTGGTAATAATATGGCGATCAGGCAATATGATTATTATCTAAAGAGGGTAGGAAAGTATAGTGCGGGCAACGTAACCATGAACTTGAGAGATTGTAGTAGGCGAAACGTGGGTCGGGGGGTTAAAGAGGGACAGTATAAATTTAAAAAAAAAATCCTGATGAGTAATCTTCCTGAATCCTTCGCGTCAGGGGTACTAACCGCATGCGCATGTGAGACGGAGATAGTTCGCGAGAGGGCTGAGCGGCCTTATGGGCTCAAAAACCCGGGTGGGGGTCAAAAAATGACAAGGACTGTCAAAACACTCATTGTAGTTGTGGAACTACTATTATCATAAGTTTCCGTACAAATGCGTTGCTGATCGTAGTCTTTTGTAGTTTTGCTATGACTTACTTTCAATACATGAAGCTGTTGATGTATATAGCACACTTTTGAATAAATAACATGTTTTCAGAAGTGGTAGTCTTTCAAGGTCAAGTTAACGGTTACGTGTCCCAGACTATAGTGAGAATATAGGCAGGATTAGGGTAGAGATATAAGGCCCCTCGGTTAACACAGATATTAGGCACTACTTGTGCAAGGGTCATGTACCTGAAGTAACAGACTGTTGAAACCTATTTTAATTAGAAAGATTAATGGCTGCAGATATGAAAATAGATAGAACTATGGAAAGGCATGGTTCATGTCTTCCCAATTATTTTATACGGGTGCAAAAATAGGACTCTATAACCGTATACTTGGCAGCTAATAAAAGCTGTTTAGATGTATTATATACAAGCGTTTGCTGAAGATACCGTACGATATGAGGACGTTCTTGCTCCAATGCACAAATGGAAAGATCCAAGGCTAACCAATGGGTTATATGGCACAACTGTAGTACAAGTTTTCAAAATAAATGGTCTAATAAAGGACAAAATAGAGGGAAACCTATCTGTGATAAGAAGAGAAAATATCTTATTAAAATTCTAAGAAGATGGTTTGACTTCCCTCAATGGACATATTCAGGGAAGCGGCGTCCAGCGTGAGGATGGCCTATTGGAATGCCAGTAAGACAGGGAATTAAGAAAAAGGAAAGGGCTTATGTCCTTATCGATCCCCTGGTACTAAGAATAGGGGAATATCACATCACCAAGGTTACTTACCTGAAGAAGACCTGCTCCCAGCTGGGGTGAAGCAAGGGGGATATCCGTTCCCCTCTCACATATACACAACAGATTCCGTTCACTTCAGTGGCCCACTGCTACAAATTAGAAACTCTATAACGAAACATCAACGTACAATGTATATCAAACAATGTAACCATGACCGTGCTTTGTTTACTTAAAGAAAAATATTACTTGAAAAATTATTCAAACAAAAAAATATTGGAATACTTGAAAAGGCCTGCGTGTTAATCCACATTAACACATGTTTAAAGCATTAAATCAGTTGGAAATGTTCTGTATTGTAACAAAGAAGGGTTTACAAATTTGGATACACAATATGTTTCGACAATTTAAAAAAAATCGTGGCGGTCGTATTAGGACTGCCGGGATAGTTGTAGATTTAAATAGAATTTATTAAAGATTTAGTAACTTATTCGGGCCAATTTAAATAACTTAACTATTAGATAAGTAAGTATTTTTGATAACTGAATATAGTATTGTCACTAGGAAACCATATAATTTAAGTTATTGCTAAAGTGCGGTAAAGAAATGACAAATCAATTCCAGAAGTAAAAACATCCGCTGTAAACACTCATAAGTTACTAAGTAATTTGATCAAATGTATAATCCTGCTGAATATATAGTAAATGGAATTTGAAATTATTTTTAAAACACTTCTAAGTGAATACGAAAACAGCTGTTAACTTACCACTATGTTTGACTTTCGGAAATCATAGGATAGTTGAAGAGAGTGTGTGCTGGTAGAGAATTCAATTTATACTGCGTTCGTATAAAAACTACAGAGATGTAGAAAATGGACAATTGTTACTCATTTGCGTGAGAATTTCTTCATGATGACATCACGGTTTACTGATTAACCACATGCAAAATTGTTTCATATCTTGGGTCTTAAAAAGTTACTTTTAAAAAAAAGTGTTAAAAATTTTCAAGATAATATTTACATTAAACCACTAAAAATACAAGTAGGCAGAATCATTAGACCATGAAAGACTGTTTGTCCTTAGGGATATCGTGCTTGGCTCTCCTCACAACCTCTAAATCTCTTCGGTGCAAACGAAGAAAATATAGAAGATGCCGATACGAATCTAACGTATGCGACAGGACTGAAAATCGAAGGTCCTTATTCGATTAACAATATAAACCAATACACAATATCAAGAGTGGTACAATATATAACAATTCAAATATTGGAAAGAACCCCAATACCACAAAAATAATAAAAAATAACAAATAAAACAAGTTACTTAAGATTAAACCCTTATGTACATTTCGATGACCATGTCATCATCATCAGAGGGTCTTATTACAAAATTACAATCTAGCAAACAAGAGGTAACAAACTAGAGTGATCTTCTCTTATTATTTTTGTGGTATTGGGGTTCTTTCCAATATTTTAATTGTAAAAAAACCAAATCACAGGTGAAAAATAAATTGCTGTAAGATTATCTTAGTATTCAATTGCTGAATGATAATTATAAATTTGTAAAATGAAGTAACTTACAGAGAAAGATATAAACACACACTCAACACAAGATGATAGAATGCTAAATAATAATTAGTCTTGCTTTATAGGATTCCCTTGATTAGAAGAAAAAACCTCCTTGGACACTGACGTGCTTGGAACTTGAACATGTAAAGTGTTGACGCCTTTTTAACTTGATCCATAAACACACTTTCTGAAAGTACAGCTAACAAGGCATTATTTCTGCCCAGCATAAGGACACGCGAAGCACCTACGTGGCTCCTTTTACGAGAAGCCATTTGGATCGCGCACTCCGCACCGTAACAACCAACGCTCAGGTATCCAACACAACTAGTTGTCTCTCCATACTCGGAACTATCCTGTCTTTATCTTTAACTATTTTATTTAGTTTTGTGTTGGGCGCATTACAATAATTCTCAATATGGAATATTTAATTAGTTTATTTATGGCCGTGGTACGCAGCAAGTGAGCGACCCGTCCTCCGTCATTAAGTCTGCGACGGCCGTGGTAACTGTAGGAATCTGTCCATCGAGTATCGACGCGCATTTATCAAGCCGGCCGTGGACTTGCCAAACGCCTTATCGCGCGCTCGTCTTGTATTTATTTATTGCCAACAGCCGTCGTCAGGTGTTCGACACATGCCTTTCCTTTGAGAATATTTAAAAAGTTCAGAAAATGTTGTTTTTTTTAACTGCAGTCTGTACGATTTCGCCAGTAATTATTTACTGTATTTGATAGAAAATAATTTCTAATGTAATTCATTCAACAATGTCATTATACGATATGAAAGGTCTTATCAAAAAGCGGTATGTTGAATGTTTACTTTAAAGAGTAGTTGAAGGTTAAAGCCAGCCATCTTGTATTTAAAAAAACACCAAGATACTTGGCCTGTGTTCGAAAAATTCATTGGATACTTCAAGGGATAATTTGTTGTGTTTTAAGAGCTATACATTTACCATGTATAATTGGATGTGGAGGGATAAAATAGTGACTAGAGAGAGAGAGAGAGAGAGAGTGTGTGTGTGTGAACGCGAGCATTGACTTTACCGGTTTTGGTGACTAAAAAAAGGTGAATGGTTTATAAAATATCACTCCTACCTGGAATTATTTTTGTAATAATCATAGTTCGTAAGGTGATGATTACTTCTCTCTAACTAGATTTGTTGATAAAACGTCTTCTATTTATCTGTCCATTATCTTCCGTCCATTAGCTTATTTGTGTTAGGGGTACACGTTTCCACGGATCCGCCGTTATTGCCTAAACAACGCCATGTTTTGACTGAGTCTGCATTGCATATATAAAAGTTCGGCTAATTTCGCCATTTTATTTTTTGTATTAATTCTGATTTTTATAATAAATACTTACAAATTTAAAATACCGACAAATGCAAATAAAATTACTATATAGGTTAACTTAAATATATACTATATCCAATGAGATAACTCGAGTGTTAATAGATCATACTTTTATCGTCATACATTTTCTGTCTTATTATTGAAAACATTTTTAAAAACAGTTAGAAATTTTTCATTTAATATTTTTATATCTAGGTTTAATTACGTCTAGATTTCGATGATAATTTGCGTGTCGAGGAAAGTGAGCGTCAGTTGTAAAATTATGGACAACGTTCTTGGGGCTGAGCAATTTGTTTTTTCCGTAAAAAAGGAACTATGATTTTTTACTTAAGCTCAAGCAGCCTTTACCAAATGTTAACAGAGAGGGGTTAGGGTTAACCCCTGTAAAGTCTATAAAGTTTCCTTTACATCTTTAAAACGAGTAATATAAAAAAAACAATTTTAAGTCAGTTCTTACTTTAATGGACAATGAAAAATTTTATTTTACTTTCTTTTTATTTTATAATTACAATTAATATAAATGTGTATGTACATGTGTCAGAATAACAATATTAAGTAGCCAAATAGAAAGTGAATTTCCTTGGAATTTTCCATTTTTCTTTCTATGTATGGTGTTGAACTATTAATTTTATTTATTACTATTTATACGCTCTTTTTCGTTCCTTGTATTGTATTGTAGTTTCTTTTCGCTTTCCTTTCGCATTGTCCGTTTGTAAAAAAAAAAGTTGTCTATTTTATTCTTTTCATTCATTTCTAATCAGAGTAATATTTATGATATTGTGTGGTAACCATGGCAACAATTAGAGGTTATACAACGGAGGTTTTTCATATAGATCTTTAATAAGTTCATTTTTAGCTATGAAACGTTGGTTCAGTTCCAAAAAGACTTCGAAGCTGAAGATATTCAGTTCGAATCCGACGTAATCCCTAAATTTTTATAATTTAATTATTGAACAAATATTTGAAAAACTGTATTAACACCAATTGTCATCCACTACAGGTTATAAAATAATGTATTTGATCTTTATTGGATGAATAAAATCGTATTTTATTAACGATTGAAAATTTGTACAAGATATAGACCCTATATTAGGAGAGTGTGAGCTAATAGAAGGAATTGAAAAATATTACTTAAAACTGTAATTTGTCTAAGAAATTTTATATTAGTTTAAAATTTTTACAAGGAAATTAGAATACTACAACTTTTTTTTTCTAAGATAGTTACGTTTCAAGATAGTTTCTGTATAAAACGTGTAATAGGTACCTCAGAGGTTTAAATAATTGTTTACAATGTTACTAAAAGTCTTGAATGCGCGTAACTCTCTTGGAGGCCGCATTTTGATAAATAAAACTTATGAAGGGCGCTTGAAAGGACAGGTTTTGGCTTATATCCATGAAAGAATCGCTCTAACAGAACCCAACATTCCTTTGTACATTTGTAGTTGTGAACATAAATATGTAGACTTTGCTTTTAAGATATTATTTTCCGTGGGCAAATCTTTGAATCTGTTTCCCCAAATAAGTACTACCCTGGATATAAACTTGAAATTACTGTTCTCTGAGTGATATGTTTTTGGAAAAAACACATAAGGAGTGATCTTTTAAAGTTGTAGTGATGGATTTAAAATAAAAACAAATTTGTTTAAATTAATTAAAACAACCTTTCACCACAAATTCAACAAATTTTATTTTAACCTTATGTACATTTCGACTACAAAGTAATCATCTTCAGAGGTATTTTTACAAATAACTTATTTGTAAAAATACCTCTGAAGATGATTACTTTGTAGTCGAAATGTACATAAGGTTAAAATAAAATTTGTTGAATTTGTGGTGAGAGGTTGTTTTAATTAATATAAACATTTACACCACAGTTGCTTTAAGTTGTTGTCAAATTTGTTTAACTTTTTTACTAATGGTATCTAGTTTTAAAAGTTAGCTGGTATTTAAATTATTTTAACATTTGATCTGGATATTTTCAGTCCCATCGAAGGGGTGAAATACCCTCAGATAATCCTTTTCTTCCCCTTCTCATATGGTTACGCGACAGGTTGTTAGAATTGCACAGTTTTTAAACTAAACTCCATGAAGTCGTGGACGAACAACATAGTCTAAGAAGTAATTTATTTTTAATATTACATAATCAAAAAGAGACAGCTTAAGCGATAAATAGTTCGAGCCTCCTTGGATCTCGGCAGCGGAGGGTTTTCAGCTGAGCTCGCCAAAGTATAAAGCCAACGCGAGCACGTTATGTTCATGGTTTGACTCCGTGTTTGTCTTGCGTCATAAACGTTTTTGTCAACGTTTTTTCGTCTTGACCGAGTTCACAAGTAAACAATAAGTTTTTACTAGATCCGTTCATCACATATAGGGCAATCAATAATAAGCAAAACGTGACCTCAAAATACGAAAAAAACAAATTATGGTTGCTATTTGTCGCAAGATCCTTGTTAGGTTAACTCTTAGGAAAGCCTAAGAGTTTTTGTGCAAATCGTAAACATAGGTTTCTTGAAATTATGCTTGTTTTTTTAAAGGAAATTAAAGGAAATTTTTTGAGAATAAGTATAATAACATTGAATTACTTGTGAACGACCTTAGCGAAATTTCAGTTAACCTCAACGAATGGGTAACAGTAGCGCAGCTAATATATTTTTGGGAGATAATATTGTTATACCTTGGGTTCTGGACGGTAATTCATACCTCAAAGCAAAATTTTAAGAATTAAATGCTAGTTTAACTTTTAAAATTAGATTCAAGTTGAGGGTGAAATATTTTTTTTTTTTAATTAGGAATGGTAACAAATGTAAAAGTATAATTCAAAATACTTTGCTAAGTGAATACACAGGGCTTACTTGCTAGTACGTTTCAAAATAATCGTTCCTTTTACGAAGCAGAGCCTCTACTGGCGGCATACGCGTTAGGTACAAAGGATCTCGGGATGAATTTATGACTGTGAAAGGGATGGGTTATTTTAGTTGTGTGCTATGTAATGGAAAAGGGGTCTTAAAGTGGCCTTAAAGTGTGTGTGATCGTTTAATATATTTTCTTTATCTGTTTTGTAGTGTTTGTATATCTTGCATTTTTCTAAAGTTGTTAGTTTTTTACTTTGTTTTAGTGTGTGGAGTATTTTTAAAATAGTATGTATGTTAGTGTGTGTCTGTGTTGCGTGTTTTTTATAAACAGTCTAAACAACAGATAAAGGAAACATTAAATGACCACACACATTTTGAGGCCAACTCCATTTTCCATTACATAGCGCACAACCAAAGGAACCCTCCCCTTCCACAGTCATAAATCCATTCCGAGGTCCTTTGTACCTAACGCGTACGCCGCCAGTAGAGGCTCTGCTTCGTAAAAGGAACGATTGTTTCGAAACGCGTCAGCAAGTAAGCCCTATGTATTCGCTTAGTAAAGTATTTTTAATTATAATTTAATCAGTGAATTCAAGAAGATTACAACAAGCAACTCTAAATGTTAAAGGTACTCATGAATATCGATATTAAATATTTTTACAGAGTAATATTTTTTGGGAATCATTTATTTTATAAAGCGAACATTTTAAAAACTAAATTTGATTTACCCTCAACTTTCTTCTAGACACTAAATATCTAACCTTTATAAATAGACAAAACTCGGTGAAATAAGTCAATTAATTTAATTTAATTTAAGTATTCCAACACACGTACAGTATGTAAGTATACACACAATAACACACTGAACTTTATAACGTTTACAAAGTGGTATTTTTGGGAAATCAGTAAATTTATACCACCTAGTAAACGTTTCATAAGCTAAATGTCATTTTTAGCCACTCTAACGTTTAAAATTATTCATTACTTGATAATAAAAGTAAGTTAAATTTGTTGTAAAATAGGCTAGATGACTTGTTAGACCCTTCCGTATTTAAAGGGGGCCCTGTAAACGAAAACACGAAATATGCGTACACCAGGAATATTGTGAAAGATGCGTACAGGATCAAGTTTTGACAGATGACGAGGGTAAGCTATGACGTCAGAACATTGTGACAGGTGAAAATTGCGTACAACATTTAGGTGAACACAAATCTTTTAAAATCATTGAACTACATAGGCCTAAATGAGTTTACCTCTGAGATAAACAAAGATGTTGCATAGTTTCTCGGGACCGGAGATCCTTTAAAATGTAATCTATTAGGCCTATACCTGATTTCATCACACTTTTCCAGGCTTTGGTCTGGCAAAATGATAGAGATATCTTGTGATTTCATTTTGACGTGTTTACAACAGCTTGTAGCCTCGGTGATTTTGTTGTTGTTTTATATTTTTGTTTCATTTTTCAGAATTTTATCTATTTTTTAAAAATTTTAATCTATATTACAACTTGACCAATTTATTTAATTTTACCGTCTGATTTCTTGGGTCTAATCTGATTCATTTTTGGATTTAGGAAAGACATCTTAAACAAGCTATTAGTTTTCATTTTCTAGGTTTTTTTGTAGTTTTTTTTTTAAATGTTTCGTCCTACTTAATACACTTTGTTTTTCTTCTCTTTCCTCCAGTCTCATGTGCATAGGAGTCGAGGTTTCAACCTCTTTTGAAAAGTCTCTTTCGATTAAATGGGACTTATCACCTCAACAGTTAAAAGCAAAATGACCACTGACAGTGTGGGAACCTTTTTTTGACCCATTTTGACTGGAGAATCCAAAACCTTGAAAGTTATTAGCAAATAGTTTAGGGGTAGACAACCTGGGTTGACAACTAGAATTTGGTTTGTACGCTTTTTTCTCTTGTCAAATTTACGACTTATCCTCGTCCATTGCTAATGTTTCCTCTTCTTGTACGCATTTTTCGTGCCACCCAGTGAACACTCAACTTGAGCTCGCGTACAGGCTGTTATTTATTTAAGATATCAGGAGTACCTAGATCTTGAGAGCAAACTAAATGGTCGGTTTCACAAAATACAATTATAGAAAGGAAAAAGTTATTGAGTCTATGAGATTTCATTGAAACCTCATCTCCATATGCATATGTATTACCGCCTCCAAGGTTATTTGCAATTCATAGTCGAAGTTATAATATTTCAATTTCCTTACAAGAATTAAAAATTAGCGTGAAATTACTTAGAAAACTGGTCAATTTGAAATATTTTTTAAGCTGATAAAAAGTTAAAAAAGAAACTTTATAATATTTCTGGGGGCGGGTTTAACCCCAAAGCATCCTTGCTGCAACCGGACAAAGGGATCATTGTACACAACAGGTCCTTGCAGAAATGTAACACAATATTATGGACAAAAGTAGTTTCTCCTCGATATATATTCAGCATTTCTCTACCAGGGCGAAATTAAATTTCAGTAAAAATTTAATCTTTACTTTCGAGGTAACAAATACGGTCTTTAAGTAGACAACACAAATCTGAAAGAACAAACCTTTTACAAATTATTTATCTACGATTTAGAACAGCACCGGGGATAATTAGGTCAGAGGGCCACATCAGGTCCGAACAAGACTTTTAAATGGACCTCTCAAGTGTCCTAGTACATTTATAACATATATATATATATATATATATATATATATATATATATATATATATATATATATATATATATATATATATATATTAAAAACGAAAAAATAATCAGACATTTTTACTTGTTGCAGTTGAACACTAGCTGCCACCTGATATTTTCTTGTCTCTAAAACACTCCATTTTTGTTTACTGAATTGTAAAACTTTCCTACAAGGTGCAAAGTTGATGGCGAGTCTAGGGTATTGTATGATACTTGGTTTGAAAATTATTTTGCGATGATGATGATGATGATGATGATGATAATATGATAATAGTAATAATAATATAGTAGCCAATGACCGGCAACCTGATCTTTACCTATTGGCTCTCCATATAAGAAGTTGTAAGCTTGCTTTAGACTTTAGCAGATATTTTTCTCAAACCTCTTGGTTCAAGAGTATAGAGGATTGAGTGGGTCCATAATTAACTGCTGTTTTGTCTTGATTGTGATGGACGTCGTTTGATTTTACACTCTGGCAAAGGTCTAGAGGATGTGTCGCGTGTCTGGGTGTCGACGGAGCACAATATTTTCGTACATCCTCTCCTGCTAAAGCGGCGTTGACATTGGTTCAGGATATCTTCATTAATTTTTTTGTAAAACAAACAAAACTGGCATCAACACAAAAATCCTTTCTTTAGTGGGTGGAAACGCCGCGGCTTGCATTCGTCATGTGACGATATGCAGGCAAGCTAAATGACTTTCTCGCCTTCTGCTCGAGCTTATCATTAATCATAAGTAAAAAAAACTTTACAATTTTTGAAATTCTTCTAAATCAAAAGTAGCTAAAGATAATCTGGTTTCATTTTTTAAATTTATATTTATTTACAAATATGCTGACGATAAAGAAAATATCGATCTTGTTCCATTTTAGGATAACCATTTCGTTTATAAATCAAACTTAAGCTTACAGTAGCTTGTGATGTGGTGTAACCAAAATCATCAGAAGATATTAAACCACTAGGTAGTCCTTAGCTACAAATGACCAATGCTTTATTTATACAGTGCGTTCTAAAAGTCCTTCAGAAGTAGTGTTAGTTTCATCCTTCCTCCGCAGAAGAAACAAGTCCCTCCGTAAAACACTACCAATACTGTTGGACATGTTACGGTAGACTGTAGGGATGTGTGACACGTTCAAGGCCTTTTATATCCGGGAAATCCACATAGAGGTAGGTAAACAATAAATCGAAGCAGTCACTTTTGCGGAGATAATTTTTGAACGCACTATAAATGGAGAAAGACTCAGAGAGAAAGAACATAGAAGCCTCTTCCAGGAGAATTTATACAAAAAAGCAACATGTTAGGTTAATCTTTCTTTTTACGGATGAATTTTTAACAAAAAACTACTTTTTTATGGGCCATTTTGCAATCTACGGTTGAACGTCTTTAGAAACTTTCTTAGAGCTGTAGTTTAAATATTGTTCTGATTAAAATACAATTAACTACTAACTACTGTTTATTAAAATACTGGTGATTAAAATACTGTTTAAAACTAGATCACCTAATCAGCATTATTGTAATTGGATATATATTCAATCACCTTACGGTTCGTGTTTCATCTTGATCACCTAATCAATGTTAGTATAATTGGTTGTGTAATCAATCACCTTATGGTTCGTGTTTCATCTTGATCACTTATTCAATTCTAGTGTAATTGGTTATGTAATCAATCACCTCGCGGTTCGTGTTTCATCTTGATCACCTAATTAATGTTAGTGTAATTGGTTATGTAACCAATCACCTCACGGTTCGTGTTTCATCTTGATCACTTATTCAATGTTAGTATAATTGGTTGTGTAATCAATCACCTTATGGTTCGTGTTTCATCTTGATCACTTATTCAATTCTAGTGTAATTGGTTATGTAATCAATCACCTCGCGGTTCGTGTTTCATCTTGATCACCTAATTAATGTTAGTGTAATTGGTTATGTAACCAATCACCTCACGGTTCGTGTTTCATCTTGATCACCTATTCAATGTTAGTATAATTGGTTGTGTAATCAATCACCTTATGCTTCGTGTTTCATCTTGATCACCTATTCAATGTTAGTGTAATTGGTTATGTAATCAATCACGTTACGGTTCGTGTTTTATCTTGATCACCTAATTAATGTTAGTGTAATTGGTTATGTAACCAATCACCTCACGGTTCGTGTTTCATCTTGATCACCTATTCAATGTTAGTGTAATTGGTTATGTAGTCAATCACCCTGCGGTTCGTGTTTAAGTCTGATCACTTATTCAGTGTTAGTGTAATTGGTGCTTATTCAATCAACAAACATTTTTTTTAAGAAACCAGTATACGACCAAGCTATGACTTGGTTTTTCCTACTCTTTGCTACAATGCTAACCCCGCCCTCTAAACAGAGCTCCAAAAGTAAAATTAAAAAAAAAACATACAAATTAAGTCAAGATAAATCAGCTACAGCACTTGGCAATATAAGAAAACAGAAGTTGGCAACGCTGGACGCAGATGTTAAGTACAATATATCTTCTTTCTTGTCTCGTTTTTTAAAGTTGGCATCATTTAAAAATAATAACTAAAACAAACTGTTAGAACGGGCCAAAGCTTTTAATTGCGTTTAAAATGTTTGCTAATATAAAGTAAAGGATGAAAAATAGCGACGTGTGCGGGGAGCTTGGGACATCAGCAGCTCTGGCGACAATTTGGGAAAACGTGATAGCTATAACTGTGCTCGCTGGCTAAAATACGTTGTCAAAATGGCAAACATTGGATATTGATATTTGTTTCACTAATTTTGCTTTTATGTACAAACTTTTGTACCAATAAAATAAGAAACTTTTGGAGAAAATTATTTGTTATGTTTGAAAAGCAATTTTTTTTATAGCGGGTAGACACAAATTTACTTATTAATCGTTCATTTAACCGAGTGGTGCTCAACGTTTTTGGAACGGTGGGAAAATTAGTGTTCATTTTTCTTGAGCTGGGCCGCAGGATTAACTTTCTGGAGTTCTGCCATTGGAATACGTCTTATCTAGTTGTGGTTAACCTTCAAATAATATAACCTACATTTTAAATTATAATGTAAGCGTACATCCCCATACATACAGCCACTTTAAAATTTATGTTAGCCTACTTACCTGTAACAACGTATCTAGATATCAAATTCTCTATCTTGTTAATGTTACAATGTTGCTACTTGCAGTAAGTATTTAAAGTTCACTACACTTATTAATCATACTACACCAGGATTCAAAACATAAAACAACTTTAAACTTGAAAATTAAAAACATGAAATGAATTCTGAAAAGTGTTTATTTTAGTGGGAAATTTGACACTATTTTCCTTTTAATAATTGTTCAATGTTTATTTTAATGTTGTTAGTTAATATTTTCAATGTTGATTCAAAGTAAATGTCAGTTAAACGCGTACGAGCTTTAGATTTGATAGATTTCATTAACAGGAATGCATG
This sequence comes from Prosapia bicincta, assembly GCA_036971475.1. NCBI lineage: Eukaryota > Metazoa > Arthropoda > Insecta > Hemiptera > Cercopidae > Prosapia > Prosapia bicincta. Next base: position 7,354,025 of record JBAIZL010000003.1, on the reverse strand, counting down.
CTCACAAATGAAAGTACCACCGAACAAACACGAAATTTTTAAAAATATTTCTCGCAGATTAACCCTTTCTACAGGCAAATATTTTTTTGCAGAAATCAAATAATGGAACTTCACAGAATGTTTACTTTAACTGAATCATGTGCTGCAGATCAATAAGCCCCATTTAAATATTGTGTGGTGTGCCCATACAATCAACACTGAACGGTGATGCAAAGATTTCAAATGACTTTTCAAATTTATTAACATCGTGAAATCGGTTTTCAAAACCTTCCTTCAAACATTGTATTATATCGCTTTATTTCGAGAAGTCCAAGGGGTTGTCAGCATCTGTTGAATTCATCTCAATAAGCGAAGGGAAGGTAACCAGAACTCCATTTCCCATTTGGGCGCCTCAAACTGACAACTAATTTTCAAACGCTCTTATAAGACTCACTGACGAGTGAATTAGATTGTCTTTGTCTTGAAGTTTGGTTTTCAATTCGTTCATATGATGCATAATATCGACATAAAATGCTAAGCCACATAACCAGTCTCATATTTTCAAATTCGAATACCGTAATACCACGATCAGATAGGATAATATCAATTTCTTCACGAAGACTAAACACTCTTCTTAAAACTTTGCCTGCACTCAGCTACCGAATATGAGTACAATAAGTTACATCTTCGAATTCATTATCGATATCATCGAGAAAATGTCTGTCACAGAACGTTTTACAGTCTCAGAAAGGGATAATCTTCTGGGTTAGTCATACACATAGAGTACATTAAGATTAAAGATTTCCATAACCACGTCAGTATTGGTTGTACAATGTACATAGGAACATAATGTGCTCGCTTTTGCCTTTCCCTATGGAATAGCATTACATTTCACTATATTCTAAAGGAATATTTTAGGGTGGCCCACGGGCCGCTAAAAACCATGTCGGGGTGGCATGCGGCTCGCTGTTTGTGCACCCCTCGTTTAACCTCTTCAAACTATTTCTGTTCGTACATTTGTGAAACGTTTATGACGTTGTCGGTGTAAACAGGTCCGTTATTTTTAAGTCATACGAGCTGTCGGTTTAGAATGTGGTGATACGAAATCACAACAGGAGCCGTTCAAGCGCTACACCTCCTCGTCATGCGCAGTAAAGACTTGCTGCACAACAAGGACGTGGAACCGAACGAAACTGCATGTGTCGAATCATTAATGTGTTGGAATATGATCGGTCTTTAGCCGATTCGTCGCGTAATCAGTAGAGCAAATCGTCCGCGCCAAATGTGTTCAGCTTGCATTGTGTTTACACTTAATGTTCATAGATTTGCTTCATAGTTCATCGGTTTGACTGATGTCCAAATATGGATAAACATATCAACGGTTAACCTTATGAAAAACGTGACTCGCTAACTACCTATACTTTGATTTAAAGTAGAATAGGAATGGGTCTGTGGCAGGGTAGGGATGCGATGTTGTCAGTTCGAATACATTGACAGTCAACCCGCCACTGCCACTGACTGAAATTGCAGAACGAAATAAGCTACACCACTAACAAATCACTCCACCATAGTTACGATACCATTGAGCGACGAACGGAAATTTAACGTCTAATTGACAACAAGGCTCAAACACGCAGTAAGATGTAAATTTCCTATTCGCTCAGACGGCTGTAATCCCCACTCCCTTTGGCCGATTTCACCTACGCAGAATCCTATTCTGTTTTAAATCAAACCATAACTATATTTTCTAAACTGTTTATTTAAATTATGTGAAATTGGATATAATTTTAATTAGATTTTTACGTAGAATCTGACAGAAGTTTTTATTAAATAAAAGGTTAAACAAAAAAGGATCAGAAATCCAAAGCTTCCGGTAGGCGAGTCGTTGAGGCAGCATGGAGGGGGGCAATAAATGTCCCTAAGCCTTATGCCTATGGACGTGAGCACTGCGTTTGTGTAAAGCCCAGCCGCTTACAAATATTGAAAAATATATAGAAACTAATTTTAGGATAAATATTATCGATTTTTGTCAAGTATTTAAACATTTAAATAGTTACTTTTAAAAACCTTAGCTATCTCTAAAACCTTGAAGATGGTGACAAATTCAAACTTATAATAAAACTAAAACTATAACACTTTCTAATTTTTTACTTTAAAACGACTTAAAGAATAGTCTGAGTTAAAAACCAAATTGGGAAAATATTAGCACTGATATGCTTTTCTTCGGGAAACGTTTTCAAATCAACTGACTAAATATGGGTTTATTTATTTATGTTTTTTTTTTTTATTAACAATGGCTATTTAGGAATCTATATAGAAATATTAAATTATATTTCATTCGACATTTCTTAAATGAACTTTTCATCAACAGGGATTTTAAAAGTTGTTTTATTATATTTATAGATTACCTACATTAAATATTAATTGAATTTATTAAAGTTTATTCATTTATTAAATTCATTTAAATTCGCTTTTTTTGAAAGTAATATTATAATATAGACTCCGGAAAAGCTTGATAATCTGCGTTTTAGGGATGATACTAAATCCGGTTTCCTTTTTTGATTAGCTTCTATTAAAATGTTTCACGTACATTTTGAGGGTTTCCCTGAGTTTTTGCACCCTCTTAAAGACTGACCTCAAAGCCTTTCGTTTACCCTCTTAACAAAGTTACAGGCCTAAGCTTCGGCCCTAATTTAATTAAAACTTGGCGTAATATGGTTCATCTTCTGCTTGACAAGTTGTGCGGGGTAAAGCTTCTACCGCGTAACACAAACTTACAAATTGTCTTTAATCAGGTGCATTAAGGGCGCCAAACGGAAACGGGGACTTTGCCGGCAGCGTACGGCCCCAAATTGCCCCAAGCCGTCACTCTTGTTAGCCGCACTGTTTTCTGGTTTCAAATTTTATAAGAGGTTTTAGAGGAAATGTTTTCGCTGAGAATTGTCCGCGTTGCTGCCAAACAAAAACTAACAACTTTATAGTTTTAAATAATTACAAGTAAAAGCCATTTACAATTGCAGATATGCAAAGATTTACATTCCTTTCCTTTTACGTACTCTCTACTTATACGTACCACTTATCTCTGTTTGAGTTACATCAAAGACTTTGCTTTTTCTATTAGCTTTCCATTTTCAAAACACGTTACGAAACGTTATTTTTCGCTAATTAAACTTTTGAAAACCTTTGCTTTTTTCATGTTTCTCTTTGCTTGTCTTTCACACACGTAATGACCAGTCTTTTCAAGTTTTTAGTAAATCACTTAGTCTAAAGCGAGTTTTAAAGCTAAGCGACGCCTTTACGGTACATTCAAAGCAAGCCGTCTCACACCTGGAAACATTCAGCATCTGACAGAGTGACTTGAGCTGTTACACTTCCGTTGGTCTTTCCACTGAATGGAGCCTATTTAGCCCTTGTCTGCTGGGGACTATCTATATCTTACTATCCCAATAGCACTCGAATTCAATCTCAAATTTCCGCCTGCTCAAACCTGGCGAGTCATAGGAGGGGCTTGGAGCTGAGAACAGTGGTACCAGCATCTAAGAGCTCAAGGAAACTGGTGACTGACCCGAGTCTCCGACCTAAACTATGGTTTTGCTCGCTCTTACAGAACTACCGAAGTAGAACCTTCCAAACGGCTCGGATTCCCGTAGTCAAAATACGCCTTTGATTGTTTCAGTGCTAATAGTGCAATCGGACCTTTATACGCCCTCGGTTGTCTTTATGTAAGGGCCAGCCCTAGATTGGAAAATGACTGGGGTGGTAGGATCGACAGCAGCCATCATCGTTTCCCTTAGTCCTTGAGGGTACTATAGCTCATTTAAAACAGAATAGGGTTCTGCTTTAGTGAAATCGAACAGAGTGAGTGGGGATTACAGCCGTCTGAGCGAATAGGAAATTCGCATCTTGCTGGGTGGGTGAGCCTGGTTACCAATTCGACATTAAACTTCTACTTGTCGCTCAGTGACTGTGGTACACACACACACACACACACACACACACACACACACACACACACACACACACACACACACACACACACACACACACACACACACACACACACACACACACACACACACACACACACACACACATATATATATATATATATATATATATATATAGTTTTTTGAGTTCTTTCTGAGTTTTTCTGTCACTAACATTATTTGATAACGTTATATATGACTGTTAAACATTTTTAAAACATGTTAACTGTATCCAATATATATATATATATAAGTTATATATATATATATAAAGCATTAATTTTAGTTTCTACCATTTATAGAAGTAAATCTAGAAAGCTATTTGAGAATATTCCTGGAAGCCTTCTTACAGCTTCTAATACAACTACGTGGAGGGGGGGATTCGACGAAATCATCACCTATTTGCAGCACTTTTTCTGAGAATAATGTTGTACAGACAAAGTACATCTTGTTTCATTTAACACAACTCATCCATAGTATTTGCAATCTGAAGTGTTGGATGAGAAACTTGATGGTGACAGTTCATCAATGAGCTCTTCATCTCTAACTGTCGAGCGAGGTCTAAATTATTGGAAAGAGATAGGAATACCTTAGGTGTCTGTGTGTGTGTATGTGCATTTGTGTGTGTGGATGATCAGTTGAGCCACAACTGTGAAATATATCGTTACGCATCGAGTGTGTGAGAAAGTCAGCTCAACAACAATAGATCAGCTGACTACACAGCTGTAAACTATGTAATTAGCGTCGAGATCGTGAAAGTACTGAGCGAGGAGCGACGTATTGTCGCGCCTGCGCACTGAACCATCGCCTAAGATAACCTTGACATTCAACTCGGCGTTACTGGAGTTATATTAACTATATATAATTATGGCCTTGAGAATAAAATGTCATTGGTTCAACATCGCATCGGTTTATTCAACTCTGACGGTCAGGACAATCAAATTACCGACCAATCACGAACGCCCATTCTTCGTCAGGTAGCAAACTCATCACTTATTGTAGCGACTGTTTATTCCTTCAGCAATTGTACGACGAAACTGTGTAAAGCATTTACCACCAGGTTAAGGAGGAATGGGGGAAATTCTATCTGTCGAAGAGATAAAGGGGACTGACGATTAAGCTTGTGAGGTTTTATACGCGGGTATTTGATGATAAGGCGGTTGAATGGATCAAGTGGTCTTAGTGTGAGTGGACAAAATGGAAGGTAAAGAAAAATATGGTTTCATCCGGAATGCTGTACTAAATAGAACGTTAAGTAAAAGAGATGTGGAAGATAAAATAGAAATGTTTTTATTAGTTTCGAATTACTGTAATGTTCGGTCCACAGAACACAGTATTCAGCACAGGGTATTTACGCTAAATACTCCAGTCATTCAGTACGAAGTATTCGGCAACAAACATCACCACAAAATATTCAGCATTCGCCACAAAATATTGCTGCATTTATAAAGAGATTTCTATAGTTATTAGTACTTATTTCACTTCATAGCAATAAATGACAGCTTACTTTTACAACCTATCAATGTTAGCCTACTACATACATCCTACTAATTTTAGGCTACTAAAGTATCGACGTTAGTATTCTAGTCACAGCCTACTCAGTGTTAGCCTACTACTCACAAACTACTCAATGTTAGTGTTTTACTCCAAATGTATTTTTATTAGCCTACCTCTCCAAGCCTACTAATAAAAAACTGTTAGTCTACTAATAATATCATACTCGGTGTAAGCCTACTTGCCACAGACTACTCACCCTACTACTCACGAACTATTCAGTATTAATGTAACACTCCCAAAGTATTCATATTAGCCTACTAATAAAAACCTATCCCTGTTAGTTTACTAATAATAGCCTACTCGGTGTTAGCCTATTTGCCACAGACAACTCAAAGATAGCCGACTATTCAGGAACTACTCAGGGTTAGTGTAATACTCCCTACGTATTTATATTAGCCTACTTCTCCAAGCCTACTAATAAAAACCTATCACTGCTAGTTTACTAATAACAGCCTACTCGGTTTTAGCCTGCTTATCTCAGGCTACTCAATGTTAGCCTACTACTCACGAACTACTCGGTGTTAGTGCAATACTCCCAACGTATTTATATTAGCCTACTTCTCCAAGCCTAATAATAAAAACCTATCACTGCTAGTTTACTAATAACTGCCTACTCGGTGGTAGCCTAGTTACCAAACGTTAGTCTATTACTGATATCCTATTTCTTGTTAGCCTGTTATCCTACCTACAACCTGCCATTCATGGTAGCTACTCACAGCCCTCTCAGTGTTAGCCTAACACTAACAATTTGCTTAGTGTTGGCAAACTACTCACCACAGACTATGCAATATAAGCTATTACTCGCAAGTTACTAAATGTTAGCAGACTACTCACATACCACTCAACCACTGCTAATCATTTGAATGGTAGCCTACTTCTCACAGCATAAGTGTTATCGCGTAGTTAAATTTATCATTTTTAGCGTACTAAGACTCCACTCCACGTAATGTAACTAAAAAAGAACTCATTGCATTTATTCAAATCAAACGTATCAACAGGCTATTTAGGATGCAATGATGTTGCAATGCAATCTACTGTAATTAAAAAGAAGTATTCCTTTTTAAGCACGCCATTAATAGCTAATCTTGAGATGAATTAGCGTTTTTTCACTGTTGAGTCGATGCCGATGTGTCTTCGTGAATAGGACGTAACAACAAAACTAAATACAGTCACCTGTTCATTGACCGTAAAAATGCCTCTCCCATTCCATTTCTTTTCAATTTCCATACGAATTATTTTACAGCTAAAGCTTTAGGATACATTTTCAAATTTCTTCTCTATAACACAACCTATGAACAGAAATTCTAAAAACACACAAATACAACATTCAGTAATCAGAAAAAAGTGAAACATTAGAATAAAAGAAAGAACAGAACAAAAAAGAAACAGCGGGGTTTTAAAACGTGAGTAAATTAGTGGAGACGCCTTTTGCAGAAAGCTTTTTCAAACGTAGACGTCGTGCAAGAGAATTTACGCAAACGAGAGAGACGTGGAATCTCGCTAAAGGTAAATTAGTGAACATCATTTATTGTAAAGGCGTTTTAATTAATTAAGGCTTTAATTTAATTAATTATTTTTGAACGAACGAAGGAGGGTTCTTGATTTTAACTCGACACAATCTGAATCCTCTTGTATTTCTGTAATTCTGAACGCGTGTCGTTAAAAATCAGTCAGCGGGAATTTATTCGTTACGTATGTTTACAAATCTATTGAGTGAATCGACTTTTTTATGGAGTGGTTTTTGTGACAGTTATCGAGTTTAAATTTCGATCAATCGTCTTTCTAATTCGATACTTACACACTAACAAAGTTTAATGGCCAGGTAACGAGGTACATCACTATCCCTTAAATTGTAATATATTATTAAAAGGTTCTTAATAAATAAAGTTTTATACATAATTGTCCAGATCCTCTTTTCGGTTTAGCGCCAAAGACACAGCCAGGTAGGTAAATGGAAATATCGGTAAGGTTTTAGGAAGAGATTGGGTATAGATAAAAACTAAATTAGTGACCATGATTTATTTATCAAGCATTTATTAAGTAAAATGGAGGCTAAAAGGGGTGAGATGTAGGGGAGAGATTAAAATGGAATTGTTTAAGAATCAAAGGCGACTTGAGCTGACATCTGTCCGTAGACAGACTAACGTGTCGGAGTGCTTCTGTTACCAACGGGTTTAATGTAAGGAAAATTTAATCTGTAAGTAAACTTTGACAAAGTAGTCATGACGCATGTACAAGTGTAATAAATTCATAAAGTCTTTGTCGTTCACTGGAATTGAACCCGGCTTTTTTTAAAAGTACACTAACACTGATTTATAGACTCATCTGTATTGAATAATAGTTATTAAATCTTGATATTTTTTTCTTTAGAAAGGGTTGACAACAGTTTTTCTCTTCTTCACTTTCAGTCTTTAATTATCTATAATTTTCACTCATGTCCTCCGGTCTCATTATCTCCTTGTTAATTTAACGCTGTTTAATTTTTGCATTAGTTTTTCTCCTATTTTTCACTTTCACGTTTTAATATAAATACTCCTCTGCTATTCATAGCTTCTTCCACAACTTTTGGTAGATATCTCTGGCTCTCCCTATTTGTTTTTATTTCTCTTTCTTTACCGATGAGACCTCTGTATAAGGTGGAACTGCGCAAGTGGTCATGAAATTAGTAAACAGATTATTTCTGGACCTCCGGAGCTGCGCAGGTAGACCCTAGGTTAATTATGCACAGTTGACCGCTCCTTTTAGCATAGGCTTACTTGATAACTTTTACTCAGCTCTGAAGAAGAGATTATTATATTGTAAATGGTAAGGTCTGCAAGGATTTTTATTTCATACATTAATAACAAGTTTACTACAAGCCGACATTTTAAGCTATTTATTATGACGAGAAGTAATTTTGTCATAAATTGTATATGTTGAAAATGACTTTGGAAATTGCCTGCAATTACAATCTATTCGTTATTACATAAAACACATTTAACCATTAACCTACAAAAAATATTTAATATAATTTTTTTGTATTTGTAACTGTATTTGAATTTCCATTGACCGCTTTTCTTTGCAAGTATTTTAATGTTCATTGTAAGTTATAGCTTTACTTTACATTTTTACTTTTATTTTACATTTTTGCCATATGATACGATTTGTAAGCTGCGCAGTTTGACATTAGCATAGATTTAACCAATTTCGACCAAGTAGTTAGGGTAGTTACTGAATTCTGAGAACGACTTTGCGCAGTTCGACCGCTCTCAACACTCGAATGATTACGCATAGTTCACTATGTGCTTCATACAATCTTTCTTCCTCTTTTTTTTACTAAGTCATCATCATTAGTTTTGGTCTCACACTCCATCAGTTTCAGTATATATCTTATTGAACTTGGACACCAAATGGAATGCAATAAAATCGTAAGTAAGTATAAAATTGCTTACGAACACTTTCTAATATTACAAATATATTCTAAGTAACGAATATTGCGACGTTTATATCTAGCCTTCCTTCACAAGCCACCTCTTTAAAATTTATTGTTGTATTGTCCTGTGAATTTCGTTGATCGTAAGCTAACGTTTTATTAAACAAATCGTCATAATGTTCATTTCGAATGTGCACGTAAGAACCGAGACCACGGCCAGTACAAGCAGCTGAACTGCTACATCAACGGGTAATGACTGTTGAAGACAGGTGACCCAGGCTGATGATTATGCAAATGATGACGTGAACTTGATCTCTTCCGAACCGACTCACTAAACAAGTTCCGTGCACACAACACTAAGGCTCTCGCTTTACGGCTCTATCGGCAGTGAGTCATCGGACCCATGGTTCAACGGTCTCAGTGTAAGAACTTTGCTGTTCAGAGGACACTGAACTTTTACTTTCATACGACCGTCATATGTTTTGGCTGAAGAGCGCAGCCATTTTGCCACAGATTTTATTTTATTACAATAATTGATTAGATATCAATTAGTAATGATGTAGAATCCAGACTCGACTGTAGCACAAGATAAAGACCCAAAGTGGAGTTCAGCCAGAACTGAAAAGCGAGAACGTTAAATACTTATTTCCTATTCCAACAAAGTCTATCGCCTTCTATCTATAGTTTTTAAAATTATGATTCTACATTTCTCCACTCATTTCTTGTGGCATTCATCTGTTGACACGTGTCACTCTACGTCTAAACACGTTCAGTACTGTGACTGTACATAGAACTAGAGATATAACTTGAAGAAAACTGACTTTAAGGGGTTAAAGTAGTGGTGATATACCCTCATACGGACCTCAGTAGGTCTACCTCTGAGGTTCGAACGTCTCATACGAGACTTTAGTGGATCATTGAAATAATTCTTCAGTTCTACTTTAATTCTGCCCATTCTTCCTTAATACTCTTCCTCCATGTAAGTATTCTGGATAAAGGTGCCTCCCCTATCTCTCCTTTTGATCCTTAAATGGAGTAGGCTGTACGAATTACGTGTGATTGCCTTGATCATTTATAACCCAAACGTGAAGGTTTTATCTCCTTATAAAATTATTTGTATATGCTTTTTAATCTCTTATTGGTGACAATTGTTAATTTTGTATGTAACGGCTTCTGGCATCATAGCCTAACATTATTATTGGCCAAAAAGGAGAGGAAAGAATTAATAATATAAGAAGGATGAACGTAGGGACATAAAACTCTACTTGGAGGATGTAAGGGGGGACATGGCACCAGATGTACTTGTAGCAAATCTACTCTCTATCGAGGTCATTAATTTGTGTGAACCAGTTTCTAAGACTCCTCCTTGTAAGAGGAATGATATGAAGGAATTATGATTATAGTAGGGATTAAGGCAGGGACATAAAATTTCCTGGTAGAGGATATTGGGGGGGACATGGCACCAGATGTACCTGTAGCAAATCTACTCTCTATCGAGGTCATTAATTTGTGTGAACCAGTTTCTAAGACTCCTCCTTGTAAGAAGAATGATATGAAGGAATTATGATTATAGTAGGGATTAAGGTAGGGACATAAAACTCTACTTGGAGGATATAGAAGTGGGGGGGCACCAGATGTACCTGTAGCAAATCTACTCTCTATCAAGGTCATTAATTTGTGTGAACCAGTTTCTAAGACTCCTCTTTGTAAGAGGAATGATATGAAGGGATTATGATTATAGTAGGGATTAAGGTAGGGACATAAAACTTCCTGGTAGAGGATATAGGGGGGGGGGGGGACATAGCACCAGATGTACCTGTAGTAAATCTACTCTCTATCGAGGTCATTAATTTGTGTGAACAAGTTTCTAAGACTCCTCCTTGTAAGAAGAATGATATGAAGGAATTATGATTATAGTAGGGATTAAGGTAGGGACATAAAACTTCCTGGTAGAGGATATAGGGGGGGACATGGCACCAGATGTACCTGTAGGAAATCTACTCTCTATCGAGGTCATTAATTTGTGTGAACCAGTTTCTAAGACTCCTCCTTGTAAGAGGAATGATATGAAGGAATTATGATTATAGTAGGGATTAAGGTAGGGACATAAAACTCTACTTGGAGGATATAGAAGGGGGGGGGCACCAGATGCACCTGTAGCAAATCTACTCTCTATCAAGGTCATTAATTTGTGTGAACCAGTTTCTAAGACTCCTCTTTGTAAGAGGAATGATATGAAGGGATTATGATTATAGTAGGGATTAAGGTAGGGACATAAAACTTCCTGGTAGAGGATATAGGGGGGGGGACATAGCACCAGATGTACCTGTAGTAAATCTACTCTCTATCGAGGTCATTAATTTGTGTGAACCAGTTTCTAAGACTCCTCCTTGTAAGAGGAATGATATGAAGGAATTATGATTATAGTAGGGATTAAGGTAGGGACATAAAACTCTACTTGGAGGATATAGAAGGGGGGGCACCAGATGCACCTGTAGCAAATCTACTCTCTATCAAGGTCATTAATTTGTGTGAACCAGTTTCTAAGACTCCTCTTTGTAAGAGGAATGATATGAAGGGATTATGATTATAGTAGGGATTAAGGTAGGGACATAAAACTTCCTGGTAGAGGATATAGGGGGGGGGGACATAGCACCAGATGTACCTGTAGTAAATCTACTCTCTATCGAGGTCATTAATTTGTGTGAACCAGTTTCTAAGACTCCTCCTTGTAAGAAGAATGATATGAAGGAATTATGATTATAGTAGGGATTAAGGTAGGGACATAAAACTTCCTGGTAGAGGATATAGGGGGGGACATGGCACCAGATGTACCTGTAGGAAATCTACTCTCTATCGAGGTCATTAATTTGTGTGAACCAGTTTCTAAGACTCCTAGTTGTAAGAAGAATGATATGAAGGAATTATGATTATAGTAGGGATTAAGGTAGGGACATAAAACTTTCTGGTAGAGGATGGGGACATGGCACCAGATGTACCTGTAGCAAATCTACTCTCTATCGAGGTCATTAATTTGTGTGAACCAGTTTCTAAGACTCCTCCTTGTAAGAGGAATGATATGAAGGGATTATGATTATAGTAGGGATTAAGGTAGGGACATAAAACTCTACTTGGAGGATATAAGGGGGCACCAGATGTACCTGTAGTAAATCTACTCTCTATCGAGGTCATTAATTTGTGTGAACCAGTTTCTAAGACTCCTCTTTGTAAGAGGAATGATATGAAGGGATTATGATTATAGTAGGGATTAAGGTAGGGACATAAAACTTCCTGGTAGAGGATATAGGGGGGGACATGGCACCAGATGTACCTGTAGCAAATCTACTCTCTATCGAGGTCATTAATTTGTGTGAACCAGTTTCTAAGACTCCTCCTTGTAAGAGGAATGATATGAAGGAATTATGATTATAGTAGGGATTAAGGTAGGGACATAAAACTCTACTTGGAGGATATAGAAGGGGGGGGGGGCACCAGATGCACCTGTAGCAAATCTACTCTCTATCAAGGTCATTAATTTGTGTGAACCAGTTTCTAAGACTCCTCTTTGTAAGAGGAATGATATGAAGGGATTATGATTATAGTAGGGATTAAGGTAGGGACATAAAACTTCCTGGTAGAGGATATAGGGGGGGGGACATAGCACCAGATGTACCTGTAGTAAATCTACTCTCTATCGAGGTCATTAATTTGTGTGAACCAGTTTCTAAGACTCCTCCTTGTAAGAGGAATGATATGAAGGAATTATGATTATAGTAGGGATTAAGGTAGGGACATAAAACTCTACTTGGAGGATATAGAAGGGGGGGGCACCAGATGCACCTGTAGCAAATCTACTCTCTATCAAGGTCATTAATTTGTGTGAACCAGTTTCTAAGACTCCTCTTTGTAAGAGGAATGATATGAAGGGATTATGATTATAGTAGGGATTAAGATAGGGACATAAAACTTCCTGGTAGAGGATATAGGGGGGGGGGACATAGCACCAGATGTACCTGTAGTAAATCTACTCTCTATCGAGGTCATTAATTTGTGTGAACCAGTTTCTAAGACTCCTCCTTGTAAGAAGAATGATATGAAGGAATTATGATTATAGTAGGGATTAAGGTAGGGACATAAAACTTCCTGGTAGAGGATATAGGGGGGGGACATGGCACCAGATGTACCTGTAGGAAATCTACTCTCTATCGAGGTCATTAATTTGTGTGAACCAGTTTCTAAGACTCCTAGTTGTAAGAAGAATGATATGAAGGAATTATGATTATAGTAGGGATTAAGGTAGGGACATAAAACTTTCTGGTAGAGGATATAGGGGGGGGACATGGCACCAGATGTACCTGTAGCAAATCTACTCTCTATCGAGGTCATTAATTTGTGTGAACCAGTTTCTAAGACTCCTCTTTGTAAGAGGAATGATATGAAGGGATTATGATTATAGTAGGGATTATGGTAGGGACATAAAACTTCCTGGTAGAGGATATAGGGGGAGACATGGCACCAGATGTACCTGTAGCAAATCTACTCTCTATCGAGGTCATTAATTTGTGTGAACCAGTTTCTAAGACTCCTCCTTGTAAGAGGAATGATATGAAGGGATTATGATTATAGTAGGGATTAAGGTAGGGACATAAAACTTCCGGGTAGAGGATATAGGGGGGGACATGGCACCAGATGTACCTGTAGCAAATCTACTCTGTATCGAGGTCATTAATTTGTGTGAACCAGTTTCTAAGACTCCTCTTTGTAAGAAGAATGATATGAAGAAATTATGATTATAGTAGGGATTAAGGTAGGGACATAAAACTTCCTGGTAGAGGATATAGGGGGGGACATGGCACCAGATGTACCTGTAGCAAATCTACTCTCTATCGAGGTCATTAATTTGTGTGAACCAGTTTCTAAGACTCCTCTTTGTAAGAAGAATGATATGAAGAAATTATGATTATAGTAGGGATTAAGGTAGGGACATAAAACTTCCTGGTAGAGGATATAGGGGGGGACATGGCACCAGATGTACCTGTAGCAAATCTACTCTCTATCGAGGTCATTAATTTGTGTGAACCAGTTTCTAAGACTCCTCTTTGTAAGAGGAATGATATGAAGGGATTATGATTATAGTAGGGATTAAGGTAGGGACATAAAACTTCCTGGTAGAGGATATAGGGGGGGACATGGCACCAGATGTACCTGTAGCAAATCTACTCTCTATCGAGGTCATTAATTTGTGTGAACCAGTTTCTAAGACTCCTCCTTGTAAGATGAATGATATGAAGGAATTATGATTATAGTAGGGATTAAGCCAGGGACATACAATTTCCTGGTAGAGGATATAGGGGGGGGGCATGGCACCAGATGTACCTGTAGCAAATCTACTCTCTATCGAGGTCATTAATTTGTGTGAACCAGTTTCTAAGACTCTTCTTTGTAAGAGGAATGATATGAAGGGATTATGATTATAGTAGGGATTAAGGTAGGGACATAAAACTTCCTGGTAGAGGATATAGGGGGGACATGGCACCAGATGTACCTGTAGCAAATCTACTCTCTATCGAGGTCATTAATTTGTGTGAACCAGTTTCTAAGACTCCTCTTTGTAAGAGGAATGATATGAAGGGATTATGATTATAGTAGGGATTAAGGTAGGGACATAAAACTTCCTGGTAGAGGATATAGGGGGGGACATGGCACCAGATGTACCTGTAGCAAATCTACTCTCTATCGAGGTCATTAATTTGTGTGAACCAGTTTCTAAGACTCCTCCTTGTAAGATGAATGATATGAAGGAATTATGATTATAGTAGGGATTAAGCCAGGGACATACAATTTCCTGGTAGAGGATATAGGGGGGGGGCATGGCACCAGATGTACCTGTAGCAAATCTACTCTCTATCGAGGTCATTAATTTGTGTGAACCAGTTTCTAAGACTCTTCTTTGTAAGAGGAATGATATGAAGGGATTATGATTATAGTAGGGATTAAGGTAGGGACATAAAACTTCCTGGTAGAGGATATAGGGGGGACATGGCACCAGATGTACCTGTAGCAAATCTACTCTGTATCGAGGTCATTAATTTGTGTGAACCAGTTTCTAAGACTCCTCTTTGTAAGATGAATGATATGAAGAAATTAGGATTATAGTAGGGATTAAGGCAGGGACATACAATTTTCTGGTAGAGGATATAGGGGGGTGGGACATGGCACCAGATGTACCTGTAGCAAATCTACTCTCTATCGAGGTCATTAATTTGTGTGAACCAGTTTCTAAGACTCCTCCTTGTAAGAGGAATGATATGAAGGAATTATGATTATAGTAGGGATTAAGGTAGGGACATAAAACTTCCTGGTAGAGGATATAGGGGGGGACATGGCACCAGATGTACCTGTAGTAAATCTACTCTCTATCGAGGTCATTAATTTGTGTGAACCAGTTTCTAAGACTCCTCCTTGTAAGAGGAATGATATGAAGGGATTATGATTATAGTAGGGATTAAGGCAGGGACATAAGACTTCCTGGTAGAGGATATAAGGGGGGGACATGGCACCAGGTGTACCTGTCGCAAATCTACTCTCTATCGAGACCATTAAATGTGTAAACCGATTTCAAAGAGTCGTTATTGTATAAAGAAAGGTAGATGGTATTAGAGAGTATCAAGGTAAGGATGTAATGAATCTCTGGTATTGGCAAAAGGGAAAAATTATAACATCAGTGAGACAGGACTGAAAAAGACCTGATCTTAATCGAGGTGAAGAGAGGTTTGTATTCACTATAAAGTATATTTTTCAAAATGTCGATATTAAAACGAAAACAAAAATTTTTAATATAAGATCATTAGAAATGAATAACATTTTATAATGATGAGGTAAAATTATTTATTTCCTATAATTTTCTATCTAAAAATTAAATGCTGGTAGTGTGTTCAACTCAATAGATTCAGTGGCGTCTATTTGGCCTCCCTTTGCAAAGGTTTAGGACGAAAACATTTATTTCCACGTCGCAAAATGAAATTCTAAAAGTTAACGAGGAGAAAAGCAAAGCATGAGAGACGGAATCGATCCGGAGGTTAAAAGGTTTCGATTTAGCAAAAGCGTTCGCATCACAAATGTCGCATTCAGTGTTGCCAACGACTGAAATACAACCGACAGAGGCGTGGTTGCTTCAAGTCTCTACAGAGTTACCATTAGTTTCAGGCGAAACTGTTATCTTGACCCGTTAAAGTCTAAGATCTGGAACAACGTTCAACCTCACTTGTTCGTTGGGAAGATGTTAGGGCTGACACGAATGCACAGCACTGGGAAAAGCCAGAAGGGATTTATAAAACACTTTGTCTCGGAATGTAGAATATCTTCTTTACTAAGTACAGTCACGTGGTTAGTTTAAAACTTTGTCCCTTCCACATATTTACTCTTTGCGTTCACATTGGGTACAGTATTGGAAAATGAACTTTACATCAACAACTTTCGAGTTGTATAATTGTAGAACAGGTTTAAAACATTTACATTCCATAAAAATTGTTTAAAAATTAATCCCCATATGTTGCTAAGGAAGCACCAGATAATCCTTTTGGAGTTGCAAAAGGATCTAGCCCCTGGACAAAAGAACCCAGCCCCTGGACAATAGAATCCAGCCCCCTGGACTAAAGAATCTAGCCTCCTGGACAAAAGAATCCAGCTCCCTGGACAAAAGGATCTAGCCACTGGACAAAAGAATCCAGCTCCCTGGACAAAAGAATCCAGCCCCTGGACAAAAGAATCCAGCCCCCTGGACTAAAGAATCTAGCCCCTGGACAAAAGAATCCATCCTCCTGGACAAAAGAATCCAGCCCCCTCGGCAAAAGAATCCAGCCCCTGGACAAAAGAATCCAGCCCTCTGGACAAAGGTTAACATCTATGAACAGTTCAACAAATTATTATATTCTGAGTCCCATTACACTCTATGTAGACCTCGGACAGCTTAATTCATTAAATAATAAATCGTAATAATCAGTTAGGTATGTTTAAAATAACTACGAGTCTAGCTCAGTCATTGTCATCTGTTTACTATTTACATTATTTTTTGTTCTTGCTTTCTTATACAGAAGGCCTATCCAAGTCTTTATAGTTATAAAACTGTCTTTGAACTGGCCTCGATGTTGTCATTTACTTCGCACTTCATCATCGTTTCCAGTTTCATAACTCGTTTTCTTTCTCTTTTTTCCATCTAAATTCAGTTCCATCTTCACATACATGCATGCAGATACTTCCGCTTCACTTTTCAAACAGAGTATGAGACCTCTGAAGTTTGAGTTGGGATGTAGAAGAAGGATGCTGATTTTATTGTTTCTACCTTCTATAGAGTTCGTAGTCCTGTGTCGCCTACTAGCAATTCCATATTTCAATAGCAATGTCATCACGCAGACATTGTTCATGCATTCCCAAGCACTTCGAGTATCCAAGTAAAGTAAACCTTATCCCAAACTGTCACATTAGCACTTTCCTCTTATTTCACATATCTTTCTATGAACAGTTTACTCTCTGTTCGCTTTTTTCGTATAATCGTAGCCTAGCCCTACAAATAAATATTGACTCTTCAGTGCTGCCGCTGGTAAATATGCAGTACCCTCTTTGCGGCGCCCCAATCAAACCGCGCACAATACTGAAAACGCTCAAACAACTTGCTTCATACGAGCAGACATGATACACACTACTGTTAGTAAACCGCTCAGAAGAGCTTAGCTATATTTTCTCTATGAAGCCTGGTTTAGTGTAATTTATCTCCATAAGTCTTAACCCACTGCCGGGTTGCAGTTTTCTAAACATCTTGGTTGTTTGAATAGCGAGTAAGATCTCCATAAGGAGTCACATTGATTGAAAATTAAATAGAGAACACTGACAAACCCGAGGCCATTTGATTCTTCAGAAGTTCTGACCTCTAATTAAAGCTCTCACTCTGGTAAACCGACTAATGTCCTGAAAGTCCTTTACGAACTATCTTAGACTAGAGACTGTCCTCTCTCCACCTCTCTTAAAATACAGTCACACCTACTTTGCACGAAGACGTCTCATCATTCCAATCGAAACAGCTGAGCTCCACTTCCCTCCCTTCATTGTTCCTTTATAAACGTATCAAACACTGATGCTCACACTCCACTGAGCAGAATATCCACACATCCATGAACCCAGCGATTCCACTGAGCCCTCATTCCATCTTCAGACCTCGCAATAATGCACTATTAGATCTCCCATAACGTCCACGTTCTTTTCTATTTCTCACACTTTGTAGCTTAACAAATTAGTTTTTAACTCATTTAGTATCTTAGCTTAAATTAATTTATAATTAGTCCAAAGTCAATTGTATTTCGTTTACAAGTTACATTGTTAAATTTCTGGTCACGTTGATTTTAAGAGTATTTCTAATAGTAAAACAAAAAACAAATAAAACTTTTAAATAAAGCAATACACCTCTTTCTATACGTCACAACTATTTGGGTACGTATGCCCAATGGAAACCCCTGTTTTTTACCTGTCAAGTGCTAACAGCTCTGTTCCAGTATGTAATGTAAAAGAAGACGCACTACAAAATTCAAGGGATCAAAAAATCCCTACCTTCTTTGACGGAAAAAGCTGTAAATGAACGAAAATTATAAACAATTCTAAAGATTTAGCCTTTTTGTCCCCAGATCGGAAAATACGAGATTAATTGAATGAATTAAACGGGAAGTTGTAGAAATATGGGAAAACCGTAGCGATCATATTTAGGCTAAAATGAGAAAGACAATTATCATGATATCTGACAGTAGAACCTATAATATGTTACGAGATGAAAATGTTGCGATTATCTAATCGCTCGTGCAAATCACTTGCGGGAGTCAAAAACGGACCGAAAATTGCTTTAAGAACGTAAAAATTGGCTCATCTGCTTATCTATTATATTTTCAACTGTTATAACAGAAATATAAATACTCATAGTGAAACATTTTAATGTTGTTACTACATTTTATTTTATTGGTACATTTATCAAATTAATATTTTGAGGTTTTCATTATTCTATAATCGTCTGAAATATTCCGCGTGAAAGAAAGCTTTTATTTCGTGTAAGAATGCCGAAAGACAATCATTGCGCCTATAATGGACACCTGTCTTTACTTAGAGCTTATGTGGAGGTTACATAGTTAATAATTTTTCAGTCGACAATGGCATCTGTTGTACTCATTACTTAGAGATTTTATGAAGGTTATGTTTAATAACTTTTAAGTTAACGATGACAGCTATTACAACTTCACTTAGACATTATGTGGAGGTTATATTTAATAATTTTAAATTTAACGATGGCGGCTGTTAAAACTTGAACTTAGAAATTATATGGAGGTTATGTTTAATAACTTTAATATTAACTTTCGCATCTGTTGTACTCTTCACTTAGAGATTATATGGAGGTTATGTTTAATAACTTTCAAGTTAACGTTCGTATCTGTTGTACTCTTTACTTAGAGATCATATGAAGGTTATGTTTAATCACTTTTAAGATAACGATGGCAGCTGTTAGAATCTTCACTTAGACATTATGTGAATGTTATGGTTAATAACTTTCAAGTTAACGTTGGCATCTGTTGTACTCTTCACTTAGAGATTACATGGAGGTTATGTTTAATAACTTTTAGGTTAACGATAGCAGCTGTTACAATCTTTATTTCGAGAATACGTAGAGGTTATGTTAAATACATTTTAAACACAATCTCCAATAGGCCTATATTCAGAGATATCGTATATTTGTAACTTAAGTGATAATATATTATTTCATACAACAGCTGATTTTCTTGGTCATAGGTTACGTTACCATCTGTGTTGTAGATTATTGAGTTATGATGGTAAAACAATAGATATTTTTCAAATTATATCTTTTAAACTTTGACTAATTTATAAGATCTCGTTTAAAAGGTTTGTAAAATTACAGATTAAATGTATTCCATAAAGATTACAAGAGTAAGAAAAATTATAGTTTATCCTGATTATGTTATGTATTTCATTTATTTAATTCGTAATTTATTTGATTTAATATATTTATCTAATTTACCGATTTGTTGGTGACATTTGACTTTATTTAATCAGTAAATTTTTTAACGTCTATATAAACCTATTAAATATATTTTTCTTTATCGTTATCACGTGTCAGCCAGTTTCACGATTGCCCCATCTGTGTTGTTTCTAACAATTAAACAAGTTAATATACAAAATTATTTTCAGTAACTTAGATTGATCTGATAAATAACGAATTATATTACAGTATTTTTAAAGTTAACTGTAGTTATTGCAAATAGTTATGTTATTATTTTTATTAATTCGCTGTTACTGATGTCATTCGAACCAGATGTCATTCGAACAGATGTTTTCTATTGGTTTGGTTTAATTACTTTCAGAACTCAGTCCCCAAAACAGCTGTTTTAAAACTAAAAGCAAGTATATAAAATAGCTGTAAAAACGTAGGCGTAAAGATGCCTTTTTTATTGAAAAAGATTTTTTAATAAAATACTTTATTATAATAAACGTTAAAGTATATACAAAGTACTATATTTTCAATGACAAAGGCATATTTAGAAGAGTAATGCAAAGGCTAACCTTTGAAACCGCTGACATCTTATACGACTCCATTCGCTACTGCCGTACACAGACACAAATGCCAGTGTATTCAAATAAGCATCAAAGATTTTATAGACGTCGTTATAACAGGGAAAGGTTATACTTTATATTTCATCTGTGCGTTGATAAAGACCGAGAGCTGTTTGCCTATCTGTGGCGTGATGACGTTTCTCAATAAAACCTCAGTCTAATCGTATATTTTTCTTTTTAGGTTATAAGGTTAAAACAGTTTCACTTGACTTCAATACAACTGGATTCGTTACAGTATATCTGTGGTGAGCAACCTTGAGTGTAACTAGACACAAAGTGCCCACTCAAAGCTAACTTCTTGCCAGAATGAAATGTAAACACGCAGTAGGCATCGTTCAATAGACCGCGGTGTTTTCCCAGCCATATTGTGATATTCGAATTAAAATTATCGTAAATTACAAACATCAACCTTCTGGAGCTGTATTTATTGTTACCACTTTAAATAAAAACACTTTTAACAGTCTCCAAAGAACACTATAAAATATAACGACAGATATTTAATGCCTTGAAGCCAGCGTTATTTTGTAAAAATTTAATCTCTACTTGGTATTTTCTTGAATTAATTAGAGCTTAGCTAGAGAGATCAATTTGAACGGTAAATATTAAAAGAGTTCACTCATAATCTCACTAAGCTCTAGTTTATTAATATGGGCTAATTTCGGCAACGATGTCACCATCAGTGTGTTAATCAACCACAGATAAAGGCGACATTTTCGCGCCGAACCAGTTTCTACCAATAAATTATGTAGTGTGTAGAGACCTATACCTGCACTAATTATTATACGCAAGCATTACTTTTTTTTAAATCTATGATTCATCTTGTGTATTTTTATGAATCGTTACGTACTTAACATGACGTCACACTCGAACATTTCATAGAAACTTTATGTTTGGAGTAACGTTACAGTGTTGTGGTGATATTCCTGAGGCGTTAGATTCTAGAAAAGCGAAACCGTCTTGAAGATGTGAGGGGTGAGCACAAAAATATCCTGACCATGTGTGTGGTGAGCGTAACACGGTTCTGCCAGGTTGTGTGGAGAGGTGACTCAGTCCTGACGATGATTAAGGTGAGCGTGACACGGTCCTGATGGTATGTTACCGCATGTGTGTGTGTGTGAGAGAGAGAGCGCGCGCGTGAGTGTGTGTGCGCGTGCGTGCGTGCGTGCGTGTGTGTGTGTGTGTGTGTGTGTGTGTGTGTGTGTGTGTGTGTGTGTGTGTGTGTGTGTGTGTGGAAAGCCGACACGGCTCTCATGAGCTGTATGGTGGACAGGGACAACCCCGACAATGTATGTCTTGAACAAGAAACGATCGTAGTGACGTGTGTGTTGAAAGCGAAAAATCCCTAAGCGAGGTGTCTGATGGTAGCGTGAAACAGTTCTGACTATATATGTGCTGGACACGAAACAGTAGGCCTAGTGACGATGTATGTGCTGGACACGAAACAGTAGGCCTAGTGACGATGTATGTGGTAGGCACGAAACAGTAGGCCTACTGACGATGTATGTGGTAGGCACGAAACAGTATTGACGATGTATGTGGTGGACACGAAACAGTAGGCCTACTGACGATGTATGTGGTAGGCACGAAACAGTAGGCCTACTGACGATGTATGTGGTGGACACGAAACAGTAGGCCTACTGACGATGTATGTGGTAGGCACGAAACAGTATTGACGATGTATGTGGTGGACACGAAACAGTAGGCCTACTGACGATGTATGTGGTGGACACGAAACAGTAGGCCTACTGACGATGTATGTGGTAGGCACGAAACAGTATTGACGATGTATGTGGTGGACACGAAACAGTAGGCCTACTGACGATGTATGTGGTGGTCACGAAACAGTATTGACGATGTATGTGGTGGACACGAAACAGTAGGCCTACTGACGATGTATGTGGTGGTCACGAAACAGTATTGACGATGTATGTGGTGGACACGAAACAGTAGGCCTACTGACGATGTATGTGGTGGTCACGAAACAGTATTGACAATGTATGTGGTGGACACGAAACAGTAGGCTTACTGACGATGTATGTGGTAGGCACGAAACAGTATTGACGATGTATGTGGTGGACACGAAACAGTAGGCCTACTGACGATGTATGTGGTAGGCACGAAACAGTATTGACGATGTATGTGGTGGACACGAAACAGTAGGCCTACTGACGATGTATGTGGTGGTCACGAAACAGTATTGACGATGTATGTGGTGGACACGAAACAGTAGGCCTACTGACGATGTATGTGGTGGTCACGAAACAGTATTGACGATGTATGTGGTGGACACGAAACAGTAGGCCTACTGACGATGTATGTGGTGGTCACGAAACAGTATTGACAATGTATGTGGTGGACACGAAACAGTAGGCCTAGTGACGATGTATGTGGTAATCACGAAACAGTATTGACGATGTATGTGGTGGACACGAAACAGTAGGCCTACTGACGATGTATGTGGTGGTCACGAAACAGTAGGCCTACTGACGATGTATGTGGTGGACACGAAACAGTAGGCCTACTGACGATGTATGTGGTGGACACGAAACAGTAGGCCTACTGACGATGTATGTGGTGGACACGAAACAGTAGGCCTAGTGACGATGTATGTGGTAATCACGAAACAGTATTGACGATGTATGTGGTGGACACGAAACAGTAGGCCTACTGACGATGTATGTGGTAGGCACGAAACAGTATTGACGATGTATGTGGTGGACACGAAACAGTAGGCCTACTGACGATGTATGTGGTGGTCACGAAACAGTATTGACAATGTATGTGGTGGATACGAAACAGTAGGCCTACTGACGATGTATGTGGTGGTCACGAAACAGTAGGCCTACTGACGATGTATGTGGTGGACACGAAACAGTAGGCAGTTAAACGCGAAACAATCGAATCGATTAGTGTGGTGAATGCGTAACGACTCTAACGAGGATTGTGTCGGGAGCGTGAAACAGAACTGACGATGCATGTGGTGAAGCAAAATAGTTGTAAATATGAGTGTGGTGAATGCGAAACAGAACAGACGATAGGTGAGGTGAGCCTGAAACAGTCTTGACAATGCATGGGGCGATGCTTGTGATGAATAAGGAACAAACAGTGTTGATAATACGTGTAGCGAACGTGAAACAGAACTGAAGATGGGCGTGGTGTGCGTGACACCGCCCCTGATGTACTGTCGCCTTGACGTCCTCAGGTGTTGGCCATGCGTATGGAGAGCGGGAAACCTCTGTATAAACAAAATAGAATGAATTTAGTTACAGACATTGTAAAAACAATAAGTGTGATTTTTATATTGTTTCCCCATTTTGGCTTTGGTTCAATGTTTTGTGGATAGGTTGCACTGATTGTCAGTAAATCACCTTTAAATTAAAGCAATCGGCGATTGATATGTGGCTAAGGTATGTTTTTTGATGTAATGCATTGCCCAGGGTTTAGATTCAGTCTTGTTTAAAGAAAAGGTTTGTGTGCATTAAATTATAGTGCTCATTGAAGGCGTAATTGGGCCAACATAAAATATAAGGTGGTTGGCTCTTTCGAAGTATGAATGGTCTAGTTAATAGCAAAAATGCACAGTAAATTTTGTAAACGTATCTAATGTGTTATAAAATTTATGTTTATAGATTTCTCACTAACGGTTTTTTTGTCATCTGGTTAAAAAATTCGATTAAAAATGTCGTCTGTAAGCTACGCAAAAAACACCCAGATAACCGCGTGCCCTCACACATGTACAATACACGTTGGCTCCAGTAAAACCAGCGGATCATTAGTTAATCTGGCTTACTAGCCTAGTTTTAGTTTAATGAAAGACGCCCAGCGTAGAGGCTTGCGTTGATTGTTTTATTTAAATGTAGGACAGGCCTTCGGGCCATTGTCAACGCGTCATGCTGATATCAACCTTCGTAAAAGCAACATGCTGCAACTGTTTATACAAAATTTTTGCTTTTCAAGTTAATTAACAACAACGTAAAGACGTTTTATAAGTTCATCGGACAAAAATAACCGATCCTTTGTTAATCCGTTAACGATTAGTTCCTTCTATTAGTTCATCTTCTCATTACGTGTATATATATATATATATATATATATTTATTGAATTTTCAGTCCTAACTAAAATACTATTAGTTTATCCACTCAAGTTCAAATACATTTCATAAAACATTTAAAGCTAATTGGGTAATTTTAAAACTACATAATTGCAAATTATAAAGCATTTAAAGCTAATTGGGTAATTTTAAAACTACATAATTGCAAATTATAAAGCATTTAAAGCTAATTGGGTAATTTTAAAACTACATAATTGCAAATTATAAAGCATTTAAAGCTAATTGGGTAATTTTAAAACTACATAATTGCAAATTATAAAGCATTTAAAGCTAATTGGGTAATTTTAAAACTACATAATTGCAAATTATAAAGCATTTAAAGCTAATTGGGTAATTTTAAAACTACATAATTGCAAATTATAAAGCAAATTAAATAAAATTATAAATTATGCAAATTATATTTAATAAAATAAATATTAATAACGGTTTACGAATAATATAATTGAAATATATTTATATTTAATAAAATAAACATTAGTTTCAATTTTAAAAATTAATACCATGAGTACTATTACAAATTTCCCTTTTTTTTTTTTTTCAAAAAAAAAGGGAAATTATTCATTTTTAAATTAATAATAATATATAAATTTACGTTATATATTATTAAATCTATCCTCTTATATAGAGGATAGATTTAATTATTATTAAAATATATATATATATGTATTATATATTATTAAATCTATCCTCTTATATAGAGGATAGATTTAATTATTATTAAAATATATATATATGTATTATATATTATTAAATCTATCCTCTTATATAGAGGATAGATTTAATTATTATTAAAATATATATATATGTATTATATATTGTTAAATCTATCCTCTTATATAGAGGATAGATTTAATTATTATTAAAATATATATATATGTATATACATACATAAGAAAAAAAGCTTTACAGAAAAGGGGCAAGCTATGCAATACATTCATTTCGTCCTATTTGGTTTAAAATAAATGATAACTTATGATTTC
>JBAIZL010000003.1:7320838-7323338 GCA_036971475.1 Prosapia bicincta | reverse complement strand
GGATGCCGTGCTCTACCCTGCTACCAAGCAGTGTCTGTTACGATGTAATGTGTACCCAGTCTCCTAAACACTACTGTTAGGATGCCGTGCTCTACCCTGCTACCAAGCAGTGTCTGTTACGATGTAATGTGTACCCAGTCTCCTAAACACTACTGTTAGGATGCCGTGCTCTACCCTGCTACCAAGCACTGTCTGTTACGATGTAATGTGTACCCAGTCTCCTAAATACTACTGTTAGGATGCCGTGCTCTACCCTGCTACCAAGCACTGTCTGTTACGATGTAATGTGTACCCAGTCTCCTAAATACTACTGTTAGGATGCAGTGCTCTATCCTGCTACCAAGCAGTGTCTGTTACGATGTAATGTGTACCCAGTCTCCTAAACACTACTGTTAGGATGCAGTGTCCTACCCTGCTACCAAGCAGTGTCTGTTACGATGTAATGTGTACCCAGTCTCCTAAACACTACTGTTAGGATGCCGTGCTCTACCCTGCTACCAAGCACTGTCTGTTACGATGTAATGTGTACCCAGTCTCCTAAATACTACTGTTAGGATGCCGTGCTCTACCCTGCTACCAGGCAGTGTCTGTTACGATGTAATGTGTACCCAGTCTCCTAAATACTACTGTTAGGATGCCGTGCTCTACCCTGCTACCAAGCACTGTCTGTTACGATGTAATGTGTACCCAGTCTCCTAAACACTACTGTTAGGATGCCGTGCTCTACCCTGCTACCAAGCACTGTCTGTTACGATGTAATGTGTACCCAGTCTCCTAAATACTACTGTTAGGATGCAGTGCTCTACCCTGCTACCAAGCACTGTCTGTTACGATGTAATGTGTACCCAGTCTCCTAAATACTACTGTTAGGATGCAGTGCTCTACCCTGCTACCAAGCACTGTCTGTTACGATGTAATGTGTACCCAGTCTCCTAAACACTACTGTTAGGATGCCGTGCTCTACCCTGCTACCAAGCACTGTCTGTTACGATGTAATGTGTACCCAGTCTCCTAAACACTACTGTTAGGATGCCGTGCTCTACCCTGCTACCAAGCACTGTCTGTTACGATGTAATGTGTACCCAGTCTCCTAAATACTACTGTTAGGATGCAGTGCTCTACCCTGCTACCAAGCACTGTCTGTTACGATGTAATGTGTACCCAGTCTCCTAAACACTACTGTTAGGATGCCGTGCTCTACCCTGCTACCAAGCAGTGTCTGTTACGATGTAATGTGTACCCAGTCTCCTAAACACTACTGTTAGGATGCCGTGCTCTACCCTGCTACCAAGCACTGTCTGTTACGATGTAATGTGTACCCAGTCTCCTAAACACTACTGTTAGGATGCCGTGCTCTACCCTGCTACCAAGCACTGTCTGTTACGATGTAATGTGTACCCAGTCTCCTAAACACTACTGTTAGGATGCCGTGCTCTACCCTGCTACCAAGCAGTGTCTGTTACGATGCAATGTGTACCCAGTCTCCTAAACACTACTGTTAGGATGCCGTGCTCTAACCTGCTACCAGGCAGTGTCTGTTACGATGTAATGTGTACCCAGTCTCCTAAACACTACTGTTAGGATGCAGTGCTCTACCCTGCTACCAAGCAGCGTCTGTTACGATGTAATGTGTACCCAGTCTCCTAAACACTACTGTTAGGATGCAGTGCTCTACCCTGCTACCAAGCAGCGTCTGTTACGATGTAATGTGTACCCAGTCTCCTAAACACTACTGTTAGGATGCCGTGCTCTACCCTGCTACTGCAGTGTTTGTTACGATGTAATGTGTACCCAGTCTCCTAAACACTACTGTTAGGATGCCGTGCTCTACCCTGCTACTGCAGTGTCTGTTACGATGTAATGTGTACCCTGTCTTCTCAATCGCTGCCTGTTATAAATGCATAATTACTTAGTCTCCTGTAATACCCCAATCAACTGATGTATTCTGTCTCCTGCCTGCTACTAAGCGGCGTCTGTCAAGATGCACTTGTGTGTTGTGTCTCCTCGGGGTATATTCTTTCTATAAAAAATAACAGAGTATATTGTGCGTCCTAAAAATACTCTGTTTCCTAACGTTTACTAAGCCTATGACGTTGTTACTAAGCCTAACAGTGCTCGTTATGATGTAGGCATAGTGGTATATTCGTCTCGTACTTGCTATTAAGCGATGCCGATTATGATGCTGTGATGCATTGTGTCTTTTAGTGATGTAATCTCTTCCCAAACATTTTCTAAGTTGTTGTATAGTGGTATATTCTCTCTCCTTCCTGCTATTAAACGATGCCGGTTATGATGCTGTGATGCATTGTGTCTATTAGTGATGTACTCTTTTCCTTAACATTTTTTAAATGGTGTCTGTTGTTGTGTGGTGGTATATTCAGTGTCGTACCTGCTATTAAGCGATGCCGGTTATGATGCAGTGGTTTATTCTGTGGCGATACAATGGCGACAGTACAAGACTTGGAAATATGATTCACATATATTTTATCATCGTTCATTG
>JBAIZL010000003.1:7213338-7315838 GCA_036971475.1 Prosapia bicincta | reverse complement strand
GGTTCGTACAGACTTCTCTCCTGCTTGTTGGTATGATATACTTATCTTCTTCATGACGCCCAGTCCACCCCGGAATGTCCACCCATCCAACAGCTACCGGAGATTTTCTGGTATTGCTCTGGTTTCTACAGACTTCTCTCCTGCTTGTTGGTATGATATACCTACGTTTCTCATGACGCCCAGTCCACCCCGGAATGTCCATTCATCCAACAGCTACCGGAGACTTTCTGGTATAGCTCTGCTCCTTACAGACTTCTCTCCTGCTTGTTGGTATGATATACCTACCTTCCTCATGACGCCCAGTCCACCCCGGAATGTCCATCCATCCAACAGCTACCGGAGACTTTCTGGTATAGCTCTGCTCCTTACAGACTTCTCTCCTGCTTGTTGGTATTATATACCTACCTTCCTCATGACGCCCAGTCCACCCCGGAATGTCCATCCATCCAACAGCTACCGGAGACTTTCTGGTATAGCCCTGGTTCTTACAGACTTCTCTCCTACTTGTTGGTATGATATACCTACCTTCCTCATGACTCCCAGTCCACCACGGAATGTCCACCCATCCAACAGCTACCAGAGAATTTCTGGTATAGCTCTGGTTCTTACAGACTTCTCTCCTGCTTGTTGGTATGATATACCTACGTTCCTCATGACGCCCAGTCCACCCCGGAATGTCCATTCATCCAACAGCTACCGGAGACTTTCTGGTATAGCTCTGCTCCTTACAGACTTCTCTCCTGCTTGTTGGTATGATATACCTACCTTCCTCATGACGCCCAGTCCACCCCGGAATGTCCATCCATCCAACAGCTACCGGAGACTTTCTGGTATAGCCCTGGTTCTTACAGACTTCTCTCCTACTTGTTGGTATGATATACCTACCTTCCTCATGACTCCCAGTCCACCACGGAATGTCCACCCATCCAACAGCTACCAGAGAATTTCTGGTATAGCTCTGGTTCTTACAGACTTCTCTCCTGCTTGTTGGTATGATATACCTATCTTTCTCATGACGCCCAGTCCACCTCGGAATGCCCCCTATCCAACAACTAACGGAGATTTCTGGTATTGCTCTGCTTCTTACAAACTTCTCTCCTGCTTGTAGATATGATATACCTACCTTCCTATGACGCCCAGTCCACCCCGGAATGTACACCCATCCAACAGCTATCGGAGACTTTCTGGTATTGCTCTGGTTTTCACAGACCTCTCTCCTGATCGTTGGTATGATCTATCAACCTTCCGCATTACGCCCGGAATGTCCACTCATCAAACAGCTACCACAAACTTTCTGCCAATGCTCTGGTTCTTACAGACTTCTCTCCAGATTGTTGTTATGATGTACCGACGTTACCCATGACGCCCAGTCCACACCGGAATGCCCCCTATGCAACAGCTACCGGAGACTTTCTGGTATTGCTCTGGTTTCTACAGACTTCTCTCCTGCTTGTTGGTATGATATACCTACGTTCCTCATGACGCCCAGTCCACTCCGGAATGTCCATCCATCCAACAGCTACCGGAGACTTTCTGGTATAGCTCTGGTTCTTACAGACTTCTCTCCTGCTTGTTGGTATGATATACCTACCTTCCTCATGACGGCCAGTCCACCCCGGAATGTCCATTCATCCAACAGCTACCGGAGACTTTCTGGTATAGCTCTGCTCCTTACAGACTTCTCTCCTGCTTGTTGGTATGATATACCTACCTTCCTCATGACGCCCAGTCCACCCCGGAATGTCCATCCATCCAACAGCTACCGGAGACTTTCTGGTAGAGCTCTGGTTCTTACAGACTTCTCTCCTGCTTGTTGGTATGATATACCTACCTTCCTCATGACGCCCAGTCCACCCCGGAATGTCCATCCATCCAACAGCTACCGGAGACTTTCTGGTATAGCTCTGGTCCTTACAGACTCTGTCTCCTGCTTGTTGGTATGATATACCTACCTTCCTCATGACGCCCAGTCCACCCCGGAATGTCCATCCATCCAACAGCTACCGGAGACTATCTGGTATTCCTCTGGTTCTTACAGCCTTCTCTCCTGCTTCTTGGTATGATGTACCTACCTTCCTCATTACGGCCAGTCCACCTCGGAATGCCCCCTATCCAACAGCTACCGGAGACTTTCTGGTATTGCTCTGGTTTTTACAAACTTCTCTCCTGCTTATTGGTGTGATATACCTACCTTCCTCATGACGCCCAGTCCACCCCGGAATGTCCACCCATCCAACAGCTACCGGAGATTTTCTGGTATAGCTCTGGTCCTTACAGACTTCTCTCCTGCTTGTTGGTATGATATACCTACCTTCCTCATGACGCCCAGTCCACCCCGGAATGTCCATCCATCCAACAGCTACCGGAGACTATCTGGTAATGCTCTGGTTCTTACAGACTTCTCTCCATCTTCTTGGTATGATATACCTACCTTCCTCATTACGGCCAGTCCACCTCGGAATGCCCCCTATCCAACAGCTACCGGAGACTTTCTGGTATTGCTCTGGTTTTTACAAACTTCTCTCCTGCTTGTAGGTATGATATACTTATCTCCCTCATGACGCCCAGTTCACCCCGGAATGTCCACCCATCCAACAGCTACCGGAGACTATCTGGTATTGCTCTGGTTCTTACAAACTTCTCTCCTGCTTATTGGTATGATATACCTACCTTCTTCATGACGCCCAGTCCACCCCGGAATGTCCACCCATCTAACAGCTATCGGAGACTTTCTGAATATACTCTGGTTTTCACACACCTCTCTCCTGATCGTTGGTATGATCTATCTACCTTCCGCATTACGCCCGGAATGTCCACTACTCAAACAGCTACCAGAGACTTTCTGGCATTGCTCTGGTTCTTACAGACTTCTCTCCAGGTTGTTGTTATGATGTACCGACGTTACCAATGACGCCCAGTCCACATCGGAATGCCCCCTATCCAACAGCTACCGGAGACTTTCTGGTATTGCTCTGGTTCTTACAGACTTCTCTCCTGCTTGTTGGTATGATATACCTACCTTCCTCATGACGCCCGGTCCGCCCCGGAATGCCCCCTATGCAACAGCTACCGGAGACTTTCTGGTATAGCTCTGGTTCTTACAGACTTCTCTCCTGCTTCTTGGTATGATATACCTACCTTCCTCATGACGCTCAGTCCGCCCCGGAATGCCCCCTATTCAACAGCTACCGGAGACTTTCTGGTATAGCTCTGGTTCTTACAGACTTCTCTCCTGCTTGTTGGTATGATATACCTACCTTCCTCATGACGCTCAGTCCGCCCCGGAATGCCCCCTATGCAACAGCTACCGGAGACTTTCTGGTATAGCTCTGGTTCTTACAGACTTCTCTCCTGCTTGTTGGTATGATATACCTACCTTCCTCATGACGCCCGGTCCGCCCCGGAATGCCCCCTATGCAACAGCTACCGGAGACTTTCTGGTATAGCTCTGGTTCTTACAGACTTCTCTCCTGCTTCTTGGTATGATATACCTACCTTCCTCATGACGCCCAGTCCGCCCCGGAATGCCCCCTATGCAACAGCTACCGGAGACTTTCTGGTATAGCTCTGGTTCTTACAGACTTCTCTCCTGCTTGTTGGTATGATATACCTACCTTCCTCATGACGGCCAGTCCACCCCGGAATGTCCATTCATCCAACAGCTACCGGAGACTTTCTGGTATAGCTCTGCTCTTTACAGACTTCTCTCCTGCTTGTTGGTATGATATACCTATCTTCCTCATGACGCCCAGTCCGCCCCGGAATGCCCCCTATGCAACAGCTACCGGAAACTTTCTGGTATAGCTCTGCTCTTTACAGACTTCTCTCCTGCTTGTTGGTATGATATACCTACCTTCCTCATGACGCCCAGTCCACCCCGGAATGTCCACCCATCCAACAGCTACCAGAGACTTTCTGGTATAGCTCTGCTCTTTACAGACTTCTCTCCTGCTTGTTGGTATGATATACCTATCTTTCTCATGACGCCCAGTCCATCCCGGAATGTCCACCCATCCAACAGCTACCAGAGACTTTCTGGTATAGCTTTGCTCTTTACAGACTTCTCTCCTGCTTGTTGGTATGATATACCTATCTTTCTCATGACGCCCAGTCCATCCCGGAATGTCCACCCATCCAACAGCTACCAGAGACTTTCTGGTATAGCTCTGCTCTTTACAGACTTCTCTCCTGCTTGTTGGTATGATATACCTATCTTTCTCATGACGCCCAGTCCACCCCGGAATGTCCACCCATCCAACAGCTACCAGAGACTTTCTGGTATAGCTCTGCTCTTTACAGACGTCTCTCCTGCTTGTTGGTATGATATACCTACCTTCCTCATGACGCCCAGTCCACCCCGGAATGTCCACCCATCCAACAGCTACCAGAGACTTTCTGGTATAGCTCTGCTCTTTACAGACTTCTCTCCTGCTTGTTGGTATGATATACCCACCTCCCTAAAGACATAACAGAGCCTGCTTACGTTCAGTACCAACTGTCACATGTTCTGTCCTCATTACAAGATACCTTTATGCACAATGTTGTTCATTACTTTACTTAGTTTATATAATTATTTTATTTATGTGATCAACATAGAATGAAACCTTTCTATGTGTTTATAGAAATATATAAAGAGAATAAACAATTTATAATCCAGGTTATACTTCATACACTGTTGATTATATCTTTTAAAGTTCTTATAATTTAAGTGTAAATGCATTTAATAATGACCTACTATTACATACAAACATTCTATCCAAACATTTATATTGAAATTAAATTAAAAATAAGTTTTGAAAGCTTTCAGGTCTGAGCACAGAGTTTCGACATCGTTATATGTTATGCTGCCATTCGTATATCTCAGAGGAAAAGAAATATAGTAAGCAAAGGTAGTGATTTTGTTGCAACAAATACATTGAGAAACTTGGTAACACGTCTATTCCTGTCCTCATGGAAAACTCCAACCTCGGAACAGACGAGCACTATGCATGAAAAATTCCTTTCTAATTTTAATTAAACTATATTACCCCTATATCACACCCTTGTCAGCTGAATTAAAACAGCTCATTTAATTTAGGTGCTTTAAGGTACTTTCCAAAAATATGAAAACATATTTTCATCAAAAGCTCATTTTATCTTTGTTTACCTTATTTTTCACACAATAGGTAACTGAGGTTGTTCATTGCTTCGATTTTTTTATACGAGACATGTTCAATATGTTAACCAATAGTTGACTTGGATCCAATTGAAAGATAATGAGTTTGCTCTTATGGACATAAAGTTCGCCCGTCACTCTTAGCACAGATGCTGAGACCTTTTTACTCTTTTCAGTTTAAAAAATTATGTATTCAACTGTAATAATTTTATATTGTGTGCTAATTCGCAGTCACATTCATTTATGACGTTGTGTGAAAGTGATTTGAAATAGAATATTACAGTACTATGATTCTAGACTTTCTTTAGGACAATTCCTTTTCTTTCTTTTTTTTCTTACATCGTTTCCTTTTTATACGTCTCATGTTCTCTTTTTTATTTCATGTAAATTACATCTTTCTCTTTATTACTTACTGTACATTTTTCTTTTCTACTCTACAGGTACCTTTTTACTCTTTTACATAATATAATTTATTCAACAGTAGTAATCTTATATTTTAGGTTAAAAGACAGTTGAATTCATTTATAATAACTGAGGATGACGTCACTAACTTATTTCTACAAGAAATGAAGAGCCGTAGAGTGACAATAAAACAAACATTTTCTGGTTTATTTGGACACGTTTAGTGACTGTCCTACTAACCAACATGGAAAAACAAAATAATAAAAGTAAACCATGGTGATGATATCACTTCGCCGAATCAGGTCGAACAGTAAGTCGTGCCACATCGGTTCCTAGTATAAACCTGGTATTTACAAAGTACCTGCTAGACAACAAACAGCTGATAGTCGTGCTCATCAGCATAATACTTGTGATGAGTCAACAATCGCCGGGCTGTGAGATCATCCTCGCTGCTCTGGCGTTGCGTGTTGCCGAGCAATAAGGCTGAAGCGTTCCGAATAACACTCCTACAAAATGTCCCGCGTCACGGAAAGGAAGCATCTTTAATTTTCAATTTTCTCTGAAATATAACTCGGATGACGATGAAACCTACTCTATTTTTGTATCATGCTGGGGCACCGTTGCTGGTGTGTAATAGGGGGGGGGGGGTTACTTTACCCTGTGAATGCAAGGCGAGCGACTGGTCGAATTTTAGGAGTATTTGCCGTCATAGAAATTAGGGATTGGTTTAGTGTTTTCAAGATGAACATACTTCTAATATATTTTTCAAGTCGATATTCAAAGTAGAATTAAAACCAAGCGTTTGTATCGGGTTGGGTACTCTTAATTTAAGTCGATGTTTAAAGTAAAATTAAAACCCAAAATTTAGCTTTAAATTACATACAAATACAATAATAATATAAATTACTGTAGGCTTACTAAAAAATTTAATTTAAAAATAAAAATTTAGTCCTCATTTTTTTCCACCGAACATATCAATAATTTGTTCAGTAGCTACGACTAGGCCTATATGACGGTAAATAGGCACGAGGGATGATTGTGTTAATTTCTCGTTCATTTTAAATTCTGAAATACATTTCTAACATCTGTAAAGAGGAAATTCTCTTTCAGCATTACAAGGCATAAATTATAGCGTAAATATATATATATTTGTAGTTATGCAACACGGTTTTCTTGTATACACTTATCACTTTCACTTTCACTTATGTACTTAAACAAGAATCTTACTTGGTATTTATGCGAGTTAACTTTCAATGACTGGCCTTGTCATACTCCATTGAGTATTCCCGATGATAATGACAAGGCCAGTCATTGAAAGTTAACTCGCATAAATACCAAGTAAGATTCTTGTTTAAGTACATAAGTGAAAGTGATATATATATATATATATATATATATATATATATATATATAAAACCACTCGTAAAATTATATTTACTTTAAACATATTAACATTCTTGTTGTTTCAAATTTTTAGAGGGTGCTAGTCTCTTCAACCTTCCCACTGCATTGGGCCTGTCTGAAAGTGATATAAAATGGACCACAAAGTTCCAGTGACTGGTCAATAGTACTACGTTTCTAGAACTCCTTTAAAAACCAGCTCATCTTCTAACTCATTTAATATAGGACCTACATCTTTTTCGGGTCTTTTTTACTATGCATCTTTCTGCTTACTGTTAATTTACTTTTTCTTCTTTCCTGTACATCTCTCTCTCTTTCTCCTTTATTGTACATCTTTCTCTTTTTCCTTTACTGTACATCTTTTCTTTCTTTTCTCCTGTAAATCCTACTCTTTCCCTTTTACTGTATACCTCCTCCTTCTCCTTAACTGTACATTCTTCTCATTTCTTTTTAATTTTACATTTTTCTCCTCTTCATTTATTGTATATCTTTCTCTTTTCCTTTACTGTATTTATATTTTCTCCTACTGTAAGCCTACTCCTTCATACTCTTTTTTCCCGACATTTTTCTTCCTGTTTTGGTACATTTTCCAGTACATCTCTCTCCACGTTTATTGCACATCTGTCTCTTTTCGTTTTTACTGACAATGCTTCTCCGATCTTATTAATTGTACATCTTCTTTTTTCTTCCTTATCGACCTTTTTTTCTGTTCGCCGTTACTGCACATATTTCTCTTTTACGAAGTATCTTTCTCCATATTCCTTTATTGCAGATTTATTTCACTATCCTCTACTGAGCTCCTTTTAGTTTTCTTACACATCATTCGCCTTTCTGTTTTCTTGTGTTTTAAAGCAAACCCGGGCTTGCCTTTGTTTTGATCCTAGTGATTATCTTCTTTTTCATGACATTTTACTACTCGATATTTCAGTTAAATGTCCGTCTTAGATATTCATTTCCCTCTTATTTCATTTTTTATATCCTTACATTTTGCTCCTTTTTGGTACAGCAACAAAATAACACAGGTTCCATGATTAGTGGATTATAAAACACGTCCTAACGGTGAAAGATAATTGCTCTGTAAATAATAATAATTAAAGTCTTTAAAGCAGACAGTCGGTGACAGTTGGACAAGTCTCGGCAACTCTATAAATATTGCTCGACTTGAGAGATGTAAAGAAAATTATTTTAAGCTAAGTTCAAGGTAATCGAAAGTTACACGAAGCCACTGCGTTTCGTCATCTGTCCGTAGCACTCTCAGGGTCGTCTCCGATCTCGATTGAATCTGGACTTTAGAAAATTTCACGATTTATAGACCGTAACGCCCGTATTTCGGTAATGGATTTCATTTTCAGTTTATAGTGAGTTTCTTTTATTCAATTTCACACACTTACCTCCACGGGTAACGTAATTTGAGAGAATTGTTTAGGTTATGTATGACCGGTTGAAGTTACATTTTGTTGTGTAGTGGCGTTTAGATTTCCAGAAGGAAAATAACCTAATTTGAACTCAAGTTAAAGTTTTCTTACGTTAATGGGCTTTCTTCTGCTCAGAACACTGGTTGCACTGATACTTATTACAATTTTACAGTCTACAATTACATTTTACTACAACTTTACAATTACAGTCTAGTTACATTTTAACCACGCAATGTGTCTAGATCTTTGAGTTTGTTACTGCTTAACAAGCTTGTGTTAGAAGCTAGTTTATAGAAGTTTCACTGTTAAAACAGTATTTTAAAACGCCTTGAAAGATAATTTTTATGAAGAGAAGCTATAGTATTCTATCACTATATCTCTTACATTACTTTTTATTTTGTTTTTCGAAAAAAATGTGATGTTTTCAATATCAATTTGGAAACCCTATACTTTTACACAAAACGGAAAATCCCATATTAAGCTCGTAGTACATTTATATCTCACCACCAGGCCCATTTAGGATCGATTATGAAGAATTTCCTCTCGAGCTCAATATATTGGTCTAAAAAGATTTCTGGTGTCTGTAAATCGAACCAAGTTTGTCTATAAGGTGTTATGGCTTCTGTAAATCCCACCAAATGTGTCTCAAAGGTCTTATGGCTTCTGTAAATCCCACCAAATGTGTCTCAAATGTGTTATGGCTTCTGTAAATCCCACCAAATGTGTCTCAAAGGTGTTATGGCTTCTGTAAATCCCACCAAATGTGTCTCAAAGGTGTTATGGCTTCTGTAAATCCCACCAAATGTGTCTCAAAGGTCTTATGACTTCTGTAAATCCCACCAAATGTGTCTCAAAGGTCTTATGGCTTCTGTAAATCCCACCAAATGTGTCTCAAAGGTCTTATGGCTTCTGTAAATCCCACCAAATGTGTCTCAAAGGTGTTATGGCTTCTGTAAATCCCACCAAATGTGTCTCAAAGGTCTTATGGCTTCTGTAAATCCCACCAAATGTGTCTCAAAGGTGTTATGTCTTCTGTAAATCCCACCAAATGTGTCTCAAAGATGTTATGGCTTCTGTAAATCCCACCAAATGTGTCTCAAAGGTGTTATGTCTTCTGTAAATCCCACCAAATGTGTCTCAAAGGTGTTATGGCTTCTGTAAATCCCACCAAATGTGTCTCAAAGGTCTTATGGCTTCTGTAAATCCCACCAAATGTGTCTCAAAGGTGTTATGGCTTCCGTAAATCCCACCAAATGTGTCTCAAAGGTGTTATGGCTTCTGTAAATCCCACCAAATGTGTCTCAAAGGTCTTATGGCTTCTGTAAATCCCACCAAATGTGTCTCAAAGGTCTTATGGCTTCTGTAAATCCCACCAAATGTGTCTCAAAGGTGTTATGGCTTCTGTAAATCCCACCAAATGTGTCTCAAAGGTCTTATGGCTTCTGTAAATCCCATCAAATGTGTCTCAAAGGTCTTATGGCTTCTGTAAATCCCACCAAATGTGTCTCAAAGGTGTTATGGCTTCTGTAAATCCCACCAAATGTGTCTCAAAGGTGTTATGGCTTCTGTAAATCCCACCAAATGTGTCTCAAAGGTGTTATGGCTTCTGTAAATACCACCAAATGTGTCTCAAAGGTCTTATGGCTTCTGTAAATCCCACCAAATGTGTCTCAAAGGTGTTATGGCTTCTGTAAATCCCACCAAATGTCTCTCAAAGGTGTTATGGCTTCTGTTCTGTAAATCCCACTAAATGTGTCTCAAAGGTGTTATGGCTTCTGTAAATCCCACCAAATGTGTCTCAAAGGTGTTATGGCTTCTGTAAATCCCACCAAATGTGTCTCAAAGGTCTTATGGCTTCTGTAAATCCCACCAAATGTGTCTCAAAGGTCTTATAGCTTCTGTAAATCCCACCAAATGTGTCTCAAAGGTGTTATGGCTTCTGTAAATCCCACCAAATGTGTCTCAAAGGTGTTATGGCTTCTGTAAATCCCACCAAATGTGTCTCAAAGGTCTTATGGCTTCTGTAAATCCCACCAAATGTGTCTCAAAGGTGTTATGGCTTCTGTAAATCCCACCAAATGTCTCTCAAAGGTGTTATGGCTTCTGTTCTGTAAATCCCACTAAATGTGTCTCAAAGGTGTTATGGCTTCTGTAAATCCCACCAAATGTGTCTCAAAGGTGTTATGGCTTCTGTAAATCCCACCAAATGTGTCTCAAAGGTCTTATGGCTTCTGTAAATCCCACCAAATGTGTCTCAAAGGTCTTATAGCTTCTGTAAATCCCACCAAATGTGTTTCAAAGGTGTTATGGCTTCTGTAAATCCCACCAAATGTGTCTCAAAGGTGTTATGTCTTCTGTAAATCCCACCAAATGTGTCTCAAAGGTGTTATGGCTTCTGTAAATCCCACCAAATGTGTCTCAAAGGTGTTATGGCTTCTGTAAATCCCACCAAATGTGTCTCAAAGGTGTTATGTCTTCTGTAAATCCCACCAAATGTGTCTCAAAGGTCTTATGGCTTCTGTAAATCCCACCAAATGTGTCTCAAAGGTCTTATGGCTTCTGTAAATCCCACCAAATGTGTCTCAAAGGTCTTATGGCTTCTGTAAATCCCACCAAATGTGTCTCAAAGGTGTTATGGCTTCTGTAAATCCCACCAAATGTGTCTCAAAGGTGTTATGGTGTCTGTAATCCCACCAAGTGGATCTGAAAAGTGTACTAGTGTTTGCACCAAGTAGCCTGAAAGGTGCTCTGGTGTCTACAAATCCTATCAAATGTGTTTGTAAGCTATTATGTCTTCTGTAAATCCCACCAAGTGAGTATGATGGTTGTTCTGGCGTCTGTAAATCCCCCTACGTTTATCTGAAGGGTGTTATGGTGTCTGTAATCCCACCAAGTGGGTCTGAAAGGTGTTCTGGTGCCTGTACATAACACTAAGTGGGCCTGAAAGGTGTTATAGCTTAAGTAAATCCCACCAAATAATTCTGAATGGTGTTATGGGGGTCTGTAGTTCTCACCAAGAGGGTCTGTAAAGTGTTCTGGTGTCTGTAAATCCCACTAAGTGGGTCTGAAAGGTGTTCTGGTGCCTGTACATAACACTAAGTGGGTCTGAAAGGTGTTATAGCTTGAGTAAACCTCACCAAATAATTCTGAATGCTGTTATGGGGTCTGTAATTCTCACCAAGAGGGTCTGTAAAGTGTTCTGGTGTCTGTAAATTGCACTAAGTGGGTCTGGCATTTATTATTGCGTGTGTATATCCCACCGAAAACGTAAATTGAAATATTAGCAATTTCACTTTTATCAATACTTTAAAACATAAAATCTTGTTCTTATTCAGCAATGAAATTTGACATTATAACTTCAAAATAATAGATGAAAAATATTAACTAATTTCCTAACATTTTTACTTATAAGTTAGCTTCTCAATATTGCTGACTTATTTGTAAGAATTAATAAAAATCACTTGAATATTACAAATTACCACCATTTTTGATCTTTTTTTTTAATTATTAAAAAATACAAACATTAGAGAAACTATTTGCTTTTCAAATATTTTCTTAGAGACCGGAAGTTTTACCAGCCCCATCTTACTTGGGATTTGGCCTATTTAAAACCCCTAGATTCCCGTGATGGACCTCTCCTCAAATGTAAACCTCAGTACGTCCTTGGGTAAGGTTTTGGGTTGTGAGTGAGGAAATTCCACTTGTGGTTGGAAGTGGATCATGTCTTGGGCGGTCAACATAGTACAGCGTTTAACCGTTGGAGTTATTTATAAATACAGTATTATGAAGTTAAATTTAAAGCCTGATCCATACCTGTTCGCACATATTGCTCTCAACATGAAACCAAACTGTTGGTACCAATATTCGTGGCTTACCATACTGTATGCCCATTAAAGCTGTCTAGGTCGAGTGCCCCTCTAATTGTATTCAAAAAAGCAACTTCCTTCGGATAAAGCACAAGGGGTGGCTGTAGCTTTTCAAGTGCAGGAAACCGTGAAACCCTGTGAGGGTGTGCCCCTAAAATACACTACTCATCTTGTCTACGATAATGCACCGAATATTAACTGGTCTTTATCGCACTTGGTCATCATCATTGTATAACAGGTAAGAATAGCGTTTAAATAACAATATTTTATGAGCCGACGCTCTATAATTTCAAGCCGATACTACGAGTCACATTTTTTGTATTGGATTTTATAACCATTATTGATTATCACAGTTATTGTTTATAAGATTCTGTAATACAGAGAAGGAGGGGAAGAGAAAGGGGGGCAGGGACTTGGGAGAGAGCGTGCGAGAAGTGGGTGTTAATTGCAGGCTCTCCGGTCACGAACGCGTTGTGTCCTTGAAACAAGAAACAATTTCAACAAGTTAGGAGTTTCATTAAGGATTACTTTCTTTAATAAATTATTCATTCCTTGATAACTTTTCGGTAATTGAAGTTCGATTCTAGTGTCAAACGTTACGAGCTTTTGCAGTAGCAAACAAACTAGCACGAAGAAGCGAGCGCAACTATCAAGCGAGCCGTGTTTAGGGGAATTAACGTTTCATCACTTGGGAATGTTCTGGCTGACCATTAAACATAAGAGCACTGAACCGCTGATTTTAGAAAGGGATTTCTTTTTAAGCGTAAGAATCAATTAACTGATGCTTGAAAGTTTTAGTAAAAGGTTCTAAAAGTGAAAAATGTTTCTATGAGCGTATTTCTTATATATGCTGTGCTACTCATGTCACTTGCATGGCTGACTTGTGGCAATGATGTGTTTCACAGGTTTACTGGATATAACTAAAATTTGCAGTTATTAATCTGATAATTTGTTTATTTTTGAAGTACGTCGTTTTGAACAGTTTAATTGTTGATTTGTAAAGGACATAGTTTTCTAATAGTTCAATTATTGATTTCTGTTACGAAAAGTTCAGTTGTTGATGTCTAAAGTACGTAGATTCTGTATAATACAACTAATGGTTTATTAAGGTCGTTGTTTGGAACAATTTAATTTGTCATTTATAAAGGGCGTCATTTTGAACGGTTTAGTTGTTTATTTCGTTTGTTCAGAGTCAAAACTTAGACTCTGAATAGTACGTTTACTACTTTATTAATCTCGTTGTTTTAATACACAATATCAAGAGCGCAGTGGTACAATATATTACAATGAAAATATTGGAAAGAACCCCAATACCACAAAAATAATAAAAAATAACAAATAAAACAAGTTACTTAAGATTAAACCCTTATGTACATTTCGATGACCATGCCATCATCATCAGATGATGATCATTCTAGTTTGTAATTTCTTGTGTTCTAGATTGTATTTTGTAATAAAACCCTCTGATGATGACATGGTCATCGAAAAGTACATAAGGGTTTAATCTTAAGTAACTTGTTTTATTTGTTATTTTTTATTATTTTTGTGATATTGGGGTTCTTTCCAATATTTTCATTGTAATCGTTGTTTTAAACTATTAAATTGTTGATTTCTGAAGGGCGTCTTTTTGTAAAGTTCAATTTATAATTTTTGAATAGTTTTTCAATAGTTCAATAGATTTCTAAAGAAAGTCGTTTTTTAATAGTTCAATTACGTCGTTTTGAAAAGTTCAATTGTTGATTTTTCAAGAACAAAGACTCTGAACAATATAATTTTTTAGTTTAAGTGCGTCATTTTGAGCATTTCTATTGTTGATTTCTGAATGGCGTTGTGTTTAAATAGTTTAGGTTTTAGTTTTAAAATGTCGTGTTTGTACGATTACCTTCTTGATTTATGAAATATGTAGTTATTAAGGAAATTAATTATTGGTTTCCGAAGGACGTTATTTTTGAACATTTAGTTGTTCAACATTTAACTATGTTGTCGAAGCCCAATTGTTTCTAAAAGACGTTGATTTTCAAATCAAACATAGGTAAGTTTTTGATATAACTGTATTTTTTAGTAACTCTTTTCTAAACATGTTTTTATAAAACTGCTGTTTTGACACTCATTACCCTTGGACAGATCAACTTTTTATATTTAGTTGTGTTTACTTTTTTGACTGACTCTGAATATAATTTGAAACCCACGGTTTTTGTACATTTCAGGTGTTTTCCAGTGTTAATTATTTTTTAAACTGGTCTTTTTAAAAGTTTGCCAACAGTTCTCTGCTTCATTCCACCACGTGGGAATGCACGTTGTTTGAAGAATCGAATTTGCGAATAAATACGTCAAAGGTTTTTACTTGTTACAATTTGATTAACTAAAGAACCTGCGCCTTTTTATTTCGTCTGACTAGAAACGGTTGTTCCATGAACTTGCCTTTTCCACTCGCGTCAATCCATACTCAGATACATGAAAAGTAGGTCCAGTTTATATTTATATATGTTAAATATAACGGTTGGGTACAGCCAACCAAGAGTTCGCAGAACAAACAAACTATAAGAATTACGCTTGTTTGTATTATGTTGGCCCAAAAAACCACTACTTACTAATTTATTCAGCAGACGCTTTTCGCGCTAGATCAGCTCATTAATCAATGCTGTTAATTACTGACGAGACTGTTGCTCAGGTGTGTTGTGTTGGTGTGAGTCTGTGGTGTATTTTTGTTCTGTGGTGTGTTATTGTTCATAGAGTAGTTGTTAATTATGTGCTCAAATATAGTGTTTGATTGAGAGTGTGTTTTGTCATTTTAAAACTGCAAGTTTTATAAGAATTAATTAGGTTTTAGTCCTAATTTAGAAATTTTGAAGATACGAAACGCGTCTAGCTAATTAACGAACATACTACGAAACCTTGTAAATTTGAAAATGACAATGACCTGCCGCTGTTCACAATAAAAAAATTATTTAATAAAATAGTGTTTTTATAACGTTTTCTGTAATTAGTTATAGAAAACAACATTTGTCAGTCTGTATTCTTGGTGTCTTTAAAGCCAAATGCAAACTATTTCTACACACTGACTAATTAAATCCAGGACTATTGGAGCCCTTGCCTACGTGATTCCAGATG
Source organism: Prosapia bicincta (assembly GCA_036971475.1). NCBI lineage: Eukaryota > Metazoa > Arthropoda > Insecta > Hemiptera > Cercopidae > Prosapia > Prosapia bicincta. The sequence continues at coordinate 7,300,488 of JBAIZL010000003.1, read as the reverse complement.
CTTCCGACCACGTCTAAGCATTCCTATTTCCGTGCGAGTGTTCTCTGGCTACACTCGTGGAATCATTGGCTGTACAAGGGTAGGATGTTTTACTACCCGGGTAATGTTTGGGGAGGCATTTCAGGTTGTGTAGTACTAAAATGAGAATGTAGAATCTTACTTAGTGGCGGAATTGTCAAGTGGGCAGAACCTAAGAAACTAAGGGTTCTAGTTAGATCCCTTGTAGCACCAACGAATTTCTGTGTGCTTTTTCATTGTCCAGGTTGACTCAGCCCGTAAAAATGACTACCTAGGGCCAAACTTTCAACTTAGTACTCGTTACATAATCTTCCACCAATATTGTACAGCCAAGTGAGGCAACTCTACCGTATCTCTCCTACACCATGTCACGTGGCATAAAAAAAAACATAATTATTACACGCTACTTAGGATTATAGCTGAGACGTTATAGATATTACTTTCCCTTCACAATATTAGTTTACGTTTGTTTATACGGATCCCAGAATACTAACCACGTGAGCAATGAATCTCCCCCTCTCCGCCAACACAATTTGTGCTTTCACCTTGATATTAGACACCCTATTCCTACATGCAAAGGATAAAAACTAAACGACCTCGATTAAGACTCGGTTTGTCTCAGGGTTGCCAGTTTTGACTGTCATCCTAGTTTTGATCTAGGATGACACAGTCTCAGATCCTAGTTTTGACTCTCACCTATCTTGCTTGTCTCTTTGCCTATTATTTCACACCAATTGCATCTGATAAATCTCCTTTTTAATGGATCCAGTAGGCAATTTTCATCTATGTTGATCTCACTAACAGAGCTTTTTCTTTAAAGAAAATGCAAGATTTTAATAAACCTGGATATTTTTTCTCGTACTTAAATTATACATTAAATAAAAATGTTTTCTGTAGACGTTCACCATTACCGGTGTGTGTGTGTGTTTGAGTGTGTGTGTGTGTGTGTGTGTGTGTTTGAGTGTGTGTGTGTGTGTGTGTGTGTGTGTGTTTGAGTGTGTGTGTGTGTGTGTGTGTGTGTGTGTGTGTGTGTGTGTGTTTGAGTGTGTGTGTGTGTGTGTGTGTGTGTGTGTGTGTGTGTGTGTGTGTGTGTGTGTGTGTGTGTGTGTGTGTGTGTGTGTGTGTGTGTGTGTGTGTGTGTCTGTGTGTGTGTGTGTGTGTGTGTGTTTGAGTGTGTGTGTGTGTGTGTGTGTGTGTGTTTGAGTGTGTGTGTGTGTGTGTGTGTGTGTGTGTGTGTGTGTTTGAGTGTGTGTGTGTGTGTGTGTGTGTGTGTGTGTGTGTGTGTGTGTGTGTGTGTGTGTGTGTGTGTGTGTGTGTGTGTGTATTTGAGTGTGTGTGTGTGTGTGTGTGTGTGTGTGTGTGTGTGTGTGTGTGTGTGTGTATTTGAGTGTGTGTGTGTGTGTGTATTTGAGTGTGTGTGTGTGTGTGTGTGTATGTTTGTGTATGTGTGTGTGTGTGTGTGTGTGTGTGTGTGTGTGTGTGTGTGTGAACGAGAAAGAGATCAGATAATAACGATTTTACTCTTACAAATACCACAGTCGAGAATACGCCAACATTTTATAAAGAAATATTTCCCACCCTCAGCTATTTCTCAGTTTTCAGAGATCCCTTTGAAATCCATCAGGCAAAACGTAGGCTATTTCACCCAACTCTCCTGACAGCTTTTAGAAAGCTTTACCTGCCAGAAACGAACTGGCCATTATTCACGATGACACGGGCAAGTTTTGTGGGTAGTTTTTATAGCGCTCCCCGCTGACAAAAGGGGTGGGGAACGAGGGTTGAACTCTTAGCAGTGGGCAGACGTTATCGTCAGTCCCATCGTGGGTTGTTAGGCCTCTGGTAATTGCGTTAATTTAGGAACTTGGGAGACTTGAATTACTTAGTATGTACGAAGGAGTTGTTATTAGATAAGGTTGTAATTATTGTGTTTGAATAATGATAGATGTTTCATTGTGTACACTTCATAAACGCTTTATGGCTTACTGAACTCGTAAGAGGTGTATGGATGTAACTAGTCCCGCTTTCTAGAAGAATATTGTAAATCTCTTTAAGTTCTAACATGTAAAAAGCATATTTCTACATGTTAATGTTATGAAATTGAACTGTTGATATCTCAAAGGGGTTTACCAACCATTCAAATCACCATTTGATACGTCATTGCAAACCAAGCTTCAGAATTTCCAAATAATCAAGTTTTAATGGATATAAATGCCACGGAAATGGTAAATGTACTTAGCAAGTTATTCATATTTGATTTTTCACCCATATGTTACGTAACAATAAATTCTAAACGAGATATTAATTATTTTAAATGCCCCAAAACATAAATAGTTTTTACATTTTTTTAAAAATACAAACATAACCTCAGCGTATACTCTAAATTATATAAATTAAGGATTCCTTATAAAACTGAAAACTATATTTTATACTAAAACTAAATACAGGTACTTTATAAACCGAGTAAAAAAATATTTGGATAGGATAGATTTGGTAAAAAAAAACTTTATTATTCTACCGGTCACTAGCATAAACAACTGAATACTTTTGTTGATATTTTCAATATAATTTATGAACAAAAATATTTCAAATATTAAAAGTTTTAATGTGTATATTATTCAAAGCTTTTCCCTGAAAAAATAAGTATTAGCATCTTCAGGAAAACAATGATATGAAGGTTAGGTTCAATAAATAAATATATTTAGGTTAATTTTTTTTGTACCGTACAATACAGAAAAATGTGTGTAAGTGTAAACTCAAAAATTAAAAATGTGTGTAAACTTACCTCACAAAGAGATGTAACTAGTGCTTCCTTCACGATACGTTCTTTTCATGCTGGCAAAGTTAACGTATGCCTGTTTAGAACTGAACCTAACCTGGCCGGATATTTTATACTGGATTTCCATAAAGCTGTATACTAATTTATTAAAACTTATTACTTCCATTCGTGCATATTCAGGCTACTACTTGAATAAGTGTGTTTTAAGGCTGTGTCTCTATTACAATAATTCAAATATTTATGGTTTGTAATATTAAAATCATTTTTATCTTATATATAGTTTAATGGATTTTCAAGTAACCTATATAAAAAAAACCGAAACTGAGTATGCGCGGTATTTATCAAGTATTACCCGCAGGAAGTCCCCCTGCTGAAATTTCCATCCAAACGTTGATAACGGCGCCAACCTGTTTTTGAAAACAACACATGTCTCTTATAAGTGGTTCAGCATTTAACTAAATGTGTACCTTGCCCATCCTGACGCCATTCAGCTTCTCCAAGGGTCTGTTTGGGACCAGACAAATTAGGGTTATATTTCTAGTCTTTCCTTTCGTACAGAACGTTTCTGAAACCTTAAACTTTAAGCCGATGCCTTAATCCTCCTAAATAATAGTATATTGTAATACGTATCTCGATAAGTGAACACTTATTAGAATAACACTTAACGAAAATAAAATAAATACTTCACTTCATCTTGGAACATTCAGAAATTAAAAGTATCCAGAGGGAATAGTTAACAATGATTAGTCCAATGGGCGATCGAGATTCTCGTGACTGTGCTGAAGAAGACATCGAGCAGTTAACCTTGTCGAAACGCGCCGTGTAAAACGATAGGAATAACCAAGCGAAGCGTGTTGACTTACGTCTCACGGTACTTGACATAAAAACAATGATGGCAATACGCCAAAACGAGCCAGGGGAAAAACGCGAAACTGTTGCTGTCAGGACAAATTAAAGTGCTTGTTATTATTAAATCGCAATAAATCAGTGTTGGGCGATGATGTATTTAAACAAATATAAACTAAATGTGGTGGATAAATTGTTTATTCCCTGGAAAAACTTGTATACATTTGCATTTTCCACTCTGCAATATAAATCTGATTGTATAGTTTTACTATCTGCCTTCTAGATTATGATGAGAGTATAATTTTCTCAAGATGACTTCTGACTCGTCTTCTTTCCGCTTGAGTGATTTAATATTTTGCGCTTCCGTCGTAAACTTGTGGTTTTATTTCGAGTAAATTTACCTTTCTGTTGTATATGAAATCTTAACGCGCTCGCGATCCTGGGCATCATATTTCCCACCACATCCTCTAATCTCCTTCAGTCTCGGGAGTACTCGCAGGTGACTGTTAGCAAGTGCTTCATCAGACCAGGTCGGGGCAAGTAAGTGAAAAGGGCCGAGCCGGGGGTACCAGAAAAAGCCAGGAGTTCTGCTCGTGTCTCTCGCAAACCCTTTGTACTCCCTTGGAGGTACTACAGCTAGAAAGTTCTGCAAGCAGCTCGATTGTAGTTTGCTGAAGGGATATTATGAATTTTGATGACCAGTGACTTTAGGTAGATCTTTTCATGATATCGATAGGAGCTTTGAGCAAGCGCACAGATAGGACTCCTGGCTCCGATGTGGGCTTCGTAATCCACTGCAACGGAAGATTTTGTTGACCTGTGACTTTAGGTAGATCCTTTCATGATATTGTCAAGAGTTTCGAGCAAGCGCACAGATAGGACTCCTGGCTCCGATGTGGGCTTCGTAATCCACTGCAACGGAAGATTTTGTTGACCTGTGACTTTAGGTAGATCTTTTCATGATATTGTCAAGAGTTTCGAGCAAGCGCACAGATAGGACTCCTGGCTCCGATGTGTGCTTCGTAATCCACTGCAACGGAAGATTTTGTTGGCCTGTGACTTTAGGTAGATCTTTTCATGATATTGTCAAGAGTTTCGAGCAAGCGCACAGATAGGACTCCTGGCTCCGATGTGGGCTTCGTAATCCACTGCAACGGAAGATTTTGTTGACCTGTGACTTTAGGTAGATCTTTTCATGATATTGTCAAGAGTTTCGAGCAAGCGCACAGATAGGACTCCTGGCTCCGATGTGGGCTTCGTAATCCACTGCAACGAAAGATTTTGTTGACCTGTGACTTTAGGTAGATCTTTTCATGATATTGTCAAGAGTTTCGAGCAAGCGCACAGATAGGACTAATGGCTCCGATGTGTGCTTCGTAATCCACTGCAACGGAAGATTTTGCACACATTTAAATAATAAAGCTACTGGTAATCTGTGACAAGTCGAGTACTAGAAATATCAAGTAATTTAAAAACTTGGAGAAAGAAGATCTTTAAAAGCAATTCTAGTATAAAAAGAAGAAGAGACTACAAAACCAGCAAAGGGTAAGGAAGATTGTAAATCTCCTTGCTCAATAAGTCAACACTATGGGGCGAGGTTTAGAACGATCTGTCTTGGAAGTAATTGCATGCAGAAGTAGATGCTAAGTTGTAACTTGAAGGAGTTTCTTCGAAATTCACCGACAAGATTTATAATGACAGTGCTAGGAATGGAAGAAAGCTATGATGCTTGACATATGGATTTAAGTTTGAACGGGTTCCCTGTTATGGTGTCAAACTTTCAGCCCATGCATTGAGACACGACAGTTTGTTACACCAGAAGATTTCTCACCTAAGTATTCTAAATGGTTTAAATTTTCTTCCTACTTAACAGTTGTTTCCTAAGTATATTTAATATTGAACATATTCCATTATTCAATATTAGTTCCCCTGCAATATTTGATATGATTTCATTTCTGTTCTCTGCAATGTTTGAAAAGTTCGTCCGCATTTCAGCAACTCTACATTTCAGATAAAGTTTTAAGAGTTCCTCGGCATTTCAGCTAAAGTTTGAAGAGTTCCTCTGCTTTTCAGCTAAAGTATGAAGAGTTCCTCTGCATTTCAGCTAAAGTTTGAAAGAGTTCCTCTGCATTTCAGCTAAAGGTTTTAAGATTTACTCTGCTTTCAGCTGCCGTTCAAAGTGTTCATCTCTGGTTCAAGGCGGTTTCTACCTTATAGGCTCGTTCAGACGTTTATCTGAAGATATCCACTACCTTGGGCTTTATAGCGAGGATTATGATAGAAATTCACACCATATTAGAATAAGAGAGAGATTTAAAGATGAATTGTATTAAATTGTTATGGAGAGGTTCGATATGTTTTTGGATGAGGAAGAGCTGAAATGCTTTAATCCAGAAGTAATGTTCCAATCCCGCCCTTATACTCTATCAGGGGGTTTAATATTTCTACCTTATTCATACCTATATTCGCATTTTTTCCTCTCCTTCTTAGGCGATCATAGTTCCCTAGGCTCATTCCCTTAAAACTAAAAACTATAAAAACAAAAGACCTCCTGATTTACAGAATGTACTGTCCCTTTCCACCGCTCGATCGCCTTAGAACTATTGAACAAAGGTGCGTTAAATACTTTGTTATAAAGGAAAGGGGAAGTAAAATATTTCAAAACCTTACAAAAATTTCAATCCTACAAAATAAGGCTATTTCTAATACTGTGGTGATATTTTAATCTCTACTGAAGATAGGCAGCCAATTCATGTGCGTCTTGCGACTAGAATTCGCCGATTATTCTGGATCTGTATCGTGGGCCTCACAACCCCCCGGTAACAACCACATTGGCAAGAACCTTCGAAAGAGTCCTCTTTGAGCCTTCCTGGTTACATCACTGCACGAATAGAACCGCTAATTTTGCCTACCTTTCATATGACACGGAGGATTAGCGATTGAGGACATTATTATTTCAGTGCTCTTGCGGCTAAATTAAACCGCCCTATCTTGCTCATGGCGGTTCTTGATCGGCTCCAAACTGCAATAGACCAAAGGGAATTATCTACATCCAGCGAACTCTTTGCCCCCACGAATCCAACCTCAAATTCTTGGGAGCTTGCCTAATCAGGATCAAGGGTTTGTTGCTAAGACCAGTGGTAGCAGTGTGTTCTTAGAGTAACGGCCTAATTCTAAGGCATAGACGGGGCACCGACAGACTCCTAGTCTCCGACCACTAAACTACTGATTCGCCCGCCGTTTCAGAACTACCAATGGAGAACTTTTCAAATGGTTTGGTTTTCCTTACAATCAGAAATTTTATCTCTGATCGGTTCGGTCCAAGTAGTGCCAACAGACCTTTATACAGCTTTGGTTGACCTTACCCAATGGCCGGACACTCAGAATCGAGACTTGGACTGGACGCAGGAAAAACTGCACTCAGCCGCCAACAACCTGCTCACTGGTCCTAGAGGGTAGGAGGAAGAGATATTGTCAGCGAAATTTCAACGGATTTGCTCAGCGTTCCTGACAGTGTTAGCTCCGTGCAACAGACACATACTTTACCGCAAACACTATAGATAATAAAATCCTCGTTTAGAAATAAGAAAATAAAGCGTGCAACTGAAGAAATATATTCACACAATATTAAAAAGTAAATATCCTATAAAATATACATGCAATATATTTGATACAAATTTATATATTCTGAATACAGTAATTCTCTTGCTGGCATAAAGTCGCTTTTAAGTTAAAGCACGGCGCTAAAGTCTTTACGGCCTGACGTAAACTTGCCAGTCTGGATAACCCGGGGTATAATTTCGATTTGAGCGCCACAAACTATATCCCCTCGATATTTTACACTCGATTCGTTTTATTTCCACTGAACCGAAATCGACAATATCGTTTGACTTGTGGGTTTAAATTTCTCACTTCGACGGTCTGGATATAAACTCCAGTGTTTAGAGGTAAAACATTCGCAGGCACTAAACACCGGCGGTAGTCGTACTGGCACAATGACGTCACAGTGTCGTGCAGTTTCTAGGTTGCCTCATCGTCAGAATTTCCTGTGTTAACGATAAATATGCAACCGTGGGGGTGGAATTGTAGGTTAAGTTGAATAGAATCACAAAATGGCGCCGACGGATTTTCTAGGAATTTTTCTGCTTAGTGAAATAATATTACTTTTTGAATGAAAATAATTAAAGGAAATAATGTTTTATAGCCACACCTTAAAGTTTTTTTTTTTGATTAATTTCATTTGCTAAGATTTATGTAAAAAATATTATTTAAGTGTTCAAATAGCTTGAGTAGGTAGACGTTAATTACTGGATAAAGAATTATTTTCCCATTTTTCTAATTCTAATTTTCCTGATAGAACCAGTACTAAATGTACCTTCTCTCTACATCTCCATCTTTATTCTAACTTTCCATTTCTACCCTTTTCCATTTCTTTTACAAACGCGGGATTTTCTTTCTTGGTTTTCCATATCTCGCAAATAAATACTTTAATATCACCATAAAGACAGCCTATTTTCTAAGCTACCATGGCGACCTCGATATTATGTACCTCTTTGGAAAGTAAAGATTAGCAAGAGCTTTTGAAATAGTGAATTTGTATCGAGTATAAGTCCAAAGCAGAGTACAGAGCGTTCACTTTTAAAGCGATAATCTAGTATGAGAAACGCACAGATAAAAAGAAAAGCACTCTGAATACAGGTGATATTAAAATAGCAACACATAACCTGTGGTTACAGGATATGTGGTGTATATTTTGGCATCTCTAGTAGACTAACTCTCTATCGGGGATTATACATTGGCATGTATATATATATATATATTTGTAGCTTTGCAACACTGTTTTTATATTCACTTATCACTTTCACTATATGTACTTAAACAAGAATTTTACTTGGTATTTATGCGAGTTAACTTTCAAAGATTGGTCGTATCTCCATCACCGGGCATCACTGACCGGGGGTTGTAGCAGTCTGTATATATATATACACACCTTTACACCCCCTGTAAGAAGAAGGGTGAGGAAGGGTAGAGAGAAATAGGTAGGGTTACGGAAGAAACATAATGATCCCCTTGTACTGGGAGTAGATGAAAATTATGTTATCGGATCCGTAGGGTCGTTAATCGTAACTATATCTGATCTTTATAGAGGATATAATAGGATGATCACCTGTTACCCCTCCTTGTAAGAAGAAGGATAATAAGGGTAAATGAGAATTATTAAATCTAAGGATGGGGTATAATGGACTCCTGGTACTAGGAATAGAAAAACGTTATGCCATCGTGTTGGTTTACCTGAAGCAGATCTACTTCCTGATTAAAGAGTGTTGTCTGCCAGCCACCCCAATATAGAGTGAAAATATACACATTTTAAAGTATTCATGTCTTAAAAATATGAGAAAACAGTAAGACGTTGTTAAGTGTTAGCTAATTACTGAGGATGGCGACATCGTTGCCGAAACTAGTATGAAGTAATAAACTAGATTGTTGTGAGATTTTGAGTGAATTCTTTTAATATTTAACGTTGTTAATTGTTCTCACTGATTCAGCTCTAATTTATTATACAGCAGCACCAGCATTTATAGGTATTTTTTTAAAGTTTAGGTGAGATTGAAATGTATCATTAGTTGTTAGCAACTGCATTTAACACCTGCCGGTAATAAATAATAATATTGAGTCTATATTTGTTTCATTTGTTAAACAGACGCACCCTATCACCGAAGACTTATCTGAGTAAGGTGTTTTAACAGCTGGTACTAGGTCTAAGCGTCGCCCAAGTGGATAGGAAAAGGTTGGAGGGTAGGAATAGTATCCATCTTGCAAACATTGGGCTTTGCACATCCTGTGAGTCATACGTTTGATGAACTCTAGGGTGATAAACATCCTTAACAGCACTAAACGTAATTCCAAAATGTCTTATTAGTGTGCCGATGTCTGGAGAAGCTGCTATTTGTGTTCCAAACTATATAAGTTACGTGAATATATATATTTTAGGCTAATTTTTTGTCAATTTTTGATAATTTAAACATTATTATCAAGTCGTAACGATAGTACAATTACCTAATATTTACGACTAAATTGCAATGTAATTGAGGTGCGCTCTTACTGTGGAAATTTAAATGTACCTCTGTCGCTCAGTCAAGACAATGTTTTTGACCAAGGTTAGTACAGTTTTTCAAATGCGAACTAGATGAAAACAGCGGAGCAAGATATAGGTCTGTTTCATAACTAGTAGAAGGCATTTCGAACTATTCGGTCCATTCTCTATATTTCATGATGAAACTTGAAATGCTTTTACCTATTTTTATAAATCCATGCTGTTCAGAATGCTCTTATTGCCCTATATTAAACTAAAAATGTTAAATATTCTACACATTGGAGCATTAAACTTGAAACGTGAGGAATTAAAATTTTTACATTGGTACATAGGCTACATCAGAAAAACAAGTAATATAAAAAAAATTATGTAAATTCGTACTGAGGTTAACAAAAAACAAAATTATTTTATTTACCCTAGAGCACTGTTTATGATATTTTGTGGTAACCATGGTAACAGTTTAAGGCTGTACAATGGAGGTTTCGATGACAACCAGACAGGGGAAAATATTCATAAAAATCTTTGAGAGATATACTTTTAGATACTGGAAAGTTGGCGCAGTGCCAAGTCGCTTTAGACTTCAAACATGAAGATTCTCAGTTCGAATCCGATTGGACCCCACAAATTTTATAATTTATTTATTGAATATATATTAGGGAAAACAGTATTATCATCAATTGCCATCCCCTATAAATTTAAAAAATGTATTTGAACTTGATTGGTTGAATAAAAACGTACTTTATTAACGATTGAAAATTTGTAGCAGATATATATATCAGGAAAGTTTGAGTTAATAGAAGGAATGTAATAAGGTTAGGTTATATCATGTTAAGTTAGGTTGGGTTATATTAAACCTTTGCTCATGTCGCATTAGGCTACATAGACCTAAGCGTTTAAATTAAAATAAAGTAGTTCTGCATCCCCACATTGATTCGTTTAAAAAATGGGAAAGGAAATGTAGTCAACTTTCACCGAGCACCTCTTTGATGTTTCTACTGTCATAAACGTCGGTTTTAAGAAGTTTTAGTTTGAATGTTTTTTTTGTGTCATAATTACATATTTAGAAACTTAATTGGCTCTTTAGTTGGTAGTTTTACGCCATTAACTTATAACTTGTGTTTACTACTTTGATGTCAACATGTTTTATTCCTGCTTTTCAAACTTTCACGTTACGTTCCAAGATTTATAGTTATTTAAAGTGAAATAAAAGTAAGTACGGATCGCCTATTTCGATTTAATGTCTTTAAATATAAAAAGAAGATGTAAATTATTTTTGCGGTATGAAAAATCTACCAAAATATTTTATAACGGGCCAAAATATGAGCTTGTGAGCAAAGGTAATAAAAAGTAGGAACGCGTTTCAATGGAAATGTCTCCATCAGTGAGTAAAACTACCCAAAATTCAAAACTATTATTAGAATCAATTTTGGACTTAGATTGTGTGATTAGCTTATAGTGGTATAAATATGTAGGCTATCCATAATAACACATAGGTAACTGTCAGAACAATATTTTCAAGCTTTTAATGTGGAACATGTTTCGGCAATTGTACTGCCATCATCAGGGATTGAAAACAATAAATACAAATTCAAGGTCAAACTTAAAGTAATAAGGCGTACTTAGGTTTATAGTTTGCTTGAAGCACTTTGAGTTATTAATAGTTTCGCATGCCTTGAATAGAATATTCTAAAAATTGAGCTTTTTTTTATGAAGATGGTAGTAACTTTAGAATTTGTCTGCTTAACAGTATATTGAGACTTTGTCAATAACGTAGGCTAATAGAAAAACAATTATTAATTTTGAGTGATTTATTTTTAATTATTGCTGTTGTCGTATTTCAAAAAGGACAGTAAAGGATGAATAGTGAAGCTTTTGGTAATTTTCACTGTTGAAAATGTTTATTAAAAGCTATGTATTTTGTGATAATTTTCACCTGTTTGTAGGATTTTGTATTTTAAATGACTTTTTAGGGACGACATTTCTATGCCGTGAGTTTAATTGTGTAGAGGAAACTATATAGTCTGCTAGCCGAACTTGGAACAGTCGCCACCCGGTTTCCCAATACTTCTTGAGGCGGCGTATCTTTGGAACAATGAACTGTGGAACAGCCGAGTCCGATTTTTGGAACAGAAGCGCCGGAAATACGGCTCTCAACATCTTATAGGTTTCTAATAACGATTATCCGCGCCGTCATCTGTCACGGTGTTAATCCAGGACTTCGGACCGTGACGTCGGGATGACAGTAGACGAAACAATTGTAGGCACGTCAGCCAGGCTGTTCAATGAAAACGCCAGGTTTCCTAAGCCTTCTGAATGGTGATCATAAGCGTACACCCTTTAAAAAAACGTAGAGCAATTAAAATTATAACATAAATTCTCTATCAATTTGCCCCTTTCTTGCGTTCACACTATTTAGGTTCAGAAATTAGTTTTAGCAATTTTCATTCCTAACCTAAGGTTAATTGTAACTCCAATTAAAATTACATTGTTAGATTTTAAGTTTACTTTTCATTTGTTAAAAATAAAACAATTTAAAAACATAAAAAATATCAGTCAGCCAGTTCCCTCTGAATTTAAATTGTCCTCAGCCATGACACCAACTATCTTTCCAAATGGAACGCCTTTTCTTTTTACACGTCCAGATCATGTATACCCAATTTTCAACTAGTGTTAAACGATTCAGATGATCAAACTCCTCCTTCCATCAGTGGGTGATTAAATTTATCAATTCTTTTCTTTTTCATTTAAGAACTTAGAAATAAAAATAAAGCTAAATTATTTTGACCCTTTTAGTAGAACGTTTGGATGGATTGTTCCAATTTTAAGATGTAACAATAACATATTTATTCTGATCTTACCATGTAGCTGTTACTTTTTGCTGTTCCAGTACTTGAATCTTTCACTGACTGGAATTCCATATGGACAACTCTTACGTCACTGACAATAAAATCAATGCTTAGAATACATTTCTGAGTTACTCTTTATGAATTCAAATTTTGTATTGGTTATTCATATAAAAATTGTATAATTCTGTTATTTTTGTGTAATCACAATGTATTTTTTATAAACAGATTTGTCACGTCGCCAACTTTGGGTAATTCCGCTTTGAGTTTCATTGATTAATAAGAAATATTAAAATTATAATAATTATTATTATATTATATGCGCCAATTCAGAAGTTATAATTGTTATATTATTTATATTAATGTGTGAATTTTCATACTTAATTTAACTTAAAAATACATAATTCGATAAAAGCTTACAGCTAAAGCCTATCTCTCAACCGATCGCATTTTGTACAGGTTCTTCCGTACAGCTTCTGTAACTGTTTGTACTTGTTACTTTGAGGACCATACAAGTCCTTTGGCAATTACTAGAAGGCACCAATGTGGCAACCATACTGTCGGACACACTTATTTACATTTCTCCCGAGTGTCGTGCTTTTACTGCCCAGGCGCAGGCAAGATCTTATCCTATGCTTTACTGCAAACGACGCAACTTTTTGCCAATGGTCTAGGCCTACTACACGTCCGATTTATAAATTCCCTGCCTTTTAACATTTCCAATTGCTTTCGATGTAATGAAGGCTATCTGTACGCATTGGAGGTAGCTTTCGTAAAGCTGCAATGGGTATTTTTGAAGTGTGAACGTTTTTAGTCGCGTCTATATTTGAAGGGAATATTATTTTAAATTAGGTATGACTGTGTTTTGCATAGGAGAAAAATCATCTCATCCCTCACAAAACGCTTTTATATTTTTGCTTACATTAAGTGATAACACATGACTTCATGCAACAGCTGATTTTATGTTATAGGTTATGTTGTAGAACAACTGTAATACGTAGGTTATGTTACTTTACACACACTTGTAAATTGTCACAGTTGACTATAGTAGCACTTACTTTATATTCTTGAGGAAGTCCTTTTTTTGGCAGATGTGTTCCACTCAGATCGTTACTCTCTGAGTTGACAATGGGACACATCTCCCGAAACGGCCGTCCTCAACAATATAAAGTAAGTGCTACTATAGGCAAGTGTAACAATTTACAAGTGTTTTTAGTTAAAAACTAGTAGCTCACGCGAAGATGGAATCAACAAATATATAGAACAGACCTATTACAGCCGTTACTCTACGTCTCCAATATCCAATTCTTCCTGGCCTTATCCTCTTCTATGCTTTTTGCAGTAGTTGCTTCGTAGATTCCATCACGCCAACCTCTCGTGGCCTTCCTCTCTTCTTTCCTCTGGGAGATCCACCCTAGTACTTTTCGAGGCCATCTGTCTTCTCCTATCCTCTTTACAAACCCAAACCATGCCAATTGTCTTCTCTCTATATCCTCCCTACTTTTATCTATTTCTATATCGTTAAAAGTTTTTTTCATTTCTGACCCTTACCGCAGCTTGGTCTTAAATAGTCCATTTCCATCGTCATTAATTTGTTATTATTAACTTTTTTTATTGTATATTAAGAAGTGAAAATGTTATTAAATATTTTAATCGGTTAATAAATACTATAATCTATTTATATTTCGATATTGCTTACTAAAATTATTTTAGATACTAATAATCAGTTATATATATATTTATTCCAATTTTTTTAAATAAAAGCTTTCTAAGGCGCGTCTGACAGTTTTTAAGAACCGTTGACACTTCAACTGACCAGAAGGTTGGTTATCAGTTACTGAGGTCCGATCGTTTTGAACTGTTCTATAGCACGGTCCAGCTAACCGTGCGCTTGCTCACTCCAGCTTTCTTGTGTACTACCACTTCTGAAAACATGTTACATTTCAGAATGATCTATAGACAGCTTCTGCATCCGATAAGTCTACACATATTACGTGCGGGCCACGTAACCGTGAACTTGTCCTTGAAAGATTGACGTAGGGGAGACGGTGGGGAAGTAGAGGGACAGTACAAAAACTTGTCAAAACACTCACGGTAATTATAAAACTACCAGTCTCATCAGTTTCCATACAAATGCGTTGCTGATCGTAACCTTCTGTAATTATGCGATGACTGATCATTTCTTACATAAAGCAGTTGATTTATAGCTTACCTTTGAATAAGTAACATGCTTTCCGAAGTGGTAGTCTCTCAAGGCCAAGTTCATGGTTACGGGGTCGCACTACAAGTTAGTTTTTTGAGTGTCCTTATTATGTATGTACGAAAGTAATTCAACGCAGCCTCCACCTCGTCTCGCTTATTGCGAACTGTCAAGGCCAAGTCTCCGGTTAAATGGTATCGACTATACCTATTTATAAAAGCTTCCACGGCTCATTCAACTTTCACTTACTATAAAATCATTTGAGAAAAATGTTTGCCAGTTTTTCATCCTTAAAAAACGTATCAATGAACGTTGACAATTAATGTGGAAACCTGAAGTGGAAATGCCATTGGCTATTGCAGTTTTGAGGTTATAAACAAAACAATTTTAATATTATAATAGTTGTCTCAATGTTGCCAACATAAAGTCCTAAAATTACCAAACGCCTCCCACAAACTGCTTCGTAACTACATCAATTTGTCTGTTTAGTTATTGAATGACATTCGTAGTTACGTTTATTTATTAAACGCTATTTGAAAAAATTAAAAAGTAAAATGTAGAAATCTATAAAGTTATAGCGTTAAATAAGGTTATAGAGCCTATGGTTTTCCAAATTTCGAGTCTTTATTATAGGAATTAGAGTATATAATAATATTTTGGGAACATTGAACTTTTTACAACTTTTATAAAGTCATGTCACGAGATCTTCGGTAGCGCCTAACAAAGTCTATTTTTCGACTTCCGAAATTGGTTTTCGACACTTTTCACTATAAAGACGCCGGGAGCATGATTTACTGCCTCATCTAGCATTGTGATAACGTCATTTTAGTTGACGGCTTTTGGACCATCTCCATTTCTCAGAACTATTTATGCATCTCATTACGGGATGCATTAATAGTTTTCAGTGATTGATATGACCTGAAATGAGTCAACTAAAACAAATGATATTAAAATGTTAGCTTAAGCAGTAAATAAATTTAATGATCACGTTTGTGTCAATAGTAGCAGTAATTGAGATTATAATAAAACTTATATTTTCCTATAATTCGGAGAACCCACGTTATTTTCAAAATACGGTTTTTTGTGATTCTTTAGATGTAAATACGGTTTTTTGTGATTCTTTAGATGTAAATACGGTTTTTTGTGATTCTTTAGATGTAAATACGGTTTTTTGTGATTCTTTAGATGTAAATACGGTTTTTTGTGATTCCTTAGATGTAAATACGGTTTTTTGTGATTCTTTAGATGTAAATACGGTTTTTTGTGATTCTTTAGATGTAAATACGGTTTATTGTGATTCTTTAGATGTAAATACGGTTTTTTGTGATTCTTTAGATGTAAATACGGTTTTTTTGTGATTCTTTAGATGTAAATACGGTTTTTTGTGATTCTTTAGATGTAAATACGGATTTTTGTGATTCTTTAGATGTAAATACGGTTTTTTATGATTCTTTAGATGTAAATACGGTATTTTGTGATTCTTTAGATGTAAATACGGTTTTTTGTGATTCTTTAGATGTAAATACGGTTTTTTGTGATTCTTTAGATGTAAATACGGTTTTCTGTGATTCTTTAGATGTAAATACGGTTTTTTGTGATTCTTTAGATGTAAATATGGTTTTTTGTGATTCTTTAGATGTAAATACGGTTTTTTGTGATTCTTTAGATGTAAATACGGTTTTTTGTGATTCTTTAGATGTAAATACGGTATTTTGTGATTCTTTAGATGTAAATACGGTTTTTTGTGATTCTTTAGATGTAAATACGGTTTTTTGTGATTAATTAGATGTAAATACGGTTTTTTGTGATTCCTTAGATGTAAATACGGTTTTTTGTGATTCTTTAGATGTATTACGGTTTTTTGTGATTTTTAGATGTAAATACGGTTTTTTGTGATTCTTTAGATGTAAATACGGTTTTTTGTGATTCTTTAGATGTAAATACGGGTTTTTGTGATTCTTTAGATGTAAATACGGTTTTTTGTGATTCTTTAGATGTAAATACGGTTTTTTGTGATTCTTTAGATGTAAATACGGTTTTTTGTGATTCTTTAGATGTAAATACGGTTTTTTGTGATTCTTTAGATGTAAATACGGTATTTTGTGATGCTTTAGATGTAAATACGGTTTTTTGTGATTCTTTAGATGTAAATGCGGTTTTTGTGATTCTTTAGATGTAAATACGGTTTTTTGTGATTCTATAGATGTAAATACGGTTTTTTGTGATTCTTTAGATGTAAATACGGGTTTTTGTGATTCTTTAGATGTAAATACGGTTTTATGTGATTCCTTAGATGTAAATACGGTTTTTTGTGATTCTTTAGATGTAAGTACGGTTTTTTGTGATTCTTTAGATGTAAATACGGTTTTTTGTGATTCTTTAGATGTAAATACGGTATTTTGTGATTCTTTAGATGTAAATACGGTTTTTTTTGTGATTCTTTAGATGTAAATACGTTTTTTCAAAGCCTTCTATTATTTTACACTTTTCTTATCTTATCCAAATTTTCAATCGTTAATAAAATACATTTTTTTTTAGAAAACTAGTAGTGTTTAAACTACTTGCAGTCTATTCAAATGTTAATTAAATTTAATGAATTAATTTTAGTTTTATATTGGAGAAAAACTTTTCACAAAACGGACAAGTTTGTAATTTTTAGTATAATTGTATGCTAAATGGGTGACTTTTAGGAATATTTTAATCTAATTGCTTTGCTTTTGAAATAACTTTAAGCTAATCTTGTAAGTTTGAGGATAAGTTTTAGTATTGTGGGTAGCTTTGGAGTAATTTCAACCTCATAGCTTTACTTTTGAAATAACTTTAAGCTAATCGGGTAAGTTTGAGGATAAGTTTTAGTATTGTGGGTAGCTTTGGGGTAATTTTAACCTCATAGCTTTACATTTGAAATAACTTTAAGCTAATCGGGTAAGTTTGAGGATAAGTTTTAGTATTGTGGGTAGCTTTGGAGTAATTTTAACCTCATAGCTTTACTTTTGAAATAACTTTAAGCTAATCGGGTAAGTTTGAGGATAAGTTTTAGTATTGTGGGTAGCTTTGGAGTAATTTTAACCTCATAGCTTTACATTTGAAATAACTTTAAGCTAATCGGGTAAGTTTGAGGATAAGTTTTAGTATTGTGGGTAGCTTTGGAGTAATTTTAACCTCATAGCTTTACATTTGAAATAACTTTAAGCTAATCGGGTAAGTTTGAGGATAAGTTTTAGTATTGTGGGTAGCTTTGGGGTAATTTTAACCTCATAGCTTTACATTTGAAATAACTTTAAGCTAATCGGGTAAGTTTGAGGATAAGTTTTAGTATTGTGGGTAGCTTTGGGGTAATTTTAACCTCATAGCTTTACATTTGAAATAACTGTAAGCTAATCGGGTAAGTTTGAGGATAAGTTTTAGTATTGTGGGTAGCTTTGGAGTAATTTTAACCTCATAGCTTTACATTTGAAATAACTTTAAGCTAATCGGGTAAGTTTGAGGATAAGTTTTAGTATTGTGGGTAGCTTTGGGGTAATTTTAACCTCATAGCTTTACTTTTGAAATAACTTTAAGCTAATCGGGTAAGTTTGAGGATAAGTTTTAGTATTGTGGGTAGCTTTGGGGTAATTTTAACCTAACAGTTTTAATTTTGAAATCATCTTAATTAATTTTAATATAGTTTGGTGACCAGGGTAAAATAACTGAGTAATACTTGAAATTATTTTTAGCTAAATTGGGTGACTTTTAAGAGAAGTATAAAAACTATACACGGGTAAAAATGAAAAACAAATTTATATTGGCAACGAACGTAAACACTGAACATGTTCAAGGATATACTGAAGTAAAGGAAAATTATCTCGAAAAGAGAATATTTTATAACTGGATACATATGCTGAGGTAAATAGATTTTTTCTTGACAAATTAGGCCAGTCAGGAACCTTATCCTTTAACAGGAAAGTTTTGTATAAGACCAGAATTGATTCCATTTCTAAATGCAATTGTTTACTTTTAAATTGTCGAACCATAACAAAGAAGCCACCGTATATTTCAATAGCAACTGGAATAGACAGAAATTGCTTATGATCCGAACGGTTCCACGTGTCTGGCTTCGTGTGAAGAACTCCCAACGCGTCGTACCTTGGACCCAATCCAACATCACTTCCTCTTAAACCCGCTTTACCTAATATCTCGCATTTAATGCCTGTATTAATGTTTATCTGGTAAAGGAAAACATTTTAATGGCTTCCATCTGGAAGTTTATACATTATTGTTTTATTCTGAAAGATTTATGTTAAAAAAAGACCGTGGGTAAATTGATAGTGTTCCCCACTGCCAGTCTCTAAGTAAGTGTTCTTTGTACACAAATCTTCTGAGTTTTCAGCAAATTCTATCTTGTCCGCAGTTATGTGTACTCTGATAGATCCAAAGAGGTACCTAGATGGTTCTGTTAGACGGAGGATATCCGCATTGCGTAGCTACAGTGTATGGCTTCCATAAAAAGGGTATAAGATTCCTGTTGACACCTAAATGACGTATTAATCACTGTGGGACTGTAAATCTGGCATTGCCATACAGTAGCCTAATGGATTCGATTTCCTCAGTGACGTCATTAAACAGGAACTTAAATTATCTAATTCTACCTGTTGCACTTTATGACCGCGAAACAGTGTCACCGTGAATGAAGAACACATCTAGTCCCCCCCCCCCATAAAATACTGTATCAAGATATAAACTTTAATGGAATGACTAAGCTTATATATTGCTTAACGTAAAGAGGAAGTTTCCTGTAACCAGAAAGAAAGATACAGAAATTGACGAAACCTTTTTTTCCTAACACTGATATGTTCAATACATTAGGAACAAATTAAATGGTCGAACATCCAATACACACGAGCAAACACTCCCAGCTGCTTTCCATACCCAATAGTGAGTTAAAACCAGTTAATTTTGATTGTCAAGACAAACACGTGGTAAATTGACTCTTTAAAACCACTGACCAAAAAAAAAAAAATGACTTATAATTGCTGCTAGTCTCACACCCTAATTTTTTGTTGTTAAATACTAAAGGATTACTCCTTAACCTAGATTTCATTCGTTTTTACACAATTTATTTAAAAAACATTTTAAACTACACACAAATGATTATAAATGTCAGAAACCATAACTTTAAAACTTACATTACAAACATAACCTCACTTTTACAGACACCAACGAAAATAGTTTCCAAAAAACGATATGTTACTTAAATGAAACCTCTTAACCACAAATAACTTTCTTCCTTTATTTAAAACCTTATGTACATTTCGATTGCATAGCAATCATCCTCAGAAGTAATTTACAATGAGGTATTTTCATTGTAAATTATCTCTGAGGATGATTGCTATGTAATAGAAATGTACATAAGGTTTTAAATAAAAGAAGAAAGTTATTTGTGGTTGAGAGGTTTCTTCTATTTAATGTTAAACATTACGCCACAGTTGTTTTATACAGTTACTAGTATATGTCACTGCATTAGAATGTAGTTATGTTACAAATAACAACAAAAGATAAAAAAGGTATCGTAACGCTAGCTAACCGATTGCTGAAGTAAGGAGCGGCCTACATTTCCCTCGGAACACGGAGGACCCTTTGCAAACAGCGTACATGATTAGATTATTTTAGGATTTTTTTCGGGCAAAATCTATTTTAATCATATACTTTGTAAATATATTATAACTAATTGCCGAATTGAACGGATGGTCTTCACTTTCTTGCTCATCCAACAACATTCGTACGTTGAGGCTTATTTGACTGCCTTACGATAGTTAACTTAATTTTGTTTTGTTTTTAACCAAACTTATTCTCATAGAATACAATACTGAACAGTCTGTAACGGGGACTACTTCAAATGAAAAAAATACAACTAACCAAAATGTATGCACACAATTTACGCAACCTTCAACTAACCAAAATACGCGACATTCAAATAATCGTAAGTGCACGGACTTCAACTAACCAATGTGCACGCACTTCAAGTAACCAAAGTACACGGACTTCAACTGAAAGAAATGTTGCGGGTTATAGTTTTGTCGTTCTGCAGACGTTCATCGCACAACCTGAAATTAATAAATGGGAAGTAATATTTCTATAAATATCTAAACTTATTAGTTTTTATTATTACCTTATTTCTCAAAATGCTACGGTTTAACTTTATCGTTGTTAAAGTAAATGTAATGCAGCAATATTATTCGTTTTTATTAGACCATAGTTCGTAAAGTATCCTATCATAATAGTAAATAGTGGGAACGGAAATAAGATAACCTGCAATATTTCTTTCAGTTGAAGTCCGTTTACTTTAGTTAGTTGAAGTCCGTGCACGTTGGTTAGTTAGAGTCCGTGAACTTTCATTTAGTTGAAGCTCGCTTATTTTGGTTAGTTGAAAGTTGCGTACGTTTTGGTTAGTTGAATTTTGGACATTTGAAGGCTACTCTTCTGTAATGTAATGTAATATTACAGTGCTCAGTTTTATTAAGAAAGAATGGCTTTGTTTAGTTGCATGAATGTGGATAAGTCGAGGCTCAGTTATTTTTCCAAATTTAAACCCTATTTACGGTTTGCTACATTAAAAATACTTTTTTGGTCTACACAATGTACTTTTACCTGTGCCAAGTATTTCATTTCGAGACTTTTTAATTTTTCAAAACCATCACAGAAACCTCTGAAATTATACGGAATGTTTGAGGCGAACGTTTAGAGACGGCGAAGGAGGCTCGCCGGGGCCCTACCACTAGGTCTTACCCTTGCGTCCCCTACATGCAGTGATCATACAATCCTTGTTTGGACGTCCCTAGCGAATCAATCAGTGCGGCCAGATGTAAACACTTCCAGCTTCCGAACTTATTACACGCAGCGTCTGTTTTTGTTATTGTCTGAGAGCTGGCAAGATCTTATCGGATGCTTTACTGCAAAGAGCCAGCGTCATGCCAAACCATTTCAACCCGACAAAAAACCTCCGAGACGAACAAACCTGGGTTTGTTTTTCAATGTTTTGATAAATCTACCGTTCGCTGTAGCATTTACGGTTTGTCTTATTTTTTACAATAAAACCTACGATATAGTCAAAGGAAACCGGAAAAAAGCCAAAAATAATTTCTTGTTCATTAGCTCAATATTGTAGCCCACCCCACCTTATTAAAATTGATTTTATTTTACCTAAAGGCTTCGTACGATATTGATATATTTCTGAAACAATTATTTAGCTCAAGTTTTTTGAGTACTCTTGGCGCGCTTCATTTCGAAAAATTGTTCAAAGGAAATTCTTCGAGTAAGCGTTACGCTAAGATTGTACGTTCTAATGTATCTGTGCAATTGTATGTGATAATATACAGCTTTATATACACCACATAATCTGTGGTTTATGCATCTATTTTAGTTATAACATATGATTCCTTACATCAGCTGCTTTTATGTTATATAGGTTATGTTATAGAACAGCTGTTTTATTACGTAGGTTATGTAACTTTATGTATTGTACATTATTAGGTTAAAATGTTATTATTACATATTTTTTATCGGTTAATAAATATATTTATTTTATACTTCAATGTACCTGACTAAAATTAATTTAATTTAGTGATAATGAGTTATGTATTTTATTCCAAATTTATAAATAAAAGCTTCCTTAGGTGCGTCCGATGCTTTTTAGAACCGGTTTCAATTAAATTCGTCGAGTAATATTTTTATTCTGCAATATTTTCAAGATCTAATAAAGCTTTTTTATTAGCTACATTCTTTCATTACTAGCTACAATAACTATAATGCATTAAAACCTCTAACAACTACATTTTTCAAATGAAGTATTTACTTCTGTCGGCTCTCTCCATTGTCTACCACATTAATTTTATTATTAATATTATTTTTAATCTACTTATTTTGTGGTTTTTAGACTACTCACTACCTGGCTATTTTTGCCAACGAAGGATAGGATTAAACAAGCGACATAAAACCGGATGTATAGCTGTTCACTCGTAAGCTGGCGGGCGATGGATAGCTAACAAAAAGTTAGCCCTATTCAAAAACATTGGTTATTGTAGTGCGTGTTGCATCAAAGGCCATCGCTAAGAAATTGCAGGCGTTGCGGCCGTTTAGAAAACTGATATAAGTAAATTTGCTGAAAACTTTAAGTAAATGATCTGGTTAAAATGAGAAATCAAATAAAATATTATTTATAGGGCCCTTTCGGCTTTGTCGAACATACATTATTGTAATATAAATACTATACCTTATATAATAATGTTTGTGGAAAGGTCTTCTGCTTCCTCGTCCTATGCTCACCCTTCGAGGCCACAATAATCTAATACACCGAAACTATACACCGGGATATACATGCTACTTTCGGGAAATAGCTGAGTAACAGTGGTTTTTAATTACAAAAATAGTACAGTCAACTCCCGATTATCCGCATTACGCTGCTGCCCTTGTGTAATTTTAAAAAAATCCTGATTTCAATTGGACGAAACATCTCACGGCGAGGACATTTTGGCACGAGCTACTGAAGCTGATGAAACACGAGACAATGAAGGGGGGGGTACCTTCCTTCAGAGCCAAGGATCGGTCACGTGTCAGTGTTTAGTATACTGAAGGGCTTTAGGAATACTAGAAGAGCAGGATGACAGTACCAAACCAGATGAGTTTGTTTCACGTTTTTTGCAATTGCAAATTAAAAGGAAATGCTTTTTTACAAAAACAAAAGCAAGTAACAGACTATTTTAAGAAACCTTAAATACGTACGAGCATATGTTCAAATATGTACTCAAGATATACTAGTAGTATGTAGGCCTACGTGCATACATACTCTACTAATGTTTAGTAATAGGAGTATATAGTAAAATGTATTCCATTTGTACACTGTAATATCTGTTTTTATTAAGCCTACATGTCTGGAATATACTGTGCAAAACGGTAAATAACGAACACCGTATTATTTACGTCATTTAGATACCAATTACTACCTTGTACTATAAAGCATTTGAATGCGTTCGCCGGCAATACCGCGGATAATCGGGAGTTGATTGTAACATTATTAACAAATATATCTGCAAAATGTAAAATCGAAAGTTTTTAGAATCTATTTTGTGATTACAATAAGGTGACCATGAATATCATTTTAACATGATTTTCTTACAGACACATGATAATGCCTATCTCACCATAGAAGATGTTTGAAGCATAGCTAGAATACAGATGCTGGCAACCGCGCCCAATACAAAGACTACAAACCTACTTAAAAACTATTCAAAATAATAAAGAGCACAAACAAACTAAAACATGAACGATAGAACATTAACCTTGAAACATAGAACATAAAAACCAGGCCCACGTGTTACAAACATTAGTTACATAAAACGAAGCTAAAAAACTATGATATTTTAACAGCTTACGTAACATTTTTAATTAAAAAAAATTCATTTAAATCAAGCTTTTTAAAAACAGGCTTATATTTTTAAAGTAACTCTAGAATATTTATGACGACCCTGTAGTATATTTACGTCGCCCAATTTCCATTTGTTTTGATATAGTACTGTATAGTCTGTATATTAATTTATATACAATAATTTTATTGATATGTGGGTTTGATAATTGTATTTGCTGTAAATAGACGCTATTTAATTACAAAAAATTAACAATAGCGATTCATTGTTAACGTGATAACAATAGACATGGTAAACGGGGCCTAGTTGTTACTGTATTTTGAATCTGATTTTCCAGTAACATCTAAGATTTACGTACTGTTAATGCTAAGAGCTTCTGTAGGTAAATCATCGCAC
Source organism: Prosapia bicincta (assembly GCA_036971475.1). Classification (NCBI taxonomy): domain Eukaryota; kingdom Metazoa; phylum Arthropoda; class Insecta; order Hemiptera; family Cercopidae; genus Prosapia; species Prosapia bicincta. The sequence goes on along the minus strand of JBAIZL010000003.1, from coordinate 7,275,917 downwards.
ATTTCTAACGCTTATCATTATACACTCGGCACATCTCAGGTTTTACCTCAGAGACACGGTAAATGTTATCTAACCTAAGCTAACCTTAACTTACCTAGCAGGCTCGTTGCCAACAAGAAAAATGATGAAGAAATACTCATTGTTTTATTCCCAAAACCAACATTTACCAACCGTCATATAACAAAATAGCTCCCAAACTCTAATGGTAAAAGTCCGAGATATTTATAAAATCCATACATTACGAACTCATTTCGGTAAAATCTAAGCTTTTCCAATATACGGGCTTTTGCAATAACATATACACTGCAAACTGCAACAGAAAACAAGGCGATGTGTAGGCAATGTAACGTCAATGGTAACAGTAAAACTATTGAAGCTTGAAAGAAATTTATTGCAGTTTTTACTGGTTCAAGTTGTATTCCAATAATCACTATTCCAAAACAACACAGATTTTCTAAAGTTACAAAGTAATATTTGTTTCATTTTAAACTGATTAATCGAAAGGATTGGGAACAATAGGTAAGACTATGGTAGAATCGTAAAAGGCCATAGTCTGAGATGTAGAGAACAGTGAACAATAGGTTTACATAAAGGGCATACAATGTTATATAAAGGGACATGGAACATAAAGGCCAACAAAAGGGTCACATAAAGGGCTGTAAAAGGCAACAAAAGGATCATAAAAGAGAACAAAAGGATCGTAAAGAGCAACAAAAGTCATTTAAAGCGTTACAAAGAACAACAAAAGAGCACATGAAATGTTACGTAAAAGACTAAAAACCATCACACAAATGGCAACAAAAGGTCATATAAAAGTAATAAAGGGCAACAAAAGGTATTACAAAGGACTACAAAGGGCAACAAAAGAGATATATAGGGCAATAGTGGTTGTTATAATGGGTTATAAATAACGACAAAGGTAACATAAAGGGCGATACAAATCAATAAAATGGTCACACAAAGGGTTGTAAAGCGTTACAAAAGGACATTTAAAGGACTATAAAGGACAACAAAAGGTCAAATCAAATGTTATAATGGCGACAAAAATGTTATAAAGGGTAACAATAGGTCATAAAAAGAGGAGAAAACGTTCACATGAAGTTTTATAAACAGCGATGGAATTATTATAAAGAGCAACCAAGGCACTAAAAGGGTTATAAAATGCATCTAAATATCATATAAAGGGCATCGAAAGGGTCAAATAAAGAGTTATAAAGGGACGCAAAAGGATAACAAAAGGTTATGAAAGAGATATAAAGGGCGAAACATTCATGTATAAGGACAAAATGGTCACAATAAAGAATGCACCATGGAAGGGTCATGCTTACTTTAATCTTTACTGTGGGTACACCAAGGTGAAGGGAAGTATATATAACAGTGTACGTAGTAAATATACGATTACAGATAGTACATTAAGGAATGACTATTAATAGGGGGATATTATGGTATCAAGTGAGCAGAGTTGCCTACCTGCAGGCGTAGAGATGTGTCTACTCGATATATTGTAGATTATGTAAAACTATTTCTGTAATTTTCAATAACGTTTCGAAAATGTAGACATTTTCCATGCTAAAGGTTAACTTTTTATTTTTCAGAAGAGTCTGACCACACCGGCACTTTCCAGAACTCATTCCAGCTTCAGTCTCATCACGTAAGTAATGAAAAAACTTGTTCTAACCACATCAACTATTCACGTTACAAACTTTTCTCACTTCATAACAGAGAAACTTATCAGGGACTGTTTAACTTCGAAACTTTGTAATGGGCTCTCTTAGTTAGAATTTTATGGTTTATGTTTGGACTATGCATAAAAAACATTTGTATGCAGTAGTTCAGATAGTCGTTTGAAACTTTTTCACTTTGCAGCTAAAAAAAAATTGTTATGGATTGTGTTTTTTAGGCATTGTGTAAGGCGAACCGCCCCTCTTTCGTGACGACCTCTCCATTTTATATGCCTATCAAACCGTGTTGATCTTTCTGTACTTTGGGACTATAAGAAGGTTATATGTGTTACATGGTGGGGATCTCGCCCCCGATGCATCACGGTCATTGGGCTGTGCGAAGTACCCTTTATAAAGCATTCGTTTACATGAGCCTTCCAGGCTGAATAATAGACACTAGATACGTCTATAAAAAATTCTAAAACTGTCGTAGCATTTTTAATGAAGTTGAAAAAACACCTTTAAAATACAAGTTTTCAAGTAAAAAAATATACATTTCGGGTTCTAGTATCTTACTTTTTACCCCTGAGTAACTGGGAAACACACCTGATCTTCTTAACCCTTCTTCTGACAAGGGGATGCAAAGAGTACACACCTGATCAGCACGGTGAAAGTAGGCCTACTTTGTATAAGTAGCAATGCTCAAGGGATGATGTAAAGTACCCCTTTGCTCCAAATCGATATTGTTATCTTTGTTATTAAAAAGAATAAAATAGAATTTATTGATTAAATGAATCCTAATTATTGTAGGCGACGAGTAGTTACAAAAGAAAAACTAACCTTTTTCAAAAAAGTGATTTCATGTCGTCTTACGTGACTGGTATGCTGGTGCTTGTGACAACAGTACTTGTGGCAATAAATAGACTGAGAGTATCTCTTCTACAGTTGTTACAGGACCTTCTTCTATACACGATACAGCACCAGGGATAGATCAAGGGCGTTCAACATCTCTCTCTCTCTCTCTTTCTCCGGTCCCCACGTCAACAAAATCTTATACACCTGTAACAGTAGGAATAGCTCCAGAACAAATCCGGCCTTATGCAAACGCAGGAGAAAGAAAAATAGTCACTAAAGGAAAAAGAAAGAGAAAATCAGCCATATTGACAGATATGTATGTATAGGATGCCCTAAGGGCAGAACAAGAGGCTGCTAAGAAACAGAAAACTGTCAGAAATTCACAGTCTAAAGGGTTGGCAAAACAAAATAAATCTAATAAGAAAGAGAAACTTGTGAAGGGAAAAAGAAACGAGCTATGAAGCCGAAGAATAAGGAATGTTTATGACTATATTGCTTATCGCCGTTTAGTAAAAGTGAGCCAGTGGATCCAGTGAACAGAATGTTTACTTTTGCACATGAAAAATGTACTAGATGACGAGATTTATTTTTCAAATGTACTAATTGTGACTTGTGATGATTTAGAATAGGTTTATCTAATTAGGTTTATTTCTTGGTGAATGTATGTGTTATTTTTAAAATAAAACAAAAGTTGAGAATTTTAGGGCGATCAGCAAATTTGACTATTTTCGCCTATAGGTATAAACAAGGCAGGGACATTATAACCCTGATAGAGGATACAGGGGTGATCATAGCTTCCCATATTTTAATTAGACCTACTGATTTCTAGGAGTCAGGGAATTTACGGCCACGAGGTAAAGGTCACTTGAAGGAGGCTATTTTTCTATCGTGGCCGTAAAGGTATCTACCAGTTACGAAGCCTTGTAAGAAGTATGATAAAGAAGTGTTGATGGAATTATGTAGGCCCAAGGTAAGGACATAATGATTGCCCAATACGGGGAATAGAGGGTAATTTTTGACATCGCTTCAGCGGGTTAATGACCAGATGTATATCTTGTCTAAGAAGGAGTGAAAAAAGAGAGTTTTCTACTGGATACTAAGAAATCGAATATAGGCCTGCCTATAGGAGGGATGGAGAATGGTAAATATAAGGAGATGTGTATCCCCATTGGTAGTGGGAGATTAGGGGTATTATAATAGTCGTACTGAGGCTACTCCTTTCTATTAGTAGTAACCGAAGAACATTTATTAGATAGAAGCTGTTATTTATGAGTACAGTTACAATATTAACTTGTGAGTGATGTAGAAAGGTTGGTACATTAGACTTTTCCGTGGCATCGTGAGTTTCAGATTGAAATATATATTTTCATAAATTACGCTCGTAATGCTCAGAGTAACAATATTACACCGCGCGTAATATTGCACTTTGCTTTTACTTTAGCCAATGCCCGCACTTGGCTGTTGAACCATTCGGCGTCGAGCCTCCCAGTAACGACCTATTCTGGACAGCTGGTCGTCCAGCTCAGGACAGGTTGAAATGTGGTCCCCATTCATGACAGACCATCGACAGAGCGGACACGTATCGGATTCTGCTAGGCCAAAACGGCAGAGGTGTGCCTGGAGATATTCGTGTCCTGTCAGGAGTCGAAAGTCAGCCACGGCAGTTGCCCTATCGCTTGTGGGCATCAGAGGACTGCGACTGCTAAGTGATGACCACTGTTTTCCTCTGCTGGCTTCTTCGTGCCCTTGTTTCATGGAGTGTTTCAGGGCTGTATCGATAAGGTGTTTGGCAGAGGTGAGGCTGGCTTCTGCATATGGTTGTTGCATCTGTGCTCCAATTTTAGCTAGGTCGTTTGCTCTTTCGTTGCCTGTGATGCTGACGTGACTCTGGATCCACTGAAGGCTAATTGACCATTCATTTTGCAAAAGATGTGAAATTGCTTCTCGGCAGTGGAATATGTTAGAACAGTCTGTTGAAGAGTTGTCGGCTATTGCAATCGGGGGTGTAAATGTAGCAGGTGCACCCTGGGTAACGCTAAACCTTCTACGACGAATCTCTGCGCATAACATTGTAAAAAAACTGTTTGTCAAATTAAATACGAGCGCGCATGCGCCGTCTTTTAATAAAATCTCTCGGAAGTTTTCAAGACGCGTATTTACGTTAACTGAAAGAGACACTGGCATTACTACCGTATTACCTTTTCACCCGACGCTCTGTCCAATAATAGCATCGCAGTCACGGTCTTATTGAATCTCCGAACCTTGCTTTCCGTTCCTACTCCGCGGCCTTATTTACATTGCAAACTGTTTTCTTATTGTCTGAAGCAAGCCGAGATGTTATCGCATACTTTACTGCAAACGAGCAAGCGCTTTGCCAAAACTTCACAGATAGAAGCCTAGACCTTGTTTTGCGCCGATTTATTCGCCTGTTTTGTTAACAATGCCGTTTGCTTTCTCCTTTCAAATTAATTAAGATTAGACTGCGTTCCCGGCAATAAGCGTAAATACCAGACCGTCGTATTGTTGTGTAGAACTGTAGGGTAATCGGTCGCGTTCAAAAACAGTAACTGACTGTAAGTGATACATTAAATTACGGTTTACTTGATTTCTTCGCTTAAGAAAATTACTCGCTTAAATCTATAAGTATTTTCAATTAATAAAGTGCTCATTACGTCATAATGACGTAAAACGTTAGCATTTTTCGAAAGATACAAATAAAATACAAAAACAATACGAATAGAATTTATGGATTGATGTATTTAAACGTTCTTATTTCTGAATAATTGCGAAAAAAATAGTATATAGAAATATAAATAGTCAAAGGTCTAACACCTTGTCAAATATCCACCTCTATGGTTGTATAAATATATGAAAAATAAAATTAGAAATGTATTTTACCAGTAAGGTTGGTACTAATAAGAGTCGGAAGCTCGTCATGCTTTTGTCCAGACAACCTGTTTGACGTTCACAATTGGAAGTTTATAGTATCCATGACATCTATTCTTAACGTGGTAATTTTCTTATTCCTCGTCCTGCTTCGTCCTCAGTGCAATATGTAGCTTTTGCTTAGCTGTGGAGCAAGGCTCCAGTTAGGTGTTGCCTTTAAACTGACCCTACTATCTCAGTCAGAAGAGCGCGAGAATCTTAATCTCGGGGACGTGAATTCGAGTCCCACGTTAGGTGTTCCCTTTAAACTGACGCTACTATCTCAGTCAGAAGAGCGCGAGAATCTTAATCTCGGGAACGTGAATTCGAGTCCCACGTTAGGTGTTCCCTTTAAACTGACCCTACTATCTCAGTCAGAAGAGCGCGAGAATCTTAATCTCGGGAACGTGAATTCGAATCCCACGTTAGGTGTTCCATTTAAACTGACCCTACTATCTCAGTCAGAAGAGCGCGAGAATCTTAATCTCGGGAACGTGAATTCGAGTCCCACGTTAGGTGTTCCCTTTAAACTGACCCTACTATCTCAGTCAGAAGAGCGCGAGAATCTTAATCTCGGGAACGTGAATTCGAGTCCCACGTTAGGTGTTCCCTTTAAACTGACCCTACTATCTCAGTCAGAAGAGCGCGAGAATCTTAATCTCGGGGATGTGAATTCGAGTCCCACGTTAGGTGTTCCCTTTAAACTGACGCCACTATCTCAGTCAGAAGAGCGCGAGAATCTTAATCTCGGGAACGTGAATTCGAGTCCCACGTTAGGTGTTCCCTTTAAACTGACCCAACTATCTCAGTCAGAAGAGCGCGAGAATCTTAATCTCGGGAACGTGAATTCGAGTCCCACGTTAGGTGTTCCCTTTAAACTGACCCAACTATCTCAGTCAGAAGAGCGCGAGAATCTTAATCTCGGGAACGTGAATTCGAGTCCCACGTTAGGTGTTCCCTTTAAACTGACCCAACTATCTCAGTCAGAAGAGCGCGAGAATCTTAATCTCGGGAACGTGAATTCGAGTCCCACGTTAGGTGTTCCCTTTAAACTGACCCTACTATCTCAGTCAGAAGAGCGCGAGAATCTTAATCTCGGGAACGTGAATTCGAGTCCCACGTTAGGTGTTCCCTTTAAACTGACCCAACTATCTCAGTCAGAAGAGCGCGAGAATCTTAATCTCGGGAACGTGAATTCGAATCCCACGTTAGGTGTTCCCTTTAAACTGACGCCACTATCTCAGTCAGAAGAGCGCGAGAATCTTAATCTCGGGAACGTGAATTCGAATCCCACGTTAGGTGTTCCCTTTAAACTGACGCTACTATCTCAGTAAGAAGAGCGCGAGAATCTTAATCTCGGGAACGTCAATTCGAATCCCACGTTAGGTGTTCCCTTTAAACTGACGCCACTATCTCACTCAGAAGAGCGCGAGAATCTTAATCTCGGGAACGTGAATTCGAATCCCACGTTAGGTGTTCCCTTTAAACTGACGCCACTATCTCACTGAGAAGAGCGCGAGAATCTTAATCTCGGGGACGTGAATTCGAGTCCCACGTTAGGTGTTCCCTTTAAACTGACCCAACTATCTCAGTCAGAAGAGCGCGAGAATCTTAATCTCGGGGACGTGAATTCGAATCCCACGGTAAGTGTTACTTTTAAACAAGGCGTTGACAACTTTTTTGTGCTTGAGGGGCTAATATTCAATCTACTGCGGCTGTAAGGGCCGCCAACATGAAATAATCATGGATTTTATTATATTTCCCAATTTTAGATATGTATTGTAACTGATTTAAATACAGTACAGAAAATGGCTTTAACTAACGGTTTAAAATGGATTTTAAAAGTAATTTTTATAAAATAGGCTACCTAATTACTGATAACAAGTTTGTCCATTTTCTAACTTACAAAGACAGATTTCTTATTAGTGTTCTGAAGTGCTGAAATAATTAAGTAAAACTAAAATTATAAAAAGTTTTACTAAAATAAAGCAATAGCTTATTCGAAAGGGCTGAACTTCCTGCATACACATCGCAGATCATACTTTCCACTCATATCGCGTCTGTAATTGATTATTATGCATTTATTGTTGAGGCTATTTTAATGGTTCTAGCTATTGAGCAACTTACTTGTATTCTAAGCCGTAAGCGTGAGCTATCCGGGCTCAGAACTCTAAATACCACGGAGACGTGGAGGTAACAGAATTCTAAACCGTAAGCGTGAGCTATCCGGGCTCAGAACTCTAAATACCATGGAGACGTGGAGGTAACAGAATTCTAAGCCGTAAGCATGAGCTATCCGGGCTCAGAACTCTAAATACCACGGAGACGTGAAGGTAACAGAATTCTAAGCCGTAAGCGAGAGCTATCCGGGCTCAGAACTCTAAATACCACGGAGACGTAAAGGTAACAGAATTTTAAGCCGTAAGCATGAGCTATCCGGGCTCAGAACTCTAAATACCATGGAGACGTGGAGGTAACAGAATTCTAAACCGTAAGCGTGAGCTATCCGGGCTCAGAACTCTAAATACCACGGAGACGTGAGGTAACAGAATTCTAAGCCGTAAGCGTGAGCTATCCGGGCTCAGAACTCTAAATACCACGGAGACGTGGAGGTAACAGAATTCTAAGCCGTAAGCGTGATCTATCCGGGCTCAGAACTCTAAATACCACGGAGACGTGGAGGTGACAGAATTCTAAGCCGTAAGCATGAGCTATCCGGGCTCAGAACTCTAAATACCACGGAGACGTGAAGGTAACAGAATTCTAAGCCGTAAGGTGAGCTATCCGGGCTCAGAACTCTCAATACCACGGAGACGTGAAGGTAACAGAATTCTAAGCCGTAAGCATGAGCTATCCGGGCTCAGAACTCTAAATACCACGGAGACGTGAAGGTAACAGAATTCTAAGCCGTAAGCGTGAGCTATCCGGGCTCAGAACTCTAAATACCACGGAGACGTGGAGGTAACAGAATTCTAAGCCGTAAGCGTGAGCTATCCGGGCTCAGAACTCTAAATACCACGGAGACGTGGAGGTAACAGAATTCTAAGCCGTAAGCGTGAGCTATCCGGGCTGAGAACTCTAAATACCACGGAGACGTGGAGGTAACAGACTTCTAAGCTGAGAGCCCCACACAAAATCATTTCGCGAGCCGCATGTGAGTTGCCGACTCCTGCTTTAAACCGTCCCTGCTAGGATGAAACCTATAGGATGTTCCCTTTAAACCTTTCCTATGAACGTGCCAAGCGTTAAACGAATTTTAAAAATGTAAATGTGGTGTATGTTAAATAAAAAGTTGGCCGCGTTTACTTTGCAATTTATTTGTGACGACGAAATAAAACATTCATGATGATAGAAAGTTTTTAATACAATTAAGCTCGGCTTTTTGCTTTTAATGGGGACGCACCTGTTTTATTATGTACCCTTGGACCCGGCTGGTTTAATGAAAAAGTTAAATGCCCGGCGTTTCCATTTTGGGTTTAATCTAGTTTCATGAAAAAAATTATAAAATTAAATTAAATATTATCATTGAAACCGAACTGTGTAAAATGCATTTATTAATTACAATTTTAATTTATACATAGCCTACATGCGATCGATATGAAACGTATGGGAGTGGTTCATTACACACCCATGAATGTTTCTGGATATTTGTAAATCGATTACAATAAGCAGATATTTTTCAAAAAAAAAGAATATAAATGGTATTACTTTTCTGATACAACATTCATTGACTTGACTGAAACTTAGAATTATTAATAATCAATGGATGGCAGTAATTACGCTATGACGTACAGCTAATACTTAGAATAACTCAAAACTGTGTGTGTGTGTGTGTGTGTGTGTGTGTTGTGTTGCGTTGTGTGTGTGTGTTGTGTTGCGTTGTGTGTGTGTGTCTGTGTCTGTGCGCGCGCGCGTGTGTGTGTGTTTGGATGTGGGTGTGTGTATGTGTGTGTGTGTGAAAATGCGTAACGCTTTGTTTCGGCAAGAAGACACCAAAGGAACAGGGTGACGCCAATTTTGGACGAGTCCAAACCAAGATGGCCAACCGCTAGGGAGGGAGGAACGATCCGAGTCAAAATGTACTGGAAAGCGATAGGACAATGAACAAGAATTAACTCCAGTAGACGCTTGTTTTTCTCAAAGTCATTGTCAAGGCACGCTAGACTTTTAACATGAAGAGTCTCAGTTCAAATGCCGCTCTACCCTATAAAATTTATAATTTATTTATTGAATAAATATTTGAAAACACTGTAATAACATCAATTGACGTCCACTATAGGTTTGAAAAATGTTATTTGAACCTGTTTGGATGAATAAAAACGTACTTTATTATCGTTTGAAAATTTGTACAAGATATACATAAAGAGAGTGTGAACTAACAGAATGAATTGGAAAATAGATAAAAAGATTGAAATGAAAGTAATAGCCAAGATAAAATCCCCTAGATCGTCCTCACGATAGTCTTAAATAAGTATAAGAATTTTTAATGTTGCATAATTTCTGGTGTCTTTTAAACATTCATCTTAGGCAGGCATCCTCACTACGCGGCCCGCGGGCCGCATGCGGCCCTCGGGACGATTTTTTGCGGCCCTTAGACGGTTAGGATTGAAGTCAAAATATTTTATAACTTAAATAAATATTATATTTATTTACTGAGTGTTTTGAAAATCTGTCGTTGTTTTACTAAACTTAATTAATTACTCAAACTACTGAAGTTAAAAACTCCGCCCGCCGTATCTTTGCACCGGGCTTTACTGACGTTTAGCAAGCAATAGTATCGGCAACACCGCAACGCAACGCAACTTAACGTGTGAGCGGAAGACGGCGGAAGACGGCGGAAGACGGCGGAGACGTGCAAAAGGTAAGAAAGAAGGGACTGCCATATGTTTGATATGTCGTGAAACTGTACCATTTCGCTTGGTAGAAAATTCATGGGCAATGAAACCAGCTAATGTAGCTCATCTTTCTGTTTTTGGATATGAAGGGATTTGAAAAATGAATTAATCGATTTTCAGAACGATACGGAACTCAAAAGTATTTTTGAAGAAAAGATGAAGAATAAAGCTCACTATGAGTTTCGGAGCGTTGTTGAAAAGGACAAATTTCCTAACTTACTTGAATGTGCTCAGAAAATATTGTGTGTTTTTTTATCTACTTATGTCTGTGAATCTACATTCAGTAAGCTGAAGTTTGTAAAAAACAAGTACAGATCTAGGCCAACAAGTGAGAATGTTGAGAACACTTTAAGAATTTCAGTTTCTTCCCAACCTGTCAACATAGATGCCATATTAGAGGACTGTGAAAGATTTCGCCCATCAACTTCAAAGAATTAACTAAGTAAAAAAAAGACATTTTCAAACTTTTTTATGCGCAAAACAGTTTATTTATGTTGGTAATGTAATAAACGTATGTTATAATCATATTGTTTGTCAGTTATTTATTGCCTCTTGTACTTGCGGCCCTCAGGAAAATTTTATGCAAAATCTTTGGCTCTCAAAGTATTCCTAGTGAGGACCCCTGATCTTAGGTGTACGAAATCTAGGTTGGGTGGGAAGAAGCCGTTCGTTGTTTCTATAAATAAATCAATGCTTACATAAAGGACACTCCTAGCGTATCACGACTAGGAGAGCAGGATGCGTGACGAATGGCCGTATATTTATGTAGATAGATGGCAGTGATCATTGACTTTAGTGGGACCATCAAATCCTCCCCGGAGCGACTGAGATTATTCTATCTGTACGCACGTTTTGCTCCCATTAAAAGCATTCTCATTTACAATGATCTACTTATTGTGCTATGTTGGCTAAGCAATGCGCAATCGTGTGTTGCATCTTGTTGTGGCTGTTGGTTAAACCTTTGAAGCATATTTATCTAAAGCTCAATGACGGAAACGTGACCTTTGGCAGTCACATAACCAACGACGTGAATTGAGCAGTCTAAAATACATTGAAATAATAAACTGTATTTTAGTAGAAGTAAATGTAGTTAACAAATTGTAGGTTAAGACAATCAGCCATTATGACTATTATCGCCTAAAAAGGTTAGGAGAGGATTGTAAATATAGGCTAGAGGCACACAGCTCCTAATAAAAGATGTTGGAGGTATTTGTGTATCTCCTAGCAAAGCGAACACCTCCTAGTAAAGGATATTGGAGGTATTTGTGTATTTAATTAGTGAAGCGAACACCTCCTGGTTAAGGATAGGAGGTATTTGTGTATCTCCTATTAAAGCCAACATCTCCTAGTAAAGGATATGGGAGGTATTTGTGTATCTAATAGTAAAACGAACACCTCCTAGAAGGATATAGGAGGTATTTGTGTATCTCCAAGTAAAGCGAACACCTCCTAGTAAAGGATACAGGAGGTATTTGTGTATCTCCTAGTAAAGGGAACACCTCCTAGTAAAGGATATACGAGGTATTTGTGTATCTCCTATTAAAGCTAACACCTCCTAGTAAAGGCTATAGGAGGTATTTGTGTATCTAATAGTAAAGCGAACACCTCCTAGTTAAGGATATAGGAGGTATTTGTGCATATCCTATTAAAGCTAAAACCTCCTAGTAAATGATATAGGAAGTGTGTGTATCTACTAGTAAAGCGAACACCTCCTAGTGAAGGATATAAAAGCTATTTGTGTTAGGCCTAATCTCTTTCGGGGTAAATTAGGAGCAGATGACCTGTTATACCCTCTCGCAGGTAGTAGGAATTTGAAGGGTAGATGTGTTAGGTACGGTTAAGTAAAAGACATGAAGGGTAGTTCTGAGGATGAGTGTTATGTTTAAAGAACAGTACCGAACAGTTTGTTTGAAGAAAAAATATGGTGAAAAGAAGAGTTTTGATTTAGAATACCGAATCTCTGCTCTTACTTCTAAGCCGCAAAGAATACAAAGATAGATGGGTTGATATTGGGAAGACTCTACAATCAAGCACTTTGAAACCACAACCTCACTAAACCAATCTCAAATTCGTGACTTCCGCCCGGATAACTAGCTGCAAGCTTGGTGCCAAGACCAGTGGTAGCAGTTTGCAAAAGTCTTTCGACCTCAGTGTGAAGCCTGGACTCGCCCCTGGAACGAGTCGAACTCCAACCACAAACTTTGGTTTCAACAGCTTTTCCAGAACTACTCGGGACCAATAGAACATCTCGAGCGGCCAGGTTATCCGTGCCTTCGATGCCAAGTCTAATCAGTTCTAAGTAGTGCAATCGGACTTTTATCCACTCTCGATTATCCTTACCTACAGGACTTGTTCCTGGACGGTCTTTATCCCATTCTATTAGACATTCAGCGCTAGTTCTGAGATAGGGGAAAATTTGGTTGCTTACCTACTCTCAAACGAGGTGTATATCCGCCCAAACGATTATTAGTAAAATCCAAATGGTTTGAGCTAGAGTGTGTCATACCCACAATGGTCTAGTATTCGATAAATAAGTGCTAAAAATTGGCAAAATTCATTGGTTACGTTTCGGTGCTGCTATCTGTAAAACACTAAAATAAATTGCAATCGACTTCTCGGCAGCAAAAAGTACATATTGCCTATTTACATGAAGACCTATTTCTGCTGCCAACTCAATTTCTTGAGTATTTCAACTGATGGTTGTTCCATTCTGGTAATAGCCGCCTCATTTAAACTAATAGTAATGTTTTAAAATAAAGAAAACGAACTAAAAAAAACTAGCATTGAATCAAAGAGCTGACATAATAAATAAATGGGAATTATTTTAAAACCAAACCTTTCTCTATACAGTACATAAACCTTACACTAAGAAGCAAGTATCGATCTCTCGCGGCAGAGTCAAAGCAAAGCCAAAGATTGACTACTGGTCTTACGACGTCGATTTGGACCAGTTGTCATTAAGTGTATGTGTTAGACTGGACAACATTAGCTCGATCTCATGTCGTACATCTTGTCAAGTCAGCAGACATTAGCTCGTCGTGTCCGTCTGTCCGCCGGCCAACTGTAAACTTCGCACAGCGTGGATTTATTTAGCGTTGAGCAAGATCTGTCGAATGACGCCGTTTACAATGTGCTCTGCCGTAAAGCTGGATGCTTTATGTTAAACACTGGCGGCTACTTTGTGTTTACCTTCGTCACCATGGTAACGTCCAAGGCTGTATGTATATTACTTGCAATAAGCGTTTACAAATCTGTTTCGCTTCGAATATTTCACACACATACTTTGTATTTATAATGTATCGGTTGGATTTTTTCTGTGCTTTTAACAACCAAATAGGTCATCAATCCCTATTCTTGAACTCAGTTGACCAAAGGTCAAGGACGGTCAGTCTATTTACGTAATTCTTGCCACCAATAAAGTAAATTTTTCCGGGAGTGTAGTTTAAAAAATGTTTTATTATAAAGTACGGACCACGTTACCGTGCAGTTGGCCTTGAGAGATCGCACAAGATGTCTCGTGTACTACCACTTCTTAAATATTTCTAGTGTACTACCACATATTTCAAGATTGTTATTTCATACCGAAGCTAATTTATCATCGAATTTATCTAATATCGACCTTCTCATGCAAGTCAGTGTTTTCACAGTCCTTATCATGTTTGTAGGAAAGTATTTATACTGACCCTCTACTTCCCGTCTCTACTACTGCGATCTCTCAAGGCCAAGTACACGGTTACGTGGTCAGCACTGTACTATGTTTTCCACAATTGAAAGTATTTGTCGCTATTAAAGGGGAGAATATTAAAAAAAAATTGTGCGACATCCTAATCTGTCTAGAGCACAGAGGAGATATATGAGAATACTGTCCTTGCAACCTGTAACTTTGCTACACCATAGCTTTGCAAAGCATAGAACATCAACTATTACTTGATTATTTAGTCTCTATCTTTCTGGAGTAGAATGTTGTACTTAGTAAAGACTAACTGGACATGTTTTAAAAGTTATTATTTCACCATAAGGTTCTACTAACAATTATTTTAGAACACTTTTCGATAATATTAATTAATACCGTATATTGAAAAGTAAATCCACAATTTCCTATTCGCAAAGTGTTTCCTATAGAACACCTATTTCGTAGAAATAGATACAACTAACGGTCCTCCATCATTAGATCCTGTTCCAGAGTTGGATTTCTAACAATTTAATATTTGTTATTTATATTTAAATTTATCTTTATAGTAATTTAAAACCGCCGTTTAAATTTCTGATTATAAATTTAAGTAAGAACTAATTGTTAATAAATTTATAAATAATTGTTATCAGTAGCCCTGGCAGACGTATCTTCTATGGGGAGAGGGGCTTTGGCATTATGAGGTATTGAAGGCTAACGCATACTCCGAAAGCAAAATTTTGAAAATTAAATACAATTTTACGTCACCACCGCTTAAATTCTAAACACAGGTTGACAAAATGAGTTAATTAAATTTCTTCTGAATTTATAAACATTTCATAATTAAAGACTACGCAATACAAAATAAATTTTAATCTGGCCAACGCCAGTTACTGTCTTTGTATATGCATATTTATTAATACCACTGTTTTTTACGAAACAATCTTAATATTGTAATACCTATATATCTAGATAATGGTTTAAAATTAATAGAAAATTTGTTAATACTAAAATATTTTTTAAAGTTTATAAATCATTAAGCCGAAATTGTAGGCGCTTTCTTATAACCCCTCACGGCGCACTTGTTTGTTATTTTATTTACATATGCATTAAAATAAATGTAAAACCTCTATAAAAATCTCTGATTTCAATTTTAAGTAATAAATAATTTTCATCAAACATCCAAACATTCGTCATTACATAAATGTTTATATTTAAATAAATGTAAATAAATATCTGATTTTATGTTAATTTGAAGGCGCTAAAAATCTACACAGCTTAGTACCGAACTTTAAGGTTTCTTTTTAGTCAAACTATAATAATTGTACTCATATTTAGTACATTTGTTAAATTATATTCCTGCATCCTAAAGAAGGCGAAAGTGTTGGAAGAAACAAGTAGAGGTACAAAGTATTGTAATAACGTGTAAAGTATCTGTAAATCTATAACCTTCAATTATTATTGAAATGTTATTACCCGAAGATAAAACGTCTAAATGACGCAATAGCAAAGATTTTAATGACCCACATACATGAAGGTTTTCGAAGTTATTATTTGGAATAAAATTAGATAGATGTAGGTATCTGAGGTCGGAATCTTGTGTCCGGTGGGGCTCTGGCCCTAACATCCCTGACCCTAATCATGGTGTGTAACGGGCCTACCATGGAATGATGAATCATCTTCAAAGAGTCATTAGGCGGTTTTCAGTGTGGGAACAGTTTTCGGCTGTCCTTTCTTCCTCTTGGCCAGTCAAGCATGTAATGTGGAGCGGGTACTGTACAGCTGTTCTGGCAACTCTTATTATCGCCTTTGTTAAAAAAACAAGCAAGGAGATTTTTAGGGAAATACAACAGTAGTGTCGGCGTGCTTTGGTATAAATGAGTGTTTTTCAGGTGAACAAGCAAGAAAGTCGTTCGGCAGTCATTACGGACGAAGTTTTAGCGTTACAATTAATTTGTCAGGGTCTGTTCAGCAATATTTGTGTCCAAATATAAAGACTTTTATAACAAAAAAACCCGCAATTCTTGTGGTATAGCTCCCTAGCTATAGCCTACATATCTTTGATGTTTATTATCAAATTATTATCGCATTTGTATTGCGACCCACAATGTTTGGAAAAAAACGCATATCTTTTAATATCCCCCCCAACGTTTATGAAAGAAGAACAATTTTAAAATAACAAAGTTCGTAGCTACACCCAACAAAACTGCAATAACACCACACAGCTATAACCCCTTCAAAGCTATAGCAACATCCACAAAGTTATAATGGAGCACGTGTTATTAGGCTCGCAACGTTATAATAACATCCTCAAAGCTATAATAACACCACAATAACACCCACAAAGTTGTAATAATATCCAAGAAATTAATAACACTCAGAAAGTTATAATAACATCCTCAAAGCTGTAATAACATCCACAATAACACCCACAAAGTTGTAATAATATCCAAGAAATTAATAACACTCAGAAAGTTATAATAACATCCTCAAAGCTGTAATAGCATCCACAATAACACCCACAAAATTGTAATAATATCCAAGAAATTAATAACACTCAGAAAGTTATAATAACATCCTCAAAGCTGTAATAACATCCACAATAACACCCACAAAATTGGTAATAATATCCAAGAAATTAATAACACTCAGAAAGTTATAATAACAACAAAAAAGTTATAGTAACACCATAATGTTGTAAAAACGATCACAAAGTTATAATAACACTCTCAATGTTATAATAACATCCATTACGTAAAATAATACTTACAAAGCTATAATAACATCCATAAAGCTGTAATAACTCCTGCAAATCTGTAATAATATAAACAAAATTATAATAACACCATCAATGTTATAATAACATCCAAAAGTTCTAATAACCTTCACAGTGTTATAATAACACCTACAAATTTGTAATTACACCTATAAACTTGTAACACCTACGAAGTTATTATTACACCCACATTGTTTTAATAACACATACAACAATGTCATAACACCCACAAAGTTATAACATCAGCTACAAAGATATAATAACACCTACAAAGTTGTAATAACACGCAACATCTAGGCCTATAATAACTCCTAAAACGATTGGCAATTTACATTTTTCTTGTAATGTTGAACTAAATTTAATAAATAGCAGTGAATTGGTGTTTGTTAAAATAAGCAAACATGTAAATAGTAACATATAAGTACTACTGCGGAACTAGGAATAAAAGCAATGCTGAAATTAACAGTAATCATTAAAAAAATAATTACAAAATGTTTGAAAAACATTTTATTTAAGTGTAATACATTAAAGGTGTCACATATGGATTTAAAACTCATTATGGGATTTTCAAATTTATTGCCAACTATACAGAACAGAGTAACGAGATATTCAAATTGGACGTAAATAGAATGAAACTAAATAATCCAAAATAGGAGTGATAGGAGCCTCTGTACTGTACGTATTCGACTCACGTATAGTTTGTCTCGCTCCCCTTTACCGAAATATTACGAAATCGTTTTATATTACAGCTTACAAATTTCAAGTTTCAAAAATTATTTTATAATTCTGTTTAATTTTAATTACAAACACGTATCTTTGCTTTTTATAAAGACTTCTTACTTTTAAATCTAGCAGATATAAAACTGAAAAATTGGATTTCTATATAAGATTTACTTAACTATGAGTGAGTAGTTCTCTGCATAAGATTTACATAGCTATGAATAAGTAGCTTTCTATATAGGATTTATTTAGCTAACCATGAGAAGCTCCTACATAAGATTTATATAGCTACAAGTGAGTAACATTTCGCGTAAGAGTTATGTAGCTGCACGTGAGAATCGTTAGCATAGGTTTTCGATAGCTGCACTTAGGAAACATTCTACATAAAACTTCCATATCTACGAGTGAGGAGCATTCTACAGTGCGTAAGGTTTAACAGTGTCTCTCATTCTGCTCTAGCATTTGACTACTAACTTAACTGAAAACATTATACAATACATATATCGTCTCTTTCATAAACGCGTCTCTTTCTTTGCAGAAGCAGAGCAACACATTTAAAGATCATGTCTACATCAAACTATTACAGTATTATCATTTAGTTAATTAGAGCTGTTTATACTTTAAACACGACACTGATGTTTTCTGAAGTGTTGGCTTTTGACCCCGCACTGCAGCCCAGTCCAGACTAGCGATCTCAAGATCAGAGACACGGTTAAACATCACGCACTGTACATAGCGTTCGTAGGAAGATTTGTATACAACGTTTACGTATAGGATTTACATAACTACGATTGAGTAACTTTCTACATAAAATTTACGAAACTACGCGTGGAAAAATTTCTACATAAGATTTACTTAGCGACGAGTGAATAGATATCTAGATAAGACTTATTTACCTACGCGGGAAAGCTTTCTAAATAACACGTCTTAGTTTTCCTTAGGTTACTATTTTTAGCCCTTTAAATTAAAACAAACGAAGATGACTTAGTTTCTTGTTCAGAGTAAGTGGGCATGTTTGGCAGTTACAGACTAAAATTGTATACCGTTAGTATCTGTTCCTCTGGGAGGCCAACGTTCTCCGTCACACCTCCTCGACCAGCCGTATAGTACATCAACCGGTAGATATTTTGTAACGGAGTGGTTAAAAGGAATTTTATCAGTTCACACAGCGATGGTTTGAACTAGAAAGACGTCCTCACACGAATTATGTACACAGATCTTATGATTAGAGGCGATGTTTTTCCGTGTAGATCATAAACTAAGTTTGAATTAATTAAATCCATATGTCGCAAAGGGTTAGATATATTTTGACAGTTAGATACAAAACCCATGTTCGTGTTTTTTACTTGAAATTCTTTTTTTTTCAACTAGCCACGCGTCACTCGTGGGTCCAGCTGCACGGGGCTGCTAAGTAGCCCAAACTATTTCTGCAGTTTGCCGGAGAAATTTGGCAACGTTACACAGGGGACGATGCGTTTTTTATGTTCGGCAATTTAGTGGCATTCGCATTGTTTAATCCCGTAAAACAAGCGCCCGACAGACTGTTTGAATCGTTGTGGGCTAGTTTTCGGATTTTCCTTTGGACAACGATTTATTGCCGCTTGAAATAAACGACCGAGGCGGTAAGAGAGAATAAAAACAGTGCGCCAAACGAACATCTGTGTGTAGAAAGATCATTAGTGGAACAGTGTGATTTATTCACTGCATCCGATTATTTGGGAGCTGGTAAGCTTATTGCGGCCGCGACGTTTACAGCCACAAGTAGGAATTATATATATATATATAACAACAAGCTAAACTAATTATGGTAAACTTGTTAAGCTACTTTTAACACTTCGTCTAATGTTAAAGAGTATGTGGGAAGAGAGTAGGTCTATTTCACGTAACTAACGCTGCCCAAGGGATGGTATAAATTCCCTTACGTTCTGGTTCCAGGGTGTTTTTAGTTTTTTCCAGGGTGTTCTAGTGTTTTTCTTAGTCCTCTTTAGTTCCACCTACCCTTTCTTAGTAATCTTTTTACTTGGGGTGAAACGGGTAGCCACAACCCCTGTTGATAGCAGAAAGTGACCCTTCAGGTAAGAAAACTCCCCAAAGGATGCTATATTTCCCTTATTTTCTGGTACCAGAGATTCATTGTGTTCTTTTCTTAGTCCTCTTTAGTTCCATCTACCGTCCCTTAGTAATCTTTTTACTTGGGGTGTAATGGTTAGCCACCTCTACTCCAGTTAATAGCAGTAAGTGAACCTCAGGTAAGAAACATCCCCAAGGGATGCTATAATTTTCCTTATTTTCTGGTACCAGAGATTCATTGTGTTCTTTTCTTAGTCCTCTTTAGTTCCATCTACCGTCCCTTAGTAATCTTTTTACTTGGGGTGTAACGGGTAGCCACCTCTACCCCGGTTGATAGCAGTAAGTGAACCTTCAGGTAAGAAACCTCCCCAAGGGATGCTATAATTTTCCTTATTTTCTGGTACCAGAGATTCATTGTGTTTTTTTCTTAGTCCTCTTTAGTTTCATCTATCCTTTCTTATTAATCTTCTTACAAGGGGTTGTAACGGGCTTTCACTTCTAACCCGGTCGTAGCAGTAAGCGAACGTTAAAGTAAGAGAACCTGCCCAAAGACTGCCATAATTTCCCTTATTCCTGGTACCAGGAGGTCGTTTATGTTTTCTTTAGTTCCACCTACCCTACCTTAGCCAAGGGTTGTAACGGATAAACGACCTCTTCGTGACTCTGATAGAAAGCATCTTTACTCCTGGTACGATTCTTCTATTATCTTCCAGGAGTGGATTTTAATTCTATCGTATCCTATGGACAAGTGGATGTCCCTACTTTAATCCTGTATATATGTTTACAATTCTATAATATTATTTGAAGGCTATAATAGTAACACAGAGGGAACGCCTTAAAAATATAAACTTTTTGTTAGATTTATATAAATTTTACTGAGCGTTGAGGTTGTTGAGAGTAGTTGAGGATACCGTATAGTTTACAAATAATGACGCCACTAGATCTTTAAGTGACTCGTGTTCTGTCACTCAGTTGTCTATGTCCCGTAGCGCTGAGTGGTCGCGAAAGGAACTAATTTTAAGGCTATTCTATCCTAAGGGTAATTAAAACGAGGAATACGTAGGTTGAATAGATGCTGCCCTTATCGCATATTATAAGGCTAGTAAAATATGGAAAACTGAGGTGGGCAAGTACAACAGAAGAAAAAATAATCAGTATTATTTTGCAGCTTTAAGGCCATTTTGATTATTATCGCTTCCGAAGGATAGGTATTGCCAATATAGGTACAGTTAAGGTAGGGACATAAAACCTTGAGGTATGAGAAGTAAGAGGGAATATGGCATCACGTATAGCAAATGGTTGGTGAGGTGAGTGATGAAGCACTCTTGGTAACGACAGGGTTAAAGGGAATTTTGGCGTATGCACGGAACAACTGCTAGAAAAAACAAAACTCTTAGTTTAATGCCTCAGTGGGTGTCATTTGTGTTTTGGCTTTTCCAAAAACACTTCAGTGTTGTAAATTTGTTGTCTGCAAGATGTCTCACCCATCATTGTGTCATAAAACGACAGCAAGTAAAGACTTAGTTTCTTTCTGGCTGTTGATAGAAAGGTGTTCCACAGCTAGAGCAGACACATTATTAGACTATAGTGAAGGATTAATGTTCGGCGGGTGGAGATTACCTTAGTAGCCAACCCACTTCGGCTAAGTAAGCTTTCTCTCAAACTGATCCCTCATCTCCTATGCATAGAGAGACTTTCGTCACTAGTAAATTATATTACTGGATTCAAATCATATTTATATTTGAAGCATACCTCTTCTCTATGGGAGATATAAAGCTGTACCTATTGGTTACACCCCCTTGTAAGGGGAAGCACAAGCAAGGGCAGGTGGAATTAGGTAGCTCTAAGGAGAGGACCCAATTCCCTGGTATGGCAGTGGGAAAAGGGGAAAATATGGCGTCGCTCAGTCGCTTAACTAAAGTAAAGCTGCTCTCAACCGAGGCGAGGAGAGGTGTCTGACCACTGCTCGGTTAGATGGGAGAAATATGATTCGGAGAGTTCAGTCGAATCGAGTTGGCCCGTTGTAAGCTAGGCAAGGAATCTTCGGGTCCCATGTACTCGGATTAATGTCGGCACAGTGATGTGCACAAACCATGCAAAGAGACCAACGTCAATGCAGCGAGAAAACGGATCCAATTATTCTTGTACACTGACCATCCTACACACACGAGCGATGATTCTCTCACATCTCCTACCAGTGTTCTCTATCCATCAAAACTCTGTGTCGTTTGTTTAACTAGGCAGTTTATATTCTGTATTTTAATTAATTGTTCCAAAAATAAATTTGTTATGCACTTTAGTTTATGAAGTATTCTTTAGCCATTTGAGCATTGTTTATTACAAATCATTACGCCTTGTCGGTTATTCTATAAACATGGCATAGTTGAGCTGAGGGAGGGGGGAGGAAGGATGCGCGCAGGAAGCAAGGACCGTTACTTGTAAACAATACTGGCTATTAGTAATCGGAAGGATATTTTCAATTAGTTACAGCGCCAGCGTGTGTGTCCAGAGGGTCAAGGTCAAGACTTTCCTCATGTGGTGGCTCCTTCATCCTTCATCGACCTCGGTGCCCTCCATCTCCTTCTCATGCACCGAACGTTGTTCACCATATATGGTTTCTAGTTATTAGGAAGTGACTCAACTCAAGCATATGAAATATGTGTATTTGAGGTTAGGTTTCCCTTCTGAATAAGAGCTGCAGTTCTGGACACAATAAATTGCCACGAGAAACACCTTACATGAACTCTTTTCTAATCCTTTAACACAGTAATAGAATTTTATCAACTTTTTTATGAACCAACATTCAAGTCATCATTTTGGACCACTTTTCACTGTACATATTTATAAATATAATTTCAGTCATACGTTCTTTCGATTCTTATCACGAAACTAATTACAGTATGTTAGTTTAAATATAACAGGTTTACTATCAAGTGTCTTATCTGTGCTATATAAAGTATAATATTTTCCCTTTTCCTATCATTGTCCAAGTTTGGTCTGTAGACTATGAGAACGTCAATTTATATAATACAAGGAATAATACGTCACATTAGATATACTTAGACTACAATAGAGTATATAAACTACTTATAATACAGTATACTTAAATATAACTCAATATACTTCCTTTACTTATAATGGAGTATACTTATACATATACAGTATACTTATAAAAGAGTATACTGACCTTACTATACCTACAACGAGGAACATTTACAATCAAATATACTTATAGATGTCTCCGTATACTTATACATGTCTGACTATACAATGGAGTATTGGTCCAAATATCTTACTATACCTAAAATGGAGAATACGTATTCATAATTAAGTATATTTACATTGGAGTATACGTACACTAAACTCAATATATTTATAACAGAGAATACTTACAATATAGTATACTTATACATATCTCCATGTGGCCTACTTAATTCAATCTCACCATACATACAATGGAGTATACTTACAAACAGCTTTCTAAAATTATAATGGAGTATATTTATACTAATCTCACTAGACTTATAGCTCAGAATAGTTTTAATGGAGAACACGTAAAATGGAGTATACTTATAATGGAGTAGTATATACTTATACATAGCTCAGTATAGCAATAATTAAAGTATACCTATACATCACTCATTATACTTATAACGGATCTAGTAATAACACAAGATTTCTTATTTATGGCGAGATAATTTCTACATTGATTTTGGATATATATTTTTATATATATATATATATATATATATATATATATATATATATATATATATATATATATATATATATATGTGTGTGTGTGTGTGTGTGTGTGTGTGTGTGTATGTGTGTGTGTGTGTGTGTGTGTGTGTGTGTGTGTGTGTGTGTGTGTGTGTGTGTGTGTGTGTGTGTGTGTGTGTGTGTGTGTGTGTGTGTGTGTGTGTGTGTGTGTGTGTGTGTGTGTGTGCGCGCGCGCGCGTGTGTGTACTGATAAAAGAGTTTTAAAAGCAATAGACACTTTTATTTTGATAAACTACCAGCAATGATCCTACTAGGCTGAAATTAAAATCTGTTTACCATAAAAATGTAACTGTACGCATTTCAACCAGTGTAGTCATTATCAGGGAGGATACGGTTATAGAAACAGGTTAAACGCTTTGCGCATGTCCAGTGATGAGTACGTATGGAGATAAATTAACATAACCTCAACCGTACGCTGGCCACAAGCCATGCACGGCGCCGAGATGTACTTCGGGACGTAGACATTTCCAACGGAACTGTCGCAGGCAACGGTGTAAGCTGTCCCCGGGGCAGCGCAATTAACGGAACAGAATCGTTAAATGCAGAGAAAATGGGATTCTGTTGCACTCTTAACAGTATATTAATTAACGGGGGTAATTGAACGTGTAATCCACATCTAAGACTTGTCTAGACTACAAGTCGTGTGTGCTGTATTTCTTTTTAAGGTTTATTTTCATTTTATAAGTCATAAACTTTGATGCAAGTTTTAGTCACGTGGGTACTTTCGCATTAAACGACGGCCACCCATCCGCAGGCGAATATCCTGTACTTTAATACGGGTAGAATATGTTTTTTCACCACTTGAAGACATAAATACGGGGACGTGATAAAAATACATCCTAAAAAACCTCGGTCACGATAAGTAGTCCTTAAAAGTTTCATTAAATACCGGAACTTAAACATAACCTCACTTGACAAACAGGCTACTTCCGTGTAAATAAATTGATGACAAACTACCACACTATGTTATGTTGCATTACTATAGGCCTAGATATATTGAAATATTGTTAAACATTATCTGGTTAGGATGGATTTAGTTTTAAATTTAAAAAATATATCTACAATAAACTCTGGCTTTTTGTTTAATGCCACAATGCAGAAACATAGCCTATACCAAAATACACCTTCCAACACTTCACTTGTTAATGAGTTAACTTTGTTGCTAAAGTTTATTGCTTTTTTTAATACCAAATCGAGACTAAGTGGATACTTTGTAACTGTCTTAACATATTTTAACTATGGAAGGGGCATCCGTTTAATGCGAAAGTACCGCTACGTGTCTCACATATGCAAGTTACTTCGTTCCTATATTTGTTTTATCGTATTTTTATTTCGTCTTTTCGAACTTCAGTTTTTGTTTCTCTGACGGACCTTGACTACGTCACTATACGTACGTTAAATATGCGCAATTAAATAACGACCTATAGGTTCGTGTTGGCTTTGATTATTATAATTGTAAATTAACTGTTTCTACATTGATTTAAACGTCTTGTAGAGTAAACGCCAAGTTAATTAATTAACGGACGACCTTGAAGAATGGAAACTGGTCGAATCAGAATTTAAACGGATTCATTACTGATGCATGAATATTGCATTCCTTGACAGAACACCATCCACAGTAGAAGTAGACCAGACAAACCTAACCTTACTGGTGCGTTTTATTTTCCACGGAAATTGATTACATAATAAATACATTATAATAACGATCGTTGCCTATGACGATCGTTGCCTATGACGATCGTTGCCTATGACGATCGTTGTCTATGCCGATCGTTGCCTATGACGATCGTTGTCTATGACGATCGTTGCCTATGACGATCGTTGCCTATGACGATCGTTGCCTATGACGATCGTTGCCTATGACGATCGTTGCCTATGACGATCGTTGCCTATGACGATCGTTGCCTATGACGACCGTTGCCTATGACGATCGTTGCCTATGACGATCGTTGCGAATTTTTAACGTTTATATAAGCAAATTAGTGACCAGCCGAACTTATAATTTAATATATTGAAATCTTGTTGCTGTTCATGACGAGCTGGTTGTTAATTACTTATTACAATTTTGATACTACTTGCGACCAAACGTTTTGTTAACTAAAGGTTGTTAAATTGTTAACTTACACTTGGGGGAGACGTTTTCGTGTTACGACTTCTTCAGCCTGAAGAAGCCTTCTAAGTTGAAAAAGTCGTAAGACGAAAAAGTTTCCTCCAAGTGTAAGTTAACAATTTAACAACCTTTAGTTAAGAAAAAGTCTGGTCAGAGGTAATATAAAAAGTGCAATAAGTTTTAATTTAAGTAAATTTGTGAAAAATGTACATATTTACTAGACACGATCAAGTACCAATAAACACATTAGCGTCAAGTCATGAACGATAGTTTTGATCACACTGAAATTGTAATAATAATACATATTTCTGTCAAATACTTTCGTATTAACAAACTATTTCATATTACAATGAAAATATTGGAAAGAAATCTAATACCACAAAAATAATAAAAAACAACAAATTAAAAATTAGTTACTTAAGATTAAACCCTTATGTACATTTCGACGACCATATCATCATCATCAGAGGGTCTTATTACAAAGTTTACAATCTAGCAAACAAGAAGTAACAAACTAGAATGACAAACTCATCATTCTAGCTTGTAACTTCATGTTTGCTAGATTGTAACTTTGTAATAAGACCCTCTGATGATGATGACATGGTCTTCGAAATGTACATAAGGGCTTAATCTTAAGTAACTTGTTTTATTTGTTATTTTTGATTACTTTTGTGGTATTGGATTTCTTTCCAATATTTTCATTGTAATATATTGTACCACTGTGCTCTTGATATTATGTAAAACTATTTGATAGTTTCTTAGTTTTGCATTAACAAACTATTTGACTCAACAAACTATTTGCTAATTGGAATGGAATTTTGTCGGGCATTTTATCACAATTACACAGTAATATTACTCTTAAAATAATGACAACAACTTTGTTTATAAAGCCAACTAAATTAATAACAACAGCTGATTCCAAGGCTTATCCAATACATACATCGGACTGTCAGAGCAACTAGTGGCTGAATGCATAACTACACACAATCCGAGAAAAACTACCAAACCTTGGGGTGTAACAAATCCTAGGTACTGTGGGGTTACTTAGGAGATTTGTGGGGCAAAGAACTACTCTCCTTAAGTAGACATCAACTCAGAGTTACTGTAGAGCTGGTCACAGGCCATGGGAATCTGAGGGGGTTCCAATAAAAAATTGGAAAATCTAAGTCCCCTGTGTGCAAGAGATGCGACGAGGACCAAGAGGAAAGCCCAATCCACGTACTCTGTGAGTGCCCTGCTTTGGGAGCTGTAAGGAGAAAGTGGTTTGGCTGGCAGGTATGTACAGCAGAAGATTTAGCATCAGGTGGGTACTTATATTCTGCAAAGAGGTAGGTATCCACTAAGCTAGTCCTGTGGTAGGGATGGGAAAAGATTACAAAGGATGCAGCTAAGTGCTCTACACCGATAAGGTCCCTCCGAGTTTTAGTAATAATAATAATAATAATAATAATAAAAGGTTTTTGAAACTTAACAGTAAGAGAGAATCTGTGGTACGTAGGCTACTTGCCTCAAGATATCGCTTCTATTTCCTTATTTCGTGTCTCTACACAAAAAGAGAGACCTCTACATACAGGAGGTCATCAATTTCGGAACTGCAGCAAAATATTGCGATTGTTAAATGTAGTTTCCATGGAAACCACAAGCTTTGGTCAAAAATAGGGACCAGCTTCTAACATTTTTCAAAATTAGCGTCTAAAATACAGTTGTAATTTTAAATTTTCTTTAAAAATTTAGTCTTACATGAATGCAGTGAGTAAAATTGTTAATGAGTTTAACACTGTTCAATTATTTATTTTTCTCCGATCAGTTGAAGGTATTGAACAAAAGCTAAACTGAGATTTCAACTATCATAAAGGAAATTCAATGTCTCTCGATCTAGACACTGCCTTTTATATATCTCTGAAATATTCCTATAATTAAGGTTGGCATTACTCTTGAAACTGCAAATTAAATGAAACAACATTAATAAATAATAATTGTAAAGAACGTTATAGGTTCAACTTGAATATTAAAGCATACGAGCGTACGCAACGTAAAGATACAAACTATACTGCTTCAAAAAAAAATAATTTTTAAATCCAACTTCGAGATTTAATTTTAGAGTTAAATTTAACGCCTTTAAAAGTTTACAACAGTTGTCAAAAACACGATATCACAATATTTAATTTAGTTACTTTTTGAGTATTTTATGTTAATATTATTCTTATATGTTCAGTGTTTAATACATCCACGGTGCTCAGTTTAAGGGGAAACCTCTTCAAAGATTCTTCATTATATCTGTGCAGTTCAATTTTATTTACAGATGTATTAAAATGTCCGGACATGGTGATCAATAGCAAAGTGATTAGTATAAAAAGGTTATCATGCTCAAGTTAGTTATATTTACCTTGTAAATTTTGTTCAGTCTTGCACTCATCGCACTCCTTCTCTTCCTCATTGCCTTTGCAGCAAGTGCAAATCAAGACTGAGAAAACTGTAATAAGTCACAATTAGTATTAGTAAACAATTTTTCTTTACCAGAACATATATTCCATTGCAAAATGTCAGTATGCAGTAAGCTCTGTTCCAGAGATAATTTCAGTATTTAATGCTAACAGATACACAAGTAAATATATTACAATTAACTAAAAAAGTGAAAATTTATATATTTAGAAATTTATCAAACATTGTACATTATTACATGTCAGCTGACTCTTGCAATTTCTAATTGTGCTACATAATTGTATCTATTTTACTTACTGCTTCTAATAAATCTCAGGACTTTCATTTTTCTTTTTCAACACGACAACAATTTGTAGTTTCTTTCAATTTGTTCGACTATTAACGTTATTTATTTTAAATTTATTATTTTATTTATTTATTCTATTTTATGTAGAATTAATGTTTTATGTAGACAAATTTCTATTTATAATTATATAGTAGAGTTAAAGCACAGCACTGGAGGTATTAACTTTTTTGTTTCCAGGGTTACTTCAAGTATTGTTTAAACAATGAGCTCAAAATACAAAATTTTAATTTATTTTTAACTAATCAATCTCTTTTCGTTATATATAAATAAGAAAAAATATATATAAATGTACATGTATGTATGTATATATGTAGGCCTATGTGTGTGTATGCGTCTATATTCCTGTGTTTGAGGGTGTTTGTGTATGTGTCCATGTGTGTATGTGCGTGTGTGTGTGTGTGTGTGTGTGTGTGTGTGTGTGTGTGTGTGTGTGTGTGTGTGTGTGTGTGTGTGTGTGTGTGTGTGTGTTGGAGGCTCTGTACTGGACGGCGTCGATTTTCGAGGATGAAGATGCTGGAGCCCAGATTGGTGCTACATATTCAAGGGTTGGTCTGATGAGCGGTTGTTCCAGGTCTAGACTGCAACGGGTTGCTTTCCTTTCACATAATGAGCCTGAATGGAGCTTCTTTCGAAACGGTGTAATGAAAATAGCATTTTGAGGCTCATTTTGGAGTAAATTTAAGAAAATATTAATTGTTTAAATGGGAACGTTAAAGAGAAAAAATATTTTGTTATTGGTTACAAAGAATCCCGCTTCACTAACACGACATACTCAGACAGTGAGTTCCGTGTCTTGGCATTATCGACTTCGTTATAGCGGTTAATATTGAATGAGCTACTGGATAGTTCCGAAGGGTGGTCTGTAATATTCAATTGTAAGATCAGCTGTTAAAAACTTTTTAATTATTTATGTATCTACACTCCATCGATGGGCGAGTGTTGTTGGGCGGTTACAAAAGTTCATATTGTTGTTAATGTGAGCTTATAGTGACGTCTGTTCAGAAAACTTGTCATCTTTTTTGGAAGTACGAACAATTTCGTATGTATGGCCATGCAATACTGCAGTCAAACAACAAATTACAACAATGCGTGCATGCGTGCGTGTGTGCGTGCGTGCGTGTGTGGTGTGTGTGTATCTGTGTGTCTCTGGTGTGTGTGTGTGTGTGTGTGAGAGAGTGAGTGTGTGTATCTGTCTGTCTGTTGTGTGTGTGCGTTTGTGTGGGTGTGTATGTTTGTGTGCGTGTGTGTGTGTGCGTGTGTGTGTGTGTGCGTATGTGTGTGTCTATTGTTGTACATAAACAAACTTTATCCAATATCTTTTTTTACGAAATATTCATAAGGCAATTTCTTTCCTCTGTACAGTGGCACCAGTAACCACTTTTGCAACGGCTGTTCGACCACAAGTGTTTGCTAAACTGAATGTGTGAAGAGCCGATCTGAGCACTGGAGGACGGAACATTTCGACAAAAACACGACACCGTCTCACAACATGAGTAAAGACGCACCTCTAGCCTGTTATTACAGGCTGCAAATAATCGACAGGTTCAGGCCGCGACCATCTTGATCGACCTTCCTGCCCCGAGCATTCTGGTCGCCTTATGATTTGTAACCACGTGTAAGGGCTTGTTAAGAGTCGCCAGCTCGTTCATTACGTCCGGCCGGACTTGTTTTATGCAACTGTTTAGTAATCCGTTTCCTATAATGCCAGCGTATTAATAACACAACATTCGTTTTGCTGGCCAATAAATCTGGACGCTTCTCGACCGTGTTCACGTCACCGGCGCAATGAAATCGTACAAACATTTATATCTGCAATATTGTTTAGCAATATTCACCGGATATTTCTCGGGGGTCGTGAATTTATTCCTAATTTTTAACGCAATACAAAGCTATTCGTAGATTGTATTGCTTATGATCATCGGTGACGTTTAGAGATTATATTAAACAAATTAATGAATTTCGAGCTTCAATGTACGAAATTAATGAAAAACTTACTGAGAGAAAACGTTTTTCAATTCCTTCTATTAGCTCTCACTCTCCTTATATATATCTTGTAAAAATTTTCAATCAATCGTTAATAACATAAGTTTTTATTCCTCCAATCAATATCGAAATCTTGTTGCTGTTCATGACGAGCTGGTTGTTAATTACTTATTACACTTTTGCTTTACTTGCAATCAGCCTTTTTGTCAACTATAAGTTGTTAAATTGTTAACTTACACTTGGAGGAAACGTTTTCGTCTTACGACTTCTTCAGCCTCGTATTTTTCCCGCTATGATTGCTGCAATTGTGCTCCTTTGGTACCATTTTTTGAAAGTTAGAAGTGATGTGATCGAAGAGTATATGTAATCTGTATGCATTCATCCAATAAAGTTCACAAAATAATTTTTTAAACCTGTAGTGGATAAGACTTGATGTCAGTACAGTTTTTCAAATATTTATTCATTAATTGAATTTTAAAAAACTGATGTCTCAGTCGGGTTTGAACTGAGTAACTACTTGTTTGAAATTCAGGGCTTTGGCACCGAGCCAACTTTTCCATTGTTAGATATCCGTTAGTTGCAGATGTACTGTATAAGAAGTCATAAGAGAAAGGTTCATGAAGCAATAGAAGAGACGAATATAATGAGAAAACCATCTTTAGCTTCATAAATTAGTAACGAAAAAAAGCAAAGAAATTAGGTTTCTATATTGGCACTTAAAATTGCGGTTTTGTCTGATTACATATATATAAATAGTAATTATAAAATAAAAAGTAACTAAATTTTTTTTGTTGACCTCAATAGGAGTTGACTTTAATTTTTTTTAATATTACTTTTTTGTAAATAACATCATTTAAAGCTAATGAACACACCATACAACATAATTTAAAAAATTAATTCCAAGCTAAACTGTACAGCCTGCTACATATCCAACATCGGTAAAACAGGCCACAGTTTTCAACATTGATTTAAACACATTCACTCTAGTAAATATGACCCGACTTATCTTTTGCTAATCATATAATGGGAGACAACCCACACTACACGAACATCAACCATAACCTATAAATTCTGCACATTCACGAAAAAGACTGTATCTCAACACACTAAACCAATAAGAAACTTACAAATATACCAACACACAAAACAAAAACATAAACCATCAAACCCAATAGAGATCAGGTAACGTTTTGACCATGTTATTCTTATAACCATGCTATTAAACAGCTGTTGCCTGGCCTAACAACGCTTCCAAGCGGCAAATTTAGGCACTGACGAAGATTGCTTGGTGCAAAAAAAATGTCAGTACGTTTTTCATAAACTTACTCAACCTATAAGTTGTTAACTAGTTTAATAAATACTATTAAAAATTTTTAAAAATGAGCTTAAATTGTGAATCTAGTAAAAAAATAACGAATTGGAGACTAGTAAAAACTAATTATTTTAACAATCAATCGCATCTTAACGAGAAAGTCGTCATGTTCATTGAATAAAACCACAATTATATTTGTCAATACAACTTATATAATTGTTTGTCAAGACAGATTACAAAATTTAATTATATAAACTATATTCACAGCTTATATAACTGATAAATACAACTACAGCGGTATTCACTGAACTTGATGAATACACAGTGGATTAATTAACTTATTAAAATAGTTTTGTTATAATTTAAAACTTTATTTTTTGGGCTCGGCATTACGAATGTAGCACAGAAATTCGATAAGACGGCGCACGAAGATCCTGTACCTCTGAGTTAAACATAGGTGTCGCTTAGTTTCTCTATTATACTTGAGGTCCATCACACTTTTCCAGGCTTTGGACTGGCAAAATGATATATTTATATTGCGCTATCATTTTGGTGTGTTTAAAATCTCCTTGTAGCCTCGGTAGCTTCTTTCTTTTATATTTTTAATTTTTTCATTTTACATAAAATTTTTTAAAATTTATTCTATATTACAAATTGACCAATTTATTTGATCCTACAATCTGATTTCTTGGGTCTAGTGTAATCCATTTTTTTTATGTAGGAAAGAGATCTTAAACAAACATTAGTTTGAGTGTCTAGGTATTTTTTACTGTTTAATTCTTTCGTCCAACTTAATATACTTTCTTTTTCTTCTCTCTCCTTCTAAGTGTAAGTCCATGTATGTCATGTGCATAGGAGTCGGAATTTCAGCTCATTTTGATAAGTCTCTTTCGATTAAATCGAACTTATCAACTTATCGAACTTAAAGTTAAACGTAATGGGACCACTGACAAAGTGAAAACCCTTTTTTGACCCATTTTAATTGGGAAAATCCAAAACCTTGAATAATATTAGCAAAAGATCTAGGGGTAGATGACCTGGATTGACAACTGGTTTGAGTCTGGTTTGTACACTTTTTTCGCTTGTCAAGTTTAGGACTCGTCAATTGCTATTGTTTACTCATGTACGCATATTTCCCTGAACGCATTTTTCGTGCCTCCATTAAGAAGTAACAAATTTTACCTTGAAACATAATACACGTTACAGCATTATGGTTACAAATACCCCCTCCCCCAATTCAGGGCTCGTCACGTGGTGTAAAATTACAAGATAACCTTAACTAAACTTTATTCTCGTTAGCTTTGAAAATACTTGGCAATAGTAAAATGTTAATTTAAATGAAGTTTTGGTTGAAATTTAAAATCTTGTTGTTTTTAATGGGATAAGCAGGGATTTATTGTGATGACAGATTGGCCCGCAAGGAAGGTGAGCTCCCGTGCGAAAGCCAGTTAGCTGAGCCCCACTAGCGATCTTTTATAAATAATCTTGAGATAAGTTTTGTTCTACTTCGCCAAATAACTGAGCTATAATGACAGTCCCGGTTACATAGCGAGTATGACTTACTCGACGCAAATAGTTCCGGTTACATAGAGAGTGTAACGTACTCGACGCAAATAGTTCCGGTTACATCGAGAGTGTAACGTACTCGACGCAAATAGTTCCGGTTACATCGAGAGTGTAACGTACTCGACGCAAATAGTTCCGGTTACATCGAGAGTGTAACGTACACGACGCAAATAGTTCCGGTTACATCGAGAGTGTAACGTACTCGACGCAAATAGTTCCGGTTACATCGAGAGTGTAACGTACTCGACGCAAATAGTTCCGGTTACATCGAGAGTGTAACGTACTCGACGCAAATAGTTCCGGTTACATCGAGAGTGTAACGTACTCGACGCAAATAGTTCCGGTTACATCGAGAGTGTAACGTACTCGACGCAAATAGTTCCGGTTACATCGAGAGTGTAACGTACTCGACGCAAATAGTTCCGGTTACATCGAGAGTGTAACGTACTCGACGCAAATAGTTCCGGTTACATCGAGAGTGTAAATGGTCTAATAGGTACATTAACAAGCTATAGGGTATGACAGGTGGATTATTTACATTTACAAGCTATAGGGTATGACAGATGGATTATTTACATTAACAAGCAATAGGGTATGACAGATGGATTATTTACATTTACAAGCTATAGGGTACAAAAGGTGGATTATTTACATTTACGAGCTGTAGGGTATGACAGGTGGATTATTTACATTACCAAGTTATAGGGTATGACAGGTGGATTATTTACATTTACAGGCTATAGGTAACGACAGGTGGATTATTTACATTACCAAGTTATATGGTACCACAGGTGGGTTGCTTACATTAACAAGCTGTAGGTTACGACAGGTGGATTATTTACATTAACAAGCTATAGGGTATGACAGGTGGATTATTTACATTTACAGGCTATAGGTAACGACAGGTGGATTATTTACATTACCAAGTTATATGGTACCACAGGTGGGTTGCTTACATTAACAAGCTGTAGGTTACGACAGGTGGATTATTTACATTAACAAGCTATAGGGTATGACAGGTGGATTATTTACATTTACAGGCTATAGGTAACGACAGGTGGATTATTTACATTACCAAGCTATAGGGTATGACAGGTGGATTATTTACATTAACAAGCTGTAGGTTATGACAGGTGGATTATTTACATTAACAAGCTATAGGGTATGACAGGTGGATTATTTACATTAACAAGCTATAGGTTACGACAGGTGGATTATTTACATTAACAAGCTATAGGGTATGACAGGTGGATTATTTACATTAACAAGCTATAGGGTATGACAGGTGGATTATTTACATTAACAAGCTGTAGGTTACGACAGGTGGATTATTTACATTAACAAGCTATAGGGTATGACAGGTGGATTATTTACATTAACAAGCTATAGGGTATGACAGATGGATTATTTACATTAACAAGCTGTAGGTTACGACAGGTGGATTATTTACATTAACAAGCTATAGGGTATGACAGGTGGATTATTTACATTAACAAGCTGTAGGTTACGACAGGTGGATTATTTACATTAACAAGCTATAGGGTATGACAGGTGGATTATTTACATTAACAAGCTATAGGGTATGACAGATGGATTATTTACATTAACAAGCTGTAGGTTACGACAGGTGGATTATTTACATTAACAAGCTATAGGGTATGACAGGTGGATTATTTACATTAACAAGCTATAGGGTATGACAGATGGATTATTTACATTAACAACCTGTAGGTTATGACAGGTGGATTATTTACATTAACAAGCTATAGGGTATGACAGGTGGATTATTTACATTAACAAGCTATAGGGTATGACAGGTGGATTATTTACATTAACAAGCTGTAGGGTATGACAGGTGGATTATTTACATTAACAAGCTATAGGGTATGACAGATGGATTATTTACATTAACAAGCTGTAGGTTATGACAGGTGGATTATTTACATTAACAAGCTATAGGGTATGACAGGTGGATTATTTACATTACCAAGTTATATGGTACCACAGGTGGGTTGCTTACATTAACAAGCTATAGGGTATGACAGGTGGATTATTTACATTACCAAGTTATATGGTACCACAGGTGGGTTGCTTACATTAACAAGCTATAGGGTATGACAGGTGGATTATTTACATTAACAAGCTATAGGGTATGACAGGTGGATTATTTACATTAACAAGCTGTAGGGTATGACAGGTGGATTATTTACATTAACAAGCTATAGGGTATGACAGATGGATTATTTACATTAACAAGCTGTAGGTTACGACAGGTGGATTATTTACATTAACAAGCTATAGGGTATGACAGGTGGATTATTTACATTTACAGGCTATAGGTAACGACAGGTGGATTATTTACATTACCAAGTTATATGGTACCACAGGTGGGTTGCTTACATTAACAAGCTATAGGGTATGACAGGTGGATTATTTACATTAACAAGCTATAGGGTATGACAGGTGGATTATTTACATTAACAAGCTGTAGGTTACGACAGGTGGATTATTTACATTAACAAGCTATAGGGTATGACAGGTGGATTATTTACATTAACAAGCTATAGGGTATGACAGATGGATTATTTACATTAACAAGCTGTAGGTTACGACAGGTGGATTATTTACATTAACAAGCTATAGGGTATGACAGGTGGATTATTTACATTAACAAGCTATAGGGTATGACAGATGGATTATTTACATTAACAAGCTGTAGGTTACGACAGGTGGATTATTTACATTAACAAGCTATAGGGTATGACAGGTGGATTATTTACATTAACAAGCTATAGGGTATGACAGATGGATTATTTACATTAACAAGCTGTAGGTTACGACAGGTGGATTATTTACATTAACAAGCTATAGGGTATGACAGGTGGATTATTTACATTTACAGGCTATAGGTAACGACAGGTGGGTTATTTACATTACCAAGCTATAGGGTATGACAGGTGGATTATTTACATTTACAGGCTATAAGTAACGACAGGTGGGTTATTTACATTTACAGGTTATAGGTTACGACAGGTGGATTATTTACATTACCAAGCTATAGGGTATGACAGGTGGATTATTTACATTTACAGGCTATAAGTAACGACAGGTGGATTATTTACATTTACAGGTTATAGGTTACGACAGGTGGATTATTTACATTACCAAGCTATAGGGTATGACAGGTGGGTTATTTACATTTACAGGCTATAGGTAACGACAGGTGGGTTATTTACATTTACAGGCTATAGGTTACGACAGGTGGATTATTTATATTACCAAGTTATAGGGCACGACAGATGGGTTACTTTCATTAACAAGCTGTAGGTTACGACAGGTGGATTATTTACATTACCAAGCTATAGGGTACAATAGGTGAATTATTTACATTACCAAGCTATAGGGTACGACAGGTGGGTTACTTACATTAACAAGCTGTAGGTTACGACAGGTGGATTATTTACATTACCAAGCTATAGGGTATGACAGGTGGATTATTTACATTTACAGGCTATATGTTACGACAAGTGGATTATTTACATTGAAAAGCTATAGGGTACGCAGTTGGATTATTTAGATTTACAAGCTATAGGGTATGGCAGGTGGATTATTTATATTAACAAGCTATAGGGTATGACAGGTGGATTATTTACATTACCAAGTTATAGGGCACGACAGGTGGGTTATTTACATTTACAGGCTATAGGGTATGACAGGTGGATCATTTATATTAACAAGCTATAGGGTATGACAGGTGGATTATTTACATTACCAAGTTATAGGGCACGACAGGTGGGTTATTTACATTTACAGGCTATAGGTTACGACAGGTGGATTATTTACATTACCAAGCTATAGGGTACGACAGGTGGGTTATTTACATTTACAGGCTATAGGTTACGACAGGTGGATTATTTACATTTACAGGCTATAGGGTATGACAGGTGGATCATTTATATTAACAAGCTATAGGGTATGACAGGTGGATTATTTACATTACCAAGTTATAGGGCACGACAGGTGGGTTATTTACATTTACAGGCTATAGGGTATGACAGGTGGATCATTTATATTAACAAGCTATAGGGTATGACAGGTGGATTATTTACATTACCAAGTTATAGGGCACGACAGGTGGGTTATTTACATTTACAGGCTATAGGTTACGACAGGTGGATTATTTACATTACCAAGCTATAGGGTACGACAGGTGGGTTATTTACATTTACAGGCTATAGGTTACGACAGGTGGATTATTTACATTACCAAGCTATAGGGTACGACAGGTGGATTATTTACATTTACAGGCTATAGGTTACGACAGGTGGATTATTTACATTACCAAGCTATAGGGTACGACAGGTGGGTTATTTACATTTACAGGCTATAGGTTACGACAGGTGGATTATTTACATTACCAAGTTATAGGGCACGACAGGTGGGTTATTTACATTTACAGGCTATAGGGTATGACAGGTGGATCATTTATATTAACAAGCTATAGGGTATGACAGGTGGATTATTTACATTACCAAGTTATAGGGCACGACAGGTGGGTTATTTACATTTACAGGCTATAGGTTACGACAGGTGGATTATTTACATTACCAAGTTATAGGGCACGACAGGTGGGTTATTTACATTTACAGGCTATAGGGTATGACAGGTGGATCATTTATATTAACAAGCTATAGGGTATGACAGGTGGATTATTTACATTACCAAGTTATAGGGCACGACAGGTGGGTTATTTACATTTACAGGCTATAGGGTATGACAGGTGGATCATTTATATTAACAAGCTATAGGGTATGACAGGTGGATTATTTACATTACCAAGTTATAGGGCACGACAGGTGGGTTATTTACATTTACAGGCTATAGGTTACGACAGGTGGATTATTTACATTACCAAGCTATAGGGTACGACAGGTGGGTTATTTACATTTACAGGCTATAGGTTACGACAGGTGGATTATTTACATTACCAAGCTATAGGGTACGACAGGTGGATTATTTACATTTACAGGCTATAGGTTACGACAGGTGGATTATTTACATTACCAAGCTATAGGGTACGACAGGTGGGTTATTTACATTTACAGGCTATAGGTTACGACAGGTGGATTATTTACATTACCAAGTTATAGGGCACGACAGGTGGGTTATTTACATTTACAGGCTATAGGTTACGACAGGTGGATTATTTACATTACCAAGCTATAGGGTACGACAGGTGGATTATTTACATTTACAGGCTATAGGTTACGACAGGTGGATTATTTACATTACCAAGCTATATGTTATGACAGGTGGATTATTTACATTTACAGGCTATAGGTTATGACAGTTGGATTATTTACATTACCAAGCTATAGGGTATGACAGGTGGAATATTTACATTTACAGGCTATAGGTTACGACAAGTGGATTATTTACATTAACAAGCTATAGGGTACGACAGGTGGGTTACTTATATTAACAAGCTATAGGTTACGACAGGTGGGGTATTTACATTTACAAGCTATAGGGTATGACAGGTGTATTATTTACATTACCAAGTTATAGGGTATGAGAAGTGGATTATTTACATTTACAGGCTATAGGTTAAGACAGGTGGATTATTTACATTTACAGGCTATAGGTTACGACAGGTGGATTATTTACAATACCAAGCTATATGTTATGACAGGTGGATTATTTACATATACAGGCTATAGGTTACGACAGGTGGATTATTTACATTAACAAGTTATATGGTATGACAGGTGGATTATTTAGATTTACAAGTTGTAGGGTATGACAGGTGGATTATTTACATTACCAAGTTATAGGTTATGACAGGTGCATTATTTACATTAACAAGCTATAGGGTATGACAGGTGGATTATTTACATTAACAAGCTGTAGGTTACGACAGGTGCATTATTTACATTAACAAGCTATAGGGTATGACAGGTGGATTATTTACATTTACAGGCTATAGGGTACGACAGGTGGAGATATTTACATTAAAATGCCATGGGCAACAAAAGGTGAAATATTCACAGTAAAAAAATATACGATAAAACATGTAGAATATTTTAATTAAGAAGCAATATTCTACAACAATTGGAAAATTATCATTAAAAAGCCATATGATACAACAAGAGAAATATTTATATTAACAAGCCATAGGGTACAAAATTTAGATTCTTCACATTAACAAGCCGTAGGATACAACAGGTGGAATATTTACATTAACGGACCTTATGGTACAACAGAGAGAGTATTAACATTAAATGCGCAGCGAAAACGGGTGGAATATTTATATTAACAGACCATGGAATACAAGGGTAGAATATTTATTTTTTCTAATTCCTGCTTTTTAACAAATGGAATATTAACTTTAACTACAACCGTTTTTAAATTAAAGGAAGACACTGATGAAGAACGCCACATAGCTATCGAAAACCTTCTGTCTCAGTTTGTTTTCACAAATTTACAAAATTTTTAAGTTCGGATATTCATAAACTGTTGTTTAAATGATTAACAAAATTCACCGAACGTAATGGACTACAAAATTGAAGAGTTTTTCAATATTTTAATTTTCAGATTCAGAGATAACATTCAGAACGCAAAAGGGTTTTAATTGGCAAAGATGTTTTTTCCGTAACTTATGGGGTTTGAGAGTAGGCCTATTTATATTATTTTCCGCTCTGGTTTCTTCCTCGAATTATTTGAACATCTGTTTGAATCCTTGTTGAATCTGCTGGCTGGAGTCAGCGGCGCTATAAATATTAAATCAGTTATGAGAGCCGAGAGTAAATCTTTATATTTGTATTAAAGTCAAGAAATTCTTTAGTTCAAATAACGGAAACGCTTTAACGGAAACAAAAAACACACAAAATCACAAGAACTCAAACACAACTGTTTACAAAAGAGCACGATCCAGAAGGAAGGCTGTGTAATCAATCATTCAGTGAACTCTGAATCCACGATGAGTCGTCAAAATCGGAGGCGCATGAAGTTGTACAATTACGATGGGACGTTTCCGGTGTGTGTGCGTGCGTGAGCCGTGAAGGGATGGATAACGATCTGTACGTTGAAGGCTGAACAGGATGAAGGCACCTACAATAAATCTTTGATGTCCTGAAGCTTCTACATTCCCTGATTGATCCAATGGCGATTAGGCGCAATACGATTACACTTTGGGTTTGATATTGTTATCGTTCCTGCTGCGAGACGGTCTCCGTCTATTGTTGCGTAACAATGCCTGAACGGTGTTCTAATTATATTTCGTGAAGAATTGTGTGTCGTGAGATCCATAGTGCGTTGCGTCCAATAAGGAACAACTTTAGGAGAGCTTTCTATGAGAACTAAAAATAGAAACAATCTCTATTACTTAATATTAAAAGTAGGCTATACATAAAAGTGTAATTTTTACTAATTTTCTAAAGAACAGTGTATTGAAGTATTATATAGGCATTATAAATGTCAACATTAGAAAGCCAATATAAATAAAAGCAAATAAATCAGAATAAAAAAGTAACATCGTAACAAAATGACAAAACAATAATAAAATAATAATAACTATTATAAAATAAAAATATCACAGCTATCCACATAAAGATGTAGGAATATAATTAAACACTCTAATAACAAACACAAACTTAAAAACAATATTTTTCATCTTAAACACGTTTCGACCCCAAGGATTGTACCATTATTAGTTGTAGGGTTAAATATGTTTATATATTATATAAATACTTATATTAAAAGTTAAATATAATCATCAATGTTTAATTATCCTCACCGGCTACAAGCTTTGAGGACAATTACAAACGGCTACAAACGGAGTTTTATACTCAGTTGGTAATGTTTAAGCAAATATATAACAACAGGACGCATGGGTGTTATAAAGGGGACACAGATACCGAAAGATTGAGAACACCAGGTTTAGATGTTGTATTAGCTCACTGATGATGACCTTGTAATTGAAACGAGTTTAAGAAGTAAATTATTGATTGGGAGTTGGTGTGCTCACAAATAACACTCAAAAGTTTGGTTTATAGCATTAAGTAGTCACGTGCCTATAGTAGCCGTGTTTCTTCCTATTCCATGAATGTATTTCTTTTCTTAATTCGGAATGAAACTGATCTTTTTTGATTTTTTAAAGATCAGAGAGTAGTGAAAATAATTGGGTGGTTTTAGGAGATTTTAGAGGTAGTTATGTCAAAAGGGTGTGAGGTATAATGTAAATAAGGGCTGAGAGTGTGTTAGGTATAAGTTACATTGCAATGTTTCATCAGAAACCATCTGCTTTACCAGAAAGCTACGACCGCAAACCGGAGCCATTCTTCTTGACGGGAGGCCCATAGCCTGGAGGTCTTCTATTAAATACTTTGGCGTCATCCTAGATAAGCGCCTGTCCTTTTCCTCTCAAGCTTACTCAGCCCTTACCAAGGGTAGAGCTATCCATCCTAAGCTCTACAGTCTCATCTGCTTCAGAAGTACCATCCCTTTCAAAATCAAACACCCCATGTACCAAATGCTACTTCGTCCCGTCCCTACCTATGCAGCTCCTGTCTGGTGGCCTCATCTCCAACACGTTCCGGAAATCTCCTTCCAATCTTCTTCCCTCATACTCCCCTCCAACTCTCCTTGGTTCCTGTCAAATGTCAACATCCGAAACGCCCTTTGCTCGCCATCGCTTGTCGTTTTTGTCAGATCCCTCTCAGCGAAGCACTTCGGTAGCGCCGATAGCTCGTATTATCCACACCTTATGGATCTGGCAAACTCAGTTTGATCCAGTCTTAATATGTTTAAATTGTAAAAAGTGTTTAACTTCTTTCGGTTTTTTCCTATGTATTTGTTTCATCGTATAAAATGCTAGTTAAGTTAAGTTAGATTAATATCATCATGTATTTGTTTCATCGTATAAAATGCTAGTTAAGTTAAGTTAGATTAATATCATCATGTATTTGT
Organism: Prosapia bicincta; assembly: GCA_036971475.1. Classification (NCBI taxonomy): domain Eukaryota; kingdom Metazoa; phylum Arthropoda; class Insecta; order Hemiptera; family Cercopidae; genus Prosapia; species Prosapia bicincta. The sequence continues at coordinate 7,233,836 of JBAIZL010000003.1, read as the reverse complement.
TTCATCGTATAAAATGCTAGTTAAGTTAAGTTAGATTAATATCATCATGTATTTGTTTCATCGTATAAAATGCTAGTTAAGTTAAGTTAGATTAATATCATCATGTATTTGTTTCATCGTATAAAATGCTAGTTAAGTTAAGTTAGATTAATATCATCATGTATTTGTTTCATCGTATAAAATGCTAGTTAAGTTAAGTTAGATTAATATCATCATGTATTTGTTTCATCGTATAAAATGCTAGTTAAGTTAAGTTAGATTAATATCATCATGTATTTGTTTCATCGTATAAAATGCTAGTTAAGTTAAGTTAGATTAATATCATCATGTATTTGTTTCATCGTATAAAATGCTAGTTAAGTTAAGTTAGATTAATATCATCATGTATTTGTTTCATCGTATAAAATGCTAGTTAAGTTAAGTTAGATTAATATCATCATGTATTTGTTTCATCGTATAAAATGCTAGTTAAGTTAAGTTAGATTAATATCATCATGTATTTGTTTCATCGTATAAAATGCTAGTTAAGTTAAGTTAGATTAATATCATCATGTATTTGTTTCATCGTATAAAATGCTAGTTAAGTTAAGTTAGATTAATATCATCATGTATTTGTTTCATCGTATAAAATGCTAGTTAAGTTAAGTTAGATTAATATCATTCATCACAACTTTGTTATTCCATTATAATTCTAAGTCTTGTTACACATCTTTACACTATCTTATTTCCTACAAACACCCTTACTACATACATGAATTGCCATACGTAAAACGAAAAATATCACCCTAATAAAAAAGAGAGTCAGTAGGCCAGGCCAAATATTTAAAATAAACGTAATCCCCCAGAATAAAATCCTTATTACCGTCCCACCCCAAAACCGTCCTGCCTTGCAGATGGCCTTCCTACATCCAGCCCATATTCCTACCTGCAGCCATCGTCGGTGACAGACTCCTTGGGGGCCACCAAATCCCCTCCTTCTCTGACAGACTGACTGAAGGAGTCGGTTGATAAATTTGTGTTTGCTTTATGAATATGAGATTATCGGTGAAGTATAACTAAGAGTTATTTTTTGTGCCGCAAGTGCTGTAAGTGATCTTGATAATATGTATGATATGACATTCCTGTTGCCCAGAGTGAACACACTGGAACAAGAACTACAGTTTAGTTTATATGTTCCAGAGAAGTTGTATATATCTTTGCAGCGTTAGGAATGGTTATTTGTTGAGGTGATTTTGTATTGAGTTAACTGCAGCTGTTAGTTAGTTTGTGCGTGTTTGATCAGTAGGGCAGTGTTTCGTTTTTTGTAGATTTGTTTAGTGTTTTTTTTTTTGTTTTGGGTTGATAATTTTGAATCAGGCGGTATTACGGATTATGGAATGTAGATTAGGTACTGTTTTGTATTAATTGAAATATTTGCTTGATGAATTTAAATTATGCACCTTGCCCCACTTTACAGAGCCATAGAATGGCAGAGGCCTTTATATTTTGAGTATATGCGTGTGTGAGTTACGTAAATGTGTAGGCTAATCACTCACCACAGCCTGCCAAATAAAAACACAACCCCCGACTAAGAGTTGATAATGTATGCCCAGGTATTGCTCAAATTAATAGTGGTGAAGTAATCATTATGTAAATAGTGTATTGAACACGAATGTAATCAATAAATGTTCATTTATTTAACAAATTGTATTGAGGGACAAAGATCTTAACGGCCCTTCATATCGTTCTCATTGATTCAATATTACTTTTAAACTCCACAAGTACTTGAAATTAATTTTATTATTCATCGTGTTTTTTTTATTCTTAATATATTTCAATAATTACAAATTTAATTAACTTTTTCGATAAACATTTGTAAGTGTTAGAATAACGTAAAATGATGTCAAGTGTTTTAAATTTTAGGTGTTCTCAAATGACGGTTTCTGGTTATGGTATCGCTAATGACGCGTTTCGGAGTGATGTATGTAGTGAGAAGGGGAAATAGGCTATTTTACTGTGACAAAATATTTTTAACATCATACGATAAACTAAACTCTCACAATGAGTTTTAACACGTTTATTGCCATAATGTTTCAATAGTGATGCTACCATTCTCGGTGGCAAATCAACATTCACACTGAGTACTACTGAAGATGGCATCACAATTGAATGTTAAAACACTTTGAAAGGATTGAGTTATTTAAGTGCACGCTGTTTTGGTTATTCTCACGAGCTAACCTCCAATTTGAGTTATTTTTAGCTAATTAAAACTAAAAGCCATAATAGAATAACATAAAAGACAGGTATCGCTATGAATAATTAAACATGTATTTGTTCACGAGTTTTATGGAGACATCCCCGTCCTATATAAGCATAAAACGTCACCCGTATATGAGGCTAACTTTATTTATTATTTTTTCTAAATGCATCTCTAAATTACGCGACGGCCGTTATTTACATTTATAGCAGTCGAATGTTGGCACCCCTGGTCATGCATATTTATAGGCGTTCGTCGTCGAGTCAGAAGAGATTTACGTTCCAGCCAGTTGAAACGGCATACAAGTGCATCCTGTATATTAGCAATGCATTATTAACCTTTGCTGGTGATAATTTGCCAACCCTGCCTTGCACGTTACACTTCCGCTAAAACACAGCTCGTGTGTATAGGCCGACGTAGTGCGTTGCCGTAAAGCTAAAAGTGAGAGCGCGAACGTACTTACAGTTCGGTGAATTTAAACACAGGTGAACTGACACATTTATTTCTGTTAGAAACATCCTGAAGGAAGATAGCTGAAGTGTTTGAAACTGAATGTGTGTTAGAAAACTGAAGAAGTTAACCGGGGTGGTAACATTGCAGTGGGCATAAGTGTTCATTAAAGAAGGGTGTGTAGTACACAAAGTACCTTAGACCGGGAGGTAAGTGGGAGATACACTCGTGGTACTGAGAGCGGAAGAGGAAGGGTGACCTCTAAGGTGTTGGCGATAAAATAGTGCACTGTCTAGGACACAAGTTACCTTCGACCGGGAGGTAAGTGGGAGATACACACTCGTGGTACTGAAAGGGAATGAGGAGGAGTAACCTCTAAGGAGTTGGCGATAAAATAGTGCACTGTCTAGCACACAAGTTACCTTCGACCGGGAGGTAAGTGGGAGATACACACTCGTGGTACTGAAAGGGAATGAGGAGGGGTAACGTCTAAAGAGTTGGCGATAAAATAGTGCACTGTCTAGGACACAAGTTACCTTCGACCGGGAGGTAAGTGGGAGATACACACTCGTGGTACTGAAAGGAAATGAGGAGGAGTAACCTCTAAGGAGTTGGCGATAAAATAGTGCACTGTCTAAGACACAAGTTACCTTCGACCTGGAGGTAAGTGGGAGATACACACTCGTGGCACTGAAAGGGAATGAGGAGGAGTAACCTCTAAGGAGTTGGCGATAAAATAGTGCATTGTCTAGGACACAAGTTACCTTCGACCGGGAGGTAAGTGGGAGATACACACTCGTGGTACTGAAAGGGAATGAGGAGGAGTAACCTCTAAGGAGTTGGCGATAAAATAGTGCACTGTCTAGGACACAAGTTACCTTCGACCGGGAGGTAAGTGGGAGATACACACTCGTGGTACTGAAAGGGAATGAGGAGGAGTAACCTCTAAGGAGTTGACGATAAAATAGTGCACTGTCTAGGACACGAGTTACCTTCTACCGGGTGGTAAGTGGGAGATACACACTCGTGGTACTGAAATGGAATGAGGAGGGGTGACCTCTAAGTAGTTGGCGATAAAATAGTGCACTGTCTAGGACACAAGTTACCTTCCACCGAGAGGTAAGTGGGAGATACACACTCGTGGTACTGAAAGGGAATGAGGAGGGGTGACCTCTAAGGAGTTGGCGATAAAATAGTGCACTGACTAGGACACAGGGCACCTTCGACCGGGAGGTAAGTGGGAGATACACACTCTGGGTACTGAAAGGGAATGAGGAGGGGTAACCTCTAAGGAGTTGGCGATAAAATAGTGCACTGTCTAGGACACAAGTTACCTTCGACCGGGAGGTAAGTGGGAGATACACACTCGTTTTACTGAAAGGGAATGAGGAGGAGTAACCTCTAAGGAGTTTTCGATAAAATAGTGCACTGTCTAGGACACAAGTTACCTTCGACCGGGAGGTAAGTGGGAGATACACACTCGTGGTACTGAAAGGGAATGAGGAGGGGTAACGTCTAAAGAGTTGGCGATAAAATAGTGCACTGTCTAGGACACAAGTTACCTTCGACCGGCAGGTAAGTGGGAGATACACACTCGTGGTACTGAAAGGGAATAAGGAGGGGTAACCTCTAAGGAGTTGGCGATAAAATAGTGCACTGTCTAGGACACAAGTTACCTTCGACCGGCAGGTAAGTGGGAGATACACACTCGTGGTACTGAAAGGGAATGAGGAGGAGTAACCTCTAAGGAGTTGGCGATAAAATAGTGCATTGTCTAGGACACAAGTTACCTTCGACCGGGAGGTAAGTGGGAGATACACACTCGTGGTACTGAAATGGAATGAGGAGGGGTGACCTCTAAGTAGTTGGCGATAAAATAATGCACTGTCTAGGACACAAGTTACCTTCGACCGGCAGGTAAGTGGGAGATACACACTCGTGGTACTGAAAGGGAATGAGGAGGAGTAACCTCTAAGGAGTTGGCGATAAAATAGTGCACTGTCTAGGACACAAGTTACCTTCGACCGGCAGGTAAGTGGGAGATACACACTCGTGGTACTGAAAGGGAATGAGGAGGAGTAACCTCTAAGGAGTTGGCGATAAAATAGTGCATTGTCTAGGACACAAGTTACCTTCGACCGGGAGGTAAGTGGGAGATACACACTCGTGGTACTGAAATGGAATGAGGAGGGGTGACCTCTAAGTAGTTGGCGATAAAATAATGCACTGTCTAGGACACAAGTTACCTTCGACCGGGAGGTAAGTGGGAGATACACACTCGTGGTACTGAAAGGGAATGAGGAGGAGTAACCTCTAAGGAGTTGGCGATAAAATAGTGCACTGTCTAGGACACAAGTTACCTTCGACCGGGAGGTAAGTGGGAGATACACACTCGTGGTACTGAAATGGAATGAGGAGGGGTGACCTCTAAGTAGTTGGCGATAAAATAATGCACTGTCTAGGACACAAGTTACCTTCGACCGGGAGGTAAGTGGGAGATACACACTCGTGGTACTGAAAGGGAATAAGGAGGGGTGACCTCTAAGGAGTTGGCGATAAAATAGTGCACTGTCTAGGACACAAGTTACCTTCCACCGAGAGGTAAGTGGGAGATACACACTCGTGGTACTGAAAGGGAATGAGGAGGGGTGACCTCTACGTGGCGAACAAATAGTACTCTGTCCAGTAGAGGAGGCATACAGTCAATGTTTCACGTCCGAGACAGAGTTGCATTTTTGCAGACCAAACCTTACTTCCTGACATTAGCTAATGTTAGAACTGATTTTTTCAAAACTACTTGGACTACATACTTATCCAACTCCCGTACACGGTTTTTCATCTTCGATTTCGACCTTCCCAGTAGCAATTGACGTCGCCCTCCCAGTAGCAATTGATGATATCGAGGTTCGGACACAGAGCCGGTCAGTCCCGTAGATGTTCCCTGTCTATTCTTGGAGGATGCACAATGGGGAACGAGGCCAATGCGATGGAGATGGATTTGCAGGTAGTCGTGCCCTATGGCTAAGCGGAAGGACAGCCTCACTTCTTCCTAGATCTCTTGGGATTGGTCTCACGGTCACAAGGCTCTCACTTTTTACCTGTGCTCAGTATCTTCAGAGTTTCGTAATGCCAATAGGCGACTGTAGAATGTATGTATTTTATTTTCCAAAAACTAGTGACTGTAAGGTATGTTCTGCTTGGAACGACTATTGCCATGATAAGAAAACGATAATCGTCAGCAATGAGATTAAATCTGAAGAGATAGGTCTCAGTCACAATGTGTCCGATTCTTGCTCGTGCGGCAAAGACGGTTGTAAATCTAGGAACCCCTTGATACATTTCCAAATCATTTGGTTCTTTTTGAATGTCATAGAGGTTTCTACCTTTGGTTTCTTCTCTCCAACAGTGGATCCATTTTCTTCTGACTGATGTTTTCATAGCACTCAGGCATTTCTTTAGAGAGTACTGTGATAAGAAGACTGGGCCCATTTCCGCTGCTTGTTTGGCGATTATATCTGCTTTTTCATTGCCGTCGATGCCGCAGTGTGAGGGAATCCACTGTATTTGTTTCTCACTCAAAATTCTCTGGCTTTAAAAAATGATCACTAATATTTTATCCTCGATACACTGGGCTTTGTAGACAATGGGTTTTGTCGCCATAGCTTCACTTAATTTTTCGTCTTCTTCGACAGCAATATGAAGTTCTGTCCAAAGCAAAGATGTTTAAACACCACTGATTAGACTCATAGTAATTGTGGGACCTTGAAATAGTGTTTTCCTTTGACTTGAAAATTTGTAATTTTCGTAGATTGTAGTGTACCACGGAGCATGCAACAGATTACATACCTTCATTGATCAGAAAATAGCTCTGTGGTATAAATTCAGTAAGTGGCAGACTGGTCGGATTTTACTCTAAAGGCAAAACTTAATTCGTTGCATTAATAATACATAGACTCTGAATTAAACTAAATATTGCTTAATATATCTGTATCTAAGACTGAATTGTAGACCTAATGTAATCTAAATTGTAAAATTAAAATACAAAATAGATTTGATGATGTGGTATTATTTAACGGTGAATTTGATATCCAGTAATATTATTATTTTACTGAATTTATTTGATATTTTTACTTTTAATTGAGTATGGCTATTTTGTATTAGACAAATCATCTTATCATGTTATTTACTTCCATCACGAGACGCGACATGCGGCGCGCTTCTTACTTTAGCTTAAATCAAGCGGTAACATATGATTTCATACAACAGCTGATTTTATGCTGTAGGTTAAATTGAAGAACAGCTGTTTATCTTGTAGGTTGTGCTGACTTGAAAGTATTTATTTAATAAATATATCGATTTATTTTTGTTTCGATAAATCTTATTACAATGAATTAAACACAATGAAAATAAGTTATGCTTTTATTCAAAAGTTTTAAATGAAAACTTTCTCATGTACATCTGATACTTTTAAGGACTCGATTTCAATGAAAGTCGTTGAATAAGATTTTATATTCAGTAAAATTTTCAACATCTAACAAAGATTTTCTATTTACAACATTATTTAATTATTTATATTTTGTACTTTATTAAGTTAATGTGTTTCAATTTATATCAGTTGAGTATATACTTGAAGTTTAGAAGTTATATATTTTTGTTTCAGTGTTTTTGTAGGAGTGGATTAGATAGATTAGGTGTGATGGGGTTTTATGGTGTTTCAGCTCTTTATGTGTGAGGAATATGTATGCGGGTAGAGCCTGTAGTGGAAATCGCAAGTGTTTGACGAATGCATTGACTCGTTTCAGCTCATTGACTTTGACAAGATACCTTTCTAATTTTAATTAATTTTAATATAAATTTATAAAACATTGGAAATTACCATCAAAACATGAACAGTTGAAATAAACAATCTAGTGATACGTATAATTATGGTATTACAAAACTGTTAGTGAACCGATGATCACAGGTAGACGGTAAGAAGGGAGACTTGTGCGGTACATCACGTAATGTTCTTGACAGAAACCTATATCCGTACAGCTCTGGCAGAGATTAGTTATAGATAGCATCAGCTCACCTTGACCTCATCACCGGGCCCAGCTTTCCAATCCTCGGTAGCGATCTCCTGCTTAACCTCTAATTACTTTCTAAACTTCGCAACCGACTCGTCTCTTGCTGCTTTATCTGCTCCGTAACATCAAGGACCCATCGATGGCCACACCTTTACGCCCACCATGTACTTAGCGTGTTTTATTGCCAACAAAAAGCTCATTAATTATTCCAAACCTTATTTCAACAGGTCTTGACGGTTATAAAAACTAACGATGGTGGGTACTTGACTGAAACACTTTATAAAACGTCCTTATTGTGTTTAGATACGTAGAAGGTAGTTTCTGAACTAAGAAGCCGGCATCATAACAATGTATATGAATTAATAAAGCCGTATCTAAAAATAAATATATTTGTGCACTGTGTCGTCCATGGTTACTGATGAACATTTTACATTTGAACTTGTAGATAACGACATGAAAAAACTCAGGGAGTTATCTTTAATTAACCAAATACAGAAAACGTAAATTCACTTACCTTACAGTCAACAGCATACAGAAACATATCCCACTTACACGGACGTCAACCACGTATAGAAACAGATCCCACTTACACAGACGTCAACCACGTATAAAATCAGATCACACATATACGGATGTCAACCACGTATAGAATTAGATCAAACTTATACGAACGTGAACCACGCATAGCATTAGATCAAACTTATACGGACGTGAACCACGTATAAAATTAGACCAAACTTATACGGACGTGAACCACGTATAGAATTAGATCACACATACGCGGACGTGAACCACGTATAGAATTAGATCAAACTTATACGGACGTGAACCACGTATAAAATTAGACCAAACTTATACGGACGTGAACCACGTATAGAATTAGATCACACATACGCGGACGTGAACCACGTATAGAATTAGATCAAACCTATACGGGCGTGAACCACGTATAGAATTAGATCAAACTTATACGGGCGTGAACCACATATAGAATTAGATCAAACTTATACGGACGTGAACCACGTATAGAATTAGATCAAACTTATACGGATGTGAACCACGTATAGAATTAGATCACACATACATGGACGTGAACCACGTATAGAATTAGATCAAACTTATATGGACGTGAACCACGTATAGAATTAGATCAAACTTATACGGACGTGAACCACGTGTAGAATTAGATCAAACTTATACGGACGTGAACCTCGTATAGGAACGGATCACACTTACAATGACGTCAACCACGTACAGAAACAGATCCCACTTATACAGAGGTCAACCATGTATAGACACAGATCACACTTACACGAACGTCAACCACGTATAGAAACAGATCACACTTACAATGGCGTCAACCACGTATAGAAACAGATCACACTTATACAGTGGTCAACCACGTATAGAAAGAGATCCACATTTACAATGGCCTCAACCACGTACAGAAACCGATCACACGTAGACGTACGTGAAGCACGTATAGAACAGCGTGTTACTGATGAACATTTTACATTTGAACTTGTAGATAACGACATGAAAAAACTCAGGGAGTTATCTTTAATTAACCAAATACAGAAGACGTAAATTCACTTACCTTACAGCCAACGGCTTACATAAACATATCCCACTTAGACGGACGTCAACCGCGTATAGAAACAGATCGCACTTACTTGGACGTCAACTACGTGTAGAAACAGATTACGGTTACAAAGGAGTCAAGCAAAATCTAAAAATTCTCACAACAACAAAAAATAACAAATTTCAAGATGAATATCAACACAATAAATTTATATGAAATTTACCAACATTGAAAAACGCAAAACATTATATTTAACTAACAAATCCAGTATAAATCACGTACACACTTTGACGCATTGTAGCACACCAGTCCCCTCACTTGTTAGTCTTTACTTACAACGTATATACTGATGAGAATTGCTTAGTTGGAGTAAAAAGGCCTCAGTACGTTTAATGTGAATTTACTTAAATTATGTTTGGAAAAATTGTTATATTGACTTGAACATAAAAATACGTGCTTTTATCAAAAAACACTTAATCTACAAAAAGTGGTGTAGAGTTATTAAAGGCACTCAACAAGGCTTTATAAGGAAGAGGGCTTTAAATTTTGTTCGAAACTTATTTTATTTCATGAGTAATTATTTAAAGAACTAAGTGAAACCTATTAACTTACTTACTGATGCGTTTCGGAACCGTCGTATCATTGAAGAAGCTAACCTGTTTTATATATTATTTTATCGTGCATAGAAAATGTGTCTCCAACTGACCCCTAAAGATAACCGGTTTCACGCGACCTTCTACACTTTATGACGCCTAAATATGGGAGTTTTATCTTCATACCCTAATCAGAGTGTTATTATTAATCTTTTTTTTCGAGTTTTAAGACAATCAGAGTAACTATTATAGCACACGAAAGACAGAAAAGGAAGGGACGTAAAGCTCGTTTGTAAAGGGTTAAAGGGAGATATTATTTTATCATTGTGCAGGACCAGAAGTAGAGATAACCTCTGTAGAGGACACAAAGAGGTGTCTACCCATTGTATGCAGAAGGATAAGGAAGAGTATATAAACAATAGGCAGGACGTAACGATACCCTGGATACTGGGAATTAGGAAAAATTGTAGTCAGTGGGCTCTCGGCCCGTGGGAGAATAGATGTCCACCCCTTTCTCTCATATAGGCACAGTGGCGAGCAATACACAGTGATAGTGCCTGTATAGCAGCAAGAATTGTGACATACACTCCGTTCTGTAGGTTTCCCCACCACTTCAAATGTCAAGTAGACCACGGCGCATCACCAGATCTTCTCTTGCTATAACTCGAGACTTTTTACTAAAGTCCTCCTTTGATTTGCGTATTTTGAGTTGTAGGCTATTTGCGATTAAAACGTATTACAAGGAACTCCAGCAGTACAAAATATTTAAATTAAAAAATCTAGTTACACTATAAAAAACATTTTGGTTCAAGGTCATCTCAAGAGTTGACGTCATAGTTTTTAATGTATGTACGTATTTTGAAGTATTTACGCTACGTATGGTAAACCGCAGTGATATTTTCATTCCATGATAAAGGATAAATCATAAAAGCTGGAAATATGTAATAAAAAAAATAACTTTTGTAAATGTAGTTGTAAAAATATGCATGCAAAATATTTCTGTATTATTGTTTTTAATTATCTGGTTATAGTAAAACAATGTATTTATAAAACAGAACGCCTCAATGCCTCACTAAAGGTAACAAGAGCATAAGGCTGTGTAACATAAAGCGGAGTGTATTTAGCACGCAATTACCGTAGCCAGGCGTGTATTGTGCTAGGTTAGATCTTGAGATTGCGGTAATAATATATTGTGTTTACAAATGTCCTGGTTATAATATTAAATTGTCGCGTGTAAAACATGTCAACCAGTCTTGCATTTTGCGCGTTTGTCCGTGGAGTCAACAAACGCAGGCTCGGGTCCAGGGGCTGCGGCGTACAAACAACAATCTGAACTACATCCGGACTATCTAGTATAGATGTCTGCGAAACTTAATTTCGTTCTTGATATCTTGATAATACAAGACATTTTGGTGCACTCTCAAAGCTTCCTTACGGCCTGGACCCTGGGTTTCTTCACACTGATTGGGTTTCTACTTTGTCGCCACATCTTTATCTGGAACATCACTTGCCGTTTGGTTCCCTATCTTTACCTAGCACAACCTGTTAAACACACACACATACACACACACACACACACACACACCACACACACACACACACACACACACACACACACACACACACACACACACACACACACACACACACACACACACACACACACACACACACACACACACACACACACACACACACACACACACACACACACACACACACACACACACACACACACACACACACACACACACACACACACACACACACACACACACACACACACACACACACACACACACACACACACACACACACACACACACACACACACACACACACACACACACACACACACACACACACACACACACACACACACACACACACACACACACACACACACACACACACACACACACAAACAGACACACAGACAGAGACAGGCAGAAAGACAGACAGACAGACAGAGAGAGAGAGAGAGAGAGAGAGGGGGGAGAAAGAGAGAGAGAGAGAGAGAGAGAATATAGTGTTTACCACTTAGTTGACTTTTCTATTAAAACATAATCCCAATAAAGTTTGTTATTCTAGAAAAAAGCTGAAATATGTTTTGTATTTACAACAGTTAGATATGTAGAAATGTTAAGAAGTTACATTTACACGTTAGACAAGTTGTTAAAATCATTGGCGTCACAATTTCTGGTGCAACTCTAAAATGCTAAATTAAGGCTTGTGTTGTAAGTTTGTATTTACAAATTTACAAAACATCCAAACAATTTGGAGGCAGAGATGAAAAAAACCTTGAATAAATAACTGCAAGTGTTGATAGCCTGTCCTTGAAGACAAGAGACAGCTGTTGAACAGCTGATGTCAACGCTTGGCTCCAGCTGAGTTGTCTGGATCGGGCTCAAATCGGCTTAGCCTCAGCCCAGCCTTCAAATCTAACGCTTGGAACATTTATTTCAAGCTATCTTGGTTACAGTTTGGATTTCATATAGAAGCTACGTTTCTACTAATTTACCATTACGAATGGTAGCAAGCTGGTGATGTCTGTAGAATCTGAATGTGTGAAGTTAAATGAAGAAGTAAAATACTACTTTAAAAGATAATACGCGAGTGTGATTTAAACATAATTCTTTTACTTCATTTTATGGTCACTACATCCACTTTGATGAAAGAATTACTCGGATTAAAAGATCAAAAAAACTGAACTCGTACCAATATTAGGGACTTAAAACTCTATGTTTTAACAGCCTGTCGGTAGATGCTATGGAATTAATTAGTGTCACTGAAGGAAGACTCAACTTTAGTCAAAACTACCTGGTTATAATGGAAACTAGTTTCAGTCAGAATTAAAGGCAAATTTTGAGAAGGGTTAAAAAAATAATAAAATGGAGTTTTCTGAAAGGGCATATATAAAGTATGCTCAGAAAGGGTTTTGAAATATCATTGAAATAAAAAGAAGATCTTGATGAAGAGTACAAAACATTGGTAAAATAAAGAATGAGTTATAAGAATGAGCATTGGGATATTGCTAAAATAAAAAATGGTCTTAAAAGGCCTTTAAAAATTCGTTGAAAAGTGGCGATCTGGATTAAGATCATTATGGTTTGGAAACAACGACCTGGCGAACTTGAAGTAAATTTATGAAAAAAGTATTAAAAAACGTACTTTAATTATTATTAAGTTCAGCAAATAGTTATTGAAACTCAAACCCAAAAGTTTCGCCTATGTCATGAAAAATAAGAGCCACGAGAATATGGTTGAAATGGAGAAAAGATCTTTAGATGAGGCATTAATTCAAGAAGGGTTGAAATGAAGAGGTCTTGGAAAAGGGCTTTGAAATTTGGTTCAAATAAAGGGAAAATAAAGAGAATGAGCATTTTATGGTTGAAATAGTGCATAACCTTTTCTTGAAAAATATGTTTGAAACGAAAAGGTCTTAAGAAAAAACAATAAAGTATGCTTGAAGTAAAAAGATGTTGGAAAATGGCTTTAAAATTTTAATTCAAATAAAGGGAAAATAAAGAGAATGAGCATTTTATGGTTGAAATAGTGCATAACCTTTTCTTGAAAAATATGTTTGAAACGAAAAGGTCTTAAGAAAAAACAATAAAGTATGCTTGAAGTAAAAAGATGTTGGAAAATGGCTTTAAAATTTTAATTCAAATAAAGGGAAAATAAAGAGAATGAGCATTTTATGGTTGAAATAGTGCATAACCTTTTCTTGAAAAATATGTTTGAAACGAAAAGGTCTTAAGAAAAAACAATAAAGTATGCTTGAAGTAAAAAGATGTTGGAAAATGGCTTTAAAATTTTAATTCAAATAAAGGGAAAATAAAGAGAATGAGCATTTTATGGTTGAAATAGTGCATAACCTTTTCTTGAAAAATATGTTTAAAACGAAAAGGTCTTAAGAAAAAACAATAAAGTATGCTTAAAGTAAAAAGATGTTGGAAAATGGCTTTAAAATTTTAATTCAAATAAGGGGAAAATAAAGAGAATGAGCATTTTATGGTTGAAATAGTGCATAACCTTTTTTTTTGAAAAATATGTTCGAAGGTATTAAGAAAAGGTAATAAAGTACGGTTGAAGTAAAATGGTCTTGGAAAAGGGCTTTGAAATTCGAGTAAAATAAAGGTATGGTCTTGAGAAAGGCCACTTTATGGTCCAAATAGAGTACCATAGGTAAATTTCTTAATCTACGGTTGAAATATTATAGTGATAAAAGGCGTTAATATTGTTGGAATTCGATAGGAAAACTGTGATAAGTTTGACAGTTTAAATTACTCATACAATACAGTCTAATTGAAAAAATTAGTAATAGGGTAGAAAATTACTTCACAAAAATGCAGTATATGTACACTTATCACCCGAAAGATTGACGTTTGTGATCTTCCACTGCCTCATCCACGAGCTCTTCTAGCCACGACGAGCTCTACCGTCTCTAGTTCACTCTGGAAGCTCATCAATGGAGATGGCCATCAGTAGTTCTTCGACTTCAAGAGCGGATATTTCTCCCAAACTGGACAATCCTAATTGGAGAAATCTTCCTGGCAGTCCCGCGTTGAACCATGCCGGGTTTTAAAAAAATGTAATTCCGTAATTCGTAATCCCTGAACGTATTTTTCTTCTTTACAGAAACAATTCGACGAATTTGTGTTTTTGTTTCGTTTCACATTCTTAGGAAGTAAACTAAAGAGTCGCCCTTGCCAGTGCGGGTGTAACCATCACAAATCTGTCTGGCTGGATCTATATTCCACTAACATTTAGGCTGGACAACAATATACCTTGTCTTCCACTCTGATCTATTTAAACTTAACTTGTTAAACTTTTGACCATAGAAGCGTTTTAAATCTATTGTATCATCTTTCAAACATTAAGAAATAACTGTAATTAAATCATACTTAACTAAGTGAATACGTAAGGGCTTACTTGCTGATACGTTTCAAAACAATCGTTCCTCTTACGAACCAAAGCCTCTACAAGATTATTACAACAAGAAATAGCTTCAAGATTATATTAAATACAAAAGCATAGATACAAAATGAATGCAAAAGTGTAATCTTTTGTAAAACAGCGTTGTACAAAGTGAACATATTTGAGGTTAGTGTTGTTTCCCCACAGGATGCGCGCTTTGAGCGAGAGTCTGGCCGATTTATTACCCAGAACACGTAACCGCGCTGGAGAGTAACATCCCAACGTTGAAGGCAAGGCGTGTTGAGTAACA
This sequence comes from Prosapia bicincta, assembly GCA_036971475.1. Lineage (NCBI taxonomy): Eukaryota > Metazoa > Arthropoda > Insecta > Hemiptera > Cercopidae > Prosapia > Prosapia bicincta. Next base: position 7,218,679 of record JBAIZL010000003.1, on the reverse strand, counting down.
ATGAAATAACACAGTGAAAGTAGAAATAATTCCAAACTTAGTTCCGCCGAGATTATTGTACGCGTGTTAAATCGGTAATGGGCAGATTTCCGCATAGATGCGCCATGACCTTGGCAAGACGGAAACTTACGAGGGCCAAGGGCGGCCGCCACACAGCTTGATGTGACGGAAGAAAGCCGACTAAAGCTATTCCACTCAGTAAACATATCGATTCCAATCACGACTAGTATTGCGAAGGTAAATATTCTTCTTTAAAGATAATTTGATGTCAAGTTTAATGGAAAAAAGCTTAAGAAAATTAAGGGTGGTTACCTCTTCTCAAGGGATATTCCATCCATGTTCACACGTTTCCTTCTCACGTCGCGAAAGTTCTGACAGAAAGCGGCACAAAAGTACATAATCCTTTTTATTGTGGATACATGAAAATTATTTTAATAAGTGATAATCTGTAAAGATTCTTACAGACAGTGATGGAGGATAATCTACCGGTCAGTAATCGATTTCTTACCGTCCTGCATTTTATTTAGGATCACTGATGACTCTCTCTCTCTCGCTCTCTCTCTTTCTCTCTCTCTCTCTCTCTCTCTCTCTCTCTCTCTATATATATATATATATATATATATATATATATATATATATATATATATATATTGTAAAACTTAGATGAATTATTTTTTCTTGTTGAATATGTATGGTGACATAAAATAATTTTCATAAACAAGAATATACGAATATTACTTCATTTTATTGTTCATTGAAGCTTTTCGCTAATTTACATTATTAGCATTTTCAAAATATATGAATCACTGTACAGTTATGTGACCAGAGTAAGACTGTTGAATATAATTGTACTATGCTCAGTAAAGGTATCAGTTATCTTATCTGTTAGATAAATATACTTTAATATTTCCTGTCCTAATCTTTTATTTTTAAAATGTCATCAAATATGCTAAAGATAGTATTATGTTTTGATTTAATCTGGACTTGTTCCTCTATTAGTGTGTTCTTAATTTTATTTTTATATATCTCTAAGTTTTCTATTATATTCATTTTTAAGCCTTTTTGTACGTGTTTAACCAACTTCATATTACTAATCTCTGGAAAATCATGATTTCTTTCTATACAATGTGTGGCAAGATTTGATTTATAAATATGTGGCTTTTTAAATGCATTTAAATGTTCTTTGTAGCGATCTTTTATTTTCTTTTTTGTTTGTCCTATATAACATTTTTGACATGTAGTACAGTTAATACTATATACGCCGTTTATATTAATTTTATTTACTTTAATGTTTGTACTTATTATATTATTAATTGTGTTATTAGTGTAATAAGCTATTTTGACATTAGTATCTTTAAATAATTTTATAATTGGTTTGATTTCATAACCGGTAAATAAGAATTTGGACCAAATAATTTCTTTAGTATTTGAATAATAATTTTTATTTATATTATTATCCATTCTTTTAAGGATTTTATTATTCAATTTATTAATGGTTTCTTTTTTATATCCATTTTGTATTGCTATTTGTTGAATAATGTTTATTTCTTTCAATTTATTTATCGGGTTTAATGGAATTCGGTTCATTCTGTATAATAAATTATAGAAGCATGCCGTTTTTTGATTGTACGGGTGGTTTGAATAATTAGGTATTACTTTTACTGTTTGAGTGGGTTTTCTAAATATTGTAAAATTTAATTTATTATTTTCCTTATAAATGGTAATATCTAAGAAATTTATGGCATTAAGTTTTTCTATTTCGTAAGTAAACTGTATTTTATTGTGTATATTATTTATTTCGGTAATTATTAGCTTTAAATTTAATGCATTATTTGTAGAAATGTACAGACCGTCATCTACATATCTATACCATTGTCCATTGTTATCATATTTTTTAATAATTTTTATTATTTCTTCATCAATATGTTGCAAAAATATTTCGGAAATGATGCTGGATAGTGGTGAACCCATTACCAAGCCGTCTTCTTGTCTGTATATTTTGTTATTATAGCAAAAGTAATTTTGTTTTAATATTATTTTAAGTACATTAATTATTTCATCAATTTCTTTTTTATCATGTGTATACATATTTAATTTATTTTTTATTATTTTATATGTTTCCATTAAAGGTATATTGGTATACATGTCTTTTATATCGAATGATATTAATTTGCTATTATTGTCTATTTTTATATTTTTAATTTTCTCTATAAGGTGATAAGTGTTTTTTATATTATGATTGTTATTTAATTTCATTTTGTCTTTTAACTGTTTGGCAAAAATTTTAGATATTTTATATGAAGGTGCACTTTTAAAATTAATAAGCGGTCTAATTGGATTATTTATTTTATGTAATTTTATAATACCATTTAATAATGGTATTTTAGGGTTATCATTTATGTTATTGATTTCCGGATTAAATAATGCATAAGAATTCTTCACAATACCTTTTATTTCATTTTGGTATTTATCCGTGGGATCTTTTTTTAGTTCTATAAACATATTATCTACAATATATTTTTCATTTTTGTTTATGTAATCTTGTTTGTTTATTACCACAACAGCATTGCTTTTATCTGCTTTTATAGTACACAAGTTATTATTTTGTAATTTTTGTTTTAGATTATTAAATTGCATATATTGATTTTTGTTTTGATAATTTTTTATTTTATAAACATTATGTTTTTTTATTAATTTAGCTATTTCATTTGTTGCATTAATTCTTACCTTTTCTTGGTCATTTTCTTTTAATTTATTTATAGCGGTTTCTGTATCTATTACAATATTATCAATGTCTTTATTAAAATTTTTCTTTATGTTGACGATATGAATGTCTTCTAATATTTTTTCTTCATTTTTAGTGAAATTAATGTTAGTTAAATTGATTAAATTTGGAAAAAATTTATGATACGTTTCTTCGTGTACTTTGTTTTTTTCCTTATATATTATTAATTTATCTAATTTATTGTTTATATTATTTATTTTAATTTGTTTAAGATATTTAATTTTTATATTAATTTCCTCATATATATATTCCCACTTTATTATATGTAACTTATTTGCTAGTTCTAAATTTAATTTATATATTTCATATGTTAATTTACTTTGTTTTTTATATAATTCATTAATTTCATTTTTTATCCACATCTTCTCTGCTTGTATATTAGTTTTTTGTGCTGCTTTACTTTTATTTTTTATGTTGATTTTTGCATATTTGGGTATGATTTGTAATAGTATACATTTTTTGTTGAAAAATATATTACAATTATTTCTCATCAATTGAATTTTCTTTTTCTGATATAAATTTATTTTGTTTGTTAATGTATTAAAATTTTGTACTGATTTAAGCATAGTACAATTATCTACAACATACATTTTTTTATATATATATATATAATATTAATCTATATTATCCAAATATTTACCTATATATGTATTTTAATTTATATTATATATATTATCTAATATTCTAGTTTGTTTAAATAATTTTGTACTATATAATTAATTTTCAGTATAGCCTAATAATATGTATATTATTTATTCACATTTCCATATAATACTTTTTTTATATATTAATATTTAATTTTTTTTTTTTTTTTTTTTTTTTTTTTTTTTTTTTTTTTTTTTTTTTTTCTTTATATTAGTCTTGTATTTTTTATATAATTTATCAATATGTCAATTATGTTAAAATATACGTGTATAACTAGTTTTTACGATGACGTAACATTATGATTTAACGTCATCGAAAAACTAGTTATACACGTATATTTTAACATAATTGACATATTGATAAATTATATAAAAAATACAAGACTAATATAAAGAAAAAAAAAAAAAAAAAAAAAAAAAAAAAAAAAAAAAAAAAAAAAATTAAATATTAATATATAAAAAAAGTATTATATGGAAATGTGAATAAATAATATACATATTATTAGGCTATACTGAAAATTAATTATATAGTACAAAATTATTTAAACAAACTAGAATATTAGATAATATATATAATATAAATTAAAATACATATATAGGTAAATATTTGGATAATATAGATTAATATTATATATATATATATAAAAAAATGTATGTTGTAGATAATTGTACTATGCTTAAATCAGTACAAAATTTTAATACATTAACAAACAAAATAAATTTATATCAGAAAAAGAAAATTCAATTGATGAGAAATAATTGTAATATATTTTTCAACAAAAAATGTATACTATTACAAATCATACCCAAATATGCAAAAATCAACATAAAAAATAAAAGTAAAGCAGCACAAAAAACTAATATACAAGCAGAGAAGATGTGGATAAAAAATGAAATTAATGAATTATATAAAAAACAAAGTAAATTAACATATGAAATATATAAATTAAATTTAGAACTAGCAAATAAGTTACATATAATAAAGTGGGAATATATATATGAGGAAATTAATATAAAAATTAAATATCTTAAACAAATTAAAATAAATAATATAAACAATAAATTAGATAAATTAATAATATATAAGGAAAAAAACAAAGTACACGAAGAAACGTATCATAAATTTTTTCCAAATTTAATCAATTTAACTAACATTAATTTCACTAAAAATGAAGAAAAAATATTAGAAGACATTCATATCGTCAACATAAAGAAAAATTTTAATAAAGACATTGATAATATTGTAATAGATACAGAAACCGCTATAAATAAATTAAAAGAAAATGACCAAGAAAAGGTAAGAATTAATGCAACAAATGAAATAGCTAAATTAATAAAAAAACATAATGTTTATAAAATAAAAAATTATCAAAACAAAAATCAATATATGCAATTTAATAATCTAAAACAAAAATTACAAAATAATAACTTGTGTACTATAAAAGCAGATAAAAGCAATGCTGTTGTGGTAATAAACAAACAAGATTACATAAACAAAAATGAAAAATATATTGTAGATAATATGTTTATAGAACTAAAAAAAGATCCCACGGATAAATACCAAAATGAAATAAAAGGTATTGTGAAGAATTCTTATGCATTATTTAATCCGGAAATCAATAACATAAATGATAACCCTAAAATACCATTATTAAATGGTATTATAAAATTACATAAAATAAATAATCCAATTAGACCGCTTATTAATTTTAAAAGTGCACCTTCATATAAAATATCTAAAATTTTTGCCAAACAGTTAAAAGACAAAATGAAATTAAATAACAATCATAATATAAAAAACACTTATCACCTTATAGAGAAAATTAAAAATATAAAAATAGACAATAATAGCAAATTAATATCATTCGATATAAAAGACATGTATACCAATATACCTTTAATGGAAACATAT
>JBAIZL010000003.1:7098163-7210663 GCA_036971475.1 Prosapia bicincta | reverse complement strand
AAGGTGTTCAATCGCCGATTGACTTCCTTAAAAAGCTATTCGTTTTGGTGGACCAGATCACGCCTCTTCTGTGTTTTCATACAAAGAGGCCTGTAACTTTAACGATGACGAACCGGGCTGTTCTTTGTTTGGAGAAGGGCATTAACATTCTTAAGAAGTATAGTTTTGCTGATATAGCCTATATTTCACTGGCGTTGATGAATCGTACTTTAAAACAAAATGATCTGATTATATTCATTATTAATAAAGAAAAAATAAATTTACCAAATAGAAATGTGTTATATTATAAAACATTAACGATAGATCTTGTTTGTTGATGTAAGTGAATTTATTACTCTAAGGCCTATATGTTGATTAGTTTAAATATGTTCTAATCTTTGCTTGAGCCTATTTAAGTTTTTGACTAAACAACCGTCAATTATCCAGGGAAACTCAATTTCTAAATTACTGATATTAAACATAATAAGATTAATAATAAAAGTCTAATAATAATAATACAAAAAACAACAGCAATAACAATAATAATAAAAGTCTAATAATATAATAATGATAATAGTATAATAATAATAATAACTGCAACAACAACAGCAATAATAATAATAATAACAATAAGAATATTAATAAGAATGGTCTAATAATAATAATAAAGCAACAACAACAGCAATAATAATAATAATTATTATTATTATTGTAATAATAACAATAATAATAGTCTAATAATAATAATAACTACAACAACAACAACAGCAATAACAACTGTATGAAGGTGCTGCAAGGTAACCTCAACAGATGTCGGGCTGCTGATGGATTGATCGATCAGTTGGTACTGGAAACAGGAATCGACGTAGCGATCATCAGCGAGCCGTACCGTCATAAAGAGAAATCAGCATGGCACAAGGATGAATCTGGAAAGGCAGTAATCTGGATTACGGACCTGCGGAAGTTTCCGATAAGTAAGACTGGCTCTGGAAGTGGCTATGTTTGGATTACAAGTGGAGACTTGACATTCGTCAGCTGCTACTTCTCTCCAAACGATAGTATCAACATTTACCAGGAAAAATTGAATAATATGGCGGACTCAGTGAGAGAGGCGGGTGGGAAAATCATAATGGCCGGAGATTTCAACGCCAGAGCGGTAGAATGGGGAATGCCGCGCACAAATAGAAGAGGAAATCTTATGTTGGAAATGGCAGCCAGACTGGGACTTCATATCCAAAACACTGGTAGTACCCCGACATATCATCGGCCCGGTTACGGATACTCCATTCCAGATGTGACGCTGGTATCGGAAAACCTGGGGCGGGGATGTAGGAACTGGCGAGTGCTCCCGGACTACTCGGGGAGTGATCATGATTATATATCTTTTGATATTGAAGAGGAGTATATAACATCTCGTTCCAGGATCCGATGCCAGCCAAGGTGGAGTGTAGGAAAGATGGATGGAGCAATGTTGATGGAAGCACTTTGTTTCATGTGGCAATGTAATCCGGCCTCCTATCCAGATTCATCAAATGTAGGGGATATAGAAAGTGCCGTTAAACAGGTGACCTACGTCATACGACAAGCCTGTCAAATGTCAATGCCTCGTAAGAGCATCCGCAAAGCAAGACAGCAAGCCTATTGGTAGACCGACGATATAGCCGATCTCAGAAGAAGATGTCTTCAACTTAGACGGAAGGCACAGCGATCTCGTGGCGGGGTTAAGGCAGCGGCTCTAGCCTTAGAGCACAAGGAGGCAAAAAAGGCTCTTGTTTTGGCAATCCGGCAGAGCAAGGATTGTTGCTGGAGATCCCTTTGCGAAGAGATTAATGAAGACCCCTGGGGTATGGGCTATAAAATAGTCACACGAAAGCTGAGCGGCGGATCCTCTGACCAGGCATTGAGCGCCAGCGCAACGAGACGAATTGTGGAAGCACTATTTCCCGATCACCAGCGTCTGATCTCTCCTGAAGAACCACGTGGGAGCGGTGATAATCCTTTGTTCACTGAATCAGAACTGATGACGGCCGTGATGTCATTAAAAAATGGGAAATCCCCAGGATCAGACGGAGTCCCACCAGAGGTATTGAAGGTGGTGGTTCGAGCACAACCAAGCCTTCTACTGGACATGTACAATGCCTGTCTGAAGTCAGGCATATACGCATCACAGTGGAAGGTAGCGCGGCTAGTGCTGATAAATAAAGAGAAGGGCTCCTCTGACGATCCATCATCTTACAGACCGTTGTTGTGCATGCTGGATACATTGGGAAAGGTAATGGAAAAATTAATAAGACCGAGGCTACAAAAGGCAATACAAGGAGACCTTACCAAGAACCAGCATGGATTTAGGGAAGGGCATTCCATAGTAACGGCGATCCAACAGGTGATAGAGGCCAGGAAATTGGGAGATCTTGTGTGTCATGGTGCCAGACCGATTGTTATGCTGGTAAAGTTAGATATGAAGAACGCATTTAACTCTGTGCGATGGTCGACCATAATGGAGGCGCTGGAACGGAAATTTTTTGTTCCAAGGTATCTGTTGGCCGTAATCAGAGACTACCTGAGGGATCGGCGGCTGATCTGGACTGCTGACGGAAGACAGTGGACAATGGAAATCACAGCTGGAGCAGCCCAAGGATCGGTACTGGGACCAGACCTGTGGAATGTGGCATATGCCACATGTCTTCTGAGATTGGAAATGCCAGAGGATGCATATCTGGTGGGCTACGCCGATGATGTTGCTGCTGTCATTACAGCTCGCAACACTGAGTTGGCGCAGGTACGGCTTAATCAGGTCATGCGTAGGATTAACCTATGGATGACAGAACACGGTCTACAGCTGGCCGTTTCCAAGACTGAGATAGTTTTATTGTCTGGAAGGAGGGTGCCGATGGTGGTACCAATGGTTGTGAGACAGGAGACGCTCTTCACTAAGAGAGGGTGAAGTACTTAGGAGTCAAGCTGGACAACAAGCTGACGTACGGGGAATATCTTCGCATGACCTGTGATAAGGCTGCGGCTGTGACCTCGTCACTCGCAAGATTGATGGCTAACGTCGGTGGCCCAAGGGTAAGCAGGAGACGACTCCTATGGTCTACGGTGCAATCCATCATGCTCTACGGTGCTGAAATCTGGGCCGACACTTTGAAGGTACAGAAGTACCGTACCAGACTCGATACGATTCAACGAATGGGAGCGCTAAGAATAGCGAGCGCCTACCGTACTGTTCCGTCGGTAGCTGTGCTGGTTGGGGCAGGTGTTGTGCCAATCGACCTATTGGCTCAAGAGAGAAAATTTGTATTTAATAACAGTAAAGAGATAGGCAAGATAGAGGCGGTCAAGCGAGCCAGAGCACAAACCATGAACCAGTGGCAGCAACGATGGAATCATGAACGGTCAGGTAGATGGACGTTCCTTCTGAACGCAGGCTCGGGGAAGTGAACTTCTATATCACACAGTTCCTGACAGGCCACGGGTACTTTAGGGCATACCGGTTTAAGATGGGAAAAGTTCTGTCCCAGAACTGCTGGATATGTAGCGACAAACTGGATGACTCGAGGCACCCCTTCTTTGAGTGCGTCAGATTCGTAGACCAGAGGAGTCGATTGATGACACATACCACAGGCCTCTCCCCAGAGAGCTTTGTGCGGACGATGCTTGCATCGGAAGCCAACTGGAATATGGCATCGAAATACATCGAATCTATTCTACGATGTAAAAAAGAAGAAGGATGGCTAGATCCGTAATATAATGGAGGAAGTATAAGAGGCACCACCCTGAAGTAATGCTTCGGCGGTTCCGGGGTGGAAATCTGCCTAGGGGGTGACGAGTTTAGTGGGTAAACTTTCAGATGTAGAGCCTAGTGCAGTGTCGAGAGGAGTCCCATACTCTGTGCATAAAGCATTCTCGTCGTTAAAAAAATTTAAAAAACGAAAAAAAATTATTATTATTATTATTTAAGTTGTTTTTGTATTATTACTAGATTATATTAATAGTAATTATTATTATTATTACTATTATTGAAGCTATTGTTATTTTTTTGTTATTCTTTTATTTATTTATTTTTTATTCTATAGAGGTTGGAATGCATTTACGCACCCTCAAGTCTGCCCTGGCAGAGCTAGTGTGTGAGACTCCTGACGAATACCCAATAAACCCTTTCTTCTTTCCGGCCCTTTGTAGACCTGACCAGGGTATCACTGTATTATCATTCTTCTGGTAAGAAGGCCCTTTATTAATCCATGATTATGAGGCCTAATGACAATAAACAGTAAAACAACCTACGTTACATAAAACGACGTAGAAATTTTGCTAATTTTAAATTATAACTTTGTATCGAAAATATACTAAAAACACAGCATTTACTATTGTCTGCATACTTTATAAACTATCTGACAAAATAAATTCAAATAGCATCCTTGTTAAAGTAAATTTTATAAAACAAACTGAATTGAGTGTGAACAGTATTCTGCAACAATATGGGCCTATCACTATTTTGAAACAATCTGTGGTGAATCTACAATAAATACACAAACACTCTTTAATCATATTAATTCTTAATAATAACCTTATGTACATTTTGCATGAAAAACTACAAAGAAAAAAAACATCTGAATTCTCCCTGAAGATGGTTGTTTTACAACCGAAACGGAGATAAGGGTAATAACAGAATGATTGTAGTTACACTACAATACCTATTGTTGGATGTAGTAGAGTGTAAGAACACTTAGGCACACGAAAGTACAAAATCAATAGATTTATTAAAGTTTTATCATACTCATATATTATAATACAAATATACTGAAAATATTCGATTTCTGTTTCTCATCGAAATTTCTACAATTAAGAATATCAGTTTAGGCTTTTATATGTATTCAAATTTTAAATTTGACAACGAACAAATAAATTACAATTAACTGTATTTACTGTTTGCAACACCAACGGGAATAGATAAACAAATTCTATGTGTGACATGTGCACTGAAAAAATATGAAAAATATATTCCTAAAAAATGTGCTTAAAATTCAGGACAAGTAGGCTATATAATTTTACAGGACTCGAATAGTTTACAGACTTCATTATAAAAAAGCAGCTTTCCTAGTAAGGCCTTATGAGAAGAATGAAGGATGACAGGTTACCATTAAAAACGTAGACATAGAAAGAGAGGAAAACCAAGGAAATCAGGGTATAATGGGATTAGAATAGGAGAAGATGCATGGCAAAACAAGAAACAATGGCGTTCGAATTTCGATAAACTGCTAATAATGCTGTAATAAAGTGGCTGGCTATGTATATATATAATAAATAGTTTAGTTGAGGTAAGGTATATATTCTATGAAATCTCATTTCATATTCCTTATTTTGATACATAGTTTATCTTCTTTGAACAATATGACAAAATTTATGGAACTTCATAAATACCATTAAAAGCCCAGAAAGATTTTTCTAAAACATGCTGTACGGGGCCCGTAAAGTATCTGTTTGACAGTTATGTATAGGCTGTAGTAATTTCCAAAAGTATTTTTTATATAATTTATTAAAATTTTGTAGTAAATAACCTTACCTTTTAAGGCATGGATTGAAACTCATATTTTCACCATGTGTAGTACAGTAACAAAATTCTTACAAAACCTTCAAACCGAGATTTGAAGAGTTCGTTGTTTTTCCAGTGCGATGCAATTATAAAAAGAGGTACGTGGCAAATAGATATGGTTTCTCAGCAATCTTCCGACGACGTCGTGGCAGAGTTAATGTGTTGTGAACAGTTAGTCATCGTAAACTCTGTCAACGGTGCCCCTTTAACGTTTTACTGTTGCGTTTCGGAAAAAAAACGTTTTGGCAGGGCATTGTTGCATAGGTGATAGGAGACCGGAGCTCATTATGAAAAATGAAGATGTAAGAAAAGTAAAATAAAGGATTGGTTTAATGGTAGTTGTTTCCTTCATACATTTTACTTCCTAGCTAATGTACCGGCATGCGCTACAGTGTCGGCAAGATCAAAGCAAATAGGTCATCTCCCCTCTTCAATTGCCCAACCGACACCTTACCCCATCAAAACACAATTATATTTCTACAGCTCGTTCAATGAAAAATCGACTTTTGGTTAAGATCGTTTCGATTAGCTCTCTCACATCTCTCGGCGTTGGTGTAACACTTGAACTAGGCAGGACGTGGGCGACAGTTATTGTGTGAGGAGGTATTATTAACCGAACTGTAAAACTATTTTCCCTTTAATGTCTTTCTACCCATCTTTACAATGCGTTAGTTTTTCCATCCAAAGGGAATAGCGCAAATTCTATCTCTTTCTCACTCTCACACAACCTCCAAACAAAAACATCAATTACTTCTCCTTCTTGTAGATTCCTATCGTTATAATGTTGCAAGTTGATATTATATCAGGATTAAAAACACGAAACCATTTTGAACTTGAAAGTGTTATAAACATAAAATGAAGTCTGAAAAATATTTTTATTTTAGTGTGAAATTTGACTCCGTTTTTCTTTTGACAATTGTTCAATGATTATTTCAATGTTTGTGGTTGCTATTTTCAAAGCTGATTCCAAGTGACTCAGATAAACGCGCATGGGCTTTAGATTTTATTTTCATTAACGGAGCAAGATCCAAATAATATTACTACCAAACAAACACCATATTTTAAAAAATACTCGCAGAATAACCATTTCTAGACGTAAGCTATTTTTGTAGAAATCCATTATTGAATTTTCACACAATTTTGACATGTTCGGCAGATCAGTAAGTTCCATTTGAATATTGTCACAAGTACTGCTAGTACAGGAATATTAGACCTATGCAGGCCTATGCCTTCCTCTATGAAATGGTACTACGTTTCTCTAAATTCAAGAGCAACATTTTAGAGCAGGGGTCTCCAACCTACGGCCCGCGGGCCACATCCGGCCCGCGAACCGATTTTTTCCGGCTCACGAAAAGCTAGCATACTGAAAAAAAAAAATATTTGGTGATATATTTCCTTTTAAGCATTTTTACTATTAAATATGAGTACAGTACTCGTCTCTCACTTGCCACTACTTGTCTCTATAAGTGTAAAACTATCTGTAAACAAGTTACAAATTAAGTAAGAAAATCTCAAAAACCTCCACTGAGCTCTTGATTAGAAAAAACTTCGTGGAAGTATGGGGGGGGGGGATTAGACTTTCTGTCCTGAAATATTAACCGCCTTTCCTCCAAATGTTTTCGATGTGGCCCTTGAGTAGAAAAGGTTGGAGAACCCGGTTTTAGAGGGTATTGCGAGCCGCAAATAAACAATTCGGAGGCCACGGTTTTAGACGCCTTTCTTAAGTTATGTTTCTCAAATAAGCGGACATCGCCAAACGAAGCTACGAACAGTGAAGAGCTTTACGTACTTTCTAAATGCATATCTAGTAATAATTTTAAGGTTACCGTGGACTCATTTTTTATAAAACTACCTTTAATTATAATATTCGAATCACCTTATGACGGTTTGAAATTAATATATTTTTGCATTACGGTTGAATTCATTGTAATTGTTTTACGATAAAAGAAATAGAGGATGTCCTATGGGAGAAGATCAACCATCCGCATCAGAAAATACTTTGGTCAGACTTAGAACAAAACTGGAGGTTTCCGGTAATTTTTATTTAGTTACTACGTAGCGCTACAGCCCGGGGTGGGCCTTGGCTTTCTTCACAATGCCCTGCTATGTACTTCTGTCTTTAGCCTTCCGTTTTTATGCTGTAACGCCGAGTATTCTTAAATCTTCCTGAAGATCCTGTAGCCATCGTATTCTTGGTCGGCCAACTCTTCCTTTGCCAATCAAAGTGCCATGTAAAGGTTTGTTTCACATTCTATTGGTGGGCATTCTCACGATGTGACCCAACCGTTCTAGACGTCATGTTTTAATGTTTATTTAATCTCGGTTAAATAAGTTTTAAACTGGGACCATTTTAGTTACCACGTCAAACCTGGTAGGTTACATATCAAAATTGCCAATACTAACTTTCAAAAAAGATAATTGCGAGAGATAGTACCGGACCTTGCCAGTACCGGAAGCAGGCCACAGTATATAAATGCCAGACATATTACCCGACCTTGCCGGTACCGGAAGCAGGTCACAGTAAATGTACCGTGGTTAGGAATCCTACGGGAACAAGGATTTTAGTGTTCCAACATGGAAGTAAAAACGGGAAACTGTGTTTTATCCGGGGAACTGCAAAAATTAAATAATTTGGCAACGGAGTGTTGCAAAATGCCAACCCTCTCAGCGTCCACACTGTTCAGAAGAAACATACAGAAAAACTGTTGACGGACGTTTTTAAACTGGAAATACTTGATCGACTTTCCTGTCGTAAAGTTTAATTTGGTAAATACATTATCCTTAGTGTGCCGTGTTCTATCGAACGTTGGCAATCATTCGCTCTATTTGAATGTCCTTGAGCTGACTCCACACCATTGTAAGTGTTCCAGTCAAGATGTCCTGCGACGGCTCAGACCTCTAGTACTATCAATTTTACCTGGTATACTAAGCTGAAGAAATTGATATTTTGTGTTACGTATTAGGCAATATGTCAGAAATACTCTAATTTTCTCTTTTGTATGATTTCTGTTAGTTTGTTCATTTGATTGATTACTACTGTGCGGAATTTGCCAATCCACAAAATACGCACAATACGCCTGTAGGTCCATATTTCGATACCTCCCAATCTCTTACACACAGCATCTGTGAGTGTCCATACTTCAGCTCCATACATGAGTATACCGAACACATAACATCCAAGTCGCTATCATCCTCATGTCTGGTCTAGAGATTCTTAGCTCCCTTTGACCATCTAAGGCAGGGGTTCCGAAACCTTTTGGTATCACACCTTCTCTTCTTGAAATGAAAGCCTACTCCTTCCCTTTGCACTATAAATAAATGGTATTGACATATGAAACAAAAAATATTATATAAATAGATTAGATACCTAATTATTTTACTGAAGATGCTGGTACTATTTTATCGGCGAAAAGTTTTGAATAAATATATTCATTAAAAGTATTCTTGTTTTTGAAATATTTTTAATTTATTAACTATATTACAAGAAAACATATCACCATATTTAATATATATATATATATATCTGCGTCTGTGACACACTATTAAGTGTTTTATCCAAAAAGATTTGTCCATTGTGGCGCTGTTGCCACATTGAAGGGCAAACATTCGTCTCGCGACACTTTTGTACTATTATTCTTTTGAAGTTGTCGATGATTTAATTTCAAGTTTACAAAATTTTGCACAAGCTTTACTTATATTTTTTTTATAAACGCATACTTTTAATTTAAATTTTCTGAACATCATGGTCAATAAAATTACCTATGTAAAAAACCGGAGGTGTAAATAAAATTTTAAATTTTGATAAATTGTGTACTTAAATATTAACTAGATGACAATTTATCTTTGCCTGACTTTATCCCTCTGACTTGCCTTCACGCCCCTTAAGAGAGGCGCCCCCCCCTCCCGTTTGGGAACCAATGAATTTAAGGTCTACTGGGGGCTGACGGCCGTGAATTTAGGTTTTCCATTCATGCTGATGATTTATCGTGGGAAGTATATTGAGGTATTGGAAATACATTGACGAGTTATAATATCGTGCAGTTCGAGGAGATGATTGCCAAACTGGCTGATCACCTTAAGAGTAAGAATGACGACATTTGATAGAAGTCATTTAATTTAACTCACAATCACTATAAATGCTTTGGTCCCACTAGCATCAACAAAATTATTGAGTGCATATTTATTGTATCAACAATGTTCCTTGAATTCATAACTTATTTATTACTTGCATACTTAGTAGTATGTTCGCTTCCGATTAGGTGAAGACTTAAAGTAGAAAGGATGTAAGTGCCAAAAATTAAGAAAATTATTTAAGACCGAAAAAGTTATGTATGTGGTAATGCAATTAACGTAAATAAAGATCTAAATGTCTGTACTTTTATTTGTAGTTCAATTATTCTCTAACAGATAGCGCTGAATATAAGTGCCATGCCAACTAACGTATAATAGGATGTAAATCCAGGGTCAACCATGGAAAAAGAGACACAAAATTTGTTGTCCCTGAAGATCTAAAGTACCTAATTGAAGGTATAAAAATTAAAATATCTTTTTCAGTTATTGTTATCAAAGAATATGATTTTCTTTTGTTTTAAGGAGGCTGTTGATTATTTTCTTAACACAACAAAACTAAACACATCTAAACTATCATGGATCATGGTTACAGTAATTTTGTTCACCAAAATATATATTACTGAACATTTTTAAGTAGCCTTAACCAAATCATTCTATTTAATTGGGTGAATTTTTTAGCTGTTTAGCTTTTAAAGAGATGTATGTGCAATTTGAACTTACATCCTCTTTTACGATAGCTAAGTGGTACTTATGTCTACCCTAAAACTGACATACTAAAATTAATATTTAGGCTAAACCCTTATAGATTTATTTATTCAAATTTGCTGCTCAACTAAACAGTACCTAATTTAATGTCTTGTAAAATTTTAAAATACCAGTAAATAAATCATGTATTATGAAGAAAAAGTTGAATTTATAAAAGTTTAAAAATGCCACTTACATCCTTTGTTACTTCAAGTATGTTTAGGCGAGCTATCTGACGGAGACACTTGTGGTTATATTATATTTTATATCCATATAAACTGATGTTTTTGTGAAGAAACTTTGTATTAAAATATAAATAATCTTCCAAAAGGTTATATTTATATACCTTAATGCAATTAATCATTCTTAAATGTATGAACGATACTATCACTTTGCTAAGGTAATGACATTTCAGGACCTTAAATTATCATTATCTGAAGCGGTTTTATTAGTGTGCGTGAGAAAACTAGAGATACTTGGCTTGGATATTGTACTTCTTGGGAAACCCTAAGGCCCAATGCTGAGTTCACAAGAGGACTCAATATTATCAACACCTGAAGTTGCTTTAATCAACTGCGTGAGAAAACTAGAGGTACTTTGCTTAGATATTGTACTTATTGGGAAACCCTAATGCCCAATGCGGAGTTCACAAGAGGACTCAATATTATCAACACCTAAAGTTGTTTTAATCAACTGCGTGAGAAAACTAGAGGTACTTTGCTTAGATATTGTACTTATTGGGAAACCCTAATGCCCAATGCCGAGTTCACAAGAGGACTCAATATTATCAACACCTAAAGTTGCTTTAATCAACTGCGTGAGAAAACTAGAGGTACTATGCTTAGATATTGTACTTATTGGGAAACCCTAATGCCCAATGCCGAGTTCACAAAAGGACTCAATATTATCAACACCTGAAGTTGCTTTAATCAACTGCGTGAGAAAACTAGAGATACTTGGCTTGGATATTGTACTTATTGGGAAACCCTAATGCCCAATGCCGAGTTCACAAGAGGACTCAATATTATCAACACCTGAAGTTGCTTTAATCAACTGCACAAGAAAACTAGAGGTACTTTGCTTAGAAATTGTACTTCTTGGGAAACCCTAAGACCCTATGCTTAGTTCACAAGAGTGTTCTTTCCAGTATCCATGTCCATAGACTGTTGTTTTTAGTTTAAAATCTATGATTTTTTTCATAAAACATTTTGCAAATATTGCCTTTTTTACAGAGCCTTTCGTTTGTTTTTATTTCATTTACGTAATTATTTTCTTCAAAATATTAAAAGCGTCCCTGCTGTTATCCATTGTCGCTTCCATAACAATTCCTTCTTGATTCTGTAGAGTGTTTGGAGATCAAAATATTGTTTATAGATTGTCGCTGGGAACCTGTGTTTAGCTTTAGAACGTTGATCACTCGTAGTTCACTAATCGTTCCGCATAGTCGATCATGATTCTTAAACTGGTTACAAGTTCTTATTTCAGATAAAGTTTAAAGTTTAACATTAATATAACGTGTTGACTTATGTTGCAGAAAAAGATTACCTAAGATGAAGAAAAAAACAAGTGGGAAAAGAAATTTGAATTGCTCAAATAAATAATAAAATACAAATAAGTTTTTTCAATCACCTAACCATGTTCTTGTTATCGAGAGGTTGAAGAGTCACTGCACTTGGGTGACGGTGAAGTCTCTTTTCATGTTTCTGGGCCATCATCTTTATTTCTTCTGTTATCGTAGGGATATTCAGATCTTTGTGAATATCTTTGTTCATCTCATACCAAGGATATGTCATATTTCTCAGTACCCTATTTTGGAACATCTGAAGAAATTATACATTAGATTCCTTTGCACATCCCTATAGTTGGCTGCCATAGAACCTAGCTGAATTCAAAATCTGATCGTAAATTTTAATTTTCTTTCTTGAGGAGAGGATTGAGTTTCTAGCCAATAGCCAATAGCGCTCTCGCTATTTGACATTTAATTTCTCCCTCTTTGCCTTGATTTGGTGTTTCCAACTTAGCATCTAGGTTTATACCTAGAAATTTAGCATTATTTCATAATGGTCATGATAATTCCGTTAACATCCAATAGCATAGGATCTTTCATTATCTTATTTTTGATGTTGATGTGGACTAACTTCACTTCAGTACAAACTAAACATTTCTTAATTATTCTAACTTTTACAAAATCCCGCATTCCATTATTAATGTAAATATCTTATTTGGAGTGAAGATGCAAATCTTTTGAAGGAAAATACCGTTGATAAAGGAGTCAATAGATATATATTTTAATTGCAACATTTCGGAAACTTTTTCGCTCTTATCAAGCCTGTAACCACATTGATATATAAAAACACAAAATCCTTACATTTGTATCAAAGAAGCAAATATAGAAAATGAGAAGGTAAAATGTCATAGCTTCCACACCTCACTAAAACTTTCATCGAGTTATTGCTCTACTGATTTTTGTTTTAGAAGAGTTTTTTAATACTGACCCTATTGTCTCTTACATACACATTTATAATACTGACCCTATTGTCTCTTAGTAGCCTATACATGTTCATGTATAATTGCTCTGTCGATTTTGAATGTTTGTAACATTCAACCTGTAAATTACTATGGTTTTATTCGTTTTTAAGTTATTTTCAAAGTATAATGGTAGAAATACAAATGAATAAACAAAACCGATAATACTTTTTTTAATTTATTTTGATGGCAATATAATTTGATAATATTAAAAATAAATTATTAAAAGTATTAATTGTCTAGTTCTTTTTAATAGTACTGTATTTTTATTATTATGATTTATTACAAAATTTTAGTTTCATATTATTATTATTAATTGTAAAAGTATAACTCCATAAATTAACTGTGGTATAGTGTTTAGTTTAAATAAATAAAACCTCTATACCATAAATAAATGCTAAAGCTATTTGTGGTATAATTAAATTAAATTTTAAGAGTGTTGAAACTTCTCTGGGAATATCGAAAATTTAATCCAGGCTAAAATTTAAAAAAAACCTCGAGTGATATTATATAGTCTAAAGTACGAATTCACAATTGTTATCAACCCTTAGAAAACGTTTGTGTTAACTATAAAGACGATTGGAGTTTGATGATACAATTCTCTCCCTATTTTATCCACAGAGTTAATTAAATGCTTTATAGAGTTAAACAAGTTGTTTGCGAACATCTGGTCTTACCGCCCGCAGTCCAGTTCAGCCAGCTGTTTAAGACATCTCAATAATGCAGAATAATTAATAGTTAGTCAGAAAATAATCCATATTTTTAATCAAATTGGCTGAGTCTCACGTCGCGAACAAAAGGTAACGGATACGATCACGCAGGGCTTTGTCCGGACTCATAATACGCCGGAGCTCAGTTAATTTGCTCTTATGCTTATGCCTCTTCAGGATATTCAGATCGAATTAACACAGGTGTGCATTTATTTGTACTATTAACGCTTTGCTGGTTAAATGTCCCATCTGTGAAAACAGATAATAAGAAAGGAAAGGTTGGGTAGTAATAATATCCACTTTAATATACCGAGCAATACCATGTCTCTTTATTTTGTTATACCTCAAAATTCTATAAGCTACATGGCTGACACCGTAGTGAGACCGTGACGTCAGCACTCACCATCGCAGAGGAGATACCCTGGGCAGTCCCAGTCCTTGGGGTCGGAAGCTACATTCTCCTGGCCGGTTTCTCCATTCGTTTATGTCTTTTATAATACTGCAAGCCAAAGAACAGTGTCGATAAATTTGTATTAAAAATATATCTTTTGTAAATTTGATGATAATTTCAATTTTACTAATGATTTATTTAGCGGTCATTTTTATATACCTGTATGAAGAATTACATAATTTTTCGACAGATATTTATCGAACTCGTAATATAAATAAAATATGTAATACTAAGCGCCTTAGATGAATCATTTAAGTTCTATTGAACTAGTCATTTTAAACAGAGAAAATCACTAAACAAAAAAAAATCTTTCAATTGATTTTGAAGTTTGGTATGGGTTGTGATCAGCGCAGAACTGTTCACAGCCGAGCGTCGGAAAACGCGAGAAAGTCGATGCCAGTACATCATAGAAATGTGTTTGGTTATGGGCGTTTATTGTGGAAAATGTGCTGTGAAAAACTACAAACAGTTGAGTGTCGGCAAACAGACCTAGTCGATGCCGGAACAACATAGAAATGTGCTTGGTTATGGGCGTTTAGTGTGGAAAATGAGCTGAGAAAAACTACACACAGTTGAGTGTCGACAAACAAGACCAGGTCGATGGCGATACATCATAGAAATGTACTTGGTTATGGGCTTTTAGTGTGAAAAACTACAAACGGTTGTGTGTCGGCAAACAAGTCCTTCCTGAATCCGGGTAGTTCATAGAAATATGCTTGGTTATGGGCGTTTAGTGTGGAAAATGAGCTGATAAAAACTACACACAGTCGAGTGTCGACGAACAAGACCAGGTTGATGGCGATACATCATAGAAATGTGCTTGGTTATGGGCGTTTTGTGTGAAAAACTACCAACGGTTGAGTGTCGGCAAACAAGACCTACCCGATGCCGGTACACCATAGAAATGTGCTTGATTATGAGCTTTTAGTGTGGAAAAGGACCTGTGAAAAACTACAAACAGTTGAGTGTCGGCAAACAAGACCTAGTCGATGAAAGTACAACATAGAAATGTGCTTGGTTATGGGCCTTTAGTATGGAAAATGAGCTGTGACAAACTACAAACAATTGAGTGTCGGCAAAAAAGACCTAGTCGATGCTGGTACATCATAGAAATGTGCTTGATTATGGGCGTTCAGTGTGGAAAATTAGCTGTGAAAAACTACAAACAATTGCGTGTCGGCAAACAAGAACTAGTTGATGCCAGTACACCATAGAAATGTGCTTAGTTATGGGCGTTTAGTGTGGAAATTAAGCTGTGAAGAACTACAAACAATTCAGTGTCGGCAAGCAAGACCTAGTCGATGCCGGTACATTATAGAAATGTGCTTGGTTATGGGTGTTCAGTGTAGAAAATGAACTGTGAAAATCTACAAACCGTTGAGTGTCGGCAAACAAGACCTAGTCGATGCCGGGACATCATAGAAATGTGCTTGATAATGGGCGTTTAGTGTGGAAAATGAGCTGTGAAAATCTACAAACCGTTGAGTGTCGGCAAACAAGACCTAGTCGATGCCGGGACATCATAGAAATGTGCTTGATAATGGGCGTTTAGTGTGGAAAATGAGCTGTGAAAAACTACAAACAGTTGAGTGTCGGCAAACAAGACCTAGTCGATGCCGGGACATCATAGAAATGTGCTTGATAATGGGCGTTTAGTGTGGAAAATGAGCTGTGAAAATCTACAAACCGTTGAGTGTCGGCAAACAAGACCTAGTCGATGCCGGGACATCATAGAAATGTGCTTGATAATGGGCGTTCAGTGTGGAAAATGAGCAGTGAAAAACTACAAACAGTTACGTGTCGGCAAACAAGACCTAGTCGTTGCCGGTACATCGTAGAAATGTTCTTGGTTATGGGCGTTTAGTGTGGAAAATGAGCTGTGAAAAACACCAACAGTTGAGTGTCGACAATCAAGACCTTGTCGAAGTCGGTACATCATAGACATGTGCTTGGTTATTTGCGTTTAGTGTGAAAAATGACCTGTGAAAAACTACAAACAGTTGAGTGTTGGCAAACAAGACATAGCCGAAGCCGGTACATCATAGACATGTACTTACTTGGTTATGGGCGTTCAGTGTGGAAAATGAGCAATGAAAAACTACAAACATTTGAGTGTCGGCAAACAAGACCTAGTCGATGCCGGTACATCATAGAAATGTGCTTGGTTATTTGCGTTTAGTGTGAAAAATGACCTGTGAAAAACTACAAACAGTTGAGTGTTGGCAAACAAGACATAGCCGAAGCCGGTACATCATAGACATGTACTTACTTGGTTATGGGCGTTCAGTGTGGAAAATGAGCAGTGAAAAACTACCAACAGTTATGTATCGGCAAACAAGACCTAGACGTTCCCGGTACATCATAGAAGTATGCTTGGTTATGGGCGTTTATTGTGGAAACTGAGCTGTGAAAAACAACAAAGAGTTGTGTGTCGGCAAACAAGACTTAGTCAATGCCGGTACATCATAGAAATGTGGAAAAAGAGCTGTGAAAAACTACAAACAGTTGAGTGTCATCAAACAAGACCTACTCGATGCCGGTACATCATAGAAATGTTCTTGATTATGAGCTTTTATTGTGGAAAAGGACCTGTGAAAAACTACAAACAGTTGAGTGTCGGCAAACAAGACCTAGTCGATGCCAGTACATCATAGATATGTGCTTGGTTATGGAAGTTTAGTGTGGAAAATGAGCTGTGAAAACTACAAACAGTTGAATGACGGCAAACAAGACCTAGTCGATGCCAGTACATGATAGAAATGTGCTTGGTTATGGGCCTTTAGTGAGGAAAATGAGCTGTGAAAAACTACAAACAATTGAGTGTCGGCAAACAAGACCTAGTCGATGCCAGTACACCATAGAAATGTGCTTAGTTATGGACGTTTAGTGTGGAAAATAAGCTGTGAAAAACTACAAACAATTGAGTGTTGGCCAGCAAGACCTAGTCGATGCCGCTACAACATAGACACGTGCTTGGTTATGGACGTTTAAAGTGGAAAATGAGCAGTGAAAAGCTACAAACATTTGAGTGTCGGCAAACAAGACCCTAGTCGATGCCGGTACATCATAGAAATGTGCTTTTTTATGGGCGTTTAATGTAGAAAGTGAGCTGTGAAAAACTACAGACAGTTGAGTGTCGGCAATCAAGACCTAGTCCATGCCGGTACATCATAGAGTTGTGCTTGGTTATGGGCGTTTAGTGTGTAAAATGAGCTATGAAAAACTAGGAACAGTTGAGTGTCGGCAAAAAAGACCTAGTCGATGACGGTACATCATAGAAATGTGCTTGGTTTTGGGCGTTTAGTGTGGAAAATGAGCTGTGAAAAACTACAAAGGGTTGAGTGTCGACAAACAACACCTAGTCGATGCCGGTACATCATAGAAATGTGCTTGGTTATGGGCGTTTAGTGTGGAAAATGAGCTGTGAAAAACACCAACAGTTGAGTGTCGGCAAACAAGACCTAGTCCAAGCCGGTACATCATAGACATGTGCTTGGTTATGGGCGTTTAATGTAGAAAGTGAGTTGTGAAAAACTACAGACAGTTGTGTGTCGGCAATCAAGACCTAGTCCATGCCGGTACATCATAGAGATGTGCTTGGCTATGGGCGTTTAGTGTGGAAAATGAGCTATGAAAAACTAGGAACAGTTGAGTGTCGACAAACAAGATCTAGTCGATGCCGGTACATCATAGAAATTTGCTTGGTTATGGGCGTTTAGTGTGGAAAATGAGCCGTGAAATACTACAAACAATTGAGTGTTGGCAAACAAGACATAGTCGATGCCAGTACATATTGGAAATGTTCTTGGTTACAGCCGTTTAGTGAGGAAAGTGAGCTGTGAAAAACTGCAAACAGATGAGTGTCGGCAAACAAGACCTAGTCGATGCCAGTACATTATAGATATGTGCTTGGTTATGGGCGTTTTGGGTGGATAATGATCTGTAAAAAACTACAAACAATTGAGTTTCGGCAAATAAGACCTAGTCGATGCCGGTACATAATAGAAATGTGCTTGATTATGGGCATTTAGTGTGGAAAATGAGCTGTGAAAAACTAAAAACCGTTGAGTGTCGGCAAACAAGACCTATTAATGATGGTACATCATAGAAATGTGCTTGGTTATGGGCGTTTAGTGTGAAAAATGAATTGTGAAAAACAAAAAACCGTTGAGTGTCGGCAAACAAGACCTATTGATGCCGGTACATAATAGAAATGTGCTTGGTTATGGGCGTTTAGTGTGGAAAATGAGCCGTGAAAAACTAAAAACCGTTGAGTGTCGGCAAACAAGACCTATTGATGCCGGTACATAATAGAAATGTGCTTGGTTATGGGCGTTTAGTGTGGATAATGAGCTGCGAAAAACCACAAACAGTTGAGTGTCGGCAATCAAGACCTAGTCGAAGCCGGTACATCATAGACATGTACTTGGTTATGGGCGTCCAGTGTGAAAAATGAGCAGTGAAAAACTACAAACAGTCAAGTGTCGGCATACAAGACCTTGTCCTTGCCGGTACATCATAGAGATGTGCTTGGTTATGGGCGTTTAGTGTGGAAAATGAGCTGTGAGAAAACTAGGAACAGTTGAGTGTCGGCAAACAAGACCTAGTCGATGCCGGTACATAATAGAAATGCGCTTGTTTATGGGCGTTTAGTGTGGAAAATGAGCTGCGAAAAACCACAAACAGTTGTGTGTCGGCAATCAAGACCTAGTCGAAGCCGGTACATCATAGACATGAACTTGGTTATGGGCGTGGAGGGTGGAAAATGGGCAGTGAAAAAACTACAAACAGTTTAGTGTCGGCAAACAAGACCTAGTCGATGCCGGTACATAATAGAAATTTGCTTGGTTATGGGCGTTTAGTGTGGAAAATGAGCTGTGAAATACTACAAACAGTTGAGTGTCGGCAAACAAGACCTATTCGATGCCGGTACAACATAAAAATGTGCTTGGTTTTGGGCGTTTAGTGTGGAAAATGAGCTGTGAAAAACTACAAAGAGTTGAGTGTCGACAAACAACACCTAGTCGATGCCGGTACATCATAGAAATGTGCTTTGTTATGGGCGTTTAGTGTGGAAAATGAGCTGTGAAAAACACCAACTGTTGAGTGTCGGCAAACAAGACCTAGTCCAAGCCGGTACATCATAGACATGTGCTTGGTTATGGGCGTTTAATGTAGAAAGTGAGATGGGAAAACTACAGACAGTTGTGTGTCGGCAATCAAGACCTAGTACATGCCGGTACATCATAGAGATGTTCTTGGTTATGGGCGTTTAGTGTGGAAAATGAGCTATGAAAAACTAGGAACAGTTGAGTGTCGGCAAACAAGACCTAGTCGATGCCGGTACATCATAGAAATGTGCATGGTTATGGGCGTTTAGTGTGGAAAATGAGCTGTGAAAAACTACAAAGAGTTGAGTGTCGACAAACAACACCTAGTCGATGCCGGCACATCATAGAAAAGTGCTTGATAATGGGCTTTTAGTGTGAAGAAAGAGCTGTGAAAAACTAAAAACTGTTTAGTGTCGGCAAACAAGTCCTTCCTGAATCCGGTTACATCAGAGAAATTTGCTTGGTTATGGGCGTTTAGTGAGGAAAGTCAGCTGTGAAAAACTGCAAACAGTTGAGTGTCGGCAAACAAGACCTAGTCGATGCCAGTACATATTGGAAATGTGCTTGGTTACAGCCGTTTAGTGAGGAAAGTGAGCTGTGAAAAACTGCAAACAGTTGAGTGTCGGCAAACAAGACCTAGTCGATGCCAGTACATAATAGAAATGTGCTTGATTATGGGCATTTAGTGTGGAAAATGAGCCGTGAAAAACTAAAAACCGTTGAGTGTTGGCAAACAAGACCTATTGATGCCGGTGCATAATAGAAATGTGCTTGGTTATGGGCGTTTAGTGTGGATAATGAGCTGCGAAAAACCACAAACAGTTGAGTGTCGGCAATCAAGACCTAGTCGAAGCCGGTACATCATAGACATGTACTTGGTGATGGGCGTCCAGTGTGAAAAATGAGCAGTGAAAAACTACAAACAGTCAAGTGTCGGCATACAATACCTTGTCCTTGCCGGTACATCATAGAGGTGTGCTTGGTTATGGGCGTTTAGTGTAGAAAATGAGCTGTGAAAAACTAGGAACAGTTGAGTGTCGGCACACAAGACCTAGTCGATGCCGGTACGTAATAGAAATGTGCTTGTTTATTGGCGTTTAGTGTGGAAAGTGAGCTACGAAAAACCACAAACAGTTGTGTGTCGGCAATCAAGACCTACCCGATACCGGTACATCATAGAAATGTGCTTGATTATGAGCTTTTAGTGTGGAAAAGGACCTGTTAAAACTACAAACAATTGAGTGTCGGCAATCAAGAACTAGTTGATTCCAGTACACCATAGAAATGTGCTTAGTTATGGGCGTTTAGTGTGGAAAATAAGCTGTGAAGAACTACAAACAATTCAGTGTCGGCAAACAAGACCTGATCGTTGCCGGTACATCATAGAAATGTGCTTGGTTATGGGCGTTTAGTTTGGAAAATGAGCTGTGAAAAACACCAACAGTTGAGTGTCGACAAACAAGACCTTGTCGAAGTCGTTACATCATAGACATGTGCTTGGTTATGGGCGTTCAGTGTGGAAAATGAGCAATGAAAAACTACAAACATTTGAGTGTCGGCAATTAAGACCTAGTCGATGCCGGTACATCATAGAAATGTGCTTGGTTATGGGCGTTTAGTTTGGAAAATGACCTGTGAAAAACTACAAACAGTTGAGTGTCGGCAAACAAGACCTAGCCGAAGCCGGTACATCATAGACATGTACTTACTTGGTTATGGGCGTTCAGTGTGGAAAATGAGCAGTGAAAAACTACAAACAGTTAGGTGTCGGCAAAAAAGCCCTAGACGCTGCCGGTACATCATAGAATTATGCTTGGTTATGGGCGTTTATTGTGGAAATTGAGCTGTGAAAAACAACAAAGAGTTGTGTGTCGGCAAACAAGACTTAGTCAATGCCGGTATATCATAGAAATGTGGAAAAAGAGCTGTGAAAAACTACAAACAGTTTAGTGTCGGCAAACAAATCCTTCATGAATCCGGGAAAATCATAGAAATATGCTTGATTATGGGCGTTTAGTGTGGAAAATGAGCTGTGAAAAACTACAAACAGTTGAGTGTCATCAAACAAGACCTACTCGATGCCGGTACATCATAGAAATGTGCTTGATTATGAGCTTTTAGTGTGGAAAAGGAAATGTGAAAAACTACAAACAGTTGAGTGTCGGCAAACAAGACCTAGTCGATGCCAGTACATCATAGATATGTGCTTGGTTATGGACGTTTATGTGGAAAATGAGTTGTGAAAACTACAAACAATTGAGTGTCGGCAAACAAGACCTAGTCGATGTTGGTACATCATAGAAATGTGCTTGATTATGGGCGTTTAGTGTGGAAAATGACCTGTGAAAAACTAGAAACAATTGAGTATCGGCAAACAAGACCTAGTCGATGCCAGTACACCATAGAAATGTGCTTAGTTATGGACGTTTAGTGTGGAAAATAAGCTGTGAAAAACTACAAACAATTGAGTGTCGGCAAGCAAGACATGGTCGATGCCACTACAACATAGACTCGTGCTTGGTTATGGACGTTCAGTGTGGAAAATGAGCAGTGAAAAACTACAAACATTTGAGTGTCGGCAAACAAGACCTAGTCGATGCCGGTACATCATAGAAATGTCTTTGTTTATGGGCGTTTAATGTAGAAAGTGAGCTGTGAAAAACTACAGACAGTTGAGTGTCGGCAATCAAGACCTAGTCCATTCCGGTACATCATAGAAATGTGCTTGGTTATGGGCGTTTAGTGTGAAAAATGAGCTGTGAAAATAAAAAACCGTTGAGTGTCGGGAAACAAGACCTATTGATGCCGGTAAATAATAGAAATGTGCTTGGTTATTGGCGTTTAGTGTGGAAAATGAGCCGTGAAAAACTAAAAACCGTTGAGTGTCGGCAAACAAGACCTAGTCGATGCTGGAACATAATAGAAATGTGCTTGGTTATGGGCGTTTAGTGTGGAAAATGAGCAGTGAAATACTACAAACCGTTGAGTGTCGGCCAACAAGACCTAGTCGATGCCAGTACATCATAGAAATTAGCTTGGTTATGGGCCTTTAGTGTGGAAAATGAGCAGTGACAAATTACAAACAATTGAGTGTCGGCAAACATGACCTAGTCGATGCTGGTACATCATAGAAATGTACTTCATTATGGGTGATTAGTGTGGAAAATTAGCTGTGAAAAACTACAAACAATTGAGTGTCGGCAAGCAAGACTTAGTCGATGAAGGTACAATATAGAAATGTGCTTGATTATGGGGGTTTAGTGTGGAAAATTAGCTGTGAAAAACTACAAACAATTAAGTGTCGGCAAACAAGACCTAGTCGATGCCGGTACATTATAGAAATGTGCTTGGTTATGGGTGTTCAGTGTAGAAAATGAGCTGTGAAAATCTACAAACCGTTGAATGTCGGCAAACAAGACCAAGTCGATGCCGGGACATCATAGAAATGTGCTTGATATTGAGCGTTTAGTGTGGAAAATGAGCTGTGAAAAACTACAAACAGTTGAGTGTCGGCAAACAAGACCTAGTCGAAGCCGGTACATCATAGACATGTACTTGGTTATGGGCGTTCAGTGTGGAAAATGAGCAGTGAAAAACTACAAACAGTTAAGTGTCGGCAAACAAAACCTAGTCGTTGCCGGTACATCATAAAAATGTTCTTGGTTATATGTGTTTAGGGTACAAAATGAGCTGTGAAAAACACCAACAGTTGAGTGTCGGCAAACAAGACCTAGCCGAAGCCGGTACATCATAGACATGTACTTACTTGGTTATGGGCGTTCAGTGGGGAAAATGAGCAGTGAAAAACTACAAACAGTTAAGTGCCGGCAAACAAGACCTAGACGTTGCCGGTACATCATATGAGTATGCTTGGTTATGGGCGTTTATTGTGGAAAATGAGCAGTGACAAATTACAAACAATTGAGTGTTGGCGAAAAAGACATAGTCGATGCCAGTACATCATAGAAATGTGCATGTTTATAGCCGTTTTGAGTGGAAAATGATCTGTAAAAAACTACAAACAATTTAGTTTCGGCAAAAAAGACCTAGTCGATGCCGGTACATCATAGAAATGTGCTTGGTTATGTTAGTTAGTGTGGGAAATGAGCTGTGAAAAACTGCAAACAGTTGACAGTCGGTAAGCAACACCTACCCGATGCCGGTACATCATAGAAATGTGTTTGGTTATTAGCACTTAGTGTGGAAAATGAGTTGTGAAAAACACCAACAGTTGAGTGTCGACAAACAACACCTAGTCCAAGCCGGTACATCATAGTCGTGTGCTTGGTTATGGGCGTTCAGTGTGGAAAATGAGCAGTGAAAAACTACAAACAGTTGAGTGTCATTAAACTAGACCTAGTCGAAGCCGCTACAACATAGACACGTGCTTGGTCATGGGCGATCAGTGTGGAAAATGAGCAGTGAAAAACTACAAAGAGTTGAGTGTCGACAAACTTCACCTAGTCGATGCCGGCACATCATAGAAATGTGCTTGATAATCGGCTTTTAGTGTGGAAAAAGAGCTGTGAAAAACTGCAAACAGTTGAGTGTCGGCAAACAAGACCTAGTCAATGCCAGTATATCATAGAAATGTGCTTGGTTATGAGCGTTTTGAGTGGAAAATGATCTGTAAAAAACTACAAACAATTGAGATTCGGCAAAAAAGACCTAGTCGATGCCGGTACATCATAGAAATGTGCTTGGTTATGTTAGTTTAGTGTGGAAAATGAGCTGTGAAAAACTGCAAACATTTGACAGTCGGTAAACAACACCTACCCGATGCTGGTACATCATAGAAATGTGTTTGGTTATTAGCACTTAGTGTGGAAAATGAGCTTTGAAAAACTAAAAGCCGTTGAGTATCGGCAAACAAGACCTATTGATGCCGGTAAATAATAGAAATGTGCTTGGTTATGGGCGTTTAGTGTGGAAAATGAGCCGTGAAAAACTAAAAACCGTTGAGTGTCGGCAAACAAGACCTAGTCGATGCTGGAACATAATAGAAATGTGCTTGGTTATGGGCGTTTAGTGTGGAAAATGAGCAGTGAAATACTACAAACCGTTGAGTGTCGGCCAACAAGACCTATTCGATGCCAGTACATCATAGAAATTAGCTTGGTTATGGGCCTTTAGTGTGGAAAATGAGCAGTGACAAATTACAAACAATTGAGTGTCGGCAAACATGACCTAGTCGATGCTGGTACATCATAGAAATGTACTTCATTATGGGTGATTAGTGTGGAAAATTAGCTGTGAAAAACTACAAACAATTGAGTGTCGGCAAGCAAGACTTAGTCGATGAAGGTACAATATAGAAATGTGCTTGATTATGGGGGTTTAGTGTGGAAAATTAGCTGTGAAAAACTACAAACAATTAAGTGTCGGCAAACAAGACCTAGTCGATGCCAGTACACCATAGAAATGTGCTTAGTTATGGGCGTCTAGTGTGGAAAATAAGCTGTGAAAAACTACAAACAATTGAGTGTCGGCAAGCAAGACATAGTCAATGCCGGTACATCATAGAAATGTGCTTGATTATGAGCGTGCAGTGTGGAAAATGAGCAATGAAAAACTACAAACATTTGAGTGTCGGCAAACAAGACCTAGTCGATGCTGGTACATCATAGAAATGTGCTTGATTGTGAGCGTTTAGTTGGAAAATTAGCTGTGAAAAACTACAAACAATTGAGTGTCGGCAAACAAGACCTAGTCGATGCCGGTACATTATAGAAATGTGCTTGGTTATGGGAGTTCAGTGTAGAAATTGAGCTGTGAAAATCTACAAACCGTTGAGTGTCGGCAAACAAGACCTAGTCGATGCCAGGACATCATAGAAATGTGCTTGGTTATGGGCCTTTAGTGTGGAAAATGAGCTGTGACAAACTAAAAACATTTGAGTGTCGGCAAACAAGACCTAGTCGATGCAGGTACATCATAGAAATGTGCTTGATATTGGGCGTTTAGTGTGGAGAAAGAGCTGTGAAAAACTACAAAAAGTTTAGTGTCGGCAAGCAAGTCCTTCCTGAATCCGGGTACATCATAGAAAGTTGCTTGGTTATGGGCGTTTAGTGTGGAAAATGAGCCGCGAAATACTACAAACATTTGAGTGTTGGCAAAAAGACATAGTCGATGAAAGTACATCATAGAAATGTGATTGGTTATGGGCGTTTTGAGTGGAAAATGAACTGTGAAAATTGCAAACAGTTGAGTGTCGGCAAACAATACTTTGTCGATGCCGGTACATCATAGAAATGAGCTTGGTTATGGGCGTTTAGTGTGGAAAATGAGCTGTGAAAAACTAAAAACCGTTGATTGTCGGCAAACAAGACCTAGTCGATGCAAGTACATCATAGAAATTAGCTTGGTTATGGGCCTTTAGTGTGGAAAATGAGCAGTGACAAATTACAAACAATTGAGTGTTGGCGAAAAAGACATAGTCGATGCCAGTACATCATAGAAATGTGCATGTTTATAGCCGTTTTGAGTGGAAAATGATCTGTAAAAAACTACAAACAATTTAGTTTCGGCAAAAAAGACCTAGTCGATGCCGGTACATCATACAAATGTGCTTGGTTATGTTAGTTAGTGTGGGAAATGAGCTGTGAAAAACTGCAAACAGTTGACAGTCGGTAAGCAACACCTACCCGATGCCGGTACATCATAGAAATGTGTTTGGTTATTAGCACTTAGTGTGGAAAATGAGTTGTGAAAAACACCAACAATTGACTGTTGACAAACAACACCTAGTCCAAGCCGGTACATCATAGTCATGTGCTTGGTTATGGGCGTTCAGTGTGGAAAATGAGCAGTGAAAAACTACAAACCGTTGAGTGTCATTAAACAAGACCTAGTCGAAGCCGCTACAACATAGACACGTGCTTGGTCATGGGCGTTCAGTGTGGAAAATGAGCAGTGAAAAACTACAAAGAGTTGAGTGTCGACAAACAAGACCAAGTCGATGCCGGGACATCATAGAAATGTGCTTGATATTGGGCGTTTAGTGTGGAAAATGAGCTGTGAAAAACTACAAACAGTTGAGTGTCGGCAAACAAGACCTAGTCGAAGCCGGTACATCATAGACATGTACTTGGTTATGGGCGTTCAGTGTGGAAAATGAGCAGTGAAGAACTACAAACAGTTAAGTGTCGGCAAACAAGACCTAGTCGTTGCCGGTACATCATAAAAATGTTCTTGGTTATGGGCGTTTAGTGTGGAAAATGAGCTGTGAAAAACACCAATAGTTTAGTTTCGACAAACAAGACCTTGTCGAAGTCGGTACATCATAGACATGTGCTTGGTTATGGGCGTTCAGTGCGGAAAATGAGCAATGAAAAACTACAAACATTTGAGTGTCGGCACACAAGACCTAGTCGATGCCGGTACATCATAGAAATGTGCTTGGTTATGGGCGTTTAGTGTGGAAAATGACCTGTGAAAAACTACAAACAGTTGAGTGTCGGCAAACAAGACCTAGCCGAAGCCGGTACATCATAGACATGTACTTACTTGGTTATGGGCGTTCAGTGGGGAAAATGAGCAGTGAAAAACTACAAACAGTTAAGTGTCGGCAAACAAGACCTAGACGTTGCCGGTACATCATATGAGTATGCTTGGTTATGGGCGTTTATTGTGGAAAATGAGCTGTGAAAAACAACAAAGAGTTGTGTGTCGGCAAACAAGACTTAGTCAATGCACGTACATCATAGAATTGTGGAAAAAGAGCTGTGAAAAACTAAAAACTGTTTAGTGTAGGCAAACAAGTCCTTCCTGAATCCGGGTACATCATAGAAATGTGCTTGGTTATGGCCGGTTAGCGTGGAAAATGAGCTGTGAAATACTACAAACAATTGAGTGTTGGCAAACAAGACATAGTCGATGCCAGTACATCATAGAAATGTGCTTGGTTATAGCCGTTTAGTGAGGAAAGTGAGCTGTGAAAAACTGCAAACAGTTGAGTGTCGGCAAACAAGACCTAGTCGATGCCAGTACATCATAGATATGTGCTTGGTTATGGGCGTTCAGGGTGGAAAATGAGCTGTGAAATACTACAAACAGTTGAGTGTCATCAAACAAGACCTACTCGATGCCGGTACATAATAGAAATTTGCTTGGTTATGGGCGTTTAGTGTGGAAAATGAGCTGTGAAATACTACAAACCGTTGAGTGTCGGCAAACAAGACCTAGTCGATGCCAGTACATCATAGAAATTAGCTTGGTTATGGGCCTTTAGTGTGGAAAATGAGCAGTGACAAATTACAAACAATTGAGTGTTGGCGAAAAAGACATAGTCGATGCCAGTACATCATAGAAATGTGCATGTTTATAGCCGTTTTGAGTGGAAAATGATCTGTAAAAAACTACAAACAATTTAGTTTCGGCAAAAAAGACCTAGTCGATGCCGGTACATCATAGAAATGTGTTTGGTTATTAGCACTTAGTGTGGAAAATGAGTTGTGAAAAACACCAACAGTTGAGTGTCGACAAACAACACCTAGTCCAAGCCGGTACATCATAGTCATGTGCTTGGTTATGGGCGTTCAGTGTGGAAAATGAGCAGTGAAAAACTACAAACAGTTGAGTGTCATTAAACAAGACCTAGTCGAAGCCGCTACAACATAGACACGTGCTTGGTCATGGGCGTTCAGTGTGGAAAATGAGCAGTGAAAAACTACAAAGAGTTGAGTGTCGACAAACAACACCTAGTCGATGCCGGCACATCATAGAAATGTGCTTGATAATCGGCTTTTAGTGTGGAAAAAGAGTAGTGAAAAACTGCAAACAGTTGAGTGTCGGCAAACAAGACCTAGTC
This sequence comes from Prosapia bicincta, assembly GCA_036971475.1. Classification (NCBI taxonomy): domain Eukaryota; kingdom Metazoa; phylum Arthropoda; class Insecta; order Hemiptera; family Cercopidae; genus Prosapia; species Prosapia bicincta. Next base: position 7,182,669 of record JBAIZL010000003.1, on the reverse strand, counting down.
AATGCCAGTATATCATAGAAATGTGCTTGCTTATGAGCGTTTTGAGTGGAAAATGATCTGTAAAAAACTACAAACAATTGAGATTCGGCAAAAAAGACCTAGTCGATGCCGGTTCATCATAGAAATGTGTTTGGTTATTAGCACTTAGTGTGGAAAATGAGCTTTGAAAAACTAAAAACCGTTGAGTGTCGGCAAACAAGACCTAGTCGATGCCGGTAAATAATAGAAATTTGCTTGATTATGGGCGTTTAGTGTGAAAAATGAGCTGTGAAAATAAAAAACCGTTGAGTGTCGGGAAACAAGACCTATTGATGCCGGTAAATAATAGAAATGTGCTTGGTTATGGTTGTTTAGTGTGGAAAATGACCCGTGAAAAACTAAAAACCGTTGAGTGTCGGCAAACAAGACCTAGTCGATGCTGGAACATAAGAGAAATGTGCTTGGTTATGGGCGTTTAGTGTGGTAAATGAGCTGCGAAAAAACAACAAACAGTTGAGTGTCGGCAATCAAGACCTAGTCGAAGCCGGAACATCATAGACATGTACTTGGTTATGGGCGTTCAGTGTGGATAATTAGCAGTGAAAATCTACAAACAGTCAAGTGTCGGCATACTAGACCTTGTCCTTGCCGGTACATCATAGTGATGTGCTTGGTTATGGGCGTTTAGTGTGGAAAATGAGCTGTGAAAAACTAGGAACAGTTGAGTGTCGGCACACAAGATCTAGTAGATGCCGGTACATAGTAGAAATGTGCTTGGTTATGGGCGTTTAGTGTGGAAAAGGAGCTGCGAAAAACCACAAACAGTTGAGTGTCGGCAATCAAGATCTAGTCGAAGCCGGTACATCATAGAAATTTGCTTGGTTATGGGCGTTTAGTGTGGAAAATGAGCTGTGAAATACTACAAACAGTTGAGTGTCGGCCAACAAGACCTAGTCGATGCCAGTACATCATAGAAATTAGCTTGGTTATGGGCCTTTAGTGTGGAAAATGAGCAGTGACAAATTACAAACAATTGAGTGTCGGCAAACAAGACCTAGTCGATGCTGGTACATCATAGAAATGTACTTGATTATGGGTGTTTAGTGTGGAAAATTAGCTGTGAAAAACTACAAACAATTGAGTGTCGGCAAGCAAGACTTAGTCGATGAAGGTACAATATAGAAATGTGCTTGATTATGGGGGTTTAGTGTGGAAAATTAGCTGTGAAAAACTACAAACAATTAAGTGTCGGCAAACAAGACCTAGTCGATGACAGTACACCATAGAAATGTGCTTAGTTATGGGCGTTTAGTGTGGAAAATAAGCTGTGAAAAACTACAAACAATTGAGTGTCGGCAAGCAAGACATAGTCAATGCCGGTACATCATAGAAATGTGCTTGATTATGGGCGTGCAGTGTGGAAAATGAGCAATGAAAAACTACAAACATTTGAGTGTCGGCAAACAAGACCTAGTCGATGCTGGTACATTATAGAAATGTGCTTGGTTATGGGAGTTCAGTGTAGAAATTGAGCTGTGAAAATCTACAAACCGTTGAGTGTCGGCAAACAAGACCTAGTCGATGCCGGAACATCATAGAAATGTGCTTAGTTATGGCGTTTAATGTGGAAAATGAGCTTTGAAAAACTACAAAGAGTTTAGTGTCGGCAAACAAGATCTAGTCGATGCCAGTACATCATAGAAATGTGCTTGGTTATGGGCCTTTAGTGTGGAAAATGAGCTGTGACAAACTACAAACAATTGAGTGTCGGCAAACAAGACCTAGTCGATGCAGGTACATCATAGAAATGTGCTTGATAATGGGCGTTTAGTGTTAAAAAAGAGCTGTGAAAATCTACAAAAAGTTTAGTGTCGGCAAACAAGTCCTTCCTGAATCCGGGTACATCATAGAAATTTGCTTGTTTATGGGCGTTTAGTGTGGAAAATGAGCCGCGAAATAAACAATTGAGTGTTGGCAAACAAGACATAGTCGATGAAAGTACATCATAGAAATGTGATTGGTTATGGGCGTTTTGAGTGGAAAATCAGCTGTGAAAAACTGCAAACAGTTGAGTGTCGGCAAACAATACTTTGTCGATGCCGGTACATCATAGAAATGAGCTTGGTTATGGGCGTTTAGTGTGGAAAATGAGCTGTGAAAAACTAAAAACCGTTGAGTGTCGGCAAACAAGACCTAGTCGATGCCGGTACACAATAGAAATGTGCTTGATTATGGGCGTTTAGAGTGAAAAATGAGCTGTGAAAAACTAAAAACCGTTGAGTGTCGGCAAACAAGACCTAGTCGATGCCAGTACATCATAGAAATTAGCTTGGTTATGGGCCTTTAGTGTGGAAAATGAGCAGTGACAAATTACAAACAATTGAGTGTTGGCGAAAAAGACATAGTCGATGCCAGTACATCATAGAAATGTGCATGTTTATAGCCGTTTTGAGTGGAAAATGATCTGTAAAAAACTACAAACAATTTAGTTTCGGCAAAAAAGACCTAGTCGATGCCGGTACATCATAGAAATGTGTTTGGTTATTAGCACTTAGTGTGGAAAATGAGTTGTGAAAAACACCAACAGTTGAGTGTCGACAAACAACACCTAGTCCAAGCCGGTACATCATAGTCATGTGCTTGGTTATGGGCGTTCAGTGTGGAAAATGAGCAGTGAAAAACTACAAACAGTTGAGTGTCATTAAACAAGACCTAGTCGAAGCCGCTACAACATAGACACGTGCTTGGTCATGGGCGTTCAGTGTGGAAAATGAGCAGTGAAAAACTACAAAGAGTTGAGTGTCGACAAACAACACCTAGTCGATGCCGGCACATCATAGAAATGTGCTTGATAATCGGCTTTTAGTGTGGAAAAAGAGTAGTGAAAAACTGCAAACAGTTGAGTGTCGGCAAACAAGACCTAGTCAATGCCAGTATATCATAGAAATGTGCTTGCTTATGAGCGTTTTGAGTGGAAAATGATCTGTAAAAAACTACAAACAATTGAGATTCGGCAAAAAAGACCTAGTCGATGCCGGTACATCATAGAAATGTGCTTGGTTATGTTAGTTTAGTGTGGAAAATGAGCTGTGAAAAACTGCAAACATTTGACAGTCGGTAAACAACACCTACCCGATGCTGGTACATCATAGAAATGTGTTTGGTTATTAGCACTTAGTGTGGAAAATGAGCTTTGAAAAACTAAAAGCCGTTGAGTGTCGGCAAACAAGACCTATTGATGCCGGTAAATAATAGAAATGTGCTTGGTTATTGGCGTTTAGTGTGGAAAATGAGCCGTGAAAAACTAAAAACCGTTGAGTGTCGGCAAACAAGACCTAGTCGATGCTGGAACATAATAGAAATGTGCTTGGTTATGGGCGTTTAGTGTGGAAAATGAGCAGTGAAATACTACAAACCGTTGAGTGTCGGCCAACAAGACCTATTCGATGCCAGTACATCATAGAAATTAGCTTGGTTATGGGCCTTTAGTGTGGAAAATGAGCAGTGACAAATTACAAACAATTGAGTGTCGGCAAACATGACCTAGTCGATGCTGGTACATCATAGAAATGTACTTCATTATGGGTGATTAGTGTGGAAAATTAGCTGTGAAAAACTACAAACAATTGAGTGTCGGCAAGCAAGACTTAGTCGATGAAGGTACAATATAGAAATGTGCTTGATTATGGGGGTTTAGTGTGGAAAATTAGCTGTGAAAAACTACAAACAATTAAGTGTCGGCAAACAAGACCTAGTCGATGCCAGTACACCATAGAAATGTGCTTAGTTATGGGCGTCTAGTGTGGAAAATAAGCTGTGACAAACTACAAACAATTGAGTGTCGGCAAGCAAGACATAGTCAATGCCGGTACATCATAGAAATGTGCTTGATTATGAGCGTGCAGTGTGGAAAATGAGCAATGAAAAACTACAAACATTTGAGTGTCGGCAAACAAGACCTAGTCGATGCTGGTACATCATAGAAATGTGCTTGATTGTGAGCGTTTAGTTGGAAAATTAGCTGTGAAAAACTACAAACAATTGAGTGTCGGCAAACAAGACCTAGTCGATGCCGGTACATTATAGAAATGTGCTTGGTTATGGGAGTTCAGTGTAGAAATTGAGCTGTGAAAATCTACAAACCGTTGAGTGTCGGCAAACAAGACCTAGTCGATGCCAGGACATCATAGAAATGTGCTTGGTTATGGGCCTTTAGTGTGGAAAATGAGCTGTGACAAACTAAAAACATTTGAGTGTCGGCAAACAAGACCTAGTCGATGCAGGTACATCATAGAAATGTGCTTGATATTGGGCGTTTAGTGTGGAAAAAGAGCTGTGAAAAACTACAAAAAGTTTAGTGTCGGCAAGCAAGTCCTTCCTGAATCCGGGTACATCATAGAAAGTTGCTTGGTTATGGGCGTTTAGTGTGGAAAATGAGCCGCGAAATACTACAAACAATTGAGTGTTGGCAAAAAGACATAGTCGATGAAAGTACATCATAGAAATGTGATTGGTTATGGGCGTTTTGAGTGGAAAATGAGCTGTGAAAATTGCAAACAGTTGAGTGTCGGCAAACAATACTTTGTCGATGCCGGTACATCATAGAAATGAGCTTGGTTATGGGCGTTTAGTGTGGAAAATGAGCTGTGAAAAACTAAAAACCGTTGATTGTCGGCAAACAAGACCTAGTCGATGCAAGTACATCATAGAAATTAGCTTGGTTATGGGCCTTTAGTGTGGAAAATGAGCAGTGACAAATTACAAACAATTGAGTGTTGGCGAAAAAGACATAGTCGATGCCAGTACATCATAGAAATGTGCATGTTTATAGCCGTTTTGAGTGGAAAATGATCTGTAAAAAACTACAAACAATTTAGTTTCGGCAAAAAAGACCTAGTCGATGCCGGTACATCATACAAATGTGCTTGGTTATGTTAGTTAGTGTGGGAAATGAGCTGTGAAAAACTGCAAACAGTTGACAGTCGGTAAGCAACACCTACCCGATGCCGGTACATCATAGAAATGTGTTTGGTTATTAGCACTTAGTGTGGAAAATGAGTTGTGAAAAACACCAACAATTGACTGTTGACAAACAACACCTAGTCCAAGCCGGTACATCATAGTCATGTGCTTGGTTATGGGCGTTCAGTGTGGAAAATGAGCAGTGAAAAACTACAAACCGTTGAGTGTCATTAAACAAGACCTAGTCGAAGCCGCTACAACATAGACACGTGCTTGGTCATGGGCGTTCAGTGTGGAAAATGAGCAGTGAAAAACTACAAAGAGTTGAGTGTCGACAAACAAGACCAAGTCGATGCCGGGACATCATAGAAATGTGCTTGATATTGGGCGTTTAGTGTGGAAAATGAGCTGTGAAAAACTACAAACAGTTGAGTGTCGGCAAACAAGACCTAGTCGAAGCCGGTACATCATAGACATGTACTTGGTTATGGGCGTTCAGTGTGGAAAATGAGCAGTGAAGAACTACAAACAGTTAAGTGTCGGCAAACAAGACCTATTCGTTGCCGGTACATCATAAAAATGTTCTTGGTTATGGGCGTTTAGTGTGGAAAATGAGCTGTGAAAAACACCAATAGTTGAGTTTCGACAAACAAGACCTTGTCGAAGTCGGTACATCATAGACATGTGCTTGGTTATGGGCGTTCAGTGCGGAAAATGAGCAATGAAAAACTACAAACATTTGAGTGTCGGCACACAAGACCTAGTCGATGCCGGTACATCATAGAAATGTGCTTAGTTATGGGCGTTTAGTGTGGAAAATGACCTGTGAAAAACTACAAACAGTTGAGTGTCGGCAAACAAGACCTAGCCGAAGCCGGTACATCATAGACATGTACTTACTTGGTTATGGGCGTTCAGTGGGGAAAATGAGCAGTGAAAAACTACAAACAGTTAAGTGTCGGCAAACAAGACCTAGACGTTGCCGGTACATCATATGAGTATGCTTGGTTATGGGCGTTTATTGTGGAAAATGAGCTGTGAAAAACAACAAAGAGTTGTGTGTCGGCAAACAAGACTTAGTCAATGCCGGTACATCATAGAATTGTGGAAAAAGAGCTGTGAAAAACTAAAAACTGTTTAGTGTAGGCAAACAAGTCCTTCCTGAATCCGGGTACATCATAGAAATGTGCTTGGTTATGGCCGGTTAGCGTGGAAAATGAGCTGTGAAATACTACAAACAATTGAGTGTTGGCAAACAAGACATAGTCGATGCCAGTACATCATAGAAATGTGCTTGGTTATAGCCGTTTAGTGAGGAAAGTGAGCTGTGAAAAACTGCAAACAGTTGAGTGTCGGCAAACAAGACCTAGTCGATGCCAGTACATCATAGATATGTGCTTGGTTATGGGCATTCAGGGTGGAAAATGAGCTGTGAAATACTACAAACAGTTGAGTGTCATCAAACAAGACCTACTCGATGCCGGTACATAATAGAAATTTGCTTGGTTATGGGCGTTTAGTGTGGAAAATGAGCTGTGAAATACTACAAACCGTTGAGTGTCGGCAAACAAGACCTAGTCGATGCCAGTACATCATAGAAATTAGCTTGGTTATGGGCCTTTAGTGTGGAAAATGAGCAGTGACAAATTACAAACAATTGAGTGTTGGCGAAAAAGACATAGTCGATGCCAGTACATCATAGAAATGTGCATGTTTATAGCCGTTTTGAGTGGAAAATGATCTGTAAAAAACTACAAACAATTTAGTTTCGGCAAAAAAGACCTAGTCGATGCCGTTACATCATAGAAATGTGTTTGGTTATTAGCACTTAGTGTGGAAAATGAGTTGTGAAAAACACCAACAGTTGAGTGTCGACAAACAACACCTAGTCCAAGCCGGTACATCATAGTCATGTGCTTGGTTATGGGCGTTCAGTGTGGAAAATGAGCAGTGAAAAACTACAAACAGTTGAGTGTCATTAAACAAGACCTAGTCGAAGCCGCTACAACATAGACACGTGCTTGGTCATGGGCGTTCAGTGTGGAAAATGAGCAGTGAAAAACTACAAAGAGTTGAGTGTCGACAAACAACACCTAGTCGATGCCGGCACATCATAGAAATGTGCTTGATAATCGGCTTTTAGTGTGGAAAAAGAGTAGTGAAAAACTGCAAACAGTTGAGTGTCGGCAAACAAGACCTAGTCAATGCCAGTATATCATAGAAATGTGCTTGCTTATGAGCGTTTTGAGTGGAAAATGATCTGTAAAAAACTACAAACAATTGAGATTCGGCAAAAAAGACCTAGTCGATGCCGGTTCATCATAGAAATGTGTTTGGTTATTAGCACTTAGTGTGGAAAATGAGCTTTGAAAAACTAAAAACCGTTGAGTGTCGGCAAACAAGACCTAGTCGATGCCGGTAAATAATAGAAATTTGCTTGATTATGGGCGTTTAGTGTGAAAAATGAGCTGTGAAAATAAAAAACCGTTGAGTGTCGGGAAACAAGACCTATTGATGCCGGTAAATAATAGAAATGTGCTTGGTTATGGTTGTTTAGTGTGGAAAATGACCCGTGAAAAACTAAAAACCGTTGAGTGTCGGCAAACAAGACCTAGTCGATGCTGGAACATAAGAGAAATGTGCTTGGTTATGGGCGTTTAGTGTGGTAAATGAGCTGCGAAAAAACAACAAACAGTTGAGTGTCGGCAATCAAGACCTAGTCGAAGCCGGAACATCATAGACATGTACTTGGTTATGGGCGTTCAGTGTGGATAATTAGCAGTGGAAATCTACAAACAGTCAAGTGTCGGCATACTAGACCTTGTCCTTGCCGGTACATCATAGTGATGTGCTTGGTTATGGGCGTTTAGTGTGGAAAATGAGCTGTGAAAAACTAGGAACAGTTGAGTGTCGGCACACAAGATCTAGTAGATGCCGGTACATAGTAGAAATGTGCTTGGTTATGGGCGTTTAGTGTGGAAAAGGAGCTGCGAAAAACCACAAACAGTTGAGTGTCGGCAATCAAGATCTAGTCGAAGCCGGTACATCATAGAAATTTGCTTGGTTATGGGCGTTTAGTGTGGAAAATGAGCTGTGAAATACTACAAACAGTTGAGTGTCGGCCAACAAGACCTAGTCGATGCCAGTACATCATAGAAATTAGCTTGGTTATGGGCCTTTAGTGTGGAAAATGAGCAGTGACAAATTACAAACAATTGAGTGTCGGCAAACAAGACCTAGTCGATGCTGGTACATCATAGAAATGTACTTGATTATGGGTGTTTAGTGTGGAAAATTAGCTGTGAAAAACTACAAACAATTGAGTGTCGGCAAGCAAGACTTAGTCGATGAAGGTACAATATAGAAATGTGCTTGATTATGGGGGTTTAGTGTGGAAAATTAGCTGTGAAAAACTACAAACAATTAAGTGTCGGCAAACAAGACCTAGTCGATGACAGTACACCATAGAAATGTGCTTAGTTATGGGCGTTTAGTGTGGAAAATAAGCTGTGAAAAACTACAAACAATTGAGTGTCGGCAAGCAAGACATAGTCAATGCCGGTACATCATAGAAATGTGCTTGATTATGGGCGTGCAGTGTGGAAAATGAGCAATGAAAAACTACAAACATTTGAGTGTCGGCAAACAAGACCTAGTCGATGCTGGTACATTATAGAAATGTGCTTGGTTATGGGAGTTCAGTGTAGAAATTGAGCTGTGAAAATCTACAAACCGTTGAGTGTCGGCAAACAAGACCTAGTCGATGCCGGAACATCATAGAAATGTGCTTAGTTATGGCGTTTAATGTGGAAAATGAGCTTTGAAAAACTACAAAGAGTTTAGTGTCGGCAAACAAGATCTAGTCGATGCCAGTACATCATAGAAATGTGCTTGGTTATGGGCCTTTAGTGTGGAAAATGAGCTGTGACAAACTACAAACAATTGAGTGTCGGCAAACAAGACCTAGTCGATGCAGGTACATCATAGAAATGTGCTTGATAATGGGCGTTTAGTGTTAAAAAAGAGCTGTGAAAATCTACAAAAAGTTTAGTGTCGGCAAACAAGTCCTTCCTGAATCCGGGTACATCATAGAAATTTGCTTGGTTATGGGCGTTTAGTGTGGAAAATGAGCCGCGAAATAAACAATTGAGTGTTGGCAAACAAGACATAGTCGATGAAAGTACATCATAGAAATGTGATTGGTTATGGGCGTTTTGAGTGGAAAATCAGCTGTGAAAAACTGCAAACAGTTGAGTGTCGGCAAACAATACTTTGTCGATGCCGGTACATCATAGAAATGAGCTTTGTTATGGGCGTTTAGTGTGGAAAATGAGCTGTGAAAAACTAAAAACCGTTGAGTGTCGGCAAACAAGACCTAGTCGATGCCGGTACACAATAGAAATGTGCTTGATTATGGGCGTTTAGAGTGAAAAATGAGCTGTGAAAAACTAAAAACCGTTGAGTGTCGGCAAACAAGACCTATTGATGCCGGTACATAATAGAAATGTGCTTGGTTATGGGCGTTTAGTGTGGAAAATGAGCTGTGAAAACTACAAACAATTGAGTGTCTTCAAACAAGACCTAGTCGATGCCGGTACATTATAGATATGTGCTTGGTTATGGGCGTTCAGTGTAGAAATTGAGCTGTGAAAATCTACAAACCGTTGAGTGTCGGCAAACAAGACCTAGTCGATGCCTGGACATCATAGAAATGTGCTTAGTTATTGGCGTTTAATGTGGAAAATGAGCTGTGAAAAACTACAAAGTGTTGAGTGTCGGGAAACAAGATCTAGTCAATGCCAGTACATCATAGAAATGTGCTTGGTTATGGGCCTTTAGTGTGGAAAATGAGCTGTGACAAACTACAAACAGTTGAGTGTCGGCAAACAAGACCTAGTCGATGCCGGCAAATCATATAAATGTGCTTGATAATGGGCGTTTAGTGTGGAAAATGAGCTGTGAAAAACTAAAAACCGTTGAGTGTCGGCAAACAAGACCTAGTCGATGCCGGTACATCATAGAAACGTGTTTGGTTATTAGCACTTAGTGTGGAAAATGAGCTGTGAAAAACTACAGACAGTTGAGTGTCGGCAAACAAGACCTAGTCGATGCCGGTACATAATAGAAATGTGCTTGATTATGGGCGTTTAGTGTGAAAAATGAGCTGTGAAAAACTAAAAACCGTTGAGTGTCGGCAAACAAGTCCTATTGATGCCGGTACATAATAGAAATGTGCTTGGTTATGGGCGTTTAGTGTGGAAAATGAGCCGTGAAAATATAAAAACCGTTGAGTGTCGGCAAACAAGAACTAGTCGATGCTGGTACATAATAGAAATGTTCTTGGTTATGGGCGTTTTGAGTGGAAAATGAGCTGTGAAAAACTGCAAACTTTTTGACAGTCGGTAAGCAACACCTACCCGATGCCGGTACATCATAGAAATGGGTTTGGTTATTAGCACTTAGTGTGGAAAATGAGCTGTGAAAAACTACAAACAGTTGAGTGTCGGCAAACAAGACCTAGTCGATGCCGGTACATAATAGAAATGTCCTTGATTATGGGCGTTTAGTGTGAAAAATGAGCTGTGAAAAACTAAAAACCGTTGAGTGTCGGCAAACAAGTTCTATTGATGCCGGTACATAATAGAAATGTGCTTGGTTATGGGCGTTTAGTGTGGAAAATGAGCCGTTAAAATATAAAAACCGTTGAGTGTCGGCAAACAAGACCTAGTCGATGCTGGTACATAATAGAAATGTGCTTGGTTATGGGCGATTAGTGTGGAAAATGAGTTGCGAAAAAACACAAACAGTTGAGTGTCGGCAATCAAGAACTAGTCCTTGCCGGTACATCATAGAGATGTGCTTGGTTATGGGCGTTTAGTGTGGAAAATGAGCTGTGAAAAACTAGGAACAGTTTAGTGTCGGCAAACAAGACCTAGTCGATGCCGGTACATAATAGAAATATGCTTGGTTATGGGCGTTTAGTGTGGAAAATGAGCTGCGAAAAACCACAAACAGTTGAGTGTCGGATATCAAGACCTAGTCGAAGCCGGTACATCATAGACATGTACTTGGTTATGGGCGTTCAGTGTGGAAAATGAGCAATGAAAAAACTACAAACAGTTTAGTGTCGGCAAACAAGACCTAGTCCTTGCCGGTACATCATAGAGATGTGCTTGGTTATGGGCGTTTAGTGTGGAAAATGAGCTGTGAAAAACTAGGAACAGTTTAGTGTCGGCAAGCAAGACCTAGTCGATGCCAGTACATCATAGAAATGTGCTTGGTTATGGGCGTTTAGTGTGGAAAATGAGCTGTGAAATACTACAAACAGTTTAGTGTCGGCAAACAAGACCTAGTCCTTGCCGGTACATCATTGAGATGTGCTTGGTTATGGGCGTTTAGTGTGGAAAATGAGCTGTGAAAAACTAAAAACCGTTGAGTGTCGGCAAACAAGACCTAGTCGATGCCGGTACATAATAGAAATGTGCTTGATTATGGGCGTTTAGAGTGAAAAATGAGCTGTGAAAAACTAAAAACCGTTGAGTGTCGGTAAACAAGACCTATTGATGCCGGTACATAATAGAAATGTGCTTGGTTATGGGCGTTTAGTGTGGAAAATGAGCTGTGAAAACTACAAACAATTGAGTGTCGGCAAACAAGACCTAGTCCATGCCGGTACATTATAGATATGTGCTTGGATATGGGAGTTCAGTGTAGAAATTGAGCTGTGAAAATCTACAAACCGTTGAGTGTCGGCAAACAAGACCTAGTCGATGCCGGGACACCATAGAAATGTGCTTAGTTATTGGCGTTTAATGTGGAAAATGAGCTGTGAAAAACTACAAAGAGTTGAGTGTCGGGAAACAAGATCTAGTCAATGCCAGTACATCATAGAAATGTGCTTGGTTATGGGCCTTTAGTGTGGAAAATGAGCTGTGACAAACTACAAACAGTTGAGTGTCGGCAAACAAGACCTAGTCGATGCCGGCAAATCATAGAAATGTGCTTGATAATGGGCGTTTAGTGTGGAAAATGAGCTGCGAAAAACTAAAAACCGTTGAGTGTCGGCAAACAAGACCTAGTCGATGCTGGTATATAATAGAAATGTGCTTGGTTATGGGCGTTTAGTGAGGAAAGTTAGCTGTGAAAAACAGCAAACAGTTGAGTGTCGGCAAACAAGACCTAGTCGATGCCGGTACATCATAGAAATGTGTTTGGTTATTAGCACTTAGTGTGGAAAATGAGCTGTGAAAAACTACAAACAGTTGAGTGTCGGATATCAAGACCTAGTCGAAGCCGGTACATCATAGACATGTACTTGGTTATGGGCGTTCAGTGTGGAAAATGAACAATGAAAAAACTACAAACAGTTTAGTGTCGGCAAACAAGACCTAGTCCTTGCCGGTACATCATAGAGATGTGCTTGGTTATGGGCGTTTAGTGTGGAAAATGAGCTGTGAAAAACTAGGAACAGTTTAGTGTCGGCAAGCAAGACCTAGTCGATGCCAGTACATCATAGAAATGTGCTTGGTTATGGGCGTTTAGTGTGGAAAATGAGCTGTGAAATACTACAAACAGTTTAGTGTCGGCAAACAAGACCTAGTCCTTGCCGGTACATCATTGAGATGTGCTTGGTTATGGGCGTTTAGTGTGGAAAATGAGCTGTGAAAAACTAAAAACCGTTGAGTGTCGGCAAACAAGACCTAGTCGATGCCGGTACATAATAGAAATGTGCTTGATTATGGGCGTTTAGAGTGAAAAATGAGCTGTGAAAAACTAAAAACCGTTGAGTGTCGGTAAACAAGACCTATTGATGCCGGTACATAATAGAAATGTGCTTGGTTATGGGCGTTTAGTGTGGAAAATGAGCTGTGAAAACTACAAACAATTGAGTGTCGGCAAACAAGACCTAGTCCATGCCGGTACATTATAGATATGTGCTTGGATATGGGAGTTCAGTGTAGAAATTGAGCTGTGAAAATCTACAAACCGTTGAGTGTCGGCAAACAAGACCTAGTCGATGCCGGGACACCATAGAAATGTGCTTAGTTATTGGCGTTTAATGTGGAAAATGAGCTGTGAAAAACTACAAAGAGTTGAGTGTCGGGAAACAAGATCTAGTCAATGCCAGTACATCATAGAAATGTGCTTGGTTATGGGCCTTTAGTGTGGAAAATGAGCTGTGACAAACTACAAACAGTTGAGTGTCGGCAAACAAGACCTAGTCGATGCCGGCAAATCATAGAAATGTGCTTGATAATGGGCGTTTAGTGTGGAAAATGAGCTGCGAAAAACTAAAAACCGTTGAGTGTCGGCAAACAAGACCTAGTCGATGCTGGTATATAATAGAAATGTGCTTGGTTATGGGCGTTTAGTGAGGAAAGTTAGCTGTGAAAAACAGCAAACAGTTGAGTGTCGGCAAACAAGACCTAGTCGATGCCGGTACATCATAGAAATGTGTTTGGTTATTAGCACTTAGTGTGGAAAATGAGCTGTGAAAAACTACAAACAGTTGAGTGTCGGCAAACAAGACCTAGTCGATGCCGGTACATAATAGAAATGTGCTTGATTATGGGCGTTTAGTGTGAAAAATGAGCTGTGAAAAACTAAAAACCGTTGAGTGTCGGCAAACAAGTCCTATTGATGCCGGTACATAATAGAAATGTGCTTGGTTATGGGCGTTTAGTGTGGAAAATGAGCCGTTAAAATATAAAAACCGTTGAGTGTCGGCAAACAAGACCTAGTCGATGCTGGTACATAATAGAAATGCGCTTGGTTATCGGCGATTAGTGTGGAAAATGAGTTGCGAAAAAACACAAACAGTTGAGTGTCGGCAATCAAGAACTAGTTCTTGCCGGTACATCATAGAGATGTGCTTGGTTATGGGCGTTTAGTGTGGAAAATGAGCTGTGAAAAACTAGGAACAGTTTAGTGTCGGCAAACAAGACCTAGTCGATGCCGGTACATAATAGAAATATGCTTGGTTATGGGCGTTTAGTGTGGAAAATGAGCTGCGAAAAACCACAAACAGTTGAGTGTCGGATATCAAGACCTATTCGAAGCCGGTACATCATAGACATGTACTTGGTTATGGGCGTTCAGTGTGGAAATGAGCAATGAAAAAACTACAAACAGTTTAGTGTCGGCAAACAAGACCTAGTCGATGCCGGTACATAATAGATATTTGCTTGGTTACGGGCGTTTAGTGTGGAAAATGAGGTGTGAAATACTACAAACAGTTTAGTGTCGGCAAACAAGACCTACTCGATGCCGGCACATAATAGAAATGTGCTTGATTATGAGCTTTTAGTGTGGAAATGGACCTGTAAAAAACTACAAACAGTTGAGTGCCGGCAAACAAGACCTAGTCGATGCCAGTACATCATAGAAATGTGCTTGGTTATGGGCTTTTAGTGTGAAAAATGAGCTGTGACAAACTACAAACAATTTAGTGTCGGCAAGTAAGACCTAGTCGATGCCGGTATATTATAGAAATGTTCTTGGTTATGGGCGTTTAGTGTGGAAAATGAGCTGTGAAAAACACCAAAAGTTGAGTGTCGACAAACAAGACCTAGTCAAAGCCGGTACATCTTACATACGTGCTTGGTTATGGGTGTTCAATGTGGAAAATGAGCAGTGAAAAACTACAAACATTTGAGTGTCGGCAAGCAAGACCTAATCGATGCCGGTACATCATAGAAATGTGCTTGGTTATGGGAGTGCAGTGTAGAAAAAGAGCTGTGAAAATCTACAAACCGTTGAGTTTCGGCAAACAAGACCTAGTCGATGAAGGGACATCATAGATGTGTGCTTAGTTATGGGCGTTTAATGTGGAAAATGAGCTGTGAAAAGCTACAAAGAGTTTAGTGTCGACAAACAAGATCTAGTTGATGCCGGCACATCATAGAAATATCCTTGATAATGTGCGTTTAGTGTGAAAAATGAGCAGTGAAAAACTACAAACAGTTAAGTGTCGCCAAACAAGACCTAGTCGTTGCCGGTACATCATAGAAATGTTCTTGGTTATGGGCGTTTAGTGTGGAAAATGAGCTGTGAAAAACACCAACAGTTGAGTGTCGACAAACAAGACCTAGTCGAAGCCGGTACATAATAGAAATGTGATTGGTTATGGGCGTTTAGTGTGGAAAATGAGCCGTGAAAATATAAAAACCGTTGAGTGTCGGCAAACAAGACCTAGTCGATGCTGGTACATAATAGAAATGTGCTTGGTTATGGGCGTTTAGTGTGGAAAATGAGCCGTGAAAATATAAAAACCGTTGAGTGTCGGCAAACAAGACCTAGTCCTTGCCGGTACATCATAGAGATGTGCTTGGTTATGGGCGTTTAGTGTGGAAAATGAGGTGTGAAAAACTAGGAACAGTTTAGTGTCGGCAAACAAGACCTAGTCGATGCCGGTACATTATAGAAATGTCCTTGGTTATGGGAGTGCAGTGTAGAAAATGAGCTGTGAATATCTACAAACCGTTGAGTGTCGGCAAACAAGACCTAGTCGATGCCGGGACATCATAGAAATGTGCTTAGTTATGGGCGTTTAATGTGGAAAATGAGCTGTGAAAAACTACAAAGAGTTGAGTGTCGACAAACAAGATCTAGTTGATGCCGGCACATCATAGAAATATGCTTGATAATTGGCGTTTAGTGTGGAAAATGAGCAGTGAAAAACTACAAACAGTTAAGTATCGGCAAACAAGACCTAGTCGTTGCCGGTACATCATAGAAATGTTCTTGGTTATGGGCGTTTAGTGTGGAAAATGAGCTGTGAAAAACACCAAAAGTTGAGTGTCGACAAACAAGACCTAGTCAAAGCCGGTACATCTTACATATGTGCTTGGTTATGGGCGTTCAATGTGGAAAATGAGCAGTGAAAAACTACAAACATTGAGTGTCGGCAAGCTAGACCTAATCGATGCCGGTGCATCATAGCAATGTGCATGGTTATGGGCGTTTAGTGTGGAAAATGACCTGTGAAAAACTACAAACAGTCAAGTGACGGCAAACAAGACCTAGTCCAAGCCGGTACATCATAGAAATGTGCTTGGTTATGGGCGTTTAGTGTGGAAAAAGAGCTGTGAAAAACTACAAACAGTTTAGTGTCGGCAAACAAGTCCTTCCCAAAGCCGGTACATCATAGAAATGTGTTAGGTTACTAACACTTGGTGTGGAAAATGAGCTCTGAAAAACTACAATCAGTTGAGTGTCGGCAAACAAGACCTAGTCGATGCCGGTACATCATAGAAATGTGCTTCGTTAAGGGCGTTTAATATGGAAAAAGAGCTGTGAGAAACTAAAAACAGTTTAGTTGTCGGCAAACAAATCCTTCCTGAATCCGGGTAAATCATAGAAATATGCTTGGTTATGGGCGTTTAGTGTGGAAAATGAGCTGTGAAAAACTACAAACAGTTGAGTGTCATCAAACAAGACCTACTCGATGCCGGCACATAATAGAAATGTGCTTGATTATGAGCTTTTAGTGTGGAAATGGACCTGTAAAAAACTACAAACAGTTGAGTGCCGGCAAACAAGACCTAGTCGATGCCAGTACATCATAGATATGTGCTTGGTTATGGACGTTTAGTGTGGAAAATGAGCTGTGAAAAACTACAAACAGGTGAATGTCGGCAACAAGACCTAGTCGATGCCAGTACATCATAGAAATGTGCTTGGTTATGGGCCTTTAGTGTGGAAAATGAGCTGTGAAAAACTACAAACAATTGAGTGTCGGCAAACAAGACCTAGTCGATGCTGGTACATCATAGAAATGCGCTTGATTATGGCCATTTAGTGTGGTAAAAGAGCTTCGAAAAACTACAAACAGTTTAGTGTCGGCAAACAAGTCCTTCCCAAAGCCGGTACATCATAGAAATGTGTTAGGTTACTAAAACATGGTGTGGAAAATGAGCTCTGAAAAACTACAAACAGTTGAGTGTCGGCAAACAAGACCTAGCAGTTGCCGGTACATCATAGAAATGTGTTAGGTCACTAACACTTGGTGTGGAAAATGAGCTCTGAAAGACTACAAACAGTTGAGTGTCGGCAAACAAGACCTAGTCGTTGCCGGTACTTCATAGAAATGTGCTTCGATAAGGGCGTTTAATATGGAAAAAGAGCTGTGAGAAAATACAAACAGTTTAGTTGTCGGCAAACAAATCCTTCCTGAATCCGGGTAAATCATAGCAATATGCTTGGTTATGGGCGTTTAGTGAGGAAAATGAGCTGTGAAAAACTACAAACAGTTGAGTGTCATCAAACAAAACCTACTTGATGCCGGCACATCATAGAAATGTGCTTGATTGTGAGCTTTTAGTGTGGAAAATGAGCTGTGAAAATCTACAAACCGTTGAGTGTCGGCAAACAAGACCTAGTCCAAGCCGGTACATCATAGAAATGTGCTTGATTATGGGCGTTTAGTGTGGTAAAAGAGCTTCGAAAAACTACAAACAGTTTAGTGTCGGCAAACAAGTCCTTCCCAAAGCCGGTACATCATAGAAATGTGTTAGGTTACTAAAACATGGTGTGGAAAATGAGCTCTGAAAAACTACAAACAGTTGAGTGTCGGCAAACAAGACCTAGTAGTTGCCGGTACATCATAGAAATGTGTTAGGTCACTAACACTTGGTGTGGAAAATGAGCTCTGAAAGACTACAAACAGTTGAGTGTCGGCAAACAAGACCTAGTCGTTGCCGGTACTTCATAGAAATGTGCTTCGATAAGGGCGTTTAATATGGAAAAAGAGCTGTGAGAAAATACAAACAGTTTAGTTGTCGGCACACAAATCCTTCCTGAATCCGGGTAAATCATAGCAATATGCTTGGTTATGGGCGTTTAGTGAGGAAAATGAGCTGTGAAAAACTACAAACAGTTGAGTGTCATCAAACAAAACCTACTTGATGCCGGCACATCATAGAAATGTGCTTGATTGTGAGCTTTTAGTGTGGAAAATGAGCTGTGAAAATCTACAAACCGTTGAGTGTCGGCAAACAAGACCTAGTCCAAGCCGGTACATCATAGAGATGTTCTTGGTTATGGGCGTTTAGTGTGGAAAATGAGCTGTGAAAAACTAGGAACAGTTGAGTGTCGGCAAACAAGACCTAGTCGATGCCGGTACATCATAGAAATGTGCTTGGTTATGGGCGCTTAGTGTGGAAAAAGAGCTGTGAAAAACTACAAACAGTTTAGTGTCGGCAAACAAGTCCTTCCTGAATACGAGTACATCATAGACATTTGCTTGGTTTTGGGCGTAAAGTGTGGAAAATAAGCTGTGAAATACTACAAACAATTGAGTGTTGGCAAACAAGACATAGTCGATGCCAGTTCGTCATAGAAATGTGCTTGGTTATAGCCGTTTAGTGTGAAAAGTGATATGTGAAAAAATGCAAAAGAGTTGAGTGTCGGCAAACAAGAATTAGTCGATGCCGGTAAATAATAGAAATGTGCTTGAGTATGGGCGTTTAGTGTGGAAAATGAGCTGTCAAAAACTAAAAACCGTTGAGTGTCGGCAAACAAGACCTAGTCGATGCGGGTACATAATAGAAATGTGCTTGATTATGGGTGTTTAGTGTGGAAAATGAGCTGTCAAAAACTAAAACCCTTTGAGTGTCGGCAAACAAGACCTATTGATGCCGGTACATCATAGAAATGTGCTTGGTAATGGGCGTTTAGTGTGGAAAATGAACTGTGAAAAATTAAAAACCGTTGAGTGTCGGCAAACAAGACCTAGTCGATGCCGGTACATAATAGAAATGTGCTTGGTTATGGGCGTTTAGTGTGAAAAACGAGCTGTGAAATACTAAAAACCGTTGAGTGTCAGCAAACAAGACCTATTGATGCCGGTACATCATAGAAATGTGCTTGGTTATGGGCGTTTATTGTGGAAAATGAGCTGTGAAATACAAAAAAACCGTTGAGTGTCGGGAAACAAGAACTAGTCGATGCTGGTACATAATAGAAATGTGCTTGGTTATGGGCGTTTAGTGTGGAAAATGAGTTGCGAAAAACCACAAACAGTTGAGTGTCGGCAATCAAGAACTAGTCGAAGCCAGTTCATCATAGAAATCTGCTTGGTTATAGCCGTTTAGTGTGGAAAGTGAGTTGTGAAAAACTGCAAACAGTTGAGTGTCGGCAAACAAGAATTAGTCGATGCCGGTACATAATAGAAATGTGCTTGGTTATGTGCGTTTAGTGTGGAAAATGAGCTGTCAAAAACTAAAAACCGATGAGTATCGGCAAACAAGACCTATTGATGCCGATACATCATAGAAATGTGCTTGGTTATGGGCGTTTAGTGTGGAAAATGAGATGTGAAAAACTAAAAACCGTTGTGTGTCGGCAAACAAGACCTAGTCGATGCTGGTACATAATAGAAATGTGCTTGGTTATGGGTGTTTAGTGTGAAAAATGAGCTGTGAAAAACTAAAAACCGTTGAGTGTCAATAAACAAGACCTATTGATGCCGGTACATCATAGAAGTGAGCTTGGTTATGGGCGTTTAGTGTGGAAAATTAGCTGTGAAAAACTACATACAATTGAGTGTCGGCAAACAAGACCTAGTCGATGCAGGCATATCATAGAAATGAGCTTGATAGAGGGCGTTTAGTGTGAAAAAAGAGCTGTGAAAAACTACAGACAGTTTAGTGTCGGCAAACAAGTCCTTCCTGAATCCGGGTACATCATAGAAATTTGTTTGGTTATGGGCGTTTAGTGTTGAAAATGAGCTGTGAAAAACTACAAACAATTAAGTGTCGGCAAACAATACTTTGTCGATGCCGGTACATCATAGAAATGAGCTTGGTTATGCGCGTTTAGTGTGGAAAATGAGCTGTGAAAAACTACAAACAATTGAGTATTGGCAAACAAGACATAGTCGATGCCAGTACATCATAGAAATGTGCTTGGTTATAGCCGTTTAGTGTGGAAAGTGAGCTGTGAAAAACTGCAAACAGTTGAGTGTCGGCAAACAAGAATTAGTCGATGCCGCTACATCATAGAAATGAGCTTGGTTATGGGCGTTTAGTGTGGAAAATGAGCTACGAAAAATCAAAAACAGTTGAGTGTCGGCAATCAAGACCTAGTCGAAGCCGGTACATCATAGACATGTACTTGGTTATGGGTGTTCAGTGTGCAAAATGAGCAGTGAAAAACTACAAACAGTTAGGTGTCGGGCAAACAAGACCTAGTCGATGCCGGGACATCATAGAAATGTTCTTGGTTATGGGCGTTTAGTGTGTAAAATGAGCTGTGAAAAACTACAAACAGTTGTGTGTCGACAAACAAGACTTAGTCGATTGCAGTACATCATAGAAATATGCTTTGTTATGGGCGTTTGGTGTGGAAAATGAGCTGTGAAAAACTACAAAGAGATGTGTGTCGGCAAACAAGACCTAGTCGAAGCCGGTACATCATAGACATGTGCTTGGTTATGGGCGTTCAGTGTGGAAAATGAGCAGTGAAAAACTACAAACATTTGAGTGTCGGCAAACAAGACCTAGTCGATGCCGGTACATCATAGAAATGTGCTTGGTTATGGGGGTTTAGTGTGGAAAATGAGCTGTGAAAAACTACAAAGAGTTGTGTGTCGGCAAACAAGATCTAGTCGATGCCGGCACATCATAGAAATGTGCTTGTTTATGGGGGTTTAGTGTGGAAAATGAGTTGTGAAAAACTACAAAGAGTTGTGTGTCGGCAAACAAGACCTAGTCGATGCCGGTACATCATAGAAATGTGCTTGGTTATGGGGGTTTAGTGTGGAAAATGAGCTGTGAAAAACTACAAAGAGTTGTGTGTTGGCAAACAAGTATTTCCCAAAGCCGGTACATCATAGAAATGTGTTAGGTTACTAACACTTGGTGTGGAAAATGAGCGGTGAAAAACTACAAACAGTTGAGTGTCGGCAAACAAGACCTAGTCGATACAGGTACATCATAGAAATGTGCTTGGTTAAGGGCGTTTAGTATGGAAAAAGAGCTGTGAAAAACTACAAACAGTATAGTGTCGGCAAACAAGTCCTTCCTGAATCCGGGTAAATCATAGAATTATGTTTGATAATGGGCGTTTAGTGTGGAAAATGAGCTTGTGAAAAGTTACAAACAGTTGAGTGTCATCAAAGAGACCTACACGATGCCGGTACATCATAGAAATGTGCTTGATTATGAGCTTTTAGTGTGGAAAAGGACCTGTGAAAAACTACAAACAGTTGAGTGTCGGCAAACATGACCTATTCGATGCCAGTACATCATAGATATGTGCTTGGTTATGGAAGTTTAGTGTGGAAAATGAGCTGTGAAAAACTACAAACAATTGAGTGTCGGCAAACAAGACCTAGTCGATGCCAGTGCACCATAGAAATGTGCTTAGCTATGGGCGTTTAGTGTGGAAAATAAGCTGTGAAAATTTACAAACAATTGAGTGTCGGCAAGCAAGACCTAGTCGATGCCGGTACATTATAGAAATGTGCATCGACTACAATGAGCTGTGAGTAACTACAAACCGTTGTGTGTCGGCGAACAAGACCTAGTCAATGCCGGTACATCATAGACATGTGCTTGGTTATGGGTGTTCAGTGTGAAAATGAGCAGTGAAAAACTAAAAACCGTTGAGTGTCAATAAACAAGACCTATTGATGCCGGTACATCATAGAAGTGAGCTTGGTTATGGGCGTTTAGTGTGGAAAATTAGCTGTGAAAAACTACATACAATTGAGTGTCGGCAAACAAGACCTAGTCGATGCAGGCATATCATAGAAATGAGCTTGATAGAGGGCGTTTAGTGTGAAAAAAGAGCTGTGAAAAACTACAGACAGTTTAGTGTCGGCAAACAAGTCCTTCCTGAATCCGGGTACATCATAGAAATTTGTTTGGTTATGGGCGTTTAGTGTTGAAAATGAGCTGTGAAAAACTACAAACAATTAAGTGTCGGCAAACAATACTTTGTCGATGCCGGTACATCATAGAAATGAGCTTGGTTATGCGCGTTTAGTGTGGAAAATGAGCTGTGAAAAACTACAAACAATTGAGTATTGGCAAACAAGACATAGTCGATGCCAGTACATCATAGAAATGTGCTTGGTTATAGCCGTTTAGTGTGGAAAGTGAGCTGTGAAAAACTGCAAACAGTTGAGTGTCGGCAAACAAGAATTAGTCGATGCCGCTACATCATAGAAATGAGCTTGGTTATGGGCGTTTAGTGTGGAAAATGAGCTACGAAAAATCAAAAACAGTTGAGTGTCGGCAATCAAGACCTAGTCGAAGCCGGTACATCATAGACATGTACTTGGTTATGGGTGTTCAGTGTGCAAAATGAGCAGTGAAAAACTACAAACAGTTAGGTGTCGGGCAAACAAGACCTAGTCGATGCCGGGACATCATAGAAATGTTCTTGGTTATGGGCGTTTAGTGTGTAAAATGAGCTGTGAAAAACTACAAACAGTTGTGTGTCGACAAACAAGACTTAGTCGATTGCAGTACATCATAGAAATATGCTTTGTTATGGGCGTTTGGTGTGGAAAATGAGCTGTGAAAAACTACAAAGAGATGTGTGTCGGCAAACAAGACCTAGTCGAAGCCGGTACATCATAGACATGTGCTTGGTTATGGGCGTTCAGTGTGGAAAATGAGCAGTGAAAAACTACAAACATTTGAGTGTCGGCAAACAAGACCTAGTCGATGCCGGTACATCATAGAAATGTGCTTGGTTATGGGGGTTTAGTGTGGAAAATGAGCTGTGAAAAACTACAAAGAGTTGTGTGTCGGCAAACAAGATCTAGTCGATGCCGGCACATCATAGAAATGTGCTTGTTTATGGGGGTTTAGTGTGGAAAATGAGTTGTGAAAAACTACAAAGAGTTGTGTGTCGGCAAACAAGACCTAGTCGATGCCGGTACATCATAGAAATGTGCTTGGTTATGGGGGTTTAGTGTGGAAAATGAGCTGTGAAAAACTACAAAGAGTTGTGTGTTGGCAAACAAGTATTTCCCAAAGCCGGTACATCATAGAAATGTGTTAGGTTACTAACACTTGGTGTGGAAAATGAGCGGTGAAAAACTACAAACAGTTGAGTGTCGGCAAACAAGACCTAGTCGATACAGGTACATCATAGAAATGTGCTTGGTTAAGGGCGTTTAGTATGGAAAAAGAGCTGTGAAAAACTACAAACAGTATAGTGTCGGCAAACAAGTCCTTCCTGAATCCGGGTAAATCATAGAATTATGTTTGATAATGGGCGTTTAGTGTGGAAAATGAGCTTGTGAAAAGTTACAAACAGTTGAGTGTCATCAAAGAGACCTACACGATGCCGGTACATCATAGAAATGTGCTTGATTATGAGCTTTTAGTGTGGAAAAGGACCTGTGAAAAACTACAAACAGTTGAGTGTCGGCAAACATGACCTATTCGATGCCAGTACATCATAGATATGTGCTTGGTTATGGAAGTTTAGTGTGGAAAATGAGCTGTGAAAAACTACAAACAATTGAGTGTCGGCAAACAAGACCTAGTCGATGCCAGTGCACCATAGAAATGTGCTTAGCTATGGGCGTTTAGTGTGGAAAATAAGCTGTGAAAATTTACAAACAATTGAGTGTCGGCAAGCAAGACCTAGTCGATGCCGGTACATTATAGAAATGTGCATCGACTACAATGAGCTGTGAGTAACTACAAACCGTTGT
Source organism: Prosapia bicincta (assembly GCA_036971475.1). Taxonomy (NCBI): domain Eukaryota; kingdom Metazoa; phylum Arthropoda; class Insecta; order Hemiptera; family Cercopidae; genus Prosapia; species Prosapia bicincta. Next base: position 7,159,052 of record JBAIZL010000003.1, on the reverse strand, counting down.
GTGTCGGCGAACAAGACCTAGTCAATGCCGGTACATCATAGACATGTGCTTGGTTATGGGTGTTCAGTGTGAAAATGAGCAGTGAAAAACTGCAAACATTTGAGTGTCGGCAAACAAGACCTAGTCGATGCCGGTACATCATAGAAATGTGCATGTTAATGGGCGTTTAATGTAGAAAATGAGCCGTGAAAAACTACAGACAGTTGAGTGTCGGCAAACAACACCTAGTCGATGCGGTACATCATAGAAATGTGCTTGTTTATGGGCGTTCAATGTGGAAAACCAGCTGTGAAAAACTACCTACAGTTGAGTGTCAGCAATCAAGACCTAGTTGATGCCGGCACATCATAGAAATATGCTTGATAATTGGCGTTTAGTGTGGAAAATGAGCAGTGAAAAACTACAAACAGTTAAGTATCGGCAAACAAGACCTAGTCGTTGCCGGTACATCATAGAAATGTTCTTGGTTATGGGCGTTTAGTGTGGAAAATGAGCTGTGAAAAACACCAAAAGTTGAGTGTCGACAAACAAGACCTAGTCAAAGCCGGTACATCTTACATATGTGCTTGGTTATGGGCGTTCAATGTGGAAAATGAGCAGTGAAAAACTACAAACATTTGAGTGTCGGCAAGCTAGACCTAATCGATGCCGGTGCATCATAGCAATGTGCATGGTTATGGGCGTTTAGTGTGGAAAATGACCTGTGAAAAACTACAAACAGTTAAGTGACGGCAAACAAGACCTAGTCGCTGCCGGTACATCATAGAAATGTGCTTGGTTATGGGAATTTAGTGTGGAAAAAGAGCTGTGAAAAACTACAAACAGTTTAGTGTCGGCAAACAAGTCCTTCCCAAAGCCGGTACATCATAGAAATGTGTTAGGTTACTAACACTTGGTGTGGAAAATGAGCTCTGAAAATCTACAAACCGTTGAGTTTCGGCAAACAAGACCTAGTCGATGAAGGGACATCATAGTAATGTGCTTAGTTATGGGCGTTTAATGTGGAAAATGAGCTGTGAAAAGCTACAAAGAGTTTAGTGTCGACAAACAAGATGTAGTTGATGCCGGCACATCATAGAAATATGCTTGATAATGTGCGTTTAGTGTGTGAAAATGAGCAGTGAAAAACTACAAACAGTTAAGTGTCGGCAAACAAGACCTAGTCGTTGCCTGTACATCATAGAAATGTTCTTGGTTATGGGCGTTTAGTGTCGAAAATGAGCTGTGAAAAACTCCAACAGTTGAGTATCGACAAACAAGACCTAGTCGAAGCCGGTACATCTTACATATGTCCTTGGTTATGGGCGTTCAATGTGGAAAATGAGCAGTGAAAAACTACAAATATTTGAGTGTCGGCAAGCAAGACCTAGTCGATGCCGGTACATCATAGAAATGTTCTTGGTTATGGGCGTTTAGTGTGGAAAATGACCTGTGAAAAACTACAAACAGTTAATTGTCGGCAAACAAGACCTAGTCGATGCCGGTACATCATAGATATGTTCTTGGTTATGGGCGTTTAGTGTGGAAAATGACCTGTGAAATACTACAAACAGTTTAGTGTCGGCAAACAAGACCTAGTCGATGCCGGTACATCATAGAAATATACTTGGTTATGGGCGTTTAGTGTGGAAAATGACCTGTGAAAAACTACAAACAGTTAAGTGACGGCAAACAAGACCTAGTCGTTGACGGTACATCATAGAAATGTGCTTGGTTGTGGGCGTTTAGTGTGGAAAAAGAGCTGTGAAAAACTACAAACAGTTTCGTGTCGGCAAACAAGTCTTTCCCAAAGCCGGTACATCATAGAAATGCATTAGGTTACTAACACTTGGTGTGGAAAATGAGCTCTGAAAAACTACAATCAGTTGAGTGTCGGCAAACAAGACCTAGTCGATGCCGGTACATCATAGAAATGTGCTTCTTTAAGGGCGTTTAATATGGAAAAAGAGCTGTGAGAAACTAAAAACAGTTTAGTTGTCGGCAAACAAATCCTTCCTGAATCCGGGTAAATCATAGAAATATGCTTGGTTATGGGCGTTTAGTGTGGAAAATGAGCTGTGAAAAACTACAAACAGTTGAGTGTCATCAAACAAGACCTACTCGATGCCGGCACATAATAGAAATGTGCTTGATTATGAGCTTTTAGTGTGGAAATGGACCTGTAAAAAACTACAAACAGTTGAGTGCCGGCAAACAAGACCTAGTCGATGCCAGTACATCATAGATATGTGCTTGGTTATGGACGTTTAGTGTGGAAAATGAGCTGTGAAAAACTACAAACAATTGAGTGTCGGCAAACAAGACCTAGTCGATGCTGGTACATCATAGAAATGCGCTTGATTATGGCCATTTAGTGTGAAAAATTAGCTGTGAAAAACAAGAAACAATTGAGTGTCGGCAAACAAGACCTAGTCATTGCCAGTACACCATAGAAATGAGCTTAGTTATGGGCGATTAGTGTGGAAAATAAGCTGTGAAAAACTACAAACAATTGAGAGTCGGCAAGCAAGACCTAGTCGATGCGGGTACATTATAGAATTGTGCTTGGTTATGGGCGTTTAGTGTGGTAAAAGAGCTTCGAAAAACTACAAACAGTTTAGTGTCGGCAAACAAGTCCTTCCCAAAGCCGGTACATCATAGAAGTGTGTTAGGTTACTAACACATGGTGTGGAAAATGAGCTCTGAAAAACTACAATCAGTTGAGTGTCGGCAAACAAGACCTAGTCGATGCCGGTACATCATAGAAATGTGCTTGATTATGGGCGTTTAGTGTGGTAAAAGAGCTTCGAAAAACTACAAACAGTTTAGTGTCGGCAAACAAGTCCTTCCCAAAGCCGGTACATCATAGAAATGTGTTAGGTTACTAAAACATGGTGTGGAAAAAGAGCTCTGAAAAACTACAAACAGTTGAGTGTCGGCAAACAAGACCTAGTCGTTGCCGGTACATCATAGAAATGTGCTTCGATAAGGGCGTTTATTATGGAAAAAGAGCTGTGAGAAAATACAAACAGTTTAGTTGTCGGCAAACAAATCCTTCCTGAATCCGGGTAAATCATAGAAATATGCTTGGTTATGGGCGTTTAGTGAGGAAAATGAGCTGTGAAAAACTACAAACAGTTGAGTGTCATCAAACAAAACCTACTTGATGCCGGCACATCATAGAAATGTGCTTGATTGTGAGCTTTTAGTGTGGAAAATGAGCTGTGAAAATCTACAAACCGTTGAGTGTCGGCAAACAAGACCTAGTCGATACCGGTACATCATAGAAATGTGCTTAGTAATGGGAGTTTAGTGTGGAATATGAGCTGTGAAAAACTACAAAGAGTTGAGTGTCGACAAGCAAGACCTAGACGATGGCGGCACATCATAAAAAATGTGCTTGGTTATGGGCGTTTAGTGTGGAAAATAACCTGTGAAAAACTACAAACAGTTGAGTGTCGGCAAACAACACCTAGTCGATGCCGGCACATCATAGAAATGTGCTTGATAATGGGCGTTTAGTGTGGAAAAAGATCTGTGCAAAACTACAAACAGTTTAGTGTCGGCAAACAAGTCCTTACTGAATCCGGGTACATCATAGACATTTGCTTGGTTATGGGCGTTTAGTGTGGAAAATGAGCTGTCACAAACTAAAAACCGTTGAGTGTCGGCAAACAAGACCTATTGATGCCGGTACATCATAGAAATGTGCTTGGTTTTGGGCGTTTAGTGTGGAAAATGAGCTGTGAAAAACTAAAAACCGTTGGGTGTCGGCAAACAAGACCTAGTCGATGCCGTTACATAATAGAAATGTGCTTGGTTATGGGCGTTTAGTGTGGAAAATGAGCTGTGAAATACTATAAACCGTTGAGTGTCGGGAAACAAGAACTAGTCGATGCTGGTACATAATAGAAATGTGCTTGGTTATGGGCGTTTAGTGTGGAAAATGAGTTGCGAAAAACCACAAACAGTTGAGTGTCGGCAATCAAGAACTAGTCGAAGCCAGTTCATCATAGAAATCTGCTTGGTTATAGCCGTTTAGTGTGGAAAGTGAGTTGTGAAAAACTGCAAACAGTTGAGTGTCGGCAAACAAGAATTAGTCGATGCCGGTACATAATAGAAATGTGCTTGGTTATGTGCGTTTAGTGTGGAAAATGAGCTGTCAAAAACTAAAAACCGTTGAGTATCGGCAAACAAGACCTATTGATGCCGATACATCATAGAAATGTGCTTGGTTATGGGCGTTTAGTGTGGAAAATGAGCTGTGAAAAACTAAAAACCGTTGTGTGTCGGCAAACAAGACCTAGTCGATGCTGGTACATAATAGAAATGTGCTTGGTTATGGGTGTTTAGTGTGAAAAATGAGCTGTGAAAAACTAAAAACCGTTGAGTGACAATAAACAAGACCTATTGATGCCGGTACATCATAGAAGTGTGCTTGGTTATGGGCGTTTAGTGTGGAAAATTAGCTGTGAAAAACTACATACAATTGAGTGTCGGCAAACAAGACCTAGTCGATGCAGGCATATCATAGAAATGAGCTTGATAGAGGGCGTTTAGTGTGGAAAAAGAGCTGTGAAAAACTACAGACAGTTTAGTGTCGGCAAACAAGTCCTTCCTGAATCCGGGTACATCATAGAAATTTGTTTGGTTATGGGCGTTTAGTGTTGAAAATGAGCTGTGAAAAACTACAAACAATTAAGTGTCGGCAAACAATACTTTGTCGATGCCGGTACATCATAGAAATGAGCTTGGTTATGGGCGTTTAGTGTGGAAAATGAGCTGTGAAAAACTACAAACAATTGAGTATTGGCAAACAAGACATAGTCGATGCCAGTACATCATAGAAATGTGCTTGGTTATGGCCGTTTAGTGTGGAAAGTGAGCTGTGAAAAACTGCAAACAGTTGAGTGTCGGCAAACAAGAATTAGTCGATGCCGCTACATCATAGAAATGAGCTTGGTTATGGGCGTTTAGTGTGGAAAATGAGCTACGAAAAATCAAAAACAGTTGAGTGTCGGCAATCAAGACCTAGTCGAAGCCGGTACATCATACACATGTACTTGGTTATGGGCGTTCGGTGTGCAAAATGAGCAGTGAAAAACTACAAACAGTTAGGTGTCGGGCAAACAAGACCTAGTCAATGCCGGGACATCATAGAAATGTTCTTGGTTATGGGCGTTTAGTGTGTAAAATGAGCTGTGAAAAACTACAAACAGTTGTGTGTCGACAAACAAGACTCAGTCGATTGCAGTACATCATAAAAATATGCTTTGTTATGGGCGTTTGGTGTGGAAAATGAGCTGTGAAAAACTACAAAGAGATGTGTGTCGGCAAACAAGACCTAGTCGAAGCCGGTACATCATAGACATGTGCTTGGTTATGGGCGTTCAGTGTGGAAAATGAGCAGTGAAAAACTACAAATATTTGAGTGTCGGCAAACAAGACCTAGTCGATGCCGGTACATCATAGAAATGTGCTTGGTTATGGGGGTTTAGTGTGGAAAATGAGCTGTGAAAAACTACAAAGAGTTGTGTGTCGGCAAACAAGATCTAGTCGATGCCGGCACATCATAGATATGTGCTTGTTTATGGGGGTTTAGTGTGGAAAATGAGTTGTGAAAAACTACAAAGAGTTGTGTGTCGGCAAACAAGACCTATTCGATGCCGGTACATCATAGAAATGTGCTTGGTTATGGGGGTTTAGTGTAGAAAATGAGCTGTGAAAAACTACAAAGAGTTGTGTGTTGGCAAACAAGTATTTCCCAAAGCCGGTACATCATAGAAATGTGTTAGGTTACTAACACTTGGTGTGGAAAATGAGCGGTGAAAAACTACAAACAGTTGAGTGTCGGCAAACAAGACCTAGTTGATACAGGTACATCTTAGAAATGTGCTTGGTTAAGGGCGTTTAGTATGGAAAAAGAGCTGTGAAAAACTACAAACAGTATAGTGTCGGCAAACAAGTCCTTCCTGAATCCGGGTAAATCATAGAATTATGTTTGATAATGGGCGTTTAGTGTGGAAAATGAGCTGTGAAAAGTTACAAACAGTTGAGTGTCATCAAAGAGACCTACACGATGCCGGTACATCATAGAAATGTGCTTGATTATGAGCTTTTAGTGTGGAAAAGGACCTGTGAAAAACTACAAACAGTTGAGTGTCGGCAAACATGACCTATTCGATGCCAGTACATCATAGATATGTGCTTGGTTATGGAAGTTTAGTGTGGAAAATGAGCTGTGAAAAACTACAAACAATTGAGTGTCGGCAAACAAGACCTAGTCGATGCCAGTGCACCATAGAAATGTGCTTAGCTATGGGCGTTTAGTGTGGAAAATAAGCTGTGAAAATTTACAAACAATTGAGTGTCGGCAAGCAAGACCTAGTCGATGCCGGTACATTATAGAAATGTGCATCGACTACAATGAGCTGTGAGTAACTACAAACCGTTGTGTGTCGGCGAACAAGACCTAGTCAATGCCGGTACATCATAGACATGTGCTTGGGTATGGGCGTTCAGTGTGGAATATGAGCAGTGAAAAACTACAAACATTTGAGTGTCGGCAAGCAAGACCTAGTCGATGCCGGTACATCATAGAAATGTGCTTGGTTATGGCGTTTAGTGTGGAAAATGACCTGTGAAAAACTAAAAACAGTTGAGTGTCGGCAAACAAGACCTAGTCGAAGCCGGTACATCATAGACATGTGCTTGGTTATGGGTGTTCAGTGTGAAAATGAGCAGTGAAAAACTGCAAACATTTGAGTGTCGGCAAACAAGACCTAGTCGATGCCGGTACATCATAGAAATGTGCATGTTAATGGGCGTTTAATGTAGAAAATGAGCCGTGAAAAACTACAGACAGTTGAGTGTCGGCAAACAACACCTAGTCGATGCGGTACATCATAGAAATGTGCTTGGTTATGGGCGTTCAATGTGGAAAACCAGCTGTGAAAAACTACCAACAGTTGAGTGTCAGCAATCAAGACCTAGTCGAAGCCGGTACATCATAGAAATGTGCTTGGTTATGGGCGTTTAGTGTGGAAAATGAGCTGTGAAAAACTAGGAACAGTTGAGGTGCGGCAAACAAGACCTAGTCGATGCCGGTACATCATAGAAATGTTTTTGGTTATGGGCGTTTAGTGTGGAAAATGCCCTGTGAAAAACTGCAAACAGTTGAGTGTCGGCATACAAGACCTATTGATGCCGGTACATCATAAAAATATGCTTGGTTATGGGCGTTTAGTGTGGAAAATGCCCTGTGAAAAACTACAAACAGTTGAGTGTCGGCAAACAAGACCTATTGATGCCGGTACATCATAAAAATGTGCTTGGTTATGGGCGTTTGGTGTGGAAAATGAGCTGTGAAAACCTACAAACAATTGAGTGTCGGCAAACAAGACCTAGTCGATACCAGTGCTTCACAGAACTGTGCTCGGTTGTGTGTCTATTATGGGCTATTATGTGTCATTTGAAGTACAAAGATTCTGTGTGGGATTTAAATACATATTAAACCTAGAACTTCTAAACATTTTTTTAAAAATATTATAAATTCGACACTTGCGTATTTTGAAAATAATATTTAGATAGGTATTTTTAATTTTAATTTTACTAAACACTTTTAAATATTTATAAACTTGCCTGTAGTAGCACTTACACAGTTTGTTGAGGATGGCCGTTTTGGGAGATGTGTCCCCATTTTCAACTCAGACCGTAACTCTATTCGTAGAATGGGACATATCTCCCGAAACGGCCGTCCTCAACAAACTGTGTAAGTGCTACTACAGGCAAGCTTATAATCATTTAAAAGTGTTTAGTGATCATTAGTATCTCACGTGAAGATGGAATCAACAAATATTTTAATTTTTAATTTTAGATAGGCTTACGTAACCCCTTAGAGTGCCTTGTGTTTCTATAACAGACGATATAAAAGATGCTTAAAATGTTGGCTACATACACTTCCCCTGATTTTCAGCAACAATGAGTACACCATTGCATTATTATAGGAATCTGAAGTTAAGTAAAAAAAATACCTTTCGGATATTTTCCCCTTTGGAAAATAAAACTATATTTCAATGAAGTAGCTTTTGGAAATAACGTCCCTTAAGAAAATAATTATGGTTTATGCAAACAATTTGGCGTTTATCGGTTATCTACAAATATAACATGGTGCTGATGCAGCAAAAAAATGTTGAATACATACACAAATAATCTCACTATAGACATTATTAAAAGAGTTCTGTTATACGACATTACTATCAAATTTAAGGTATCTGTTACCGTGAACTAACAAGTTGCGTGATGATAGCCTCCATCTTGAATCCAGTAACGCAACAATAAATATCGAGATGGAGGCCACTTCACTTGTCAACCAGTTATGTTATTAAACTTTATTTCTTTTCTCAATTCCTACTATTATTTCACATTCTCTCTATATATATTTATATACCTGGTTCAAATTTGCAGTACGTTTTACAAATCCAAAGTTCAAATACATTTTTATACACTTGTAGTGCATGGCACTTGATGTTAATACAGTTTTTCAAATTAGAATTCATTAATTTAATTTATATTATTAGTTCACACTTTACCTATATATAGGGCTATATTTAGGCCTATATGTCTCGTACATATTTTCAGTCGATAATAAAAAAACATTTTGTTCATCCATTTAAGTTCAAATACATTTTTTTGAACTTGTAGTGGATGACACTTGATGTTAATAGAGTTTTTTCAAATAATAAGTCATTAATTAAATTTAATTTATTAGTTTTCATAATTCATTTTTTTTTTTTTATTTTGCCACTTAATATTGTGGTTTTGTCACATGTTTATTCATATTTACGTTAATTGTAATTGTTTAATCAAAAGTAACTAAAATAAATGTTTTTGTTGACCTAAGTACGAGTTTAATTTAAAGATTGTTTTGTATCACTTGGTTTTATGAGCACATCTTTCTTAAACATATGTTAATCTTAAACTTTAATGTTGTATCTTAAATTAGTACCTTATTTCATAGAAGCACTGAGTAACGGGTTGTATTCTTTGTAAAGTGATATTAATTTTCGTTCGTTTTTTTTTGCATCAACACTAGGTTTTATTACCCCCCCCCCCAGTGTGTTCACGAATTTTAAATCGATAGGTATAATTTTGTATCGCAATACAATATCAATGACTTCTAGCCGTTAAATACCAATAAAACAACCACAGCCCAACTTTTGAGCAAACCAAATTAAAGATCATTAGGCCTACAAAAAGATTCTAATGTAGACTAAACTACTAGGTTCTTACTTTGGCTTGTAGTCGCTATGCAAAGCAGCGCACAGACGGCAAGGGTACTGGGCGAATTCAGGCATGAGATCTCCAGTGCCATGGAACTGGAAGTAAGCGTTGTACAGATCATCGTTCTGGTCCAATTTGTGGAGGTACTCAGCAAGCTCTTGAGGAGAGTTGAAGTCTTCCACGTGGATATAGGAATTCTCCGGAGAAAACATGGCGTAGAATTCCTTAGTGCCACCCATTACTATGGGGAGGATGTTATATCTGTAACATAAACGATGCATACAGAGCTGCAGTTCTATGACAGAAAATCCTTAGTGGCACCCATTACTATGGGGAGGATGTTATATCTGTAACATAAACGATGCATACAGAGCTACAGTTCTATGGCAGAAAATCCTTAGTGGCACCCATTACTATGGGGAGGATGTTATATCTGTAACATAAACGATGCATACAGAGCTACAGTTCTATGGCAGAAAATCCTTAGTGGCACCCATTACTATGGGGAGGATGTTATATCTGTAACATAAACGATGCATACAGAGCTACAGTTCTATGGCAGAAAATCCTTAGTGGCACCCATTACTAAAGGGAGGATGTTATATCTGTAACATAAACGATGCATACAGAGCTACAGTTCTATGGCAGAAAATCAAATAAGATTAAATTGATACACAATATCAAGAGCATAGTGGTACAATATATTACAATGAAAATATTGGAAAGAAACCCAATATCACAAAAATAACAAATAAAACAAGTTACTTAAGACTAAACCTTTATGTACATTTCGATGACCATGTCATCATTATCAGAAGGTCTTATTATAAAATTACAACCTAGGAAACAAGATTTTACAAAGTAGAATTATGAGTCATCCCTCTGATGACGATAACATGGTCTTCGAAATGTACATAAGGGTTTAATCTTAAGTAACTTGTTTTATTTGTATTTTTGATTATTTTTATGGTATTGGGGTTCTTTCCAATATTTTCATTGTATTAAATTCATAATCTCAGTTTCTTATTGTTTTTATGGGCAGTAGCATATGTAAGGGGATTCCAGGGGCGCGAATATAGACGTTAGTTTTTGTATTTATGAAATATTGTCATTTAAACTCTTGAATATAATATTCGGGGATAGGCGTAATTGAGTTGTAATTATCAGACCGGCAAAACATTACATAACAAATGCATTGCCTTATTTCTGTGGCAGAGTAAATTAAAATGTCGAATTGTTTAACCCTTTGCATTCCATAGAGCATTTATAAAAATATTTATCCCTCTAGAGGAATGGATCAAAGATACATTTCATTTAAGAATTTTGCTCATTGTTCTTCCATCTAGTATGTTTTTTTTTTTAACTCAACGGCCGAAACAGCAGATGTATTGGCATTTATATTTGTTGATTCCATCTTCACGTGAGCTACTAGTTTTTAACTAAAAACACTTGTAAATATGTTACACTTGCCTATAGTAGCACTTACTTTATAATTGTTGATGACGGTAGTTTCGGAAGATGTGTCCCATTGTCAACTCAGACCGTAACGGTTATTTTAGTTACGTTTGTTTTTACTCAGCATTAATAAAAAACGGAAACCGCTGTTGTTGCCTTATCTCAGATATAGGGTCATTCTTGGTCGTTTTATAGGTAACTTCAGAAGATTTTGTTGTGCTCGAAATCTGCCTTTTCGTAAGATGTCGCAACCTGCCACACTGTCTTAGACATTTCTTTACTTCAAGAAACTTGGCAACCACCTCATTTCCCTTACAACAAACATTCCTTACCCAGCCCATCCCCCGATCTTGTACCACCTGACGTCTACGTCTGGGGAATGACGAAGATGTTACGTGTGACCCACCATCCACTACCCACAATCCACTACCCACCATCCACTACCCACAATCCACTACCCACCATCCACTACCCACCATCCACCATCGTTCATCTACAGGAAAAAGAGACAAGTTCATAACGAACATGAAAAATCCCCGCTTCACCAAAATGACTCCAAACCTTCAAGAACAGTAGAGTGTTGCCTTAAATTGAACGGAGGAAATATAGAACGTGTGTATACCCGAGTCTTGTATGTGTTTGTAAAATTATGTGAATAAAATAAAATGAAATAAAATAAAATCTTAAAACTGTTTCAATACTGCTTATTTTGGTAAATAAAATAGCTTAATAAAATATATAGACCCAAAACCTACTGAATATGTTTTACAATATTAAACAATTTGCTTAGTTGGTAAGTAAATACTAATTCAAAAGACTTTCCATTTTACAAAAAAAAGAAATTATAAATAAATTTTGTTTCTGTTTTATAAACAAACTATTTTTCTACAAACAAATGTCTAAATTTATAAACAAATATTCTAAATAATGTACGATCTACATGATTCACAAGCCTGGTCAAAAACTATTTCTCTTCAGTGGAATCCCAGGTAATCCCCATAGACGCTCGATCAAAATTCTACATAACGCAACAAAAATGCAATATAGAGTCCTAAAATCTAATTGACATGGCTAAAACTTAAATTAACTTCAAGTTCAACCATACATTATTCAAGAAAAAAACTCGGATATCTAAATGTGAAGATTATTAATTGAATTAAGTAAAAACAAATTTCAGTTTAAAAATGCCAAATATATCATAATTTATTACTGCTAAAATAGTGTTTTATGTTTTATTCAGGTGTTAAGGTTTTAAAATATTTCCAGATTTCCATTCAAACCCGGGAAATTCAGCCCCAGAAATAGTTTCTAATCTAATACTAATTAAGGGCAAATAATAACCAAAATAATACAATTTGAGTCTGAACTAGGAAAACTAAAAAACACGTCTCCTCATTATTGATCCTACTCAGTTATGTAGTTTGTAGACCCACAGCTTCATGCAACTAAGGTTGATTGCATGTAATGATAAGAAAACAGTGCGTGAAAAACAAAACCGATTTACACTAATTTACCATAATAATTTGTACCAAATTAAGTAACAGTAGATTTGTTACAGATACACTTTCATTTTTAATAAATAATCAGGGGAATTTACTCTCAACAAGCTTCTTTGAAATATAATCTGTACAGTTAGAGTTTCGAATGACAAATAAAACTTATAGTTGTTCATGAGCGTGCCAAGGAAATTTGTTACAGATAAACTTTCATTTTTAATAAATAATCACCACAAATTACGCACTTCAAAGCAAAGAAATGGTTCTAAGAAATGTAATCTCTACAGTTTGAGTTCTGGGATGACAAATAAAACTTATGGTTGTTCATGAGCGTGCCAAGGAAATTTGTTACAGATAAACTTTCATTTTTAATAAATAATCACCAGAAATTACTTAATTCAAAGCAAAGAAATGGTTCTAAGAAATGTAATCTCTACAGTTTGAGTTCTGGAATGAAAAATAAAACTTATAGTTGTTCATGAGCGTGCCAAGGAAATTTGTTACAGAGAAACTTTCATTTTTAATAAATAATCACCACAAATTACTCACTTCAAAGCAAAGAAATGGTTCTAAGAAATGTAATCTCTACAGTTTGAGATCTGGAATGACAAATAAAACTTATAGTTGTTCATGAGCGTGCCAAGAAAATTTGTTACAGATTAGCTTTCATTTTTATTAAATAACCACCACAAATTACTCACTTCAAAGCAAAGAAATGGTTCTAAGAAATATAATCTCTACAGTTTGAGTTCTCGAATAACATATAAAACATATAGTTGTTCATGAGCGTGCCAAGGAAATTTGTTACAGATAAACTTACATTTTTAATAAATAATCACCACAAATTACTCACTTCAAAGCAAAGAAATGGTTCTAAGAAATGTAATCTCTATAGTTTGAGTTCTGGAATGACAAATAAAACTTATAGTTGTTCATGAGCGTGCCAAAGAAAAATTTGTTACAGATTAGCTTTCATTTTTAATAAATAATCACAACAAATTACTCACTTCAAAGAAAAGAAATGGTTCTAAGAAATGTAATCTCTACAGTTTGAGTTCTGGAATGACAAATAAAACTTATAGTTGTTCATGAGCGTGCCAAGGAAATTTGTTACAGATAAACTTTCATTTTTAATAAATAATCACCACAAATTACTCACTTCAAAGCAAAGAAATGGCTCTAAGAAATGTAATCTCTACAGTTTGAGTTCTGGAATGATAAATAAAACTTATAGTTGTTCATGAGCGTGCCAAGAAAAGTTGTTACAGATTAGCTTTCATTTTTAATAAATAATCACCACAAATTACTCACTTCAATGCAAAGAAATGGTTCTAAGAAATGTAATCTCTACAGTTTGAGTTCTGGAATGACAAATAAAACCTATAGTTGTTCATGAGCGTGCCAAGGAAATTTGTTACAGATTAGCTTTCATTTTTAATAAATTATCACCAGAAATTACTTAATTCAAAGCAAAGAAATGGTTCTAAGAAATGTAATCTCTACAGTTTGAGTTCTCGAATGACATATAAAACTTATAGTTGTTCATGAGCTTGCCAAGGAAATTTGTTACAGATTAGCTTCAATTTTTATAAATAATCACCAGAAATTATTTAATTCAAAGCAAAGAAATGGTTCTAAGAAATGTAATCTCTACAGTTTGAGTTCTGGAATGACAAATAAAACTTATAGTTGTTCATGAGCGTGCCAAGGAAATTTGTTACAGATTAGCTTTCATTTTTAATAAATAATCACCAGAAATTACTTAATTCAAAGCAAAGAAATGGTTCTAAGAAATGTAATCTCTACAGTTTGAGTTCTGGAATGACAAATAAAACCTATGGTTGTTCATGAGCGTGCCAAGGAAATTTGTTACAGATTAGCTTTCATTTTTAATAAATAATCACCAGAAATTACTTAATTCAAAGCAAAGAAATGGTTCTAAGAAATGTAATCTCTACAGTTTGAGTTCTGGAATGACAAATAAAACTTATAGTTGTTCATGAGCGTGCCATGGAAATTTGTTACAGATAAACTTTCATTTTTAATAAATAATCACCACAAATTACTCACTTCAAAGCAAAGAAATGGTTCTAAGAAATGTAATCTCTACAGTTTGAGTTCTGGAATGACAAATAAAACTTATAGTTGCTCATGAGCGTGCCAAGGAAATTTGTTACAGATTAGGTTTCATTTTTAATAAATAATCACCAGAAATTACTTAATTCAAAGCGAAGAAATGGTTCTAATAAATGTAATCGCTACAGTTTGAGTTCTGGAATGACAAATAAAACTTATAGTTGTTCATGAGCGTGCCACGGAAATTTGTTACAGATAAACTTTAATTTTTAATAAATACTCACCACAAATTACTCACTTCAAAGCAAAGAAATGGTTCTAAGAAATGTAATCTCTACAGTTTGAGTTCTGGAATGACAAATAAAACTTATAGTTGTTCATGAGCGTGCCAAGGAAATTTGTTACAGATTAGCTTTCATTATTAATAAATTATCACCACAAATTACTCACTTCAAAGCAAAGACATACTTCTAAGAAATGTAATCTCTACATTTTGATGTCTCGAATGAAAAATAAAATTTATAGTTGTTCATGAGCGTGCCAAGGAAATATGTTACAGATACACTTTAATTTTTAATAAATAATCACAACAAATTACTCACTTCAAACCAAAGACATACTTCTAAGAAATGTAATCTTTACAGTTTGAGTTCTCGAATGACAAATAAAACTTACAATTGTTCATGAGCGTGCCAAGGAAATTTGTTACAGATACACTTTAATTTTTAATAAATAATCACCACAAATTACTCACTTCAAAGCAAAGACATACTTCTAAGAAATATAATCTGTACAGTTTGAGTTCTCGAATGACAAATAAAACTTATAGTTGTTCATGAGCGTGCCAAGGAAATTCGTTACAGATAAACTGTCATTTTTAATAAATAATCACCAGAAATTACTCACTTCAAAGCAAAGAAATGGTTCTAAGAAATGTAATCTCTCCAGTTTGAGTTCTGGAATGACAAATAAAACTTATAGTTGTTCATGAGCGTGCCAAGAAAATTTGTTACAGATTAGCTTTCATTTTTAATAAATAATCACCACAAATTACTCACTTCAAAGCAAAGAAATGTTTCTAAGAAATGTAATCTCTACAGTTTGAGTTCTGGAATGACAAATATAACTTATAGTTGTTCATGAGCGTGCCAAGAAAATTTGTTACAGATTACCTTTCATTTTTATTAAATAATCACCAGAAATTACTTAATTCAAAGCAAAGAAATGGTTCTAAGAAATGTAATCTCTACAGTTTGAGTTCTCGAATGACATATAAAACATATAGTTGTTCATGAGCGTGCCAAGAAAAGTTGTTACAGATTAGCTTTCATTTTTAATAAATAATCACCACAAATTACTCACTTCAATGCAAAGAAATGGTTCTAAGAAATGTAATCTCTACAGTTTGAGTTCTGGAATGACAAATAAAACTTATAGTTGTTCATGAGCGTGCCGAGAAAATTTGATACAGATTAGCTTTCATTTTTAATAAATAATCACCAGAAATTACTTAATTCAAAGCAATGAAATGGTTCTAAGAAATGTAATCTCTACAGTTTGAGTTCTCGAATGACATATAAAACATATAGTTGTTCATGAGCGGGCCAAGGAAATTTGTTACAGATAAACTTTCATTTTTAATAAATAATCACCACAAATTACTCACTTCAAAGCAAAGACATACTTCTAAGAAATGTAATCTCTACATTTTAAGGTCTCGAATGACAAATAAAACCTATAATTGTTAATGAGCGTTCCAAGGAAATTTGTTACAGATAAACTTTCATTTTTAATAAATAATCACCGCCAATTACTCACTTCAAAGCAAAGACATACTTCTAAGAAATGTAATCTTTACAGTTTGAGTTCACGAATGATAAATAAAACTTATAATTGTTCATGAGCGTGCCAAGGAAATTTGTTATAGATACACTTTAATTTTTATTAAATAATCACCACAAATTACTCACTTCAAAGCAAAGACATACTTCTAAGAAATGTAATCTCTACAGTTTGAGTTCTCGAATGACAAATAAAACTTATAGTTGTTCATGAGCGTGCCAAGGAAATTTGTTACAGATAAACTTTAATTTTTAATAAATAATCACCACAAATTACATACTTCAAAGCAAAGACATACTTCTAATAAATGTAATCTTTACAGTTTGAATTCTCGAATGACAAATAAAATTTACAGTTGTTCATGAGCGGGCCAAGGAAATATGTTACAGATACACTTTAATTTTTAATAAATAATCACAACAAATTACTCACTTCAAAGCAAAGACATACTTCTAAGAAATGTAATCTTTACAGTTTGAGTTCTCGAATGACAAATAAAACTTACAATTGTTCATGAGCGTGCCAAGGAAATTTGTTACAGATACACTTTAATTTTTAATAAATAATCACCACAAATTACTCACTTCAAAGCAAAGACATACTTCTAAGAAATATAATCTGTACAGTTTGAGTTCTCGAATGACAAATAAAACTTATAATTGTTCATGAGCGTGCCAAGGAAATTTGTTACCGATACACTTTCATTTTTAATAAATAATCACCACAAATTTCTCACTTCAAAACAAAGACATACTTCTAAGAAATGTAATCTCTACAGTTTGAGTTCTCGAATGACAAATAAAACTTATAATTGTTCATGAGCGTGCCAAGGAAATATGTTACAGATACACTTTAATTTTTAATAAATAATCACAACAAATTACTCACTTCAAAGCAAAGACATACTTCTAGGAAATGTAATCTTTACAGTTTGAGTTCTCGAATGACAAATAAAACTTACAATTGTTCATGAGCGTGCCAAGGAAATTTGTTACAGATACACTTTAATTTTTAATAAATAATCACCACAAATTACTCACTTCAAAGCAAAGACATACTTCTCAGAAATATAATCCGTACAGTTTGAGTTCTCGAATGACAAATAAAACTTATAGTTGTTCATGAGCGTGCAAAGGAAATTTGCTACAGATACACTTTAATTTTTAATAAATAATCACAACAAATTACTCACTTCAAAGCAAAAACATACTTCTAAGAAATGTAATCTTTACAGTTTGAGTTCTCGAATGACAAATAAAACTTACAATTGTTCATGAGCGTGCCAAGGAAATTTTTACAGATACACTTTCATTTTTAATAAATAATCACCACAAATTACTCACTTCAAAGCAAAGACATACTTCTAAGAAATGTAATCTGTACATTTTGAGTTCTCGAATGACAAATAAAACTTATAATTGTTCATGAGCGTACCAAGGAAATTTGTTACAGATAAACTTTCATTTTTAATAAATAATCACCACAAATTACTCACTTCAAAGCAAAGACATACTTCTAAGAAATGTAATCTTTACAGTTTGAGTTCTCGAATGACAAATAAAACTTACAATTGTTCATGAGCGTGCCAAGGAAATTTGTTACAGATACACTTTAATTTTTAATAAATAATCACCACAAATTACTCACTTCAAAAGCAAAGACATACTTCTAAGAAATATAATCTGTGCAGTTTGAGTTCCGAATGACAAATAGAACTTATAATTGTTCATGAGCGTGCCATGGAAATTTGTTACAGATACACTTTCATTTTTAATAAATAATCACCACAAATTACTCCCTTCAAAGCAAAGAGATACTTCTAAAAAATGTAATCTCTACAGTTTGAGTTCTGGAATGACAAATAAAACTTATAGTTGTTATGAGCGTGCCAAGGAAATTTCTTACAGATTAGCTTTCATTTTTAATAAATAATCACCAGAAATTACTTAATTCAAAGCAATGAAATGGTTCTAAGAAATGTAATCTCTACAGTTTAAGTTCTCGAATGACATATAAAACATATAGTTGTTCATGAGCGTGCCAAGGAAATTTGTTACAGATACACTTTAATTTTTATTAAATAATCACCACAAATTACTCACTTCAAAGCAAAGACATACTTCTAAGAAATGTAATCTTTACAGTTTGAGTTCTCGAATGACAAATAAAACTTATAGTTGTTCATGAGCGTGCCAAGGAAATTTCTTACAGATAAACTTTAATTTTTAATAAATAATCACCACAAATTACATACTTCAAAGCAAAGACATACTTCTAAGAAATGTAATCTTTACAGTTTGAATTCTCGAATGACAAATAAAATTTACAGTTGTTCATGAGTTTGCCAAGGAAATATGTTACAGATACACTTTAATTTTTAATAAATAATCACAACAAATTACTCACTTCAAAGCAAAGACATACTTCTAAGAAGTGTAATCTTTACAGTTTGAGTTCTCGAATGACAAATAAAACTTACAATTGTTCATGAGCGTGCCAAGGAAATTTGTAACTGATACACTTTAATTTTTAATAAATAATCACCACAAATTACTCACTTCAATGCAAAGACATACTTCTCAGAAATATAATCTGTACAGTTTGAGTTCTCGAATGACAAATAAAACTTATAGTTGTTCATGAGCGTGCCAAGGAAATTTGCTATAGATACACTTTAATTTTTAATAAATAATCACCACAAATTACTCACTTCAAAACAAAGACATACTTCTAACAAATGTAATATTTACAGTTTCAGTTCTCGAATGACAAATAAAACTTATAATTGTTCATGAGCGTGCCAAGGAAATTTGTTACAGATACACTTTCATTTTTAATAAATAATCACCACAAATTACTCACTTCAAAGCAAAGACATACTTCTAAGAAATGTAATCTCTACATTTTGAGTTCTCGAATGACAAATAAAACTTATAGTTTTTCATGAGCGTACCAAGGAAATTTGTTACAGATAAACTTTCATTTTTAATAAATAATCACCACAAATTACTCACTTCAAAGCAAAGACATACTTCTAAGAAATGTAATCTTTACAGTTTGAGTTCCGAATGACAAATAGAACTTATAATTGTTCATGAGCGTGCCATGGAAATGTGTTACAGATACACTTTCATTTTTAATAAATAATCACCACAAATTACTCACTTCAAAGCAAAGAGATACTTCTAAGAAATGTAATCTTTACAGTTTGAGTTCTCGAATGACAAATAAAACTTACAATTGTTCATGAGCGTGCCAAGGAAATTTGTTACAGATACACTTTAATTTTTAATAAATAATCACCACAAATTACTCACTTCAAAAGCAAAGACATACTTCTAAGAAATATAATCTGTACAGTTTGAGTTCCGAATGACAAATAGAACTTATAATTGTTCATGAGCGTGCCATGGAAATTTGTTACAGATACACTTTCATTTTTAATAAATAATCACCACAAATTCCTCACTTCAAAGCAAAGTGATACTTCTAAGAAATGTAATCTCTACAGTTTGAGTTCTGGAATGACAAATAAAACTTATAGTTGTTCATGAGCGTGCCAAGGAAATTTGTTACAGATAAACTTTCATTTTTAATAAATAATCAACACAAATTACTTAATTCAAAGGAAAGAAATGGTTCTAAGAAATGTAATCTCTACAGTTTGAGTTCTGGAATGACAAATAAAACTTATAGTTGTTCATGAGCGTGCCAAAGAAAAATTTCTTACAGATTAGCTTTCATTTTTAATAAATAATCACCACAAATAACTCACTTCAAAGCAAAGAAATGGTTCTAAGAAATGTAATCTCTACAGTTTGAGTTCTGGAATGACAAATAAAACGTATAGTTGTTCATGAGCGTGCCAAGAAAATTTGTTACAGATTAGCTTTCATTTTTAATAAGTAATCACAAGAAATTACTTAATTCAAAGCAATGAAATGATTCTAAGAAATGTAATCTCTACAGTTTGAGTTCTCGAATGACATATAAAACATATAGTTGTTCATGAGCGTGCCAAGGAAATTTGTTACAGATAAACTTTCATTTTTATTAAATAATCACAACAAATTACTCACTTCAAAGCAAAGACATACTTCTAAGAAGTGTAATCTTTACAGTTTGAGTTCTCGAATGACAAATAAAACTTACAATTGTTCATGAGCGTGCCAAGGAAATTTGTAACTGATACACTTTAATTTTTAATAAATAATCACCACAAATTACTCACTTCAATGCAAAGACATACTTCTCAGACATATATTCTGTACAGTTTGAGTTCTCGAATGACCAATAAAACTTATAGTTGTTCATGAGCGTGCCAAGGAAATTTGCTACAGATACACTTTAATTTTTAATAAATAATCACCACAAATTACTCACTTCAAAACAAAGACATACTTCTAACAAATGTAATATTTACAGTTTCAGTTCTCGAATGACAAATAAAACTTATAATTGTTCATGAGCGTGCCAAGGAAATTTGTTACAGATACACTTTCATTTTTAATAAATAATCACCACAAATTACTCACTTCAAAGCAAAGACATACTTCTAAGAAATGTAATCTCTACATTTTGAGTTCTCGAATGACAAATAAAACTTATAGTTGTTCATGAGCGTGCCAAGGAAATTTGTTACAGAGGAACATTCATTTTTAATAAATAATCAGCACAAATTACTCACTTCAAAGCAAAGACATACTTCTAAGAAATGTAATCTCTACATTTTGAGTTCTCGAATGACAAATAAAACTTATAGTTGTTCATGAGCGTACCAAGGAAATTTGTTACAGATAAACTTTCATTTTTAATAAATAATCACCACAAATTACTCACTTCAAAGCAAAGACATACTTCTAAGAAATGTAATCTTTACAGTTTGAGTTCCGAATGACAAATAGAACTTATAATTGTTCATGAGCGTGCCATGGAAATGTGTTACAGATACACTTTCATTTTTAATAAATAATCACCACAAATTACTCACTTCAAAGCAAAGAGATACTTCTAAGAAATGTAATCTTTACAGTTTGAGTTCTCGAATGACAAATAAAACTTACAATTGTTCATGAGCGTGCCAAGGAAATTTGTTTCAGATACACTTTAATTTTTAATAAATAATCACCACAAATTACTCACTTCAAAAGCAAAGACATACTTCTAAGAAATATAATCTGTACAGTTTGAGTTCCGAATGACAAATAGAACTTATAATTGTTCATGAGCGTGCCATGGAAATTTGTTACAGATACACTTTCATTTTTAATAAATAATCACCACAAATTACTCACTTCAAAGCAAAGTGATACTTCTAAGAAATGTAATCTCTACAGTTTGAGTTCTGGAATGACAAATAAAACTTATAGTTGTTCATGAGCGTGCCAAGGAAATTTGTTACAGATAAACTTACATTTTTAATAAATAATCAACACAAATTACTTAATTCAAAGGAAAGAAATGGTTCTAAGAAATGTAATCTCTACAGTTTGAGTTCTGGAATGACAAATAAAACTTATAGTTGTTCATGAGCGTGCCAAAGAAAAATTTCTTACAGATTAGCTTTCATTTTTAATAAATAATCACCACAAATAACTCACTTCAAAGCAAAGAAATGGTTCTAAGAAATGTAATCTCTACAGTTTGAGTTCTGGAATGACAAATAAAACGTATAGTTGTTCATGAGCGTGCCAAGAAAATTTGTTACAGATTAGCTTTCATTTTTAATAAATAATCACCACAAATTACTCACTTCAAAACAAAGACATACTTCTAAGAAATGTAAACTCTTCATTTTGAATTCTCGAATGACAAATAAAACTTATAGTTCTTCATGAGCATACCAAGGAAATTTGTTACAGATAAACTTTCATTTTTAATAAATAATCACCACAAATTACTCACTTCAAAGCAAAGACATACTTTTAAGAAACGTAATCTTTACAGTTTGAGTTCTGGAATGACAAATAAAACTTACAATTGTTCATGAGCGTGCCAAGGAAATTTGTTACAGATACACTTTAATTTTTAATAAAAAATCACCACAAATTACTCACTTCAAAGCAAAGACATACTTCTAAGAAATATAATCTGTACAGTTTGAGTTCCGAATGACAAATAGAACTTATAATTGTTCATGAGCGTGCCATGGAAATTTGTTACAGATACACTTTCATTTTTAATAAATAATCACCACAAATTACTCACTTCAAAGCAAAGAGGTACTTCTAAGAAATGTAATCTCTACAGTTTGAGTTCTGGAATGACAAATAAAACTTATAGTTGTTATGAGCGTGCCAAGGAAATTTGTTACAGATTAGCTTTCATTTTTAATAAATAATCACAAGAAATTACTTAATTCAAAGCAAAGAAAGGGTTCTAAGAAATGTAATCTCTACAGTTTGAGTTCTGTAATGACAAATAAAACTTATAGTTGTTCATGAGCGTGCCAAGGAAATTTGTTACAGATTAGCTTTCATTTTTAATAAATAATCAAAACAAATTACTCACTTCAAAGCAAAGAAATGGTTCTAAGAAAAGTAATCTCTACAGTTTGAGTTCTGGAATGACAAATAAAACTTATAGTTGTTCATGAGCGTGCCAAGAAAAATTGTTACAGATTAGGTTTCATTTTTAATAAATAATTACCAGAAATTACTTAATTCAAAGCAATGAAATGGTTCTCAGAAATGTAATCTCTACAGTTTGAGTTCTCGAATGACATATAAAACATATAGTTGTTCATGAGCGTACCAAGGAAATTTGTTACAGATAAACTTTCATTTTTAATAAATAATCACCACAAATTACTCACTTCAAAGCAAAGACATACTTCTAAGAAATGTAATCTTTACAGTTTGAGTTCTCGAATGACAAATAAAACTTACAATTGTTCATGAGCGTGCCAAGGAAATTTGTTACAGATACACTTTAATTTTTAATAAATAATCACCACAAATTACTCACTTCAAAAGCAAAGACATACTTCTAAGAAATATAATCTGTGCAGTTTGAGTTCCGAATGACAAATAGAACTTATAATTGTTCATGAGCGTGCCATGGAAATTTGTTACAGATACACTTTCATTTTTAATAAATAATCACCACAAATTACTCACTTCAAAGCAAAGAGATACTTCTAAAAAATGTAATCTCTACAGTTTGAGTTCTGGAATGACAAATAAAACTTATAGTTGTTATGAGCGTGCCAAGGAAATTTGTTACAGATACACTTTCATTTTTAATAAATAATCACCAGAAATTACTTAATTCAAAGCAATGAAATGGTTCTAAGAAATGTAATCTCTACAGTTTAAGTTCTCGAATGACATATAAAACATATAGTTGTTCATGAGCGTGCCAAGGAAATTTGTTACAGATACACTTTAATTTTTATTAAATAATCACCACAAATTACTCACTTCAAAGCAAAGACATACTTCTAAGAAATGTAATCTCTACAGTTTGAGTTCTCGAATGACAAATAAAACTTATAGTTGTTCATGAGCGTGCCAAGGAAATTTCTTACAGATAAACTTTAATTTTTAATAAATAATCACCACAAATTACATACTTCAAAGCAAAGACATACTTCTAAGAAATGTAATCTTTACAGTTTGAATTCTCGAATGACAAATAAAATTTACAGTTGTTCATGAGTTTGCCAAGGAAATATGTTACAGATACACTTTAATTTTTAATAAATAATCACAACAAATTACTCACTTCAAAGCAAAGACATACTTCTAAGAAGTGTAATCTTTACAGTTTGAGTTCTCGAATGACAAATAAAACTTACAATTGTTCATGAGCGTGCCAAGGAAATTTGTAACTGATACACTTTAATTTTTAATAAATAATCACCACAAATTACTCACTTCAATGCAAAGACATACTTCTCAGAAATATAATCTGTACAGTTTGAGTTCTCGAATGACAAATAAAACTTATAGTTGTTCATGAGCGTGCCAAGGAAATTTGCTATAGATACACTTTAATTTTTAATAAATAATCACCACAAATTACTCACTTCAAAACAAAGACATACTTCTAACAAATGTAATATTTACAGTTTCAGTTCTCGAATGACAAATAAAACTTATAATTGTTCATGAGCGTGCCGAGGAAATTTGTTACAGATACACTTTCATTTTTAATAAATAATCACCACAAATTACTCACTTCAAAGCAAAGACATACTTCTAAGAAATGTAATCTCTACATTTTGAGTTCTCGAATGACAAATAAAACTTATAGTTTTTCATGAGCGTACCAAGGAAATTTGTTACAGATAAACTTTCATTTTTAATAAATAATCACCACAAATTACTCACTTCAAAGCAAAGACATACTTCTAAGAAATGTAATCTTTACAGTTTGAGTTCCGAATGACAAATAGAACTTATAATTGTTCATGAGCGTGCCATGGAAATGTGTTACAGATACACTTTCATTTTTAATAAATAATCACCACAAATTACTCACTTCAAAGCAAAGAGATACTTCTAAGAAATGTAATCTTTACAGTTTGAGTTCTCGAATGACAAATAAAACTTACAATTGTTCATGAGCGTGCCAAGGAAATTTGTTACAGATACACTTTAATTTTTAATAAATAATCACCACAAATTACTCACTTCAAAAGCAAAGACATACTTCTAAGAAATATAATCTGTACAGTTTGAGTTCCGAATGACAAATAGAACTTATAATTGTTCATGAGCGTGCCATGGAAATTTGTTACAGATACACTTTCATTTTTAATAAATAATCACCACAAATTACTCACTTCAAAGCAAAGTGATACTTCTAAGAAATGTAATCTCTACAGTTTGAGTTCTGGAATGACAAATAAAACTTATAGTTGTTCATGAGCGTGCCAAGGAAATTTGTTACAGATAAACTTTCATTTTTAATAAATAATCAACACAAATTACTTAATTCAAAGGAAAGAAATGGTTCTAAGAAATGTAATCTCTACAGTTTGAGTTCTGGAATGACAAATAAAACTTATAGTTGTTCATGAGCGTGCCAAAGAAAAATTTCTTACAGATTAGCTTTCATTTTTAATAAATAATCACCACAAATAACTCACTTCAAAGCAAAGAAATGGTTCTAAGAAATGTAATCTCTACAGTTTGAGTTCTGGAATGACAAATAAAACGTATAGTTGTTCATGAGCGTGCCAAGAAAATTTGTTACAGATTAGCTTTCATTTTTAATAAGTAATCACAAGAAATTACTTAATTCAAAGCAATGAAATGATTCTAAGAAATGTAATCTCTACAGTTTGAGTTCTCGAATGACATATAAAACATATAGTTGTTCATGAGCGTGCCAAGGAAATTTGTTACAGATAAACTTTCATTTTTATTAAATAATCACAACAAATTACTCACTTCAAAGCAAAGACATACTTCTAAGAAGTGTAATCTTTACAGTTTGAGTTCTCGAATGACAAATAAAACTTACAATTGTTCATGAGCGTGCCAAGGAAATTTGTAACTGATACACTTTAATTTTTAATAAATAATCACCACAAATTACTCACTTCAATGCAAAGACATACTTCTCAGACATATATTCTGTACAGTTTGAGTTCTCGAATGACCAATAAAACTTATAGTTGTTCATGAGCGTGCCAAGGAAATTTGCTACAGATACACTTTAATTTTTAATAAATAATCACCACAAATTACTCACTTCAAAAGCAAAGACATACTTCTAAGAAATATAATCTGTGCAGTTTGAGTTCCGAATGACAAATAGAACTTATAATTGTTCATGAGCGTGCCATGGAAATTTGTTACAGATACACTTTCATTTTTAATAAATAATCACCACAAATTACTCACTTCAAAGCAAAGAGATACTTCTAAAAAATGTAATCTCTACAGTTTGAGTTCTGGAATGACAAATAAAACTTATAGTTGTTATGAGCGTGCCAAGGAAATTTCTTACAGATTAGCTTTCATTTTTAATAAATAATCACCAGAAATTACTTAATTCAAAGCAATGAAATGGTTCTAAGAAATGTAATCTCTACAGTTTAAGTTCTCGAATGACATATAAAACATATAGTTGTTCATGAGCGTGCCAAGGAAATTTGTTACAGATACACTTTAATTTTTATTAAATAATCACCACAAATTACTCACTTCAAAGCAAAGACATACTTCTAAGAAATGTAATCTCTACAGTTTGAGTTCTCGAATGACAAATAAAACTTATAGTTGTTCATGAGCGTGCCAAGGAAATTTCTTACAGATAAACTTTAATTTTTAATAAATAATCACCACAAATTACATACTTCAAAGCAAAGACATACTTCTAAGAAATGTAATCTTTACAGTTTGAATTCTCGAATGACAAATAAAATTTACAGTTGTTCATGAGTTTGCCAAGGAAATATGTTACAGATACACTTTAATTTTTAATAAATAATCACAACAAATTACTCACTTCAAAGCAAAGACATACTTCTAAGAAGTGTAATCTTTACAGTTTGAGTTCTCGAATGACAAATAAAACTTAAAATTGTTCATGAGCGTGCCAAGGAAATTTGTAACTGATACACTTTAATTTTTAATAAATAATCACCACAAATTACTCACTTCAATGCAAAGACATACTTCTCAGAAATATAATCTGTACAGTTTGAGTTCTCGAATGACAAATAAAACTTATAATTGTTCATGAGCGTGCCAAGGAAATTTGTTACAGATACACTTTCATTTTTAATAAATAATCACCACAAATTACTCACTTCAAAGCAAAGACATACTTCTAAGAAATGTAATCTCTACATTTTGAGTTCTCGAATGACAAATAAAACTTATAGTTGTTCATGAGCGTGCCAAGGAAATTTGTTACAGAGGAACATTCATTTTTAATAAATAATCAGCACAAATTACTCACTTCAAAGCAAAGACATACTTCTAAGAAATGTAATCTCTACATTTTGAGTTCTCGAATGACAAATAAAACTTATAGTTGTTCATGAGCGTACCAAGGAAATTTGTTACAGATAAACTTTCATTTTTAATAAATAATCACCACAAATTACTCACTTCAAAGCAAAGACATACTTCTAAGAAATGTAATCTTTACAGTTTGAGTTCCGAATGACAAATAGAACTTATAATTGTTCATGAGCGTGCCATGGAAATGTGTTACAGATACACTTTCATTTTTAATAAATAATCACCACAAATTACTCACTTCAAAGCAAAGAGATACTTCTAAGAAATGTAATCTTTACAGTTTGAGTTCTCGAATGACAAATAAAACTTACAATTGTTCATGAGCGTGCCAAGGAAATTTGTTTCAGATACACTTTAATTTTTAATAAATAATCACCACAAATTACTCACTTCAAAAGCAAAGACATACTTCTAAGAAATATAATCTGTACAGTTTGAGTTCCGAATGACAAATAGAACTTATAATTGTTCATAAGCGTGCCATGGAAATTTGTTACAGATACACTTTCATTTTTAATAAATAATCACCACAAATTACTCACTTCAAAGCAAAGTGATACTTCTAAGAAATGTAATCTCTACAGTTTGAGTTCTGGAATGACAAATAAAACTTATAGTTGTTCATGAGCGTGCCAAGGAAATTTGTTACAGATAAACTTTCATTTTTAATAAATAATCAACACAAATTACTTAATTCAAAGGAAAGAAATGGTTCTAAGAAATGTAATCTCTACAGTTTGAGTTCTGGAATGACAAATAAAACTTATAGTTGTTCATGAGCGTGCCAAAGAAAAATTTCTTACAGATTAGCTTTCATTTTTAATAAATAATCACCACAAATAACTCACTTCAAAGCAAAGAAATGGTTCTAAGAAATGTAATCTCTACAGTTTGAGTTCTGGAATGACAAATAAAACGTATAGTTGTTCATGAGCGTGCCAAGAAAATTTGTTACAGATTAGCTTTCATTTTTAATAAATAATCACCACAAATTACTCACTTCAAAACAAAGACATACTTCTAAGAAATGTAAACTCTTCATTTTGAATTCTCGAATGACAAATAAAACTTATAGTTCTTCATGAGCATACCAAGGAAATTTGTTACAGATAAACTTTCATTTTTAATAAATAATCACCACAAATTACTCACTTCAAAGCAAAGACATACTTTTAAGAAACGTAATCTTTACAGTTTGAGTTCTGGAATGACAAATAAAACTTACAATTGTTCATGAGCGTGCCAAGGAAATTTGTTACAGATACACTTTAATTTTTAATAAAAAATCACCACAAATTACTCACTTCAAAGCAAAGACATACTTCTAAGAAATATAATCTGTACAGTTTGAGTTCCGAATGACAAATAGAACTTATAATTGTTCATGAGCGTGCCATGGAAATTTGTTACAGATACACTTTCATTTTTAATAAATAATCACCACAAATTACTCACTTCAAAGCAAAGAGGTACTTCTAAGAAATGTAATCTCTACAGTTTGAGTTCTGGAATGACAAATAAAACTTATAGTTGTTATGAGCGTGCCAAGGAAATTTGTTACAGATTAGCTTTCATTTTTAATAAATAATCACAAGAAATTACTTAATTCAAAGCAAAGAAAGGGTTCTAAGAAAAGTAATCTCTACAGTTTGAGTTCTGGAATGACAAATAAAACTTATAGTTGTTCATGAGCGTGCCAAGAAAAATTGTTACAGATTAGGTTTCATTTTTAATAAATAATTACCAGAAATTACTTAATTCAAAGCAATGAAATGGTTCTCAGAAATGTAATCTCTACAGTTTGAGTTCTCGAATGACATATAAAACATATAGTTGTTCATGAGCGTGCCAAGGAAATTTGTTACAGATAAACATTCATTTTTAATAAATAATCACCACAAATTACTCACTTCAAACCAAAGACATACTTCTAAGATATGTAATCTCTACAGTTTGAGTTCTCGAATGACAAATAAAACTTATAATTGTTCATGAGCGTGCCAAGGAAATTTGTTACTGATAAACTTTCACTTTTAATAAATAATTACCACAAATTACTCACTTCAAAACAAAGACATACTTCTAAGAAATGTAATCTTTACAGTTTGAATTCTCGAATGACAAATAAAATTTACAGTTGTTCATGAGCGTGCCAAGGAAATATGTTACAGATACACTTTAATTTTTAATAAATAATCACCACAAATTACTCACTTCAAAGCAAAGACATATTTCTAAGAAATGTAATCTTTACAATTTGAGTTCTCGAATGACAAATAAAACTTACAATTGGTCATGAGCGTGCCAAGGAATTTTGTTACAGATACACTTTAATTTTTAATAAATAATCACCAAAAATTACTCACTTCAAAGCAAAGACATACTTCTAAGAAATATAATCTGTACAGTTTGAGTTCTCGAATGACAAATAAAACTTATAATTGTTCATGAGCGTGCCAAGGAAATTTGTTACCGATACACTTTCATTTTTAATAAATAATCACCACAAATTTCTCACTTCAAAACAAAGACATACTTCTAAGAAATGTAATCTCTACAGTTTGAGTTCTCGAATGACAAATAAAACTTATAATTGTTCATGAGCGTGCCAAGGAAATTTGTAACAGAGAAACTTTCATTTTTAATAAATAATCACCACAAATTACTCACTTCAAAGCAAAGACTTACTTCTAAGAAATGTAATCTCTACATTTTGAGTTCTCGAATGACAAATAAAACTTATAGTTGTTCATGAGCGTACCAAGGAAATTTGTTACAGATAAACTTTCATTTTTAAAAAATAATCACCACAAATTACTCACTTCAAAACAAAGACATACTTCTAAGAAATGTAATCTCTACAGTTTGAGTTCTCGAATGACAAATAAAACTTATAATTGTTCATGAGCGTGCCAAGGAAATTTGTTACAGAGAAACTTTCATTTTTAATAAATAATCACCACAAATTACTCACTTCAAAGCAAAGACATACTTCTAAGAAATGTAATCTCTACATTTTGAGTTCTCGAATGAAAAATAAAACTAATAGTTGTTCATGAGCGTACCAAGGAAATTTGTTACAGATAAACCTTCATTTTTAATAAATAATCACCACAAATTACTCACTTCAAAGCAAAGACATACTTCTAAGAAATGTAATCTTTACAGTTTGAGTTCCCGAATGACAAACAAAACTTACAATTGTTCATGAGCGTGCCAAGGAAATTTGTTACAGATACACTTTATTTTTTAATAAATAATCACCACAAATTACTCACTTCAAAGCAAAGACATAGTTCTAAGAAATATAATCTGTACAGTTTGAGTTCCGAATGACAAATAGAACTTATAATGGTTCATGAGCGTGCCATGGATATTTGTTACAGATACACTTTCATTTTTAATAAATAATCACCACAAATTATTTAATTCAAAGCAATGAAATGGTTCTCAGAAATGTAATCTCTACAGTTTGAGTTCTCGAATGACATATAAAACATATAGTTGTTCATGAGCGTGCCAAGGAAATTTGTTACAGATAAACTTTCATTTTTAATAAATAATCACCACAAATTACTCACTTCAAAGCAAAGACATACTTCTAAGAAATGTAATCTCTTCATTTTGAGTTCTCGAATGACAAATAAAACTTATAGTTCTTCATGAGCATACCAAGGAAATTTGTTACAGATAAACTTTCATTTTTAATAAATAATCACCACAAATTACTCACTTCAAAGCAAAGACATACTTCTAAGAAATGTAATCTTTACAGTTAGAGTTCTGGAATGACAAATAAAACTTACAATTGTTCATGAGCGTGCCAAGGAAATTTGTTACAGATACACTTTAATTTTTAATAAAAAATCACCACAAATTACTCACTTCAAAGCAAAGACATACTTCTAAGAAATATAATCTGTACAGTTTGAGTTCTGGAATGACAAATAAAACTTATAGTTGTTATGAGCGTGCCAAGGAAATTTGTTACAGATTAGCTTTCATTTTTAATAAATAATCACAAGAAATTACTCACTTCAAAGCAAAGAAAGGGTTCTAAGAAATGTAATCTCTACAGTTTGAGTTCTGGAATGACAAATAAAACTTATAGTTGTTCATGAGCGTACCAAGGAAATTTGTTACAGATAAACTTTCATTTTTAAAAAATAATCACCACAAATTACTCACTTCAAAACAAAGACATACTTCTAAGAAATGTAATCTCTACAGTTTGAGTTCTCGAATGACAAATAAAACTTATAATTGTTCATGAGCGTGCCAAGGAAATTTGTTACAGAGAAACTTTCATTTTTAATAAATAATCACCACAAATTACTCACTTCAAAGCAAAGACATACTTCTAAGAAATGTAATCTCTACATTTTGAGTTCTCGAATGAAAAATAAAACTAATAGTTGTTCATGAGCGTACCAAGGAAATTTGTTACAGATAAACCTTCATTTTTAATAAATAATCACCACAAATTACTCACTTCAAAGCAAAGACATACTTCTAAGAAATATAATCTGTACAGTTTGAGTTCCGAATGACAAATAGAACTTATAATGGTTCATGAGCGTGCCATGGATATTTGTTACAGATACACTTTCATTTTTAATAAATAATCACCACAAATTATTTAATTCAAAGCAATGAAATGGTTCTCAGAAATGTAATCTCTACAGTTTGAGTTCTCGAATGACATATAAAACATATAGTTGTTCATGAGCGTGCCAAGGAAATTTGTTACAGATAAACTTTCATTTTTAATAAATAATCACCACAAATTACTCACTTCAAAGCAAAGACATACTTCTAAGAAATGTAATCTCTTCATTTTGAGTTCTCGAATGACAAATAAAACTTATAGTTCTTCATGAGCATACCAAGGAAATTTGTTACAGATAAACTTTCATTTTTAATAAATAATCACCACAAATTACTCACTTCAAAGCAAAGACATACTTCTAAGAAATGTAATCTTTACAGTTAGAGTTCTGGAATGACAAATAAAACTTACAATTGTTCATGAGCGTGCCAAGGAAATTTGTTACAGATACACTTTAATTTTTAATAAAAAATCACCACAAATTACTCACTTCAAAGCAAAGACATACTTCTAAGAAATATAATCTGTACAGTTTGAGTTCTGGAATGACAAATAAAACTTATAGTTGTTATGAGCGTGCCAAGGAAATTTGTTACAGATTAGCTTTCATTTTTAATAAATAATCACAAGAAATTACTCACTTCAAAGCAAAGAAAGGGTTCTAAGAAATGTAATCTCTACAGTTTGAGTTCTGGAATGACAAATAAAACTTATAGTTGTTCATGAGCGTGCCAAGGAAATTTGTTACAGATTAGCTTTCATTTTTAATAAATAATCAAAACAAATTACTCACTTCAAAGCAAAGAAATGGTTCTAAGAAAAGTAATCTCTACAGTTTGAGTTCTGGAATGACAAATAAAACTTACAGTTGTTCATGAGCGTGCCAAGAAAAATTGTTACAGATTAGGTTTCATTTTTAATAAATAATTACCAGAAATTACTTAATTCAAAGCAATGAAATGGTTCTCAGAAATGTAATCTCTACAGTTTGAGTTCTCGAATGACATATAAAACATATAGTTGTTCATGAGCGTGCCAAGGAAATTTGTTACAGATAAACTTTCATTTTTAATAAATAATCACCACAAATTACTCACTTCAAACCAAAGACATACTTCTAAGAAATGTAATCTCTACAGTTTGAGTTCTCGAATGACAAATAAAACTTATAATTGTTCATGAGCGTGCCAAGGAAATTTGTTACTGATAAACTTTCACTTTTAATAAATAATTACCACAAATTACTCACTTCAAAGCAAAGACATACTTCTAAGAAATGTTATCTTTACAGTTTGAATTCTCGAATGACAAATAAAATTTACAGTTGTTCATGAGCGTGCCAAGGAAATATGTTACAGATACACTTGAATTTTTAATAAATAATCACCACAAATTACTCACTTCAAAGCAAAGACATATTTCTAAGAAATGTAATCTTTACAGTTTGAGTTCTCGAATGACAAATAAAACTTACAATTGTTCATGAGCGTGCCAAGGAAATTTGTTACAGATACACTTTAATTTTTAATAAATAATCACCAAAAATTACTCACTTCAAAGCAAAGACATACTTCTAAGAAATGTAATCTGTACAGTTTGAGTTCTCGAATGACAAATAAAACTTATAATTGTTCATGAGCGTGCCAAGGAAATTTGTTACCGATACACTTTCATTTTTAATAAATAATCACCACAAATTTCTCACTTCAAAACAAAGACATACTTCTAAGAAATGTAATCTCTACAGTTTGAGTTCTCGAATGACAAATAAAACTTATAATTGTTCATGAGCGTGCCAAGGAAATTTGTTACAGAGAAACTTTCATTTTTAATAAATAATCACCACAAATTACTCACTTCAAAGCAAAGACTTACTTCTAAGAAATGTAATCTCTACATTTTGAGTTCTCGAATGACAAATAAAACTTATAGTTGTTCATGAGCGTACCAATTAAATTTGTTACAGATAAACTTTCATTTTTAAAAAATAATCACCACAAATTACTCACTTCAAAACAAAGACATACTTCTAAGAAATGTAATCTCTACAGTTTGAGTTCTCGAATGACAAATAAAACTTATAATTGTTCATGAGCGTGCCAAGGAAATTTGTTACAGAGAAACTTTCATTTTTAATAAATAATCACCACAAATTACTCACTTCAAAGCAAAGACATACTTCTAAGAAATGTAATCTCTACATTTTGAGTTCTCGAATGAAAAATAAAACTAATAGTTGTTCATGAGCGTACCAAGGAAATTTGTTACAGATAAACTTTCATTTTTAAAAAATAATCACCACAAATTACTCACTTCAAAGCAAAGACATACTTCTAAGAAATGTAATCTTTACAGTTTGAGTTCTCGAATGACAAACAAAACTTACAATTGTTCATGACCGTGCCAAGGAAATTTGTTACAGATACACTTTATTTTTTAATAAATAATCACCACAAATTACTCACTTCAAAGCAAAGACATACTTTAAAGAAATATAATCTGTACAGTTTGAGTTCCGAATGACAAATAGAACTTATAATTGTTCATGAGCGTGCCATGGATATTTGTTACAGATACACTTTCATTTTTAATAAATAATCACCACAAATTACTTAATTCAAAGCAATGAAATGGTTCTCAGAAATGTAATCTCTACAGTTTGAGTTCTCGAATGACATATAAAACATATAGTTGTTCATGAGCGTGCCAAGGAAATTTGTTACAGATAAACTTTCATTTTTAATAAATAATCACCACAAATTACTCACTTCAAAGCAAAGACATACTTCTAAGAAATGTAATCTCTTCATTTTGAGTTCTCGAATGACAAATAAAACTTATAGTTCTTCATGAGCATACCAAGGAAATTTGTTACAGATAAACCTTCATTTTTAATAAATAATCACCACAAATTACTCACTTCAAAGCAAAGACATACTTCTAAGAAATGTAATCTTTACAGTTTGAGTTCTGGAATGACAAATAAAACTTACAATTGTTCATGAGCGTGCCAAGGAAATTTGTTAAAGATACACTTTAATTTTTAATAAAAAATCACCACAAATTACTCACTTCAAAGCAAAGACATACTTCTAAGAAATATAATCTGTACAGTTTGAGTTCCGAATGACAAATAGAACTTATAATTGTTCATGAGCGTGCCATGGAAATTTGTTACAGATACACTTTCATTTTTAATAAACAATCACCACAAATTACTCACTTCAAAGCAAAGAGGTACTTCTAAGAAATGTAATCTCTACAGTTTGAGTTCTGGAATGACAAATAAAACTTATAGTTGTTATGAGCGTGCAAAGGAAATTTGTTACAGATTAGCTTTCATTTTTAATAAATAATCACAAGAAATTACTTAATTCAAAGCAAAGAAAGGGTTCTAAGAAATGTAATCTCTACAGTTTGAGTTCTGGAATGACAAATAAAACTTATAGTTGTTCATGAGCGTGCCAAGGAAATTTGTTACAGATTAGCTTTCATTTTTAATAAATAATCAAAATAAATTACTCACTTCAAAGCAAAGAAATGGTTCTAAGAAAAGTAATCTCTACAGTTTGAGTTCTGGAATGACAAATAAAACTTATAGTTGTTCATGAGCGTGCCAAGAAAAATTGTTACAGATTAGGTTTCATTTTTAATAAATAATTACCAGAAATTACTTAATTCAAAGCAATGAAATGGTTCTCAGAAATGTAATCTCTACAGTTTGAGTTCTCGAATGACATATAAAACATATAGTTGTTCATGAGCGTGCCAAGGAAATTTGTTACAGATAAACTTTCATTATTAATAAATAATCACCACAAATTTCTCACTTCAAACCAAAGACATACTTCTAAGAAATGTAATCTCTACAGTTTGAGTTCTCGAATGACAAATAAAACATATAATTGTTCATGAGCGTGCCAAGGAAATTTGTTACTGATAAACTTTCACTTTTAATAAATAATTACCACAAATTACTCACTTCAAAGCAAAGACATACTTCTAAGAAATGTAATCTTTACAGTTTGAATTCTCGAATGACAAATAAAATTTACAGTTGTTCATGAGCGTGCCAAGAAAATATGTTACAGATACACTTTAATTTTTAATAAATAATCACCACAAATTACTCACTTCAAAGCAAAGACATATTTCTAAGAAATGTAATCTTTACAGTTTGAGTTCTCGAATGACAAATAAAACTTACAATTGTTCATGAGCGTGCCAAGGAAATTTGTTACAGATACACTTTAATTTTTAATAAATAATCACCAAAAATTACTCACTTCAAAGCAAAGACATACTTCTAAGAAATATAATCTGTACAGTTTGAGTTCTCGAATGACAAATAAAACTTATAATTGTTCATGAGCGTGCCAAGGAAATTTGTCACCGATACACTTTCATTTTTAATAAATAATCACCACAAATTTCTCACTTCAAAACAAAGACATACTTCTAAGAAATGTAATCTCTACAGTTTGAGTTCTCGAATGACAAATAAAACTTATAATTGACATGAGCGTGCCAAGGAAATTTGTTACAGATAAACTTTCATTTTTAATAAATAATCACCACAAATTACTCACTTCAAACCAAAGACATACTTCTAAGAAATGTAATCTCTACAGTTTGAGTTCTCGAATGACAAATAAAACTTATAATTGTTCATGAGCGTGCCAAGGAAATTTGTTACTGATAAACTTTCACTTTTAATAAATAATTACCACAAATTACTCACTTCAAAGCAAAGACATACTTCTAAGAAATGTAATTTTTACAGTTTGAATTCTCGAATGACAAATAAAATTTACAGTTGTTCATGAGCGTGCCTAGGAAATATGTTACAGATACACTTTAATTTTTAATAAATAATCACCACAAATTACTCACTTCAAAGCAAAGACATATTTCTAAGAAATGTAATCTTTACAGTTTGAGTTCTCGAATGACAAATAAAACTTACAATTGTTCATGAGCGTGCCAAGGAAATTTGTTTCAGATACACTTTAATTTTTAATAAATAATCACAAAAAATTACTCACTTCAAAGCAAAGACATACTTCTAAGAAATATAATCTGTACAGTTTGAGTTCTCGAATGACAAATAAAACTTATAATTGTTCATGAGCGTGCCAAGGAAATTTGTTACCGATACACTTTCATTTTTAATAAATAATCACCACAAATTTCTCACTTCAAAACAAAGACATACTTCTAAGAAATGTAATCTCTACAGTTTGAGTTCTCGAATGACAAATAAAACTTATAATTGTTCATGAGCGTGCCAAGGAAATTTGTTACAGAGAAACTTTCATTTTTAATAAATAATCACCACAAATTACTCACTTCAAAGCAAAGACATACTTCTAAGAAATGTAATCTCTACATTTTGAGTTCTCGAATGAAAAATAAAACTAATAGTTGTTCATGAGCGTACCAAGGAAATTTGTTACAGATAAACTTTCATTTTTAATAAATAATCACCACAAATTACTCACTTCAAAGCAAAGACATACTTCTAAGAAATGTAATCTTTACAGTTTGAGTTCTCGAATGACAAACAAAACTTACAATTGTTCATGAGCGTGCCAAGGAGATTTGTTACAGATACACTTTATTTTTTAATAAATAATCACCACAAATTACTCACTTCAAAGCAAAGACATACTTCTAAGAAATATAATCTGTACAGTTTGAGTTCCGAATGACAAATAGAACTTATAATTGTTCATGAGCTTGCCATGGATATTTGTTACAGATACACTTTCATTTTTAATAAATAATCACCACAAATTACTCACTTCAAAGCAATAAGATACTTCTAAGAAATGTAATCTCTACAGTTTGAGTTCTGGAATGACAAATAAAACTTATAGTTGTTATGAGCGTGCCAAGGAATTTTGTTACAGATTAGGTTTCATTTTTAATAAATAATTACCAGAAATTACTTAATTCAAAGCAATGAAATGGTTCTCAGAAATGTAATCTCTACAGTTTGAGTTCTCGAATGACAAATAAAACTTATAATTGTTCATGAGCGTGCCAAGGAAATTTGTTACTGATAAACTTTCACTTTTAATAAATAATTACCACAAATTACTCACTTCAAAGCAAAGACATACTTCTAAGAAATGTTATCTTTACAGTTTGAATTCTCGAATGACAAATAAAATTTACAGTTGTTCATGAGCGTGCCAAGGAAATATGTTACAGATACACTTTAATTTTTAATAAATAATCACCACAAATTACTCACTTCAAAGCAAAGACATATTTCTAAGAAATGTAATCTTTACAGTTTGAGTTCTCGAATGACAAATAAAACTTACAATTGTTCATGAGCGTGCCAAGGAAATTTGTTACAGATACACTTTAATTTTTAATAAATAATCACCAAAAATTACTCACTTCAAAGCAAAGACATACTTCTAAGAAAGGTAATCTGTACAGTTTGAGTTCTCGAATGACAAATAAAACTTATAATTGTTCATGAGCGTGCCAAGGAAATTTGTTACCGATACACTTTCATTTTTAATAAATAATCACCACAAATTTCTCACTTCAAAACAAAGACATACTTCTAAGAAATGTAATCTCTACAGTTTGAGTTCTCGAATGACAAATAAAACTTATAATTGTTCATGAGCGTGCCAAGGAAATTTGTTACAGAGAAACTTTCATTTTTAATAAATAATCACCACAAATTACTCACTTCAAAGCAAAGACTTACTTCTAAGAAATGTAATCTCTACATTTTGAGTTCTCGAATGACAAATAAAACTTATAGTTGTTCATGAGCGTACCAATTAAATTTGTTACAGATAAACTTTCATTTTTAAAAAATAATCACCACAAATTACTCACTTCAAAACAAAGACATACTTCTAAGAAATGTAATCTCTACAGTTTGAGTTCTCGAATGACAAATAAAACTTATAATTGTTCATGAGCGTGCCAAGGAAATTTGTTACAGAGAAACTTTCATTTTTAATAAATAATCACCACAAATTACTCACTTCAAAGCAAAGACATACTTCTAAGAAATGTAATCTCTACATTTTGAGTTCTCGAATGAAAAA
This sequence comes from Prosapia bicincta, assembly GCA_036971475.1. NCBI lineage: Eukaryota > Metazoa > Arthropoda > Insecta > Hemiptera > Cercopidae > Prosapia > Prosapia bicincta. The sequence continues at coordinate 7,120,249 of JBAIZL010000003.1, read as the reverse complement.
TAAAACTAATAGTTGTTCATGAGCGTACCAAGGAAATTTGTTACAGATAAACTTTCATTTTTAAAAAATAATCACCACAAATTACTCACTTCAAAGCAAAGACATACTTCTAAGAAATGTAATCTTTACAGTTTGAGTTCTCGAATGACAAACAAAACTTACAATTGTTCATGACCGTGCCAAGGAAATTTGTTACAGATACACTTTATTTTTTAATAAATAATCACCACAAATTACTCACTTCAAAGCAAAGACATACTTTAAAGAAATATAATCTGTACAGTTTCAGTTCCGAATGACAAATAGAACTTATAATTGTTCATGAGCGTGCCATGGATATTTGTTACAGATACACTTTCATTTTTAATAAATAATCACCACAAATTACTTAATTCAAAGCAATGAAATGGTTCTCAGAAATGTAATCTCTACAGTTTGAGTTCTCGAATGACATATAAAACATATAGTTGTTCATGAGCGTGCCAAGGAAATTTGTTACAGATAAACTTTCATTTTTAATAAATAATCACCACAAATTACTCACTTCAAAGCAAAGACATACTTCTAAGAAATGTAATCTCTTCATTTTGAGTTCTCGAATGACAAATAAAACTTATAGTTCTTCATGAGCATACCAAGGAAATTTGTTACAGATAAACCTTCATTTTTAATAAATAATCACCACAAATTACTCACTTCAAAGCAAAGACATACTTCTAAGAAATGTAATCTTTACAGTTTGAGTTCTGGAATGACAAATAAAACTTACAATTGTTCATGAGCGTGCCAAGGAAATTTGTTACAGATACACTTTAATTTTTAATAAAAAATCACCACAAATTACTCACTTCAAAGCAAAGACATACTTCTAAGAAATATAATCTGTACAGTTTGAGTTCCGAATGACAAATAGAACTTATAATTGTTCATGAGCGTGCCATGGAAATTTGTTACAGATACACTTTCATTTTTAATAAACAATCACCACAAATTACTCACTTCAAAGCAAAGAGGTACTTCTAAGAAATGTAATCTCTACAGTTTGAGTTCTGGAATGACAAATAAAACTTATAGTTGTTATGAGCGTGCAAAGGAAATTTGTTACAGATTAGCTTTCATTTTTAATAAATAATCACAAGAAATTACTTAATTCAAAGCAAAGAAAGGGTTCTAAGAAATGTAATCTCTACAGTTTGAGTTCTGGAATGACAAATAAAACTTATAGTTGTTCATGAGCGTGCCAAGGAAATTTGTTACAGATTAGCTTTCATTTTTAATAAATAATCAAAATAAATTACTCACTTCAAAGCAAAGAAATGGTTCTAAGAAAAGTAATCTCTACAGTTTGAGTTCTGGAATGACAAATAAAACTTATAGTTGTTCATGAGCGTGCCAAGAAAAATTGTTACAGATTAGGTTTCATTTTTAATAAATAATTACCAGAAATTACTTAATTCAAAGCAATGAAATGGTTCTCAGAAATGTAATCTCTACAGTTTGAGTTCTCGAATGACATATAAAACATATAGTTGTTCATGAGCGTGCCAAGGAAATTTGTTACAGATAAACTTTCATTATTAATAAATAATCACCACAAATTACTCACTTCAAACCAAAGACATACTTCTAAGAAATGTAATCTCTACAGTTTGAGTTCTCGAATGACAAATAAAACATATAATTGTTCATGAGCGTGCCAAGGAAATTTGTTACTGATAAACTTTCACTTTTAATAAATAATTACCACAAATTACTCACTTCAAAGCAAAGACATACTTCTAAGAAATGTAATCTTTACAGTTTGAATTCTCGAATGACAAATAAAATTTACAGTTGTTCATGAGCGTGCCAAGAAAATATGTTACAGATACACTTTAATTTTTAATAAATAATCACCACAAATTACTCACTTCAAAGCAAAGACATATTTCTAAGAAATGTAATCTTTACAGTTTGAGTTCTCGAATGACAAATAAAACTTACAATTGTTCATGAGCGTGCCAAGGAAATTTGTTACAGATACACTTTAATTTTTAATAAATAATCACCAAAAATTACTCACTTCAAAGCAAAGACATACTTCTAAGAAATATAATCTGTACAGTTTGAGTTCTCGAATGACAAATAAAACTTATAATTGTTCATGAGCGTGCCAAGGAAATTTGTCACCGATACACTTTCATTTTTAATAAATAATCACCACAAATTTCTCACTTCAAAACAAAGACATACTTCTAAGAAATGTAATCTCTACAGTTTGAGTTCTCGAATGACAAATAAAACTTATAATTGACATGAGCGTGCCAAGGAAATTTGTTACAGATAAACTTTCATTTTTAATAAATAATCACCACAAATTACTCACTTCAAACCAAAGACATACTTCTAAGAAATGTAATCTCTACAGTTTGAGTTCTCGAATGACAAATAAAACTTATAATTGTTCATGAGCGTGCCAAGGAAATTTGTTACTGATAAACTTTCACTTTTAATAAATAATTACCACAAATTACTCACTTCAAAGCAAAGACATACTTCTAAGAAATGTAATTTTTACAGTTTGAATTCTCGAATGACAAATAAAATTTACAGTTGTTCATGAGCGTGCCTAGGAAATATGTTACAGATACACTTTAATTTTTAATAAATAATCACCACAAATTACTCACTTCAAAGCAAAGACATATTTCTAAGAAATGTAATCTTTACAGTTTGAGTTCTCGAATGACAAATAAAACTTACAATTGTTCATGAGCGTGCCAAGGAAATTTGTTTCAGATACACTTTAATTTTTAATAAATAATCACAAGAAATTACTCACTTCAAAGCAAAGACATACTTCTAAGAAATATAATCTGTACAGTTTGAGTTCTCGAATGACAAATAAAACTTATAATTGTTCATGAGCGTGCCAAGGAAATTTGTTACCGATACACTTTCATTTTTAATAAATAATCACCACAAATTTCTCACTTCAAAACAAAGACATACTTCTAAGAAATGTAATCTCTACAGTTTGAGTTCTCGAATGACAAATAAAACTTATAATTGTTCATGAGCGTGCCAAGGAAATTTGTTACAGAGAAACTTTCATTTTTAATAAATAATCACCACAAATTACTCACTTCAAAGCAAAGACATACTTCTAAGAAATGTAATCTCTACATTTTGAGTTCTCGAATGAAAAATAAAACTAATAGTTGTTCATGAGCGTACCAAGGAAATTTGTTACAGATAAACTTTCATTTTTAATAAATAATCACCACAAATTACTCACTTCAAAGCAAAGACATACTTCTAAGAAATGTAATCTTTACAGTTTGAGTTCTCGAATGACAAACAAAACTTACAATTGTTCATGAGCGTGCCAAGGAGATTTGTTACAGATACACTTTATTTTTTAATAAATAATCACCACAAATTACTCACTTCAAAGCAAAGACATACTTCTAAGAAATATAATCTGTACAGTTTGAGTTCCGAATGACAAATAGAACTTATAATTGTTCATGAGCTTGCCATGGATATTTGTTACAGATACACTTTCATTTTTAATAAATAATCACCACAAATTACTCACTTCAAAGCAATAAGATACTTCTAAGAAATGTAATCTCTACAGTTTGAGTTCTGGAATGACAAATAAAACTTATAGTTGTTATGAGCGTGCCAAGGAATTTTGTTACAGATTAGCTTTCATTTTTAATAAATAATCACAAGAAATTACTTAATTCTAAGCAAAGAAATGGTTCTAAGAAATGTAATCTCTACAGTTTGAGTTCTGGAATGACAAATAAAACCCACAGTTTTTGATGAGCGTGCCAAGGAAATTTGTTACAGATAAACTTACATTTTTAATAAATAATCACCACAAATTACTCAATTCAAAGCAACGAAACGGTTCTAAGAAATGTAATCTCTACAGTTTGAGTTCTGGAATGACAAATAAAACTTATAGTTGATCATGAGCGTGCCAAAGAAAAATTTGTTACAGATTAGCTTTCATTTTTAATAAATAATCACCACAAATTACTTAATTCAAATCAAAGAAATGGTTTTAAGAAATGTAATCTTTACAGTTTGAGTTCTCGAATGACAAATAAAACTTATATTTGTTCATGAGCGTGCCAAGGAAATTTGTTACAGATACACTTTCATTTTTAATCAATAATCACCACAAATTACTCACGTCAAAACAAAGGCATACTTCTAAGAAATGTAATATCTACAGTTTGAGTTCTCGAATGACAAATAAAACTTATAATTGTTCATGAGCGTGCCAAGGAAATTTGTTACAGAGAAACTTTCAGTTTTAATAAATAATCACCACAAATTACTCACTTCAAAGCAAAGACATACTTCTAAGATATGTAATCTCTACATTTTGAGTTCTCGAATGACAAATAAAACTTATAGTTGTTCATGAGCGTACCAAGGAAATTTGTTACAGATAAACTTTCAATTTTAATAAATAATCACCACAAATTACTCACTTCAAAACAAAGACATACTTCTAAGAAATGTAATCTCTACAGTTTGAGTTCACGAATGACAAATGAAACTTATAATTGTTCATGAGCGTGTCAAGGAAATTTGTTACAGAGACACTTTCATTTTTAATAAATAATCACCACAAATTACTCACTTCAAAGCAAAGACATACTTCTAAGAAATGTAATCTCTACATTTTGAGTTCTCGAATGACAAATAAAACTTACAATTGTTCATGAGCGTGCCAAGGAAATTTGTTACAGATACACTTTAATTTTTAATAAATAATCACCACAAATTACTCACTTCAAAGCAAAGACATATTTCTAAGAAATGTAATCTTTACAGTTTGAGTTCTCGAATGACAAATAAAGCTTACAATTGTTCATGAGCGTGCCAAGGAAATTTGTTACAGATACACTTTAATTTTTAATAAATAATCACCAAAAATTACTCACTTCAAAGCAAAGACATACTTCTAAGAAATATAATCTGTACAGTTTGAGTTCTCGAATGACAAATAAAACTTATAATTGTTCATGAGCGTGCCAAGGAAATTTGTTACCGATACACTTTCATTTTTAATAAATAATCACCACAAATTTCTCACTTCAAAACAAAGACATACTTCTAAGAAATGTAATCTCTACAGTTTGAGTTCTCGAATGACAAATAAAACTTATAATTGTTCATGAGCGTGCCAAGGAAATTTGTTACAGATAAACTTTCATTTTTAATAAATAATCACCACAAATTACTCACTTCAAACCAAAGACATACTTCTAAGAAATGTAATCTCTACAGTTTGAGTTCTCGAATGACAAATAAAACTTATAATTGTTCATGAGCGTGCCAAGGAAATTTGTTACTGATAAACTTTCACTTTTAATAAATAATTACCACAAATTACTCACTTCAAAGCAAAGACATACTTCTAAGAAATGTAATCTTTACAGTTTGAATTCTCGAATGACAAATAAAATTTACAGTTGTTCATGAGCGTGCCAAGGAAATATGTTACAGATACACTTTAATTTTTAATAAATAATCACCACAAATTACTCACTTCAAAGCAAAGACATATTTCTAAGAAATGTAATCTTTACAGTTTGAGTTCTCGAATGACAAATAAAACTTACAATTGTTCATGAGCGTGCCAAGGAAATTTGTTTCAGATACACTTTAATTTTTAATAAATAATCACAAAAAATTACTCACTTCAAAGCAAAGACATACTTCTAAGAAATATAATCTGTACAGTTTGAGTTCTCGAATGACAAATAAAACTTATAATTGTTCATGAGCGTGCCAAGGAAATTTGTTACCGATACACTTTCATTTTTAATAAATAATCACCACAAATTTCTCACTTCAAAACAAAGACATACTTCTAAGAAATGTAATCTCTACAGTTTGAGTTCTCGAATGACAAATAAAACTTATAATTGTTCATGAGCGTGCCAAGGAAATTTGTTACAGAGAAACTTTCATTTTTAATAAATAATCACCACAAATTACTCACTTCAAAGCAAAGACATACTTCTAAGAAATGTAATCTCTACATTTTGAGTTCTCGAATGAAAAATAAAACTAATAGTTGTTCATGAGCGTACCAAGGAAATTTGTTACAGATAAACTTTCATTTTTAATAAATAATCACCACAAATTACTCACTTCAAAGCAAAGACATACTTCTAAGAAATGTAATCTTTACAGTTTGAGTTCTCGAATGACAAACAAAACTTACAATTGTTCATGAGCGTGCCAAGGAGATTTGTTACAGATACACTTTATTTTTTAATAAATAATCACCACAAATTACTCACTTCAAAGCAAAGACATACTTCTAAGAAATATAATCTGTACAGTTTGAGTTCCGAATGACAAATAGAACTTATAATTGTTCATGAGCTTGCCATGGATATTTGTTACAGATACACTTTCATTTTTAATAAATAATCACCACAAATTACTCACTTCAAAGCAATAAGATACTTCTAAGAAATGTAATCTCTACAGTTTGAGTTCTGGAATGACAAATAAAACTTATAGTTGTTATGAGCGTGCCAAGGAATTTTGTTACAGATTAGCTTTCATTTTTAATAAATAATCACAAGAAATTACTTAATTCTAAGCAAAGAAATGGTTCTAAGAAATGTAATCTCTACAGTTTGAGTTCTGGAATGACAAATAAAACCCACAGTTTTTGATGAGCGTGCCAAGGAAATTTGTTACAGATAAACTTACATTTTTAATAAATAATCACCACAAATTACTCAATTCAAAGCAACGAAACGGTTCTAAGAAATGTAATCTCTACAGTTTGAGTTCTGGAATGACAAATAAAACTTATAGTTGATCATGAGCGTGCCAAAGAAAAATTTGTTACAGATTAGCTTTCATTTTTAATAAATAATCACCACAAATTACTTAATTCAAATCAAAGAAATGGTTTTAAGAAATGTAATCTTTACAGTTTGAGTTCTCGAATGACAAATAAAACTTATATTTGTTCATGAGCGTGCCAAGGAAATTTGTTACAGATACACTTTCATTTTTAATCAATAATCACCACAAATTACTCACGTCAAAACAAAGGCATACTTCTAAGAAATGTAATATCTACAGTTTGAGTTCTCGAATGACAAATAAAACTTATAATTGTTCATGAGCGTGCCAAGGAAATTTGTTACAGAGAGACTTTCAGTTTTAATAAATAATCACCACAAATTACTCACTTCAAAGCAAAGACATACTTCTAAGATATGTAATCTCTACATTTTGAGTTCTCGAATGACAAATAAAACTTATAGTTGTTCATGAGCGTACCAAGGAAATTTGTTACAGATAAACTTTCAATTTTAATAAATAATCACCACAAATTACTCACTTCAAAACAAAGACATACTTCTAAGAAATGTAATCTCTACAGTTTGAGTTCACGAATGACAAATGAAACTTATAATTGTTCATGAGCGTGTCAAGGAAATTTGTTACAGAGACACTTTCATTTTTAATAAATAATCACCACAAATTACTCACTTCAAAGCAAAGACATACTTCTAAGAAATGTAATCTCTACATTTTGAGTTCTCGAATGACAAATAAAACTTACAATTGTTCATGAGCGTGCCAAGGAAATTTGTTACAGATACACTTTAATTTTTAATAAATAATCACCACAAATTACTCACTTCAAAGCAAAGACATATTTCTAAGAAATGTAATCTTTACAGTTTGAGTTCTCGAATGACAAATAAAGCTTACAATTGTTCATGAGCGTGCCAAGGAAATTTGTTACAGATACACTTTAATTTTTAATAAATAATCACCAAAAATTACTCACTTCAAAGCAAAGACATACTTCTAAGAAATATAATCTGTACAGTTTGAGTTCTCGAATGACAAATAAAACTTATAATTGTTCATGAGCGTGCCAAGGAAATTTGTTACCGATACACTTTCATTTTTAATAAATAATCACCACAAATTTCTCACTTCAAAACAAAGACATACTTCTAAGAAATGTAATCTCTACAGTTTGAGTTCTCGAATGACAAATAAAACTTATAATTGTTCATGAGCGTGCCAAGGAAATTTGTTACAGATAAACTTTCATTTTTAATAAATAATCACCACAAATTACTCACTTCAAACCAAAGACATACTTCTAAGAAATGTAATCTCTACAGTTTGAGTTCTCGAATGACAAATAAAACTTATAATTGTTCATGAGCGTGCCAAGGAAATTTGTTACTGATAAACTTTCACTTTTAATAAATAATTACCACAAATTACTCACTTCAAAGCAAAGACATACTTCTAAGAAATGTAATCTTTACAGTTTGAATTCTCGAATGACAAATAAAATTTACAGTTGTTCATGAGCGTGCCAAGGAAATATGTTACAGATACACTTTAATTTTTAATAAATAATCACCACAAATTACTCACTTCAAAGCAAAGACATATTTCTAAGAAATGTAATCTTTACAGTTTGAGTTCTCGAATGACAAATAAAACTTACAATTGTTCATGAGCGTGCCAAGGAAATTTGTTTCAGATACACTTTAATTTTTAATAAATAATCACAAAAAATTACTCACTTCAAAGCAAAGACATACTTCTAAGAAATATAATCTGTACAGTTTGAGTTCTCGAATGACAAATAAAACTTATAATTGTTCATGAGCGTGCCAAGGAAATTTGTTACCGATACACTTTCATTTTTAATAAATAATCACCACAAATTTCTCACTTCAAAACAAAGACATACTTCTAAGAAATGTAATCTCTACAGTTTGAGTTCTCGAATGACAAATAAAACTTATAATTGTTCATGAGCGTGCCAAGGAAATTTGTTACAGAGAAACTTTCATTTTTAATAAATAATCACCACAAATTACTCACTTCAAAGCTAAGACTTACTTCTAAGAAATGTAATCTCTACATTTTGAGTTCTCGAATGACAAATAAAACTTATAGTTGTTCATGAGCGTACCAAGGAAATTTGTTACAGATAAACTTTCATTTTTAATAAATAATCACCACAAATTACTCACTTCAAAGCAAAGACATACTTCTAAGAAATGTAATCTCTACATTTTGAGTTCTCGAATGAAAAATAAAACTAATAGTTGTTCATGAGCGTACCAAGGAAATTTGTTACAGATAAACTTTCATTTTTAATAAATAATCACCACAAATTACTCACTTCAAAGCAAAGACATACTTCTAAGAAATGTAATCTTTACAGTTTGAGTTCTCGAATGACAAACAAAACTTACAATTGTTCATGAGCGTGCCAAGGAAATTTGTTACAGATACACTTTATTTTTTAATAAATAATCACCACAAATTACTCACTTCAAAGCAAAGACATACTTCTAAGAAATATAATCTGTACAGTTTGAGTTCCGAATGACAAATAGAACTTATAATTGTTCATGAGCGTGCCATGGATATTTGTTACAGATACACTTTCATTTTTAATAAATAATCACCACAAATTACTCACTTCAAAGCAAGAAGATACTTCTAAGAAATGTAATCTCTACAGTTTGAGTTCTGGAATGACAAATAAAACTTATATTTGTTATGAGCGTGCCAAGGAATTTTGTTACAGATTAGCTTTCATTTTTAATAAATAATCACAAGAAATTACTTAATTCTAAGCAAAGAAATGGTTCTAAGAAATGTAATCTCTACAGTTTGAGTTCTGGAATGACAAATAAAACCCACAGTTTTTGATGAGCGTGCCAAGGAAATTTGTTACAGATAAACTTACATTTTTAATAAATAATCACCACAAATTACTCAATTCAAAGCAACGAAACGGTTCTAAGAAATGTAATCTCTACAGTTTGAGTTCTGGAATGACAAATAAAACTTATAGTTGATCATGAGCGTGCCAAAGAAAAATTTGTTACAGATTAGCTTTCAATTTTAATAAATAATCACCACAAATTACTTAATTCAAATCAAAGAAATGGTTTTAAGAAATGTAATCTTTACAGTTTGAGTTCTCGAATGACAAATAAAACTTATAATTGTTCATGAGCGTGTCAAGGAAATTTGTTACAGATACACTTTCATTTTTAATAAATAATCACCACAAATTACTCACGTCAAAACAAAGACATACTTCTAAGAAATGTAATATCTACAGTTTGAGTTCTCGAATGACAAATAAAACTTATAATTGTTCATGAGCGTGCCAAGGAAATTTGTTACAGAGAAACTTTCAGTTTTAATAAATAATCACCACAAATTACTCACTTCAAAGCAAAGACATACTTCTAAGATATGTAATCTCTACATTTTGAGTTCTCGAATGACAAATAAAACTTATAGTTGTTCATGAGCGTACCAAGGAAATTTGTTACAGATAAACTTTCAATTTTAATAAATAATCACCACAAATTACTCACTTCAAAACAAAGACATACTTCTAAGAAATGTAATCTCTACAGTTTGAGTTCACGAATGACAAATAAAACTTATAATTGTTCATGAGCTTGTCAAGGAAATTTGTTACAGAGACACTTTCATTTTTAATAAATAATCACCACAAATTACTCACTTCAAAGCAAAGACATACTTCTAAGAAATGTAATCTCTACATTTTGAGTTCTCGAATGACAAATAAAACTTACAATTGTTCATGAGCGTGCCAAGGAAATTTGTTACAGATACACTTTAATTTTTAATAAATAATCACCACAAATTACTCACTTCAAAGCAAAGACATATTTCTAAGAAATGTAATCTTTACAGTTTGAGTTCTCGAATGACAAATAAAACTTACAATTGTTCATGAGCGTGCCAAGGAAATTTGTTACAGATACACTTTAATTTTTAATAAATAATCACCAAAAATTACTCACTTCAAAGCAAAGACATACTTCTAAGAAATATAATCTGTACAGTTTGAGTTCTCGAATGACAAATAAAACTTATAATTGTTCATGAGCGTACCAAGGAAATTTGTTACAGATAAACTTTCATTTTTAATAAATAATCACCACAAATTACTCACTTGAAACCAAAGACATACTTCTAAGAAATGTAATCTCTACAGTTTGAGTTCTCGAATGACAAATAAAACTTATAATTGTTCATGAGCGTGCCAAGGAAATTTGTTACTGATAAACTTTCACTTTTAATAAATAATTACCACAAATTACTCACTTCAAAGCAAAGACATACTTCTAAGAAATGTAATCTTTACAGTTTGAATTCTCGAATGACAAATAAAATTTACAGTTGTTCATGAGCGTGCCAAGGAAATATGTTACAGATACACTTTAATTTTTAATAAATAATCACCACAAATTACTCACTTCAAAGCAAAGACATATTTCTAAGAAATGTAATCTTTACAGTTTGAGTTCTCGAATGACAAATAAAACTTACAATTGTTCATGAGCGTGCCAAGGAAATTTGTTTCAGATACACTTTAATTTTTAATAAATAATCACAAAAAATTACTCACTTCAAAGCAAAGACATACTTCTAAGAAATATAATCTGTACAGTTTGAGTTCTCGAATGACAAATAAAACTTATAATTGTTCATGAGCGTGCCAAGGAAATTTGTTACCGATACACTTTCATTTTTAATAAATAATCACCACAAATTTCTCACTTCAAAACAAAGACATACTTCTAAGAAATGTAATCTCTACAGTTTGAGTTCTCGAATGACAAATAAAACTTATAATTGTTCATGAGCGTGCCAAGGAAATTTGTTACAGAGAAACTTTCATTTTTAATAAATAATCACCACAAATTACTCACTTCAAAGCAAAGACTTACTTCTAAGAAATGTAATCTCTACATTTTGAGTTCTCGAATGACAAATAAAACTTATAGTTGTTCATGAGCGTACCAAGGAAATTTGTTACAGATAAACTTTCGTTTTTAAAAAATAATCACCACAAATTACTCACTTCAAAACAAAGACATACTTCTAAGAAATGTAATCTCTACAGTTTGAGTTCTCGAAAGACAAATAAAACTTATAATTGTTCATGAGCGTGCCAAGGAAATTTGTTACAGAGAAACTTTCATTTTTAATAAATAATCACCACAAATTACTCACTTCAAAGCAAAGACATACTTCTAAGATATGTAATCTCTACATTTTGAGTTCTCGAATGAAAAATAAAACTAATAGTTGTTCATGAGCGTACCAAGGAAATTTGTTACAGATAAACTTTCATTTTTAATAAATAATCACTACAAATTACTCACTTCAAAGCAAAGACATACTTCTAAGAAATGTAATCTTTACAGTTTGAGTTCTCGAATGACAAACAAAACTTACAATTGTTCATGAGCGTGCCAAGGAAATTTGTTACAGATACACTTTATTTTTTAATAAATAATCACCACAAATTACTCACTTCAAAGCAAAGACATACTTCTAAGAAATATAATCTGTACAGTTTGAGTTCCGAATGACAAATAGAACTTATAATTGTTCATGAGCGTGCCATGGATATTTGTTACAGATACACTTTCATTTTTAATAAATAATCACCACAAATTACTCACTTCAAAGCAAGAAGATACTTCTAAGAAATGTAATCTCTACAGTTTGAGTTCTGGAATGACAAATAAAACTTATAGTTGTTATGAGCGTGCCAAGGAATTTTGTTACAGATTAGCTTTCATTTTTAATAAATAATCACAAGAAATTACTTAATTCTAAGCAAAGATATGGTTCTAAGAAATGTAATCTCTACAGTTTGAGTTCTGGAATGACAAATAAAACCCACAGTTTTTGATGTGCGTGCCAAGGAAATTTGTTACAGATAAACTTACATTTTTAATAAATAATCACCACAAATTACTCAATTCAAAGCAACGAAACGGTTCTAAGAAATGTAATCTCTACAGTTTGAGTTCTGGAATGACAAATAAAACTTATAGTTGATCATGAGCGTGCCAAAGAAAAATTTGTTACAGATTAGCTTTCATTTTTAATAAATAATCACCACAAATTACTTAATTCAAATCAAAGAAATGGTTTTAAGAAATGTAATCCTTACAGTTTGAGTTCTCGAATGACAAATAAAACTTATAATTGTTCATGAGCGTGCCAAGGAAATTTGTTACAGATACACTTTCATTTTTAATAAATAATCACCACAAATTACTCACGTCAAAACAAAGACATACTTCTAAGAAATGTAATATCTACAGTTTGAGTTCTCGAATGACAAATAAAACTTATAATTGTTCATGAGCGTGTCAAGGAAATTTGTTACAGAGAAACTTTCAGTTTTAATAAATAATCACCACAAATTACTCACTTCAAAGCAAAGACATACTTCTAAGATATGTAATCTCTACATTTTGAGTTCTCGAATGACAAATAAAACTTATAGTTGTTCATGAGCGTACCAAGGAAATTTGTTACAGATAAACTTTCAATTTTAATAAATAATCACCACAAATTACTCACTTCAAAACAAAGACATACTTCTAAGAAATGTAATCTCTACAGTTTGAGTTCACGAATGACAAATAAAACTTATAATTGTTCATGAGCGTGTCAAGGAAATTTGTTACAGAGACACTTTCATTTTTAATAAATAATCACCACAAATTACTCACTTCAAATCAAAGACATACTTCTAAGAAATGTAATCTCTACATTTTGAGTTCTCGAATGACAAATAAAACTTACAATTGTTCATGAGCGTGCCAAGGAAATTTGTTACAGATACACTTTAATTTTTAATAAATAATCACCACAAATTACTCACTTCAAAGCAAAGACATACTTCTAAGAAATGTAATCTCTACAGTTTGAGTTCTGGAATGACAAATAAAACTTGTAGCTGTTATGACCGTGCCAAGGAAATTTGTTACAGATTAGCTTTCATTTTTAATAAATAATCACCACAAATTATTCACTTCAAAGCAAAGAAATGGTTCTAAGAAATGTAATCTCTACAGTTTGAGTTCTCGAATGACAAATAAAATTTATAATTGTTCATGAGCGTGCCAAGGAAATTTGTTACAGAGAGAAATTCATTTTTAATAAATAATCACCACAAATTACTCACTTCAAAGCAAAGACATACTGCTAAGAAATGTAATCTCTACATTTTGAGTTCTCGAATGACAAATAAAACTTATAGTTGTTCATGAGCGTACCAAGAAAATGTGTTACAGATAAACTTTCATTTTTAATAAATAATCACCAAAAATTACGCACTTCAAAGCAAAGACATACTTCTAAGAAATGTAATCTCTACAGTTTGAGTTCTGGAATGACAAATAAAACTTGTAGTTGTTCATGAGCGTGCCAAGGAAATTTGTTACACATAAACTTACATTTTTAATAAATAATCACCACAAATTACTCACTTCAAAGCAACGAAACGGTTTTAAGAAATGTAATCTCTACAGTTTGAGTTCTGGAATGACAAATAAAACTTATAGTTGTTCATGAGCGTACCAAGGAAATTTGTTACAGATTAGCTTTCATTTTTAATAAATAATCACCAGAAATTACTTAATTCAAAGCAAAGAAATGGTTCTAAGAAACCTACAGTTTGAGTTCTCGAATGACATATAAAACTTATAGTTGTTCATGAGCGTGCCAAGGAAATTTGTTACAGATAAACTTTCATTTTAAATAAATAATCACCACAAATTACTCACTTCAAAGCAAAGAAACGGTTCTAAGAAATGTAATCTCTACAGTTTGAGTTCTGGAATTACAAATAAAACTTATAGTTGTTCATGAGCGTGCCATTGAAAAATTTGTACAGATTAGCTTTCATTTTTAATAAATAATCACCAGAAATTACTTAATTCAAAGCAAAAAAATGGTTTTAAGAAATGTAATCTCTACAGTTTGAGTTCTGGAATGACAAATAAAACTTATAGTTGCTCATGGGCGTGCCAAGGAAATTTGTTACAGATAAACTTTCATTTTTAATAAATAATCCCCACAAATTACGCACTTCAAAGCAAAGAAATGGTTCTAAGAAATGTAATCTTTACAGTTTGAGTTCTCGAATGACAAATAAAACTTACAATTGTTCATGAGCGTGCCAAGGAAATTTGTTACAGATAAACTTTCATTTTAAATAAATAATCACCACAAATTACTCACTTGAAAGCAAAGAAACGGTTCTAAGAAATGTAATCTCTACAGTTTGAGTTCTGGAATGACAAATAAAACTTATAGTTGTTCATGAGCGTGCCATAGAAAAATTTGTACAGATTAGCTTTCAATTTTAATAAATAATCACCAGAAATTACTTAATTCAAAGCAAAAAAATGGTTTTAAGAAATGTAATCTCTACAGTTTGAGTTCTGGAATGACAAATAAAACTTATAGTTGCTCATGAGCGTGCCAAGGAAATTTGTTACAGATAAACTTTCATTTTTAATAAATAATCACCACAAATTACGCACTTCAAAGCAAAGAAATGGTTCTAAGAAATGTAATCTCTACAGTTTGAGTTCTGGAATGACAAATAAAACTTATAGTTGTTCATGAGCGTGCCAAGGAAATTTGATACAGATTAGCTTTCATTTTTTATAAATAATCAAAAGAAATTATTTAATTCAAAGCAAAGAAATGGTTCTAAGAAATGTAATCTCTACAGTTTGAGTTCTCGAATGACATATAAAACTTATAGTTGTTCATGAGCGTGCCAAGGATATTTTTTACAGATAAACTTTCATTTTTAATCAATAATCACTACAAATTACTCATTTCAAAGCAAAGACATACTTCTAAGAAATGTAATCTCTACAGTTTGAGTTCTGGAATGACAAATAAAACTTATAGTTGTTCATGAGCGTACCAACTAAATTTGTTACAGATAAACTTTCATTTTTAATAAATAATCACCACAAATTACTCACTTCAAAGCAAAGACATACTTCTAAGAAATGTAATCTTTACAGTCTGAGTTCTCGAATGACAAATAAAACTTATAATTGTTCATGAGCGTGCCAAGGAAATTTGTTACAGAGAAACTTTCATTTTTAATAAATAATCACCACAAATTACTCACTTCAAAGCAAAGACATACTTCTAAGAAATGTAATCTGTACATTTTGAGTTCTCGAATGACAAATAAAACTTATAGTTGTTCATGAGCGTACCAAGGAAATTTGTTAGACATAAACTTTCATTTTTAATAAATAATCACCACAAATTACTCACTTCAAAGCAAAGACAAACTTCTAAGAAATGTATTCTTTACAGTTTGAGTTCTCGAATGACAAATAAAACTTATAGTTGTTCATGAGCATGCCAAAGAAAAATTTGTTACAGATTAGCTTTCATTTTTAATAAATAATCACCACAAATTACTCACTTCAAAGCAAAGAAATGGTTCTAAGAAATGTAATCTCTACAGTTTGAGTTCTGGAATGACAAATAAAACTTATAGTTGTTCATGAGCGTGCCAAAGAAAAATTTGTTACAGATTAGATTTCATTTTTAATAAATAATCACCACAAATTACTTAATTCAAAGCAAAGAAATGGTTTTAAGAAATGTAATTTTTACAGTTTGAGTTCTCGAATGACAAATAAAACTTATAATTGTTCATGAGCGTGCCAAGGAAATTTGTTACAGAGAAACTTTGATTTTTAATAAATAATCACCACAAATTACTCACTTCAAAGCAAAGACATACTTCTAAGAAATGTAATCTCTACATTTTGAGTTCCCGAATGACAAATAAAACTTATAGTTGTTCATGAGCGTACCAAGGAAATTTGTTACAGAGAAAATTTCATTTTTAATAAATAATCACCACAAATTACTCACTTCAAAGCAAAGACATACTTCTAATAAAAGTAATCTCTACATTTTGAATTCCGAATGACAAATAGAACTTATAATTGTTCATGAGCGTGCCATGGAAATTTGTTACAGATACACTTTCATTTTTAATAAATAATCACCACAAATTACTCACTTCAAAGCAAAGAGATACTTCTAAGAAATGTAATCTCTACAGTTTGAGTTTTGGAATGACAAATAAAACTTATAGTTGTTATGAGCGTGCCAAGGAAATTTGTTACAGATTAGCTTTCATTTTTAATAAATAATCACAAGAAATTACTTAATTCAAAGCAAAGAAATGGTTGTAAGAAATGTAATCTCTACAGTTTGAGTTCTGGAATGACAAATAAAACTTATAGTTGTTCATGAGCGTGCCAAGGAAATTTGTTACAGATAAACTTACATTTTTATTAAATAATCGCCACAAATTACTCACTTCAAAGCAACGAAACGGTTCTAAGAAATGTAATCTCTACAGTTTGAGTTCTGGAATGACAAATAAAACTTATAGTTGTTAATGAGCGTGCCAAAGAAAAATTTGTTACAGATTAGCTTTCATTTTTAATAAATAATCACCACAAATTACTTAATTCAAAGCAAAGAAATGGTTCTAAGAAATGTAATCTCTACAGTTTGAGTTCTCGAATGACATATAAAACTTATAGTTGTTCATGAGCGAGCCAAGGAAATTTGTTACAGATAAACTTTCATTTTTAATAAATAATCACCACAAATTACGCACTTCAAAGCAAAGAAATGGTTCTAAGAAATGTAATCTCTACAGTTTGAGTTCTGGAATGACAAATAAAACTTATAGTTGTTCATGAGCGTGCCAAGGAAATTTGTTACAGATTAGCTTTCATTTTTTATAAATAATCACCAGAAATTATTTAATTCAAAGCAAAGATATGGTTCTAAGAAATGTAATCTCTACAGTTTGAGTTCTCGAATGACAAATAAAACTTACAATTGTTCATGAGCGTGGGAAGGAAATTTGTTACAGATACACTTTAATTTTTAATAAATAATCACCAAAAATTACTCACTTCAAAGCAAAGACATACTTCTAAGAAATATAATCTGTACAGTTTGAGTTCCGAATGACAAATAGAACTTATAATTGTTCATGAGCGTGCCATGGAAATTTGTTACAGATACACTTTCATTTTTAATAAATAATCACCACAAATTACTCACTTCAAAGAATAGAAATGGTTCCTAGAAATGTAATCTCTACAGTTTGAGTTCTGGAATGACAAATAAAACTTATAGTTGTTCATGAGCGTGCCAAAGAAAAATTTGTTACAGATTAGCTTTCATTTTTAATATATAATCACCACAAATTACTTAATTCAAAGCAAAGAAATGGTTTTAAGAAATGTAATCTCTACAGTTTGAGTTCTGGAATGACAAATAAAACTTAAAGTTGTTCATGAGCGTGCCAAGGAAATTTGTTACAGATAAACTTTCATTTTTAATAAATAATCACCACAAATTACGCACTTCAAAGCAAAGACTTACTTCTAAGAAATGTAATCTCTACATTTTGAGTTCTCGAATGACAAATAAAACTTATAGTTGTTCATGAGCGTGCCAAGGAATTTTGTTACAGATTAGCTTTCATTTTTAATAAATAATCACCAGAAATTGCTTAATTCAAAGCAAAGAAATGGTTCTAAGAAATGTAATCTCTACAGTTTGAGTTCTCGAATGACATATAAAACTTATAGTTGTTCATGAGCGTGCCAAGGAAATTTGTTACAGATAAAGTTACATTTTTAATAAATAATCACCACAAATTACTCACTTCAAAGCAAAGAAACGGTTCTAAGATATGTAATCTCTACAGTTTGAGATCTAGAAAGACAAATAAAACTTATAGTTGTTCATGAGCGTGCCAAAGAAAAATTTGTTACAGATTGGTATTCATTTTTAATAAATAATCACCACAAATTACTTAATTCAAAGCAAAGAAATGGTTTTAAGAAATGTAATCTCTACAGTTTGAGTTCTGGAATGACAAATAAAACTTATATTTGTTCATGAGCGTGCCAAGGAAATTTGTTACAGATTAGCTTTCATTTTTAATAAATAATCACCAGAAATTACTTAATTCAAAGCAAAGAAATTGTTCTAAGAAATGTAATGTCTACAGTTTGAGTTCTCGAATGACAAATAAAACTTATAGTTGTTCATGAGCGTGCCAAGGAAATTTGTTACAGATAAACTTTCATTTTTAATAAATAATCACCACAAATTACTCATTTCAAAGCAAAGACATACTTCTAAGAAATGTAATCTCTACATTTTGAGTTCTCGAATGACAAATAAAACCTATAATTGTTCATGAGCGTGCCAAGGAAATTTGTTACAGATAAACTTTCATTTTTAATAAATAATCACCACAAATTACTCACTTCAAAGCAAAGACATACTTCTAAGAAATGTAATCTTTACAGTTTGAGTTCTCGAATGACAAATAAAACTTATAATTGTTCATGAGCGTAACAAGGAAATTTGTTACAGATACACTTTAATTTTTAATAAATACTCACCAAAAATTATTCATTTGAAAGCATAGACATACTTCTAAGAAATGTAATCTCTACAGTTTGAGTTCTCGAATGACAAATAAAACTTATAGTTGTTCATGAGCGTGATAAGGAAATTTGTTACAGATAAACTTACATTTTTAATAAATAATCACCACAAATTACTCACTTCAAAACAAAGACATACTTCTAAGAAATGTAATCTCTACAGTTTGAGTTCTCGAATGACAAATAAAACTTATAATTGTTCATTAGCGTGCCAAGGAAATTTGTTACATATACACTTTAATTTTTAATAAATAATCACCACAAATTACTCATTTCAATGCAAAGACATACTTCTAAGAAATGTAATCTCTACAGTTTGAGTTCTTGAATGACAAATAAAACTTATAGTTGTTCATGAGCGTGCCAAGGAAATTTGTTACAGATAAACTTTCATTTTTAATAAATAATCACCACAAATTAATCACTTCAAAGCAAAGACATACTTATAAGAAATGTAATCTCTACAGTTTGAGTTCTCGAATGACAAATAAAACTTATAATTGTTCATGAGCGTGCCAAGGAAATTTGTTACAGATACACTTTCATTTTTAATAAATAATCACCACAAATTATTCACTTCAAAGCAAAGACATACTACTAAGAAATGTAATCTCTACAGTTTGAGTTCTTGAATGACAAATAAAACTTATAGTTGTTCATGAGCGTGCCAAGGAAATTTGTTACAGATAAACTTTCATTTTTAATAAATAATCACCACAAATTACTCACTTCAAAGCAAAGACATACTTATAAGAAATGTAATCTCTACAGTTTGAGTTCTCGAATGACAAATAAAACTTATAATTGCTCATGAGCGTGCCTAGGAAATTTGTTACAGATAAACTTTCATTTTTATTAAATAATCACCACAAATTACTCACTTCAAAGCAAAGACATACTTATAAGAAATGTAATCTCTACAGTTTGAGTTCTCGAATGACAAATAAAACTTATAATTGCTCATGAGCGTGCCTAGGAAATTTGTTATAGATAAACTTTCATTGTTATTAAATAATCACCACAAATTACTCACTTCAAAGCAAAGACATACTTCCAAGAAATATAATCTGTACAGTTTGAGTTCTCGAATGACAAATAAAACTTATAGTTGTTCATGAGCGTGCCAAGGAAATTTGTTATAGATACACTTTAATTTTTAATAAATAATCACCACAAATTACTCACTTCAAAGCAAAGACATACTTATAAGAAATGTAATCTTTACAGTTTGAGTTCTCGAATGACAAATAAAACTTTTAATTGTTCATGAGCGTGCCAAGGAAATTTGTTACAGATAAACTTTCATTTTTAATAAATAATCACCACAAATTACTCACTTCAAAGCAAAGAAATGGTTCTAAGAAATGTAATCTCTACATTTTGAGTTCTCAAATGACAATTAAAACTTATAGTTGTTCATGAGCGTGCCAAGGAAATTTGTTACAGATTAACTTTCATTTTTAATAAATAATCACCACAAATTACTCACTTCAAAGCAAAGACATACTTCTAAGAAATGTAATCTTTACAGTTTGAGTTCTCGAATGACAAATAAAACTTATAATTGTTCATGAGCGTGCCAAGGAAATTTGTTACAGATAAACTTTCATTTTTAATAAATAATCACCACAAATTACTCACTTCAAAGCAAAGACATATTTCTAAGAAATGTAATCTCTACATTTTGAGTTCTCGAATGACAAATAAAATTTATAGTTGTTCATGTGCCAAGGAAATTTGTTACAGATACAATTTAATTTTTATTAATTCATTACGACAAATTACTCATTTCAAAGCAAAGAAATGCTTCTCTGAGATGTAACATCTACAAAACTAATTGTTTATAAAACGTAATGAGCATGGCAAGGATATTTGTTACAGTAACACTTTAATTTTATTAAATAATTACGACAATTTACTCACTTCAAAGCAAAGAAATTCTTCTCTGTGATGTAATCTCTGCAGTTTGCGTTCTCAAACGCCAAATAAAACTTATAGTTGGCCTTGAGCATGTCTAGGCATTTAGTAGTGGAAGATCTTGGACATTCCTTCGTCCCGCACCTGCCGTAGATGTCCACCTGAATGTACTTGCTTAGTTCGATGGCGTATTGGTAACGGTTGTTGGCTGCGTTACAGTTCGATACGTACCACGCCACCTTGAACTTTTTACCACTTGCGATATCTCTAAACAACAGCAAGTAATAATCATAGATTAATTTCAGACTTTACTTAAGTAACACTTACACTTACATAAAACGTTAATAATAGCACTTACGCGCTCATAAACGAAACCCAGTCTCAGGAATTATGTCTTACTTTTAATTTGACCGGTAAATAATAGCCCAAGAGTGGCCTATACACACAATATAGAAATATTTAGTTGCGTATATTGCATAAGTCGTATACAGAAGCTATATGTATATATATATATATATATATATATATATATATATATATGAAGTTAATATATTACTATTGTAAATACTTTTATCCACCACTAAGTGTAATAATTTTACCTTGTGTGATGGTGCATTGACCCTTGTCGAATCACACAAGGTAAAAGTATTGCACTTAGTGGTGGATGAAAGTACATATTTACAATAATAATATATTAACTTCATAAAGTCAGTGGAACGGAAAAATAATGGACCACGTAAAATATCAA
>JBAIZL010000003.1:7045663-7095663 GCA_036971475.1 Prosapia bicincta | reverse complement strand
CATAAGATAATCTATTGAAGCTACGTAAGATAGTGTAGATAAACTGCATATAATAATGTCGGTAAACTACATACAATAATGTAGATAAACTACGTAAGATAGAATAGATAAACTACATATGGTAATGTATATAAACTACATATGGTAATGTAGGCAACTGTGTACAATAATGTAGATAAACTACATATGGTAATGCAGTTAAACTGTATTAAATAATGTAAATAAGCTACATACGATAGTGTAGATAAACTGTATATGGTACTGTAGGTAAACTTTATACAATAATGTAGATAAACTGCCAAGGTTAGTGCAAATAAACTACATACAAAAATGTCGATAAAATAAGATAATATAAATATAGAATACTGTAGATAGACTAACATAATGTGGATATAGAATAATGTGGATTACCTTATATAGATAATGTAGATAAACTACATAATATATTGTAAATATAGGAGTAGGATAATGTAGGTAAACTTCATAATATAATGTAGATATACTATATAGGACGATGTATATAATTCATAAGATAATGTAGGTAGACTACATAAGATAACAGCAAGTAAAATAAGTAAGATTCAATATTTTAAGGATTATTAAAGTTTCTTAAGAAACAGTATTTTTCCCAAATTATGAAGTATTCTCGCAATGAAGTCTTGAATAATAGCTTTTAGCCCTTTCCCTTGTGTAGATTATGTTATTGTCCAGAAATTATGTCCTTGACTTAGTCATGATGGTTGAAATTATTGAAGGCGGAAGGAAAGCTCTAACCACATTACACCACGCACTAAGGTCTACCACACCTGCGCGACAGGGGGCGATCCTTGTCAAATTAATTGCTTACTGACAAATCAATTTCACAGACACTGTTCATGTGTGATTTAATCATGAATGATAATTTTATCATTAAACTTTGCAGTAGTTCAAAAAACATATCTGATATTTATATATTCATTCTAGCATCTTCTGATTTTGAAAATTCTTTCTGTTACGCTCGTATTAAGAATATTACAACCCACCTCAGATTTCATTTATTTATTATACGCTGACCTATTGTTCATCGAATTGATTTTTTTTAAATTTAAATTTAATAAAAACACATGACCTTTTCGAAAAAATAGTAACGTTTAGACCTTCCCGTGCTTTCTACATGCAGCGGCAAGCTCTGGAAGTTTTGATTTAAGGGCTTTGTAGTTTCGAATAACTGTATTTTGGTGCTTTAAACTCAATTATAGGCAGACATTGATATTGTAACTAAACAATGTTATATCTAGGTTTTTTTTATCAGATAAGCCATAAATTAAAGACAAGAAATTTGTTTTTTTCAACTATTTTACTACTAAGTTAGGCTATATGGATACCTATTATTGGTCAGTTATGGTTACTTTTCGAAATCATAAAATTTGAGTATTTGGCTCACCTATGGGCGATCTTTCCGATAAGCTCTGTATAAAATATTGCACCAATGAATTCAATTGAGTCGAATCTTTTTCTTGAAGATGTTTACTACTTTGAAAACGCTGCTCTTCTAGCCACGTCTGTTTAAGGAAACTATGAAAATCCCTGGACTTTATGTCGGAACTCATGGCGAGTAATCGAAGATATTCCAAGAGCTGTTGGGTAGCATAAAGACCATGAAGATGGGTGTTACGGTTTAGACAAACGACAGGCGGTAGCTGAACACTGATGCTCTCAAGGTCTTCCGGGACGGATAATGACCAAGTCTCGAATATAAGGGTCCGGCCCTTAAGTAAGGACAAGGGAGAGTGCATAGTGATCCAATTGCACTACTTAGACTGAACTAATCAGACAGGGTATTAAAGGGGGGAAAACCTGTTCGTTCGGAAGGTGCTATCGGTCCCGAATAGTTCTGGAAATATTTTGAAGCCTTAGTGTCTGGTTGGAGTTTGTCTCATTCCATGAGCGGGCAGGTCACCAGTTCAGGCCTTATAGTAGGGATTTTACTGATACCACGGTTAGTGGCACTAAACCCCTAGTCTTGGGCTCGACGCTAGTAAACGAGTCACGAGTTTGAGGTTGGACTCGTGGGGCGTAGATCCAAAGTGCTTGATAGTAGATACTCCCCCTAATACGCATCTATCTTTGTGTTTCTTTGCGGCTTAGACATAAGGTCGAAATCCTAGATACTCTAAGTCCAAATTATTTTTCTTTTGACGCCAGTATGTGGTGCGCTGGTTCCTTCTCAAAGTACTTATGCAATCCAACAGTTGTACCACCCATCACGTAGCCTCGACCAAGAGCTGAGTTACTTTCATCTTTTCCCTGAACTGAACAAGTGGTTAGAAGGCCAGAGTTGTCAAAATAACAAAGAGCTTCAAGAAGAAAACGTCACGACCCATGTTCATTAGTGACAAATAAGAAAGCTAGTCCACAGGTAAGACAAATACCTCAACCTTTAAGGTGGAGGTAGAGGTGTTCAATATGTTTCTGTCGACATATTACCTCAAGTGTATTGATAGGCCCATTAGGAATTATATATATTTTAAATATTAACTTGATTTTTATCAGAATTAAAAATTAATTCTCATTCTACTTACAGACTCTGGTACATAGTTTAACAGGTTTTCTAAGCCGTGGATGTCCAATTTATCTTGAGATGTATGAATCAATGGCAAGCCAACACTTGAAACATTTCTATCGGTACCTCCTTCTAAAAACCATTTCTTTGGTTTGGATTGTAGTTGTGCCCATTCTTGTATAGTTGCTGGTCGATTCTGAATATTTATTACTGCATCGGCTAGTGGGATTCTAGATACGAAATCAATGTTACTGCCAACCTGTACAGATGAAGTCAATCATTGATACACTAATTTCTAGCTTATAAACAATATATACATATTCTTTGATATAAAAACTTCCAGCACCTAAACAATATCTATATAATCCTTGATACAATATCTTCTAGCATTTAAACATATATACTTCTAGTACCTAATCAACATCTACATATTTCTTGATACAATAACTTCTGGCACCTAATAATACCTAGCTACATAACCCTTGATACAATAACTTCTGGCACCTAATAATACCTAGCTACATTACCCTTGATACAATAACTTCAGGCACCTAATAATACCTAGCTACATAACCGTTGATACAGTAACTTCTGGCACCTAATAACACCTAGCTACATAACCCTTGTTACAGTAACTTCTGGCACCTAATAACACCTAGCTACATAACCCTTAATACAATAACTTCTGGCACCTAATAACACCTAGCTACATAACCCTTGATACAGTAACTTCTGGCACCTAACAACACCTAGCTACATAACCCTTGACACAATAACGTCTGGCACCTAATAACACCTAGCTACATAACCCTTGATACAATAACTTCTGGCACCTAATAACACCTAGCCACATAACCCTTGATACAATAACTTCTGGCACCTAATAATACCTAGCTACATAACCCTTGATACAATAACTTCTGGCACCTAATAATACCTAGCTACATAACCGTTGATACAGTAACTTCTGGCACCTAATAACACCTAGCTACATAACTCTTGATACAGTAACTTCTGGCACCTAATAACACCTAGCTACATAACCCTTAATACAATAACTTCTGTCACCTAATAACACCTAGCTACATAACCCTTGATACAGTAACTTCTGGCACCTAATAACACCTAGCTACATAACCCTTGATACAATAACTTCTGGCACCTAATAACACCTAGCTACATAACCCTTGACACAATAACTTCTGGCACCTAATAATACCTAGCTACATTACCCTTGATACAATAACCTCTGGCACCTAATAACACCTAGCTACATAACCCTTGATACAGTAACTTCTGGCACCTAATAATACCTAGCTACATAATCATTGATACAATAACTTCTGGCACCTAATAACACCTAGCTACATAACCCTTGATATAGTAACTTCTGGCACCTAATAATACCTAGCTACATAACCCTTGATACAGTAACTTCTGGCACCTAATAATACCTAGCTACATAACCCTTTATACAGTAACTTCTGGCACCTAATATTACCTAGCTACATAACCCTTCATACAATAACTTCTGGCACCTAATAATACCTAGCTACATAACCCTTGATACACTAACTTCTGGCACCTAATAATACCTAGCTACATAACCCTTGATACAATAACTTCTGGCACCTAATAATACTTACCTACATAACCCTTGCTACAATAACTTCTGGCACCTAAAAATACCTAGCTACATAACCCTTGATACAGTAACTTCTGGGACCTAATAATACCTAGCTACATAACCCTTGATAAGATTTCTTTTAGCACCTAAATAATATCTACATATTCTTTGATACAATAGCTTCTAACATCTAAACAGCACTATAACATAATCTTTGATACAATACCTTCAAGCAAAAAAAACATACATAATCTTTGATACAATAACTTCTAGTATCTAAACAATACCTACATAATCCTTGATGGAATAGCTTTTAGCACCTAAACTATATCTACATAATCCCTGATACAAAAACTTCTATCACCTAAATAATCCTTGATACAATAACTTCTAATACCTAAACAACTCCCACATAATTCTTGATACAAGAACTTCTAGCACCTAAAGAACACATACATAATCCTTATTACAAAACCTTCTAGCAAATAAACAACACCTACATAATCCTTTATACAATAACTTCCAGCAACTAAACAAAACCTACATAAACCTTGATATAATAAATTCTGTCACCTAAACAAAACCTACATAAACCTTGATATAATAACTTCTGTCACCTAAACAACACCTACATAATCCTTATTACAAAAACTTTCCAGCAACTAAACAAAACCTACATAAACCTTGATATAATAACTTCTGTCACCTTAACAATGTCTTCATATTCTTTGATACAATAGCTTCTAGCATCTAAATAGTATCTACATAATCCTTAATACAAAAACTTCTAGCAAATAAACAAAACCTATATAATCCTTGATATAATAACTTCTGGCACCTTAACAATGTCTTCATATTCTTTGACACAATAGCTTCTAGCATCTAAATAGTATATACATAATCCTTGATACAATAACTTCTAGAACCTAAACATTTCCCACATAATCCTTGATACAAGAATTTCTAGGACCTAAACAATTCCACCATAGCTCTTGATACAAGAACATCTAGCACTGAAACAATATCGACATAATCCTTGATAAAACCTCTAGCTCCTAAACGTTTCCCACATAATCCTTGATACAAGAACCTCTAGCACTTGAACAATATCGACATAATCCTTGATACAACTTCTAGCACCTAAACGTTTCCCACATAATCCTTGATACCAGAACTTCTAGGACCTAAACAATTCCCCCATAACTCTTGATACAAGACCATCTAGCACTGAAACAATATCGAAATAATCTTTGATACAACTTCTAGCACCTAAACATTTCCCACATAATCCTTGATACAAGAACTTCTAGGACCTAAACAATTCCCCCATAACTCTTGATACAAGAACCTCTAGCACTTGAACAATATCGACATAATCCTTGATACAACTTCTAGCTCCTAAACGTTTCCCACATAATCCTTGATACAAGAACCTCTAGCACTTGAACAATATCGAAATAATCTTTGATACAACTTCGAGCTCCTAAACGTTTCCCACATAATCCTTGATACAAGAACTTCTAGGACCTAAACAATTCCCCCATAACTCTTGATACAAGACCATCTAGCACTGAAACAATATCGAAATAATCTTTGATACAACTTCTAGCACCTAAACATTTCCCACATAATCCTTGATACAAGAACTTCTAGGACCTAAACAATTCCCCCATAACTCTTGATACAAGACCATCTAGCACTGAAACAATATCGACATAATCCTTGATACAACTTCTAGCTCTTACCAATTCCCACATAATTCCCATGTAAATTTTCTTTTACAAAGACAGCAATGCATGGGGAGTAATCTTGTTTCCAATCTGTTCTGGAACCCTGGCTCATCAAAATATTCACTGGATATTGTATATTAAAGTAACCACTTTCGAGTGAGCACACAATGCAGCCAACTGCACAAAACTAAAAGAAGTATGAGTCCAGATAATAGGTTAAGGAAGGACAGTTAGCACGCGTGGTATTTAGGCGTATATCAACTAATTTCAACCATTAACAACAAAGAAATAAAGCTATTTATTTTGATATCGATGCATATGACAAATTTAAATATCTTTTAGTTTAACATACTTTAGAGCATCCAGACAAATTAAACCATTCACCACCAAACACGACTATTCTCGTAGCCATCCATTCACACAAGATGCACCAACGCGAGATTTCTCGTGGTAATGGAGTAGGGCTATGTTTTCGTCTGCAGATTATCGAATCAATAAGTATGTACTTATCGTTAAAGGTTTAGTAGTCGTTAAGACACATACAACATCTGATGAAGGGTTAAACCGAAACAATTTACCCGGCTAAAACAAAAATCGTCTCTAATATTAATTTAGGCCTACTAAAACAAATTGGCCTACTAATTAGCCATAGATTTTTAAAGATATTAATTGTCTTTTGTAAAATTTATTTTGCCGTAAAATTGAGATGATTTTATTGCTTTATGTGTGGTTCTATTATTTACTATGCAATGTACTAGAAACCGACGAGTTTTTCAGAATACGTCGCAAGTTAGGAGGATAGGCCCCTTCTTTTCATTTAACCTGCTTATCCCACAGCTAATTTATCTAATTTTACTAGCAAACAGTACCGGCCTTTGGGATGGGGGTTTATAAGTCCGGGCAATGCATTGGAGGGGGGGGGGGTTTAATAGGTTTTCTAATTATACTGAATTCCTTTAAACGATATTAGTAGAAACTAAAACAAACCAAGCGAACATTTATATGCAGTGAAGAGAAGTATGAAAAAAGTTGTAAATTTTTTATTTTTTCAGGCAAAACTATTTGTTATTGGGAAACTAAAAAAGAATTTTCTATATAAAAATTTGGACTTTAGGTAGTCTTTTTTTAAAAATTTGTTTCATAACTACCTAATTAAATTAATTTTTATTAGAGTCTATTGCATCCACGGATCGGCCTCGCATCGGAACCTAATGAGGAAAAAGTCAATCCATTGAGAGATTTTTGTTATATTCAAAGCAGTGTAATATGTTGTAAAATACGAAAAATTGTTCATTTTCACCCTGTTCTTTTAATAGTTAATTTATACACAAGTGAGTAAAAGTGTTCTGCCATGGAGCGAGGGATGGCAAGCGTACGAGCTTCAGGACGGCTTATGGAACGATATTTTTCACAACACGAGCGTAAAAGCGGTTTCAACAACCACGTGTGAGGAGAATACTATTTTTAAGGACCGAATTATGAAAAGTTAAATTATTGTTCATTCGTAGGTTCTCTAATTAAAGTTATTATACTTATGCCTATTATTTTCATTTTGTAATGAAGTTTACCAAACAAATATAAAATCTTTAAAGTGATCATTCTAGTTTGCAACTTCTGGTGTGCTAGATTGTGTTTTGTAACTAGACCCTCTGATGATGATGACATGGTCATCGAAATGTACATAAGGGTTTAATCTTAAGTAACTTGTCTTATTTGTTATTTTTGATTATTTTTGTGGTATTGGGGTTCTTTTCAATATTTTTATTGTAATATATTGTACCACTGTGCTCTTGATATTGTGACTTATTTAGTAATTTAACCTACTATCAATTTAAACCACTGCATATTTCTTGATACAATAACTTCTGGCACCTAATAATACCTAGCTACATAACCCTTGATACAATAACTTCTGGCACCTAATAATACCTAGCTACATTACCCTTGATACAATAACTTCTGGCACCTAATAATACCTAGCTACATAACCGTTGATACAGTAACTTCTGGCACCTAATAACACCTAGCTACATAACCCTTGATACAGTAACTTCTGGCACCTAATAACACCTAGCTCAATAACCCTTAATACAATAACTTCTGGCACCTAATAACACCTAGCTACTTAACCCTTGATACAGTAACTTCTGGCACCTAATAACACCTAGCTACATAACCCTTGATACAATAACTTCTTGCACCTAATAACACCTAGCTACATAACCCTTGATACAATAACTTCTGGCACCTAATAACACCTAGCTACATAACCGTTGATACAGTAACGTTTGGCACCTAATAACACCTAGCTGCATAACCCTTGATACAGTAACTTCTGGCACCTAATAACACCTAGCTACATAACCCTTAATACAATAACTTCTGTCACCTAATAACACCTAGCTACATAACCCTTGATACAGTAACTTCTGGCACCTAATAACACCTAGCTACATAACCCTTGATACAATAACTTCTGGCACCTAATAACACCTAGCTACATAACCCTTGATACAATAACTTCTGGCACCTAATAAACCTAGCTACATAACCCTTGATACAATAACTTCTGGCACCTAATAATACCTAGCTACATAACCCTTGATAGAATAACCTCTGGCACCTAATAACACCTAGCTACATAACTCTTGATACAGTAACTTCTGGCACCTAATAATACCTAGCTACATAACCCTTCATACAATAACTTCTGGCACCTAATAATACCTACCTAAATAACCCTTGATACAGTAACTTCTGGCACCTAATAATACCTAGCTACATAACCCTTGATACAATAACTTCTGGCACCTAATAATACCTAGCTACATTACCCTTGATACAATAACTTCTGGCACCTAATAATACCTAGCTACATAACCGTTTATACAGTAACTTCTGGCACCTAATAATACCTAGCTACATAACCCTTGATAAGATTTCTTTTAGCACCTAAATAATATCTACATATTCTTTGATACAATAGCTTCTAACATCTAAACAGCACTATAACATAATCTTTGATACAATAGCTTCTAACATCTAAACAGCACTATAACATAATCTTTGATACAATACCTTCAAGCAAAAAAAAACATACATAATCTTTGATACAATAACTTCTAGTATCTAAACAATACCTACATAATCCTTGATGGAATAGCTTTTAGCACCTAAACTATATCTACATAATCCCTGATACAAAAACTTCTATCACCTAAATAATCCTTGATACAATAACTTCTAATACCTAAACAACTCCCACATAATTCTTGATACAAGAACTTCTAGCACCTAAAGAACACATACATAATCCTTATTACAAAACCTTCTAGCAAATAAACAACACCTACATAATCCTTTATACAATAACTTCCAGCAACTAAACAAAACCTACATAAACCTTGATATAATAAATTCTGTCACCTAAACAAAACCTACATAAACCTTGATATAATAACTTCTGTCACCTAAACAACACCTACATAATCCTTATTACAAAAACTTTCCAGCAACTAAACAAAACCTACATAAACCTTGATACAATGACTTCTGGCACCTTAACAATATCTATGTTTTTTTATACAACTTATAGCCTCTAAACAGTACCTACATAATCCTTAATACAAAAACTTATAGCAAATAAACAAAACCTACATAATCCTTGATATAATAACTTCTGGCACCTTAACAATGTCTTCATATTCTTTGATACAATAGCTTCTAGCATCTAAATAGTATCTACATAATCCTTAATACAAAAACTTCTAGCAAATAAACAAAACCTATATAATCCTTGATATAATAACTTCTGGCACCTTAACAATGTCTTCATATTCTTTGACACAATAGCTTCTAGCATCTAAATAGTATATACATAATCCTTGATACAATAACTTCTAGAACCTAAACATTTCCCACATAATCCTTGATACATGAATTTCTAGGACCTAAACAATTCCACCATAGCTCTTGATACAAGAACATCTAGCACTGAAACAATATCAACATAATCCTTGATACAACTTCTAGCTCCTAAACGTTTCCCACATAATCCTTGATACAAGAACCTCTAGCACTTGAACAATATCGACATAATCCTTGATACAACTTCTAGCACCTAAACGTTTCCCACATAATCCTTGATACAAGAACCTCTAGCACTTGAACAATATCGACATAATCCTTGATACAACTTCTAGCACCTAAACGTTTCCCACATAATCCTTGATACAAGAACCTCTAGCACTTGAACAATATCGACATAAATATTGATACAACTTCTAGCACCTAAACGTTTCCCACATAATCCTTGATACAACAACTTCTAGGACCTAAACAATTCCCCCATAACTCTTGATACAAGACCATCTAGCACTGAAACAATATCGAAATAATCTTTGATACAACTTCTAGCACCTAAACATTTCCCACATAATCCTTGATACAAGAACTTCTAGGACCTAAACAATTCCCCCATAACTCTTGATACAAGAACCTCTAGCACTTGAACAATATCGACATAATCCTTGATACAACTTCTAGCTCCTAAACGTTTCCCACATAATCCTTGATACAAGAACCTCTAGCACTTGAACAATATCGAAATAATCTTTGATACAACTTCTAGCTCCTAAACGTTTCCCACATAATCCTTGATACAAGAACTTCTAGGACCTAAACAATTCCCCCATAACTCTTGATACAAGACCATCTAGCACTGAAACAATATCGAAATAATCTTTGATACAACTTCTAGCACCTAAACATTTCCCACATAATCCTTGATACAAGAACTTCTAGGACCTAAACAATTCCCCCATAACTCTTGATACAAGACCATCTAGCACTGAAACAATATCGAAATAATCTTTGATACAACTTCTAGCACCTAAACATTTCCCACATAATCCTTGATACAAGAACTTCTAGGACCTAAACAATTCCCCCATAACTCTTGATACAAGACCATCTAGCACTGAAACAATATCGAAATAATCTTTGATACAACTTCTAGCACCTAAACATTTCCCACATAATCCTTGATACAAGAACTTCTAGGACCTAAACAATTCCCCCATAACTCTTGATACAAGAACCTCTAGCACTTGAACAATATCGACATAATCCTTGATACAACTTCTAGCTCCTAAACGTTTCCCACATAATCCTTGATACAAGAACCTCTAGCACTTGAACAATATCGAAATAATCTTTGATACAACTTCTAGCTCCTAAACGTTTCCCACATAATCCTTGATACAAGAACTTCTAGGACCTAAACAATTCCTCCATAACTCTTGATACAAGACCATCTAGCACTGAAACAATATCGAAATAATCTTTGATACAACTTCTAGCACCTAAACATTTCCCACATAATCCTTGATACAAGAACTTCTAGGACCTAAACAATTCCCCCATAACTCTTGATACAAGACCATCTAGCACTGAAACAATATCGACATAATCCTTGATACAACTTCTAGCTCTTACCAATTCCCACATAATTCCCATGTAAATTTTCTTTTACAAAGACAGCAATGCATGGGGAGTAATCTTGTTTCCAATCTGTTCTGGAACCCTGGCTCATCAAAATATTCACTGGATATTGTATATTAAAGTAACCACTTTCGTGTGATCACACAATGCAGCCAACTGCACAAAACTAAAAGAAGTATGAGTCCAGATAATAGGTTAAGGAAGGACGTTAGCACGCGTGGCATTTAGGCGTATATCAACTAATTTCAACCATTAACAACAAAGAAATAAAGCTATTTATTTTGATATCGATGCATATGACAAATTTAAATATCTTTTAGTTTAACATACTTTAGAGCATCCAGACAAATTAAACCATTCACCACCAAACACGAATATTCTCGTAGCCATCCATTCACACAAGATGCACCAACGCGAGATTTCTCGTGGTAATGGAGTAGGGCTATGTTTTCGTCTGCAGATTATCGAATCAATAAGTATGTACTTATCGTTAAAGGTTTAGTAGTCTCTAATATTAATTTAGGCCTACTAAAACAAATTGGCCTACTAATTAGCCATAGATTTTTAAAGATATTAATTGTCTTTTGTAAAATTTAATTTTGCCGTAAAATTGAGATGATTTTATTGCTTTATGTGTAGTAGACTATTATTTACTAAGCAATGTACTAGAAACCGACGAGTTTTTCAGAATACGTCGCAAGTTAAGAGGATAGGCCCCTTCTTTTAATTTAACCTGCTTATCCCACAGCTAATTTATCTAATTTTACTAGCAAACAGTACCGGCCTTTGGGATGGTGGTTTATAAGTCCGGGCAATGCATTGGAGGGGGGGGGTTGAATAGGTTTTCTAATTATACTGAATTCCTTTAAACGATATTAGTAGAAACTAAAAATTGTTCATTTTCACCCTGTTCTTTTAATAGTTAATTTATACACAAGTGAGTAAAAGTGTTCTGCCATGGAGCGAGGGATGGCGTTCAGGACGCCTTATGGAACGATATTTTTCACAACACGAGCGTAAAAGCGGTTTCAACAACCACGTGTGAGGAGAATACTATTTTTAAGGACCGAATTATGAAAAGTTAAATTATTGTTCATTCGTAGGTTCTCTAATTAAAGTTATTATACTTATGCCTATTATTTTCATTTTGTAATGAAGTTTACCAAACAAATATAAAATCTTTAAAGCCAGGTTTGGAACTAAGTAGGCCAGCTTAATGAATTGTTCACAGTTCCATACAGTTTTTAATAACGGCAAACCAATTTTATTTACTTTACCCTTACAAGGGCGCTGAAAGAAATTTTGCCCGACTAAGATGGGTTGTATATCTTGGGGTTTTAAATAAACACTTATTTAGTAATTTAACCTACTATCAATTTAAACCACTGCTTAATGATAAACTGGATCAAACGCGAGACGCGGCTGTTGAGAAATAGGGTAGTAGGGCTATTCTGCAAAGTTGAATTCATCTCGTAAGTTCTATTTACCATGCTTTTTAACAATTTACAGGGGAGCCTAAATGTGCCTACGTTTGCTTACTTCAATGTGACCTGACTGTTAAAAAACTCCTTGTTGTAGAATGTTTAGTAAATTATATTGTTAAATTACTTCCTTTAATTAAAAAAAATATGACAAATTGTAAAATTGAACTTAACAACATATTAATATTAAGTTATTTAGAGCTTAGCTAGGGAGAACAATTCACAACTGCAAAAATGTAAACCGTTTACTCTAAGTCTTACTACATATTAGTTTATTAAAAAAAGAAAACTAGTTTCGATGACGATGTCACCTCCATCAGTGCTTGGCTATTACTCATCAGTAGTAGCCAAGCACTGATGAAGGCGACGTAGTTATCGAAACTAGTCTTTTTGTTTTAATAAACTAATGTGTAGTGAGATTAAGAGAGAGTGTTTTAATCTTTACCGTGATTGGCTATTGGCTAGTAAACTATATAGTATATATACGAATAGTTGTCCTAAACTATGAGAGGAAGAGGCTTGAAATTTTCAGTGTAGGCCCTACATGGACGCACATTAAAAAAGGATTTTGCAAAATGTTGATTTAAGGCTAAAAGTTGCAAAATTCCGTGGATATTGTACGAGTCTCTTATGAAATGCACAGAGAAAGTATAATTCAGTAACTATGCCTGTTCTATAACTAGTATAACTTCTTACGTGAAAACTGGCCAGCTCCAGATGTTTAGATACAATTGGGGTGGAGCTTATGTAAATTTATATATATTTTTCTATTGTTCTGCTGACGTAAAAATTTTAAATAAAAAAAAAGAATTACAAATAATTTTATCCAATATATGTTTATATTTGAAATCTGTACTAAATATAGATTCTAACAAACTTTGAATTGTAAAAATCTCATAATATTTGTTGAATTTTTTTATAAGTAAGTTTTTCTGGAATCAGTTATTTAAAATGTTTAGTAATATTATCCCCGACTGGGAATACAACTAATGTAGTTTACAGAGAAGTTCTAAATAGAAATTAAGTGTATTATTAAAAAAAACATTACGTTTATTAACTACATCGTTTTGAAAATTTTTAATCGTTGCCGAATATATATATATATATATATATATATATATATATATATATATATATATATATATATATATATTTATTTATTTATATATATATATATCACTTACATAATACTTTTTTCTACGTTTTACAAGAATCATGATAAGTGTAAATGACGAAAACAACAGAATGTAATATTATACATCTGTATAAATATGTGACATCGTGAATATAAAAACTACAGTTAAACATTTATTCAATAAACAATACTCTCCTGGTAGACGAAACCTATCTCCACGAAAGCGCCTAAGGGAGTCAACAACCAGTCAGGAGGCGATGGATACTAACACCCAGGAATCGGCAAAAACCTAGAAATGGAATATAGTAGCCAGTAAGAAGAAGGACAAGGCAAATAAAGTACCAGAGACGCAGCAGCGCGTGTTGACGCCTATCAAACGGCAGCAAGACAGCCGATTGTCCAATAAGGCGAAGAAAGAGGCAAGACCAAGAAGGAACGCCTTAGTTATTAAGGTTTCCGCTGGAAAGAGCTACGCGGAAATCCTAGGTGCGATAAGGAGAGATGTGCGGCCAGAAGACAGCGGTGCGGTGATTCGCGGCATCAGGAAAACGAGGGAGGGTGGAGTTTTGCTGGAACTCAATAGTTGCAGAGACCAGACAGCGCTCCAAACTGCCATCGAAACGGCGATCGGAGAGAGCGGAGACGTCTGTAGCTTGATCCCGAAGATGAGGCTGGAGATTCTGGACCTTGATTCATACACTTCTGAAGAGGAGGTTAAAGAGGCCCTTGACAGGGAAGAGGTTGAAGGGGAGATAAAGGTCTCCATTCTTGGCCCTAACCGTAGAGAACAATGGCTGGCAATTGTAAAGCTAGAAGAGGCACAGGGCATAAAAATCCTAAAGAAAGGCAAAGTTAAAG
Source organism: Prosapia bicincta (assembly GCA_036971475.1). Lineage (NCBI taxonomy): Eukaryota > Metazoa > Arthropoda > Insecta > Hemiptera > Cercopidae > Prosapia > Prosapia bicincta. The sequence goes on along the minus strand of JBAIZL010000003.1, from coordinate 7,080,788 downwards.
TAGGATGGGTATCTGCTAGAATCAGACGAAGATTCTAGGTTCGTCGCTGCTACAGGTGTCTCCAATATGGCCACGTAAGGAGCGACTGCAAGGGTCATGATAGAAGCGACATGTGCTGGAAGTATGGACACAGAGAACACAAGGCGGCACAATGTAAGAAAGAAGCACGTTGTATCCTTTGTACTGAAAAAGGCTACAAGGATATCCCGCTAAACCATGTGTCAGGATCGGGATCCTGTAAAGTTTTTCGAGAAGCTCTCGCTTTGAAAAAGGGCAAGGGCAAACCTGCATGAAGGTGCTGCAAGGTAACCTCAACAGATGTCGGACTGCTGATGGATTGATCGATCAGTTGGTACTGGAAACAGGAATTGACGTCGCGATCATCAGCGAGGCGTACCGTCATAGAGGGAAATCAGCATGGCACAAGGATGAATCTGGAATGGCAATAATCTGGATTACGGACCTGCGGAAGTTTCCGATAAGTAAGACTGGTTCTGGAAGTGGCTATGTTTGGATTACAAGTGGAGACTTGACATTCGTCAGCTGCTACTTCTCTCCAAACGATAGTATCAACATTTACCAGGAAAAATTGAATAATATGGAGGATTCAGTGAGAGAGGTGAGTGGAAAAATAATAATGGCCGGAGATTTCAATGCCAGAGCAGTAGAATGGGGAATGCCGCGTACAAATAGAAGAGGAAATCTTCTGTTGGAAATGGCAGCCAGACTGGCACTTGATATCCAAAACACTGGTAGTACCCCGACATATCATCGGCCCGGTTACGGTAACTTCATTCCAGATGTGACGCTGGTATCGGGGCGGGGATGTAGGAACTGGCGAGTGCTCCCAGACTACTCGGGGAGTGATCATGATTATATATCTTTTGATATTGAAGAGGAGTATATAACATCTCGTTCCAGGATCCGATGCCAGCCAAGGTGGAATGTAGGAAAGATGGATAGAGCAATGTTGATGAAAACACTTTGTTTCATGTGGCAATGTAATCCGGCCTCCTATCCAGATTCATCCAATGTAGGAGATATAGAAAGTATCGTTAAACAGGTGACCTACGTCATACGACAAGCCTGTCAAATGTCAATGCCTCGAAAGAGCATCTGCAAAGCAAGACAGCAAGCCTATTGGTGGACCGACGATATAGCCGATCTCAGAAGAAGATGTCCTCAACTTAGACGGAAGGCACAGCGATCTCGTGGCGGGGTTAAGGCTGCGGCTCTAGCCTTAGAACACAAGGAGCCAAAAAGGCTCTTGTTTTGGCAATCCGGCAGAGCAAGGATTGTTGCTGGAGATCCCTTTGCGAAGAGATTAATGAAGACCCCTGGGGTATGGGCTATAAAATAGTTACACGAAAGCTGAGCGGCGGATCCTCTGACTAGGCATTGAGAGCCAGCGCAACGAGACGAATTGTGGAAGCACTATTTCTCGATCACCAGCGTCTGATCTCTCCTGAAGAACCACGTGGGAGCGGTGAGATTCCTTTGTTCACTGAATCAAAACTGATCACAGCCGCGATGTCATTAAAAAATGAGGAAAATGGTGGAGTCCCACCAGAGGTATTGAAGGTGGTGGTTCGAGCACAACCAAGCCTTCTACTGGACATGTACAATGCCTGTCTGAAGTCAGGCATATTCGCATCACAGTGGAAGGTAGCGTGGCTTGTGCTCATAAATAAAGGGAAGGGCTCCTCTGACGATCCATCATCTTACAGACCGTTGTGCATGCTGAACACATTGGGAAAGGTAATAGAAAAATTAATAAGGCCGAGGCTACAAAAGGCAATACAAGCGGCAGGAGACCTTACCAAGAACCAGCATGGACTTAGGGAAGGGCATTCCACAGTAACGGCGATCCAACAGGTGATAGAGGCCAGGAAATTGGGAGATCTTGTGTGTCATGGTGCCAGACCGATTGTTATGCTGGTAACGTTAGATGTGAAGAACGCATTTAACTCTGTGCGATGGTCGACCATAATGGAGGCGCTGGAACGGAAATTCTTTATTACAAGGTATCTGTTGGCCGTGATCAGAGACTACCTGAGGGATCGGCGGCTGATCTGGACTGCTGACAGAAGACAGTGGACAAAGGAAATCACAGCTGGAGCAGCCCAAGGATCAGTACTAGGACCAGACCTGTGGAATGTGGCATATAATGGTCTTCTGAGATTATAAATGCCAGAGGATGCATATCTGGTGGACTACGCCGATGATGTTGCTGCTGTCATTACAGCTCGCAGCACTGAGTTGGCGCAGGTACGGCTGAACCAGGTCATGCGTAGGATTAACCTATGCATGACATAACACGGTCTACAGTTTGCCGTTTCCAAGACTGAGATAGTTTTATTATCTGGAAGGAGGATGCCGATGGTGGTACCAGTGGTTGTGAGACAGGAGACGCTCTTCACTAAGAGAGCGGTGAAGTACTTGGGAGTCAAACTGGACAACAAGCTGACGTACGGGGAACATCTTCGCATGACCTGTGATAAGGCTGCGGCTGTTACCTCATCACTCGCAAGATTGATGGCTAACGTCGGTGGCCCAAGGGCAAGCAGGAGACGACTCCTATGGTCTACGGTGCAATCCATCATGCTCTACGGTGCTGAAATCTGGGCCGACACTTTGAAGGTACAGAAGTACCGTACCAGACTTGATACGATTCAACGAATGGGAGCGCTAAGAATAGTGAGCACCTACCGTACTGTTCCGTCGGCAGCTGTGCTGGTTGTGGCAGGTGTTGTGACAATCGACCCATTGGCTCAAGAGAGAAAATTTGTATATAATAACAGTAAAGAGATAGGCAAGATAGAGGCGGTCAAGCGAGCCAGAGCACAAACCATGAACCAGTGGCAGCAACGATGGAATCATGAACGGTCAGGTAGATGGACGTTCCTTCTAATAAGCAGCTTAAAGGAATGGACAGTACTCAGGCACGGGGAAGTGAACTTCTATATCACACTGTTCCTGACAGGCCACGGGTACTTTAGGGCATACCTGTTCAAGATCGGAAAAGTTCTGTCCCAAAACTGCCGGATATGTAGCGACAAACTGGATGACTCGAGGCACACCTTCTTTGAGGAGTCGATTGATGGCACATGCCACAGGTCTCTCCCCAGAGAGCTTTGTGCGGACGATGCTCGCATCGGAAGCCAACTGGAATATGGCATCGAAATACATCGAATCTATTCTACGTTATAAAAAAGAAGAAGGATGGCTAGATCCGTAATATAATGGAGGAAACATAAGAAGCACCACCCTGAAGTAATGCTTCGGCGGTTCCGGGTTGGAAATCTGCCTGGAGGGTGACGAGTTTAGTGGGTAAACTCTCAGATGTAGAGCCTAGTGCAGTGTAGAGAGGAGTCCCACACTCTGTGCATAAAGCTTTCTCGTCGTTAAAAAAAAAAAAAAATACTCTTATAACTTTGTATTCCCATTCCATAATCATTATCAATTATTAGTTGTTTTAAAGTTTTTTAAAATAATATATAAAGTGACAATTTTAAACGAGTGTGGGGCGCTAATTTTATATTTGCAAGAGAACTAGATTTCTATGAACACAATGGCGAAAGTACAATAATTACATTAACAATAAAGCCAAGAAAACAACATATTAAACAAATAATTATTTACCACTCTATAGCCTATAGATTGAACAATTATGTACGTTTCGATAGTCTTTGCCAACAAAGACGTTTTACCCGTAGAAAGTGATGGCCCGAACATCCAAATATATGTTTCCTATAGGGCCTACATAACTTTCTGAATGAGCTATTAGCATATTTGAATAATATCTTTTATTATATTGAGGTCTTGGTTTATCTTTTTAATTATATTAATAATGTATATTAAAGGTACAAATATTAATGAGAGCCTATAACTAACGAAATATTATAAATTGCTACTTATATTGCGGTACTTTAAGTGAAATATACTTGAGTTACTTTCTTTTATGTTTAGCAAAATTCAAAAATATTTTCAAAATGGGCTAAGAGTCTTAGTCATTGTTTCCCAAAGCCACATTTCTGACAACTTACAATGAAAATTGATTTGTCTTTTTGTAAGTTGTAACTCTTTTTCCATTAAGATTTTGAGTACTTTTTTTAGAAAAAAAGTTTGTTGTCTACATTTCTCTACTTTTTTTAAAGAAAACATCTGCTATGCAATTCTACCCCCTTAACCGTTTTAACCTAATTACTCTTTTATTTGTCTCATTCACTCCGTGACAATTTGTGAAACAAACCTAGTTGAATTCCAATTCTTTTTGTCCAATTAGTATATTTACTCATAAATTAAAAGTCCTGATGTTCATAAAAAATAGCTATCTAGCTTAATTGGAATTTTCCGAAAAGACAGAAAATATAAGAAAACATGAAATGTTCATGTTATAAACAAAATTTTAGGCTTACTGTGAATTTGATTGTAAACATTGAAATACGTAAATGCCTTTACAACTAAGAAATGTAAGCTACAATATTTAATTGCATATAAATTTATATAACGGTGCTAATTCTGGTTAATTTAAAACAAAAAGGAACAAAAAAACGGGTATAAAATAATTTTGGAGAATTTTGATGATTTAGAGAGGAATAAGACAATTTTATTTACCGTGAGAAAACCATTTGAATGTAATAAATTATTATCTACGAAAATGAATAAAATAAACAAATAAAAGAAACTGGGAAACAACAACACAAATATAAACCGAAAGATATTATTACTATAAACAAATATAAGGAGCAAAAGGTAGAGAAAAATAACTCGAAAACTAAATACCGCATAAATATTGAATGGCTTTAAGTTTGGTTTTTGAGATCAGAAATAAATTCACAACAATGACTATTTGATACTTTTTCAGCACTGTTTATGTTTTGTTCGCTGATTAAGTCGACATTGTTGTCAAAACCTGTGCAACTGCAATTATTGAGAGACTGTGCTGGTTTATTTCTGAATAGACGTATAGTAGCCCACTCTGGCATCATCCTTCTACACTGTCTTGGGCTTCCCTGTAAGTTGCCTCCTTTGCAGTAGTGGTTCTAGATGTTGCGACCCCTAGAGCCGGGGTTAGAGGGTATAGAACAGGGCTGGGCAACCTTTATGGGAGGGTGGGGCAATTAATTGCTCATTTATGTCGAGCCGCGCCGAAAGACTAAATTTACCGAGTTAGTAGTGCTTAGATTTTCAAATATTATAGCCTACACTTTATGTTATAATATGAGTAAATACTATACATACACAGCCATTTTATAATATATAATAGCATAGATACCTGTAACAATGTATCCAGGTGTCAATAATTTCCTGACTTTATAATGTTGCAATGTTGATATTACATCAGCCTTAAAAACATGAAACAATTTTCACCTTAAAAATGTTATAAACATAAAATGAATTCTGAAAAATGTTTATTTTAGGGGGAATTTAACACTGTTTTTCTTTTTATAATTGTTCAATGTCTACTTCAATGTTTGTGGTTTCTATTTTAAAAGTTGATAGCAAGTGACTCATATAAACGCGTACGCGCTTTAGATTTAATGGTTTTCATTAACGAATCATGCTCACAAATAAAAGTACTGTTGAATAAACACGAGATTAAAAAAATTCTTCTCGCAGATTAACCATTTCTAGAAGCAAATAATTTTATAGAAATCCATTAATGAAATTTCACAGAATTTTCACTTAAACTGAATCATGGGTTGCAGATTATTAAGTTGAATATTTGAATATTGCCTTGTGCTTTCATGCACACTGAAAGGCGATCTAAATATTATAAATTTACTGTCTTGAAATTTGATCTGCCTCAAATTGTATTTAATTACTATATTTCGAGAAGTTCATGGTTATCAGTTGGATTCGTCTCAATAAGAGAAGGGAAGTCAGCCAGAACTCCTTTTTGTATTTGGGCGCCACACTGACAACTTTTTTTACTCCCTCTGATGAGTCTCACTGACGAGAGAATCAAATTGTATTTTTCTTGATATGCGTTCATACGATGAAAAATACCGACATAAAAAGCTAAATTCAACAGGAACAATTGAAAGTGGTCTGCGAGCCAAAAAAAAAAAAAAAAAAAAACTGGACGGGGATTGTGCACCTTTGGTATAGAGTTCGGAGACAGCCCTGGTATAGACAGCGATCTACTAGTTGTTAGCTATTATTTTATGCTGCTTCAAACTTTTACGTAAATTATCGAAAATAACCAATTGATCTTAAAACATCACAAGTTAATGTTAGTGCGGGGAATTTATAACTAGATAATCTGTTTTTAAAACAAACATTAAAAAAAGTAAAACAATATGGAATATGAACAACCAATATTAAATACCCTGTTCAACACGGAATCACATGCAATACACTACACAGACACTTTGGCCACGTCACGCTGCCCGGCGGCTATAGGCTACTGTTGGCGAATTCTTAGAGGTAGTTGCGCCTTTTTATATAAACTTTGTCTATTCTAAATTGAATGTCTTAAACTAACGTTAAGTCAAATATATAAAGCATTATTTTATTTTATTATTGTTTTGATTGTGGCTTGACATCGCGACCTACGATGGGGCAGCGGCTCGCCGTGCTTACTTATATCCTTTACCTCAGTAACAGATGCGCTTTTTCTGTATTTTATATCTCTTTGTCGTTTACTTATATTGGATATTGAAGTGCGAAGATACAATGTTCCGGCAGCTACCATGCAATTATTACTAACGTAGAATCTGTAACGTAATTAATTAAGTAGAAGCACTCACAAAGAAAAACCCCAATCAAACCTCGCCTAACATCTCATATCCACAAAACATCACTACACAAATATATAACCTAACCTACAAATTCTTCTCAAACAAAACAAAAATAACCAACGCCACACAAGTGAAATACTCTTTAATACATCAACATCCCTAACCTAACATCCCACCCCACCCTAAACTAAAATAACCAAGAGGTCAGTTACGGTCTGAACTGACAATGGGAAACATCTTCCGAAACGGCCGTCCTCAATGATCATAAGCGAAAGTGCTATATAGGCAAGTGTAACATATTTACAAGTTTTTATACACAATATCAAGAGCACAGTGGTACAATATATTACAATGAAAATATTAGAAAGAACCCCAATACCACAAAAATAATAAAAAATAACAAATAAAACAAGTTACTTAAGATTAAACCCTTATGTACATTTCGATGACCATGTCATCATCATCAGAGGGCCTTATTACAAAATACAATCCAGCTCACAAGAAGTTAAAAACTAGAATGATCCCTATCATCATTCTAGTTTGTAACTTCATGTGTGCTACATTGTATTTTGTAATAAGACCCTCTGATGATGACATGGTCATAGAAATGTACATAAGGGTTTAATCTTAAGTAACTTGTTTTATTTGTTATTTCTGATTATTTTTGTGGTATTGGTGTTCTTTCCAATATTTTCATTGTAAGTTTTTATAGTTAAAAACTAGTAGCTGACGTGAAGAGGGAATCAATACATATTAATTACTTCTAATTTTACGAATTGCACTGTAACTGGTCAAACGGGAAGTCATACGTACGAACGTAAAGTCTGTCACTAGGCCGATGGCTTATATAATTTTGTTTAATTTTTCAATAACGTCGCTCCTGGACGCCCCTCTCGCCCTCCCAGGTATTCGCCTCTGTATGGTTGATTGTGATGGTAGCTGTATATTTCAAAGAAAGCGGCTGATTTTAAAATTGAGAGACAAAGAGAATTACATTGTTTTAGAAAAAATACTAAATAAACATATCTAGCCTAGTGAAGCAAGGGAAAAGATGTTGGGTATGTCATTGTTCATAAAATAGCTACAGACGGTTCCACTCAAGCACGATAAACAAGAAAGAAAAATTTTTAGTGTCAGAATAAATCCCGATATAGGCCCATATACATATAACTTTACAACACTGTTTTCTTGTAGCCTATTCACTTATCACTTACAAATTAATGTACTTAAACAAGAATCTTACTAGATATATTTGCGTGTCTACTTTCGAGAGCTATAAATTATGTGCTCTTATTTTCAAGCTTATTTTGAGACTGAAAATAACACTATCAAAATAATCTTGAAATGGAGAGCACGTAATTATTAGTTCTTGAAAATAGTCTCGCAAATATATCAAGTAAGATTGTTGTTTAAGTATATTAAAGTGTAAGTAATATATATATATATATATATATATATATATATATATATATATATATATATATATATATATATATATATATAGGCCTATATATTTATGATAAATAGTTATTATCTGGGGGTACATCCGTTCATTCTGCATTGCATAAATTCGCAGTTCCGACGTTTCGCCAGAATCGTATCTAGCATCTACTGTTGCTCATCAACTGTTGATGTATTTTGTAATAAGACCCTCTGATGATGACATGGTCATAGAAATGTACATAAGGGTTTAATCTTAAGTAACTTGTTTTATTTGTTATTTCTGATTATTTTTGTGGTATTGGTGTTCTTTCCAATATTTTCATTGTAAGTTTTTATAGTTAAAAACTAGTAGCTGACGTGAAGAGGGAATCAATACATATTAATTACTTCTAATTTTACGAATTGCACTGTAACTGGTCAAACGGGAAGTCATACGTACGAACGTAAATTCTGTCACTAGGCCGATGGCTTATATAATTTTGTTTAATTTTTCAATAACGTCGCTCCTGGACGCCCCTCTCGCCCTCCCAGGAATTCGCCTCTGTATGGTTGATTGTGATGGTAGCTGTATATTTCAAAGAAAGCGGCTGATTTTAAAATTGAGAGACAAAGAGAATTACATTGTTTTAGAAAGAATACTAAATAAACATATCTAGCCTAGTGAAGCAAGGGAAAAGATGTTGGGTATGTCATTGTTCATAAAATAGCTACAGAAGGTTCCACTCAAGCACGATAAACAAGAAAGAAAAATTTTTAGTGTCAGAATAAATCCCGATATAGGCCCATATACATATAACTTTACAACACTGTTTTCTTGTAGCCTATTCACTTATCACTTACAAATTAATGTACTTAAACAAGAATCTTACTAGATATATTTGCGTGTCTACTTTCGAGAGCTATAAATTATGTGCTCTTATTTTCAAGCTTATTTTGAGACTGAAAATAACACTATCAAAATAATCTTGAAATGGAGAGCACGTAATTATTAGTTCTTGAAAATAGTCTCGCAAATATATCAAGTAAGATTGTTGTTTAAGTATATTAAAGTGTAAGTAATATATATATATATATATATATATATATATATATATATATATATATATAGGCCTATATATTTATGATAAATAGTTATTATCTGGGGGTACATCCGTTCATTCTGCATTGCATAAATTCGCAGTTCCGACGTTTCGCCAGAATTGTATCTAGCATCTACTGTTGCTCATCAACTGTTGATGGGTTCACCTCGTCAATGCTAGATGAGATTCTGGCGAAACGTCGGAACTGCGAATTTATGCACTGCAGATGAACTGATGTACTCCAGATATTAACTATTTATCACATTTTTCCATCCGTGAAGGAATACGTATCAGCATATATATATATATATATATATATATATATATATATATATATATATATATATATATATATATATATATATATATCGCAGTATGTTTTCTTGTGTATTAATAAAGAACAAAAGTCTAAATACAAATAAAAGAATTATAATTGAATTATATAAAAAATATATCTTAATATTGAAATAAAAAATATCATCAAATTTTTTAGAAATACAAATATCAATTATGCATACAAAACTAATAACATAAATAATAAACATAATAAATAACAATAATAAAACAAATAATATGCATGAAAAAGGTAGTGTTTATAAATTAGAATGCGAAAACTGTAATAAAGCTTATATAGGTCAAACAAAGAAAAAATTAAAAGAAAGATATAAAGAACATTTGAATGGCTATATTAATCCAGAAATATATAAATCAAATTTTGCAAATGATTGTATTAATAATAAGTACCAACTTCCAAATATTGACAATATGAAACTTATAAAAGAAATTAATAATGAATTAAGAATGAATATATATGAAGCATTCGTAATTTATAAATACAGTAATAATAACAAATTAATAAAAGAACAAATACAAATACATTCTAAATTTGATACTATATTCAATGTCTATAATGTTACAGCAACAAAATAAATTTGGCAATTTGTATAAATTTAGCAACAATTCTATTTCTAATTTAACATATTTTTTAGCCCTATAGCTTGTATTATTGTAATTTTCATTCCTGATGGTGTTGGTACTGTTTACCAACGAAAAGCTTTGGATATAAATTAATAAATATTCTTGTATTTGAATAACCTATGTTGCTTTAAATTATTAAACAAGAAAACGTATTTTATATATATAAAGAACTAAGTCAAAATACAAATATAAGAGTTATAATTGAATTTACAATTCAAAGCTTTTCGTTGGCTAACAGTACCAACATCACCAGGAATATTAAACAATTAAAGTTAACATATGTCCAAATTAGATCAAATAAATAGTTATGCCAAATCAATTACAATGGTGTTAAACTTTTATTTTGCTGCCCTAACATTACAAACACTGAATATAGTATCAAATTTATATTTTACTTGTATTTGTTCATTTATCAACTCATTATTAGTATTATATTTATGTATTTCTAAAGCTTCATAAATATTCATTCTCAGGCCTTTGTTAATTTCTTTTACAAGTATCATACTATCTATATTAGGGAATACGTGATTATTATTAATACAATGACTAGCAAAATTTGATTTATAAATTTCTGGCTTTTTATATGCATTAAAATTCTCTTTACATCTATCTTTATTTTTTTTCTTAGTTTGTCCTATATAAACCTTATTACAATAATCACATTCTAATTTATATTCACACTTCTTTTCATGCATATTAATAATATTATTATTATTCATTATATTTATTAATTTATTATTAGTATTATATGCGAATTTTATGTTGTTACCTTTAAACAATTTTGTGATATTTTTTATTTCATTACCAAAAAATGTAAATGAAGTCCATATGACATTTTCATCATTATTTTTGTAATTTAGATTATTATTTTGTTTCTCTAAGATATTATAGTTAAGTTTATCGACAGTTTTCTTTCTATAGCCATTCTCAATTGCAATTTGATAGATAATGTTTTTCTCTCTTATTTTGTTTTCATTATTCATAGGTTTTTTGTGTAATCTATATAATAAATTGTATAATGCAGCCATTTTTTGATTATACGAATGGTTAGAATTATTAGGTATAACTTGGTTAGTTTGTGTCGGTTTACGATATATGTTAAATTCAAATTCATTATTATGTCATATAATTGTTATATCTAGAAAGTTGATATTATTTTTCTCCATTTCATAAGTAAAATTAATATTTTTATTTATCTCATTTATTTTATCTAAAATAGTTATTAAGTTTATACCATTATTATTAGATACATACAAACCATCATCTGCATATTTAACAAAGGACTTAAATTTATTTGAAAAACGGAAAATTCAGTTAATGAACACAAATTGTAATATATATTTTAATAAACAATGTATTATAAACAATATTATTCCAAAATATGCAAAAATAACAATAAAAAACAAAAGTGGTACTGTCAAAAAAATTTGTAAACAGGAAGAGAAATTATGGGTTAAAAATGAAATAAGATATTTATATAAAAAACAAAACATTTTAACTACTGAAATATATAAATTACATTTAAAATTAGTTTCTACAATGAATAATATAAGATGGGAAGAAAATACAATAAAATTAACTTCATGATAAATAAAATTAGAAATATAAAAATAAATAATACATCCAAAAAACTAAATAATTTGAAACTTGAAAAACAAATGAAAATAATACCTGAAGTTAAATATCATAGCTTTCACCCATATGTTGTTAAGTTATCTAATACTAAAATTAATAATTGCGAATTAAAACTACTTGACAATAACAAAATCAATATAAAAAGAAACATAAATAAAGATATTGATAATATAATAATAGATACAGAAATAGCCATTAGTAAATTAAATGAAAATATACAAGATAGTACCAGAATCGAAGCAGCTCATGAAATAAAAAAATTAATTAAAACTAATAAAATGAATAAAACCCATAGACAAACATATTTAGGAGTTAAAGATTTAAAAGATAAACTACTAAATAACAATCTAATTACAGTAAAGGCTGATAAAAGTAATGCTATTGTAATTATTGGTAAGGACGAACGCATAAATAAAACAGAAAAATTTATAAATTAAAATCAATTTAGTAAAATATATAAAGATCCTACAAAGAAATGCCAAAAATGAAATAAAAAATTTAATAAAATCTTCTTATAAATTATTTAATTAAAATAATATTAGTAATTATAGGAACGATAATCCAAAAATTCCAATAATGAATGGACTTATTAAATTACACAAAATTGAGAGACCAATTAGACCATTAGTAAATTTTATAAATGCCCCTTCTTATAAAATATCTAAAATCATAACATCTATTCTTAAAGATAAAATGAAACTAAATAATAATCATACCATAAGTAATTAGATTGAATTCTATTGATTATTCAATCTTATTGAAAAATTAAAAATAATTAATATTGATAATAAAACAAAATTAATATCATTAGATATAAAAAATATGTACACAAATATTCCTATAAAAGAGACTCTCAATATTATAAAATCCAGATTAGAGCAAAATGTAAAAGATAGAAAATTAATATTAGAAATTATAAATACATTAAAAATAATATTAATTCAAAATTATTTTTCATATAATAATCAAATTTACAAACAGGAAGATGGTCTTGCCATGGGTTCTCCCTTATCGAATATAATATCTGAAATATTTTTACAATATATAGATGATAAAATAAATAAAATTATACAGACATTTGATAAAAACGGTTATTGGTTTAGTTATGTAGATGATGCTTTGTATGTATCTAATAATAATGGTATAAACTTAATAACAATTTTAGATAAAATAAATGAGATAAATAAAAATATAAATTTTACTTATGAAATGGAGAAAAATAACAAGATCAACTTTCTAGATATAACAATTAAGACATAATAATGAATTTGAATTTAACATATATCGTAAACCGACACAAACTAACCAAATTATACCTAATAATTCTAACCATCCGTATAGTCAAAAAATGGCTGCATTATACAATTTATTATATAGATTACATAAAATACCTAGAGATAATGAAAACAAAATAAGAGAGAAAAACATTATCTATCAAATTGCAATTGAGAATGGCTATAAAAAGAAAACTGTTGATAAACTTAACTATAATATTTTAAAGAAACAAAATAATAATCTAATTTACAAAAATAATGATGAAAATGTCATATGGACTTCATTTACACTTTTTGGTAATGAAGTAAAAAATATCACAAAATTGTTTAAAGGTAGCAACATAAAATTCGCTTATAATACTAATAATAAATTAATAAATATAATGAATAATAATAATATTATTAATAAGCATAAAAAACGGTGAATATAAATTAGAATGTGATTATTGTAATAAGGTTTATATAGGACAAACTAAGAAAAAACTTAAAGATAGATATAAAGAGCATTTTAATGCATATAAAAAGCTAGAAATTTATAAATCAAAATTTTGCTAGTCATTGTATTAATAATAATCACATATTTCCTAATATAGATAATATGATACTTGTAAAAGAAATTAACAAAGGCCTGAGAATGAATATTTATGAAGCTTTAGAAATACATAAATATAATGCTAATAATGAGTTGATAAATGAACAAATACAAGTAAAATATAAATTTGATACTATATTCAGTGTTTGTAATGTTAGGGCAGCAAAATAAAAGTTTAACAACATTGTAATTGATTTGGCATAACTATTTATTTGATCTAATTTGCACATATGTTAACTTTAATTGTTTAATATTCCTGATGATGTTGGTACTGTTAGCCAACGAAAAGCTTTGAATTGTAAATTCAATTATAATTCTTGTATTTGTATTTTCACTTAGTTCTTTATTAATTCACAAGAATACATATTGCGATATATATATATATATATATATATATATATATATATATATATATATATATATATTTGTATCAGATAGTAAATGGCATTAGGAATAAATGGATTATAGACCAAGATAGAAAGATAGGCCACAAAGACAGTGTTTGAATGGCGGGCTTTTCAATGAAGAACGTATGTATGGCTTCTCTGAGTGAATGGATGAATAAAATAAAGTAAAATCTACATATAAATCTACATATAAAAAAATACATAAAAGTACATATAAAATCTACATATAAAATAAATAATGCATTTTCTGAACTAATATGTACAGCGCATAGTAAGCCTGTGGTCGCTCGGACTTTTCGATTTAATGATGTGATTATTTTTCTGTTTATACTTTAAACTCCTCTTTCTTCACAACATTATTTTTAAATTAAAATAATCTATATAAATACGCTTAATGTGTAACATGTATGGGGAAATTCCCATTGACCACTATCCAACTTGTAAGTCGGGTGAAATTTTAGGCGAATTCCTATTATTTCGTGGAAATTTCAAGGAAAAGTTTGGTCTAACAAGTGTATTTTTACTGTAGGGTACAGTAAATGAGTCATTCAAGAGGCGAAGGGAGTAGTTTTGGGCAAGATTACCCTGTGACTTTTGGAAAGGGCTGGGAATCAGAAAAGAGCATTTCCAAGTAGAATGGCTTTTATAAGGTGTTTGTTCTTAGTGGAAACATTTATATAACTTTACTGGGACAGGGCTGACACGAGTCGAAACCTGTAGGAATGATACAATGTCACTAAAGTGGAAAAATGTGTATTACTTTAGACTAAGAATAAGAGTTTATGACAATCCGAACTTTAAATTTAGTAAATTTTTTAAAACTTACTGAGACTGAACGTTTTCGATCGCTATTCGCCGATCTTCTAGTTTATCTTTGTTGTTGGTGTTGTGTTGTATTTTGTATTGTAACTCGTTATTAGTTTTCTACAAGCACCAGGCGTATGCAAACTGAACTGCGACGAATGTAACAAATTATACATTGGACAAACAGGTCGCAGCTTCAAACAAAGAGTCGAAAAACACAAACAGTACACCAACTCAACATTTTACAATCATATAAAAGATACAAGACTCTTTAATACATCAACATCCCTAACCTAACATCCCACCCCACCCTAAACTAAAATAACCAAGAGGTCAGTTACGGTCTGAACTGACAATGGGAAACATCTTCCGAAACGGCCGTCCTCAATGATCATAAGCGAAAGTGCTATATAGGCAAGTGTAACATATTTACAAGTTTTTATACACAATATCAAGAGCACAGTGGTACAATATATTACAATGAAAATATTAGAAAGAACCCCAATACCACAAAAATAATAAAAAATAACAAATAAAACAAGTTACTTAAGATTAAACCCTTATGTACATTTCGATGACCATGTCATCATCATCAGAGGGCCTTATTACAAAATACAATCCAGCTCACAAGAAGTTAAAAACTAGAATGATCCCTATCATCATTCTAGTTTGTAACTTCATGTGTGCTACATTGTATTTTGTAATAAGACCCTCTGATGATGACATGGTCATAGAAATGTACATAAGGGTTTAATCTTAAGTAACTTGTTTTATTTGTTATTTCTGATTATTTTTGTGGTATTGGTGTTCTTTCCAATATTTTCATTGTAAGTTTTTATAGTTAAAAACTAGTAGCTGACGTGAAGAGGGAATCAATACATATTAATTACTTCTAATTTTACGAATTGCACTGTAACTGGTCAAACGGGAAGTCATACGTACGAACGTAAAGTCTGTCACTAGGCCGATGGCTTATATAATTTTGTTTAATTTTTCAATAACGTCGCTCCTGGACGCCCCTCTCGCCCTCCCAGGTATTCGCCTCTGTATGGTTGATTGTGATGGTAGCTGTATATTTCAAAGAAAGCGGCTGATTTTAAAATTGAGAGACAAAGAGAATTACATTGTTTTAGAAAAAATACTAAATAAACATATCTAGCCTAGTGAAGCAAGGGAAAAGATGTTGGGTATGTCATTGTTCATAAAATAGCTACAGACGGTTCCACTCAAGCACGATAAACAAGAAAGAAAAATTTTTAGTGTCAGAATAAATCCCGATATAGGCCCATATACATATAACTTTACAACACTGTTTTCTTGTAGCCTATTCACTTATCACTTACAAATTAATGTACTTAAACAAGAATCTTACTAGATATATTTGCGTGTCTACTTTCGAGAGCTATAAATTATGTGCTCTTATTTTCAAGCTTATTTTGAGACTGAAAATAACACTATCAAAATAATCTTGAAATGGAGAGCACGTAATTATTAGTTCTTGAAAATAGTCTCGCAAATATATCAAGTAAGATTGTTGTTTAAGTATATTAAAGTGTAAGTAATATATATATATATATATATATATATATATATATATATATATATATATATATATATATATATATATATAGGCCTATATATTTATGATAAATAGTTATTATCTGGGGGTACATCCGTTCATTCTGCATTGCATAAATTCGCAGTTCCGACGTTTCGCCAGAATCGTATCTAGCATCTACTGTTGCTCATCAACTGTTGATGTATTTTGTAATAAGACCCTCTGATGATGACATGGTCATAGAAATGTACATAAGGGTTTAATCTTAAGTAACTTGTTTTATTTGTTATTTCTGATTATTTTTGTGGTATTGGTGTTCTTTCCAATATTTTCATTGTAAGTTTTTATAGTTAAAAACTAGTAGCTGACGTGAAGAGGGAATCAATACATATTAATTACTTCTAATTTTACGAATTGCACTGTAACTGGTCAAACGGGAAGTCATACGTACGAACGTAAATTCTGTCACTAGGCCGATGGCTTATATAATTTTGTTTAATTTTTCAATAACGTCGCTCCTGGACGCCCCTCTCGCCCTCCCAGGAATTCGCCTCTGTATGGTTGATTGTGATGGTAGCTGTATATTTCAAAGAAAGCGGCTGATTTTAAAATTGAGAGACAAAGAGAATTACATTGTTTTAGAAAGAATACTAAATAAACATATCTAGCCTAGTGAAGCAAGGGAAAAGATGTTGGGTATGTCATTGTTCATAAAATAGCTACAGAAGGTTCCACTCAAGCACGATAAACAAGAAAGAAAAATTTTTAGTGTCAGAATAAATCCCGATATAGGCCCATATACATATAACTTTACAACACTGTTTTCTTGTAGCCTATTCACTTATCACTTACAAATTAATGTACTTAAACAAGAATCTTACTAGATATATTTGCGTGTCTACTTTCGAGAGCTATAAATTATGTGCTCTTATTTTCAAGCTTATTTTGAGACTGAAAATAACACTATCAAAATAATCTTGAAATGGAGAGCACGTAATTATTAGTTCTTGAAAATAGTCTCGCAAATATATCAAGTAAGATTGTTGTTTAAGTATATTAAAGTGTAAGTAATATATATATATATATATATATATATATATATATATATATATATATATATATAGGCCTATATATTTATGATAAATAGTTATTATCTGGGGGTACATCCGTTCATTCTGCATTGCATAAATTCGCAGTTCCGACGTTTCGCCAGAATTGTATCTAGCATCTACTGTTGCTCATCAACTGTTGATGGGTTCACCTCGTCAATGCTAGATGAGATTCTGGCGAAACGTCGGAACTGCGAATTTATGCACTGCAGATGAACTGATGTACTCCAGATATTAACTATTTATCACATTTTTCCATCCGTGAAGGAATACGTATCAGCATATATATATATATATATATATATATATATATATATATATATATATATATATATATATATATCGCAGTATGTTTTCTTGTGTATTAATAAAGAACAAAAGTCTAAATACAAATAAAAGAATTATAATTGAATTATATAAAAAATATATCTTAATATTGAAATAAAAAATATCATCAAATTTTTTAGAAATACAAATATCAATTATGCATACAAAACTAATAACATAAATAATAAACATAATAAATAACAATAATAAAACAAATAATATGCATGAAAAAGGTAGTGTTTATAAATTAGAATGCGAAAACTGTAATAAAGCTTATATAGGTCAAACAAAGAAAAAATTAAAAGAAAGATATAAAGAACATTTGAATGGCTATATTAATCCAGAAATATATAAATCAAATTTTGCAAATGATTGTATTAATAATAAGTACCAACTTCCAAATATTGACAATATGAAACTTATAAAAGAAATTAATAATGAATTAAGAATGAATATATATGAAGCATTCGTAATTTATAAATACAGTAATAATAACAAATTAATAAAAGAACAAATACAAATACATTCTAAATTTGATACTATATTCAATGTCTATAATGTTACAGCAACAAAATAAATTTGGCAATTTGTATAAATTTAGCAACAATTCTATTTCTAATTTAACATATTTTTTAGCCCTATAGCTTGTATTATTGTAATTTTCATTCCTGATGGTGTTGGTACTGTTTACCAACGAAAAGCTTTGGATATAAATTAATAAATATTCTTGTATTTGAATAACCTATGTTGCTTTAAATTATTAAACAAGAAAACGTATTTTATATATATAAAGAACTAAGTCAAAATACAAATATAAGAGTTATAATTGAATTTACAATTCAAAGCTTTTCGTTGGCTAACAGTACCAACATCACCAGGAATATTAAACAATTAAAGTTAACATATGTCCAAATTAGATCAAATAAATAGTTATGCCAAATCAATTACAATGGTGTTAAACTTTTATTTTGCTGCCCTAACATTACAAACACTGAATATAGTATCAAATTTATATTTTACTTGTATTTGTTCATTTATCAACTCATTATTAGTATTATATTTATGTATTTCTAAAGCTTCATAAATATTCATTCTCAGGCCTTTGTTAATTTCTTTTACAAGTATCATACTATCTATATTAGGGAATACGTGATTATTATTAATACAATGACTAGCAAAATTTGATTTATAAATTTCTGGCTTTTTATATGCATTAAAATTCTCTTTACATCTATCTTTATTTTTTTTCTTAGTTTGTCCTATATAAACCTTATTACAATAATCACATTCTAATTTATATTCACACTTCTTTTCATGCATATTAATAATATTATTATTATTCATTATATTTATTAATTTATTATTAGTATTATATGCGAATTTTATGTTGTTACCTTTAAACAATTTTGTGATATTTTTTATTTCATTACCAAAAAATGTAAATGAAGTCCATATGACATTTTCATCATTATTTTTGTAATTTAGATTATTATTTTGTTTCTCTAAGATATTATAGTTAAGTTTATCGACAGTTTTCTTTCTATAGCCATTCTCAATTGCAATTTGATAGATAATGTTTTTCTCTCTTATTTTGTTTTCATTATTCATAGGTTTTTTGTGTAATCTATATAATAAATTGTATAATGCAGCCATTTTTTGATTATACGAATGGTTAGAATTATTAGGTATAACTTGGTTAGTTTGTGTCGGTTTACGATATATGTTAAATTCAAATTCATTATTATGTCATATAATTGTTATATCTAGAAAGTTGATATTATTTTTCTCCATTTCATAAGTAAAATTAATATTTTTATTTATCTCATTTATTTTATCTAAAATAGTTATTAAGTTTATACCATTATTATTAGATACATACAAACCATCATCTGCATATTTAACAAAGGACTTAAATTTATTTGAAAAACGGAAAATTCAGTTAATGAACACAAATTGTAATATATATTTTAATAAACAATGTATTATAAACAATATTATTCCAAAATATGCAAAAATAACAATAAAAAACAAAAGTGGTACTGTCAAAAAAATTTGTAAACAGGAAGAGAAATTATGGGTTAAAAATGAAATAAGATATTTATATAAAAAACAAAACATTTTAACTACTGAAATATATAAATTACATTTAAAATTAGTTTCTACAATGAATAATATAAGATGGGAAGAAAATACAATAAAATTAACTTCATGATAAATAAAATTAGAAATATAAAAATAAATAATACATCCAAAAAACTAAATAATTTGAAACTTGAAAAACAAATGAAAATAATACCTGAAGTTAAATATCATAGCTTTCACCCATATGTTGTTAAGTTATCTAATACTAAAATTAATAATTGCGAATTAAAACTACTTGACAATAACAAAATCAATATAAAAAGAAACATAAATAAAGATATTGATAATATAATAATAGATACAGAAATAGCCATTAGTAAATTAAATGAAAATATACAAGATAGTACCAGAATCGAAGCAGCTCATGAAATAAAAAAATTAATTAAAACTAATAAAATGAATAAAACCCATAGACAAACATATTTAGGAGTTAAAGATTTAAAAGATAAACTACTAAATAACAATCTAATTACAGTAAAGGCTGATAAAAGTAATGCTATTGTAATTATTGGTAAGGACGAACGCATAAATAAAACAGAAAAATTTATAAATTAAAATCAATTTAGTAAAATATATAAAGATCCTACAAAGAAATGCCAAAAATGAAATAAAAAATTTAATAAAATCTTCTTATAAATTATTTAATTAAAATAATATTAGTAATTATAGGAACGATAATCCAAAAATTCCAATAATGAATGGACTTATTAAATTACACAAAATTGAGAGACCAATTAGACCATTAGTAAATTTTATAAATGCCCCTTCTTATAAAATATCTAAAATCATAACATCTATTCTTAAAGATAAAATGAAACTAAATAATAATCATACCATAAGTAATTAGATTGAATTCTATTGATTATTCAATCTTATTGAAAAATTAAAAATAATTAATATTGATAATAAAACAAAATTAATATCATTAGATATAAAAAATATGTACACAAATATTCCTATAAAAGAGACTCTCAATATTATAAAATCCAGATTAGAGCAAAATGTAAAAGATAGAAAATTAATATTAGAAATTATAAATACATTAAAAATAATATTAATTCAAAATTATTTTTCATATAATAATCAAATTTACAAACAGGAAGATGGTCTTGCCATGGGTTCTCCCTTATCGAATATAATATCTGAAATATTTTTACAATATATAGATGATAAAATAAATAAAATTATACAGACATTTGATAAAAACGGTTATTGGTTTAGTTATGTAGATGATGCTTTGTATGTATCTAATAATAATGGTATAAACTTAATAACAATTTTAGATAAAATAAATGAGATAAATAAAAATATAAATTTTACTTATGAAATGGAGAAAAATAACAAGATCAACTTTCTAGATATAACAATTAAGACATAATAATGAATTTGAATTTAACATATATCGTAAACCGACACAAACTAACCAAATTATACCTAATAATTCTAACCATCCGTATAGTCAAAAAATGGCTGCATTATACAATTTATTATATAGATTACATAAAATACCTAGAGATAATGAAAACAAAATAAGAGAGAAAAACATTATCTATCAAATTGCAATTGAGAATGGCTATAAAAAGAAAACTGTTGATAAACTTAACTATAATATTTTAAAGAAACAAAATAATAATCTAATTTACAAAAATAATGATGAAAATGTCATATGGACTTCATTTACACTTTTTGGTAATGAAGTAAAAAATATCACAAAATTGTTTAAAGGTAGCAACATAAAATTCGCTTATAATACTAATAATAAATTAATAAATATAATGAATAATAATAATATTATTAATAAGCATAAAAAACGGTGAATATAAATTAGAATGTGATTATTGTAATAAGGTTTATATAGGACAAACTAAGAAAAAACTTAAAGATAGATATAAAGAGCATTTTAATGCATATAAAAAGCTAGAAATTTATAAATCAAAATTTTGCTAGTCATTGTATTAATAATAATCACATATTTCCTAATATAGATAATATGATACTTGTAAAAGAAATTAACAAAGGCCTGAGAATGAATATTTATGAAGCTTTAGAAATACATAAATATAATGCTAATAATGAGTTGATAAATGAACAAATACAAGTAAAATATAAATTTGATACTATATTCAGTGTTTGTAATGTTAGGGCAGCAAAATAAAAGTTTAACAACATTGTAATTGATTTGGCATAACTATTTATTTGATCTAATTTGCACATATGTTAACTTTAATTGTTTAATATTCCTGATGATGTTGGTACTGTTAGCCAACGAAAAGCTTTGAATTGTAAATTCAATTATAATTCTTGTATTTGTATTTTCACTTAGTTCTTTATTAATTCACAAGAATACATATTGCGATATATATATATATATATATATATATATATATATATATATATATATATATATTTGTATCAGATAGTAAATGGCATTAGGAATAAATGGATTATAGACCAAGATAGAAAGATAGGCCACAAAGACAGTGTTTGAATGGCGGGCTTTTCAATGAAGAACGTATGTATGGCTTCTCTGAGTGAATGGATGAATAAAATAAAGTAAAATCTACATATAAATCTACATATAAAAAAATACATAAAAGTACATATAAAATCTACATATAAAATAAATAATGCATTTTCTGAACTAATATGTACAGCGCATAGTAAGCCTGTGGTCGCTCGGACTTTTCGATTTAATGATGTGATTATTTTTCTGTTTATACTTTAAACTCCTCTTTCTTCACAACATTATTTTTAAATTAAAATAATCTATATAAATACGCTTAATGTGTAACATGTATGGGGAAATTCCCATTGACCACTATCCAACTTGTAAGTCGGGTGAAATTTTAGGCGAATTCCTATTATTTCGTGGAAATTTCAAGGAAAAGTTTGGTCTAACAAGTGTATTTTTACTGTAGGGTACAGTAAATGAGTCATTCAAGAGGCGAAGGGAGTAGTTTTGGGCAAGATTACCCTGTGACTTTTGGAAAGGGCTGGGAATCAGAAAAGAGCATTTCCAAGTAGAATGGCTTTTATAAGGTGTTTGTTCTTAGTGGAAACATTTATATAACTTTACTGGGACAGGGCTGACACGAGTCGAAACCTGTAGGAATGATACAATGTCACTAAAGTGGAAAAATGTGTATTACTTTAGACTAAGAATAAGAGTTTATGACAATCCGAACTTTAAATTTAGTAAATTTTTTAAAACTTACTGAGACTGAACGTTTTCGATCGCTATTCGCCGATCTTCTAGTTTATCTTTGTTGTTGGTGTTGTGTTGTATTTTGTATTGTAACTCGTTATTAGTTTTCTACAAGCACCAGGCGTATGCAAACTGAACTGCGACGAATGTAACAAATTATACATTGGACAAACAGGTCGCAGCTTCAAACAAAGAGTCGAAAAACACAAACAGTACACCAACTCAACATTTTACAATCATATAAAAGATACAAGACACAAATACACAGACATTTACCATAACCTAGAAATCCTACACATCAACAAAAAAGAACCACATCTCAACACACTAGAACAATATGAAATTTACAGACACAAAAACACGAAATACAAACATATTAAACGAACAAACACATTACAAATCACATATACTCTTTGATACTATCGAAGACCTACCTTTTACATCCGTCACCACTTCACCCGATATCTCCAAGTAGAAAACACTGATGAAGATCGGCAAATAGCGATAGAAAACGTTCTGTCTCAGTAAGTTTCAACAAATTTACTAAATTTAGAGTTCGGATATAGTCATAAACTATTGTTTTAAGTGATTAATAAGATTCAACCGAACGTAATGGACTAGAAAATTCAAGAAGTAAGAACAAGAGTTATTGTACTAAGACTTATGCTAATTACAAATATAGATTATATTAGAATATGACTTACATCTTACATATAACTTACAATCAGTTAGTCTCTTACAACTTAAACTATGACTGAGATGTATAAGAAGTATAGGATTTTTAAATACCTAAACAGGGAGAACTTACAGAAAACAAATTTGCCTGCAAGAAAAAGAAATTAGATACACAAGAACATAATGCTATAACGTAACCTAGATGATAAGAGAAGGTTTGAGACAGCAAGGAAAGTAAGTAGACTGCAGGTGTTATGGAGGTTTCAGGAGTACTTGGGAACGTAGCCTGAAGATAGGATGAAGTCCAGTCGAATTACTGAAAGCCTTAGTGAATAGAATGGACTTTCGGCCTTATTAAAGACTTTAGAAGAGAGGAATTGGAGTCAGCTATGGTAGGGGATTGAAGGATTCTAAATGGCGAGATTGGGGAGAAACCACGGGTTTGGGAAATTGTTAATAGAGATTTTGGAGGATTCAGGGATTTCTTGGACTTCTGAGTACAAATTCTCCACCAGACCGGGGCAGTATGTATAACCACAGAACGGATTAGCATCAGGCAAAGACGGTATTTTTTGTTTTTAAAGGAATAGGACCGGGCCATGAGAGGAAGGGGCGGCTTTCCCCTTATTCAAGGCAAACAAAATTTGGGAAAGAAGTAGAGGCGCTTGTACTCTAGTTGGAATCGCTGTACAAAAAGAGTTCCGAAAACCTCCACAATAGCAGCACCAGTCGACTGCTAAAATCTGTACTAAAATATCCATAAATTCAATAATACTCACTAGGTAGCAGCACATGTCAAATCGCTACAACTATAAATCACACTACGGGCGGCCACTACTATGTACGTATCTACGTTGACAGCATATTCACGTACACTTCACCCGTCTGGGGTCATGCAAGCAACTCACGCACACGTAGGCTTCAGTTATTCCAAAACAAGTTTTTGCGAATAATCACGAAGGCACCTAGATGTACAAGATTAACACTGCTTCACACTGACTTAAAAGTGTTTTTTATCAAACAACACCTCCGACACTTAGCAACAAGGTTCTATAAACAGGCTCACGCACATACATCCACACTAATTTCCTCACAGGATAGATATGACCCCACCCACGACACACAGACGGCCGCTGTCCCTACTGACCGCCTAGCTCTAACCATAATACAACAATAAGAATATACATTCTAATAGATTCTGCTACACAGTTATTTTCCAGGTCACGCACGGGCACATCCCCAGCGGAAGTACTCATTTTGATTGCATGACTTTTTTAGTTTCGAGTAGGCAGCAAAATAAGAGGTGCATGTCATTCCTGCCATAGACTCACTTACAAGGTATTTCTAAGGTAATATCCCTCCTTATCCCTTAGCATAAGGTGGCCCAAGCCCCCAGGGTTTCTGCATTATTTGTCGCGAGATTTTTCTTCGCAGGCTTTCTTTCTTGTCAATATAAGTGACAGAATAGTCGATCAGAAAAGTCGCCGTGGCATTTCTAACGTTTTTTTTTTTTTTTTTTTTTTTTTTTGAACGTAGAAGAACGTACCAACTGGGCTACAAATATAACAGAGGAGGAGTGTACTCAATATGTTTCCAAAGTTTCACATCGATCGGATGAACGGATTAGGAAGGCATAACAGACATACAGACAAACATTATTTTTACAATTCCTTTTACTAGTTCACACGCTCTTTATATATATCTTGTTCAAACTTTTAATCATTAATAAAATACTTCTTATGTATCCACTCTAGTTCAAATACATTTTTTGAACTTGTAGTGGATGACACTGGATGTTAATACAGTTGTTCAAATATTAGTTAATTAATTAAATTTAAAGAAATAATTTTAGTTTTATATAAGGGGAAAAAATATGCAATATAATTATTTCTTCCTGTTTGGCTTATAATAAGAGCTAACATATGATTTCATAAAACAGCTGATTTTGTGTTATAGGTTATGAGGTATATCAGCTGTTTAACGAATAGGTTATGTTACTTTATTTATATTTTTAATCACTTAAACTATAGTTTATGACTATCCGAACTTTAAATTTAGTAAATTTGTTAAAACTTACAGAGACAGAATGTTTTCGATCGCTATGTGCCGATCTTCATCAGTGTCTTCACTGAAGAAACTGATGAAGATAGGCACACAACGATCGAAAACATTCTGTCTCAGTAAGTTTTAACAAATTTACTAAATTTAAAGTTCGGATAGTCATTACTTATTGTTTAAGTGATTAATAAGATTCACCGAACGTAATGGACTACAAAATTCAAGAATTATTTATATTATTGTAATTATTTTAAAAAATAACTAAAATAGACCTACATCTTTTATTTTGTTAACCTAAGTAGAAATTGGCTCTAAAGAGTTTTTGTTTATATTAGTTGTTCTTTATATAGATTAGGCTGAAAATTGCTAGTAATATTTCATTTCGCCCAACACTCTACAGTGTAGATAGCCCTTACCTGTTTGCGCAGGCTGTATTTACTCACAGATTAGCTTGCACCTCACACTCTCTAGCGCTCGTCATTTGTTACAGCAATGATTCGAATTGTTTGCAAGCATGGCTCGAATTAAATATTAACTGAGTATCACGTCTCGGCCTTAATTGCTTGACTAAAAACAGTCTTACGACGAAACATTTGTTCCAAGTCCAGTTATGCTGATCATTAGTGTAACTGTCAGTGGTATTTGTGACACGATATCGATATGCGCCAAAGTAAACAGTACTGAAACCGAATCAGCTGTATTCCCTTCCCTCAAATATAGTCATTCTTTGATGGTTTATAGGACACCTCAGAAAATTTTCTTGTGTCCAAAACTTGCCTTTTCGTTCACAATGGTTACAGCAAAAAAGGCGAAGCCAGCCACACTGCCTTAGACAACATTGCTTTCCTTTGTTACTCTTAGCAACCGCCTCATCTCCCTTAGAACAAACTTTCCTTACCCAGCCCACTCCCCCGATCTTACACCGCCTGAAGCCTACATCTTGGGAATAATGTAGAAGATTTTCCGTGATGACCCACCAAGTACAGGAAATAATAATCATTTGTATAACGAGCGTGAAACAGCTCCACTTCACGAATGTTGCCTCAAATTGAACGGTCGTCGTAAAGAACATCTTACTCGAGTGTAACCGATTTAGCTTCTTTTTGCTTGAATATGTTTCTAAAACTACGTAAATAAAATAAAATCTTAGAATTGTTTCAATTGAAATACTGTTTATTTTGGCGCAGAAGGTAATTTGTACTTTTCAGTAACGTTAGTTTGAAAGTATATATAATATTTGCTCTCCTTCTACGAGGTCTTTCAATAATTAAAGTTGCAAACTGACCCGGAAAAATCCCGTCTATTTTTACATAAAAAAACTTTTTCCATCTTTCAACATAATCCCCATCAACATGCACGCACCTTTAGATTTAATACTTTTCATCAAAGAAAAAGCATGATCACAAATAAGACTACCGTTCTAACAAACAAACACTAAATTAAACAGCAAGAAAAATTGGTTCTGGCATTCGGTTGAGTGGCGACAGAAGTGGAAACTTTTATAACCGCGTCTACAGAAATTTCGAATTGAGAAAAACATTTAATCTTGCGTATTGAGAAATTACCTAAAAATTTGTTATAATATAATAAACAATTATACAGAATGTTTACATTCAACACCAAAATTTAAGCGACAAATAACAAAATAGAGCAAATATTTTATCAAAATGTTTAGTGAAAATTGCAAAATATATTAAATGTAGGCATATACATTTATCATTTAATATTTATAAGTGTATTTGATGAATGTTTTTAATAAAGACTAATATTTATTGTACTTAATAATAAAATAATGTAGGTAACACAAAAACAATTATTAGATGTTAACACATTTTTTTTTAGAAATTCATTTCAAATCATTTCTCAAAAAGTATCAGACTCACATAAGAATGTTTTTATTTTAAAAATTGGATTAAAAATACGTTACTTATTATTATTTTTATATTGAATTATTTTTTATTGAGGTTTATCAAAATTAAAATAAATTAATATATTTATTAACTGATCAAAATTATTTAATAATAGCCTCTTCCCTTAACAATGCTTAATAAATAATGCAACATAACCTCAATGTAAAACAGCTGTTCTAAAACATAACCTATAACACAAAATCAGCTGTTGCATGAAATCATATGTTATCATTTAATTCACTGTGAAGTGACTTACAGCGTAACTTGACGGAAATTATACTGTCGCGAAATTGTATGTTTATGTTCATCCAATAAGTTTTTATAGGGGTCGTTATAAAAGTTTTCACTTCAAATATACTTCTCGCATATTGCCATTTCTAGAGGTATATAGTTTTTGTAGAATTCCATTAATGAAACTTCACAGAATTTTTACTTTAACTGAATCAAGTGCAGCAGATCAATAAGTTGTCACAAGTACTGTTAGTACAGCAATATTGTGCTGGCTTACGCTATTTCCTATGAAATATTATTACGTTGCTCAAAATTCAAGAGCTCTGCTCTATTACGATTAGAGTGCTCTGCAGGCTGCAATAAAACAAGTCGGGAGCTTTAAGTCGGGTTGTGCTACATTTAGAAAAAAACGTGTACCAATTGCTGTGTTGCTGAATGAGAAATCTGTTGTCTCTTGTAAAAAAGTAAATATGTATTAGCTGTAAAATTTAATGGCAAATTGTTAAATTATATACTCAATGGAAACATTTTAACCCTTTCAGGAGTAAAATGTACCAGTAGCCTACGTCACCGGCGACAATGCTTTTCGGAGTAAGATATGTACAAAAATAACGTTTATTATAGAAGTAATAAAACAATAAAATTTTTATTAAAACATATGTATTTAGTTATAAAGTAAATACTTCAATACATAGTTATTTTTGCTTTAAAGTTGCAGAGAAGTAAAATATATTACGTTTAAAATATTACTGTTTAATGTAGGGGAGATCGAGGCTATATCGTACAGCGAGGCTAAACCGTACACCCCATTTTCGTGTCGAGATTCTATGTTAGAGGAGTTCCATTGGTGTCGCAGCCTTGTGGCAGATCATGCAAGCTTATGTAGTTGAGTTTACTTCGTTGAGTGTACTAGTTTCAGTGTGACGGTGAAGAATCTTGATTTTGTGTGTTTTGTTATAATTTTGCGACAGTACCGAATAAGAGGTAAGTAGAAAACCTTTACTTATAACACAGTAAATATTAGATCATTGGAAATTACGTTTCTTAAGCTATCATTTGATAACTAGTGATATTTAGTTGATGGACGAATTTTTAGGTTAGCTTACTAAACTGCCACGAGGTGCAGGATGGGGCTAAACTGTACACAAGTGTACGGTTTAGCCCCCATTGTGTATGGTTTAGCCCCCAATGGTTTGTTATGGCATCATTAATAAATAGCAGTTCATGAAAGAGAACTCATAAACATTGTTATTTTATAATTTAATGAAGTGAGAAATAAATTATTACTAGCTATAATGTTATGGTTTTATTTTCAGATGGTTCGTAAATATAAAAGAACAACCCAAAGAGCCAATTGGAGCGAAGAAGCAATGAAGTTGGCTATTAATGATGTCATACATAATATTAAAAAACTAAGAGAGGCAGCTAGGGCATACGACATTCCGGTAATGACGTTGAGAGATAGACTTAAGACTCGTGACTCATTAAAGTTAGCTCTAGGACATAAACCTGTATTTACGCAAGTGCAAGAAAACGAAATTGCTGAACAAGTTTTACTTCTGGCTAAAGTGTTCTACGGAATTTCCTCGGTTGAGCTACGCCGCTTAGTTTATGAATATGCTGAAAAAAATGGTATTCCACATCCATTCAACAAGGCATCAAAATTAGCAGGACATGATTGGCTTCATGGATTTTTGAAGAGGAATCCCAGAATAAGTGTCCGAAAACCAGAGGCAACAAGCATGAGTCGAATTACAGCTTTCAATAAACATGAAGTGGATCTTTTCTTCGCCAATTTATCAACTGAAATGGACAAAAATAGGTTTCCAGCTTCAAAAATATTTAATTTTGATGAAACTGGTATATCCACAGTTCAAAGACCATCAAAGATTTTAGGCCCAAAAGGAACTAAGCAAGTGGGTGCTGCAACTAGCTGGGAACGGGGTAAGAATATAACAGTCTGTTGTGCAATGAGCGCTGCAGGTGAATACATCCCTCCAATGTTCATCTTCCCTCGCCACAGAATGAGCCCTAATTTGGTAAAAGGTGGACCACCAAATGCTATTTACCATTGTAGTCACAATGGGTGGATCACTGAAGAATTATTTGTCACCTGGTTACACCATTTCGTCTCTCATGTGAAGCCATCAAAAGAGGAACCCGTTCTTCTAGTAATGGACAACCACAAGGCCCACACTACCTTAGCAGCGTACAATGTGTGTAAGGAGAATGGTGTAATTGTTGTAACCCTTCCACCACACTCATCACATCGCCTTCAGCCATTGGACATTACTTTTTTTAGCAGCCTAAAAGCAGCATTTAATAAAGAATGTGACAATTTCCTTAGGTCACACCATCATGAAAAGATAACACCTTATGACATTGCTGCTATTTTTAACAATGCCTATGTGAAGATTGCCAACATAGCAAAAGGCATAAGTGGCTTTGAATCGGCAGGAATATTCCCGCTTAATCCTGATAAATTCACGGAGGAGGATTTTGCAGTGCTGTTGGAGGTGGAACAGAGATTGCCTGAAGTAGAAGACACGGATATTGCTGATAGTTCAACTTTAGTGCAAACTAATTTGAATGCAAATGAAGATACAACTACAGACAATATAGGCCTAAACCTTGAACCTGAAAGAGTGGACGAAAGTAGACCTAATAAATCTAATGTAGTAGACCTATCATTTAAATCTCTTTGTCCAACACCTCAGCCAAAAACAATAAAGTTAACTCCAAGGCAACAACATTCAATTATTTTTACGAATTCGCCAAATAAATCAAAATTAGAAGAATCGGCTACAGTGAAAGAATTGAAGAAAAAAATTGAGCAATTGCAAGGTAAGATAAAAGTTATGCGTAGGCCTATGACTAAAAAAGAAGGGCTAAAAAAATCAGATCAAGACAAAAAGATGTCCAAACGTAGGCCTAAAACTAAAGGGAATTCGAAATCAAAAAACACCTCTTCACAGGCAGCAGGCTCTGGAAAACTCAATATTCAAAGAAATATAAGGTTTGATGATTCATCATCAGAAGACGAGCGCACTAACTTGAAAGATATTTGTGACGATGATTCCTTTGATGAGATGTATCCAGAAATGTCACTTGTTGAAAGAGGAATTCCAAGAGAAGCATCGGGGTCGAAGGACACATGCCTCTTATGTGGGGATTTCGGAAAGGATAAAGAACTCTGGTTTAGGTGTTGCACATGTGCAGGATGGGTTCACTCGGCTTGCAGTGCTGTAGAGTCACCAGATAATTTTGTTTGTGATTATTGTTTAAATGTCTAACTTTTGAACAATATTTTCATTTTTATTTTTATTTTTAGAATATTAGGGGCCTATACAAACTTACTAAAAATTTACAGTTTTTATATTTTCATCAGTTGAACTAAATGCTAAATTTTATCTCTGCTGAGTGGCTTTATAGGCTTATTAAATTAATGTGTAGTAGTAATTATGTAATTAAATTATTACATTAGCCAATTATGTTATTTATTAATGCGATTTTCTACTGTACGGTATAGCCCCTCCAACCGTACGGAATAGCCCCTACCCCTGGGGCTATACCGTACAGGATCACATTTTTTCTTCCTTAATTGAAAAAATATGAACAGTGGAATAACTCAGATTTTTTATTGTGTAAGCATTAGCCGATGATTCAAACTACATGTTTCTCTTTTTCTTACAATGGAATACCCAATATTACCTAAGCAACAACAATCCTTGCTTAAGTGTACGGGAGAGCCCCGCTCTCCCCTATTAGCTGTAAAATTTAATGGCAAATTGTTAAATTATATACTCAATGGAAACATTTTAACCCTTTCAGGAGTAAAATGTACCAGTAGCCTACGTCACCGGCGACAGTGCTTTTCGGAGTAAGATATGTACAAAAATAACGTTTATTATAGAAGTAATAAAACAATAAAATTTTTATTAAAACATATGTATTTAGTTATAAAGTAAATACTTCAATACATAGTTATTTTTGCTTTAAAGTTGCAGAGAAGTAAAATATATTACGTTTAAAATATTTTATTTGGTATGAAAAGAATTTTCTACACGGTGGCTTGTATAAGATTTATTGGAATTGAAGCATTACTTATCAGAGAAAGAGAATATGTTTACGCTTTCGATTTAGAAACAAAACATTTATAAAGTCACATATCTATCACATGTGACCAGTGGCTTATATAGACAAAAATGTCGGGGGTGCCTCAACAACCGGGGAGTCCGGGGGGGGGGGTCCGGTGTACCTCTCCCGGGAAAATTGTGGATATTAATGTCTTAAAAACACAGGTTTTAGATATATTTTGGATTTATCTTGTTATAGATGACATATTAAGTGTTAATTCATTATCAGAATAGATTGTTAAACTTACCACAGTACTAAATAGCACGGAAGCTCAGCTTACAGAATATAAAAAATTATCATATATCTTATTTTTCATTTTTATTTTTGAAGTTTCTGGGGTTGGGAGCGGCTCGACCCCCTGAAAACCCCTTACGTACGCTCTTGCACGTGAATCATATACATATCTTGATAAGCACTAAACCACTTTTCTCGCCTGTCAGCTTATTATGTGGCAACCGCAACATGGAATTGTGGTTTTGTTATTTACACACAAAAGAAAAACACACGAAAGATATAAAAAAAAGCTAAGGAAATAATAAACAAAGATTAAAAATCTGTCAGATATCGGTAAAATCCCGAAAGCAAGAAACTACCAACACTTCCCGTCAAATGTAAACAAAACATACCGGTACCTATTTCTCCGTGAAACTCATACTCTTCAAAAGGTTAAAAGATAAACACGAAATCATAAACAAGTGGTTTAATGCCATTGCACACAAACACGTTAGCGTTGTATACTTCAAGATTTGCAGACGAAGTCGTGAAGGCGGTTGCTAGTAAATAATAACATGTTATTCACTCAAAATGTTATGTATCGGTCAGGAATATAGTTTAACCACAGTAATCGAATTATATTTTATAATGTAGATTTAGATAGTTCACAACTGCGTTGTTATTTGTTATTTCACAAATGTATACAATTAAAAAAGAAACACTCAAAAGAAATCTATTGCATGTCTGTAATTACTTTATTATAATTTAAAAAATCGTTAAAATGGTAAAACATATATATATATATATATATATATATATATATATATATATATATACACATACACACACACACACACACACACACACACACACACACACACACACACACACACACACACACACACACACACACACACACACACACACACACACACACATACACATATATCTTTTTCAAATTTTCAATCTTTAATAAAATATTACTTTTTTATCCAATCAAGTTCAAATACATTTTTTACTAACCAATCGTGGATGACACTTGATATTAATACAGACTTTTTTCAAATATTAATTCATTAATTAAATTTAATGAAATTGTGTTAGTTTTATATGAGAAAAAACCTATAGACGTTTTGTCGCATTTGTATTTAAATAAGTGTTAACATATGATTTCATAGAAAAGCTGACTTTATGTTATAGGTTATGTGGTAGGACAGCTGTTTTAACGCATAGGTTATGTTACTTTATTTATATTTATTGTAATTATTTAATAAGAACTAACTAAAATATTTTTATTGACACAAGTAGGAACTGACTTTAAAATTTATATTACTCGTTTATTCCTTAACACACTCATAACGTTGGTCTAATTATATTAAATGTAACTGCATCGGTTATGGAAATTTAAGTATACACTTATTGTTTACAAAAGTGGTTGACTTCTGCAATAAGCCAACATAGAACTAGTGATGCAATACGTCTATCCTAGTGTGCTACTAAAGTCACTAGTTTGGGCGTGGATAATGTAAAGGATTAAATAAAATAAATTCGAAATATTATTTCAATTGGATATCGATGAAACTAAGATGGGCTGAATTAAGGGAAAATAAGAGGGTTTTATAAGCTTTAACAAAAAACCAAATGTTGAACATTTAACTAAAAACAAATACAATCGTATTCAGGGAACGCAGAATGATAACGAATAACAAAAGGACAATAAAAAAGGCGAAAAAGGAGATGCATATAATGAAATAATTTGGATAGTTTATCTCAGTATAAGATTTTCCATAAGAATTATCGTAATGTGCTGCCATCTTTACATTTCTTAAACAACTATTACGTTCCATTACGTATAACTTTACAAAGAATTTGCCTCACTTTTAATTGAGGTAAATTTATGAAAAACGTACCGAAAATATATCTCAGTGTGATCAAAAACATTATTGTTTTAGTATGTTTTATAAATATTACAAAAACTCGTAGCACAATAATCCCTAGTTATTCGTGGTTGGCAAAATGTCAAGACAATTACAAGGTTAATATGTATCGTATATTTTAAAAAGTCAAGAATTACAGTACTGTATAGTTACTGTGCAGGTTGTAGGATAATGTGTTCTTATCTTATTTATTTTGTACAACACTGTAATTATTTATCACAAAGAAATCTGAATATTCTCCAACATCCGTTATACTGTATAGTAGGCCTACTAAGCCTACTACTCAAAAGACAGGCATTTCTTATTTATAAGGATGAAACTGGACTGTTTTGGAAATGAATGCCTTCACGAAGTTTCTTATCTGAGGAGAAATCTGCTCGGGGTTTAAGACCGCAAAGGCTAGATTGACTGTTCTACTGTGCCGTAGTGCTAGCGGACTGATGTCTCAATAGCCCAAGGAATTTACTGTCAAGGATTTAAACACATAAACAGTGAAGATCTCGACAATTTTTAGAAAATTGCGAACCAAGATTTGATGGAGTAAGGGCTGGAAGTACTAATTACCAAACCCGTGCCTATCTCGGGTAACAATGACAAAGACGTAAACAAATGTTGAAGTAGATATTAAAATCTGTCGGTGAAATTGTATGTTTAGAGAAACAGTT
>JBAIZL010000003.1:7040663-7043163 GCA_036971475.1 Prosapia bicincta | reverse complement strand
TTCCATACGGTTTGTTTCAGTATTCGATGTAAGTTCGGAGAACGTAATCGTCACCTTTCCATACGGTTTGTTTCAGTATTCGATGTAAGTTCGGAGAACGTAATCGTCGCCTTTCCATACGGTTTGTTTCAGTATTCGATGTAAGTTCGGAGAACGTAATCGTCACCTTTCCATACGGTTTTTTTCAGCATTCGATGTAAGTTCGGAGAACGTAATCGCCACCTTTCCATACGGTTTGTTTCAGCATTCGCTGTAAGTTCGGAGAACGTAATCGTCACCTTTCCATACGGTTTGTTTCAGCATTCGTTGTAAGTTCGGAGAACGTAATCGTCACCTTTCCATACGGCTTGTTTCAGCATTCGATGTAAGTTCGGAGAACGTAATCGTCACCTTTCCATACGGTTTGTTTCAGCATTCGATGTAAGTTCGGAGAACGTAATCGTCACCTTTCCATACGGTTTGTTTCAGCATTCGATGTAAGTTCGGAGAACGTAATCGTCACCTTTCCATACGGTTTGTTTCAGCATTCGATGTTAGTTCGGAGAACGTAAGCGTCACCTTTCCATACGGTTTGTTTCAGTATTCGATGTAAGTTCGGAGAACGTAATCGTCACCTTTCCATACGGTTTGTTTAAGCATTCGATGTAAGTTCGGAGAACGTAATCGTCACCTTTCCATACGGTTTGTTTCTGCATTCGATGTAAGTTCGGAGAACGTAATCGTCACCTTTCCATACGGTTTGTTTCAGTATTCGATGTAAGTTCGGAGAACGTAATCGTCACCTTTCCATACGGTTTGTTTCAGTATTCGATGTAAGTTCGGAGAACGTAATCGTCACCTTTCCATACGGTTTGTTTCAGTATTCGATGTAAGTTCGGAGAACGTAATCGTCACCTTTCCATACGGTTTGTTTCAGCATTCGATGTAAGTTCGGAGAACGTAACCGTCACCTTTCCATACGGTTTGTTTCAGCATTCGATGTAAGTTCGGAGAACGTAATCGTCACCTTTCCATACGGTTTGTTTCAGCATTCGATGTAAGTTCGGAGAACGTAATCGTCACCTTTCCATACGGTTTGTTTCAGCATTCGATGTAAGTTCGGAGAACGTAATCGTCACCTTTCCATACGGTTTGTTTCAGCATTCGATGTAAGTTCGGAGAACGTAATCGTCACCTTTCCATACGGTTTGTTTCAGCATTCGATGTACGTTCGGAGAACGTAATCGTCACCTTTCCATACGGTTTGTTTCAGCATTCGATGTAAGTTCGGAGAACGTAATCGTCACCTTTCCATACGGTTTGTTTCAGCATTCGATGTAAGTTCGGAGAACGTAATCGTCACCTTTCCATACGGTTTGTTTCAGTATTCGATGTAGGTTTGGAGAACGTAATCGTCACCTATCCATACGGTTTGTTTCAGCATTCGATGTAAGTTCGGAGAACGTAATCGTCACCTTTCCATACGGTTTGTTTCAGCATTCGATGTAAGTTCGGAGAACGTAATCGTCACCTTTCCATACGGTTTGTTTCAGCATTCGATGTAAGTTCGGAGAACGTAATCGTCACCTTTCCATACGGTTTGTTTCAGCATTCGATGTAAGTTCGGAGAACGTAATCGTCACCTTTCCATACGGTTTGTTTCAGTATTCGATGTAAGTTCGGAGAACGTAATCGTCACATTTCCATACGGTTGGTTTCAGCATTCGCTGTAAGTTCGGAGAACGTAATCATCACCTTTCCATACGGTTTGTTTCAGTATTCGATGTAAGTTCGGAGAACGTAATCGCCACCTTTCCATACGGTTTGTTTCAGTATTCGCTGTAAGTTCGGAGAACGTAATCGTCACCTTTCCATACGGTTTGTTTCAGTATTCGATGTAAGTTCGGAGAACGTAATCGTCACCTTTCCATACGGTTTGTTTCTCCATTCGATGTAAGTTCGGGGAACGTAATCGTCACCTTTCCATACGGTTTGTTTCTCCATTCGATGTAAGTTCGGAGAACGTAATCGTCACCTTTCCATACGGTTTGTTTCAGTATTCGCTGTAAGTTCGGAGAACGTAATCGTCACCTTTCCATACGGTTTGTTTCAGTATTCGCTGTAAGTTCGGAGAACGTAATCGTCACCTTTCCATACGGTTTGTTTCAGTATTCGATGTAAGTTCGGAGAACGTAATCGTCACCTTTCCATACGGTTTGTTTCAGTATTCGCTGTAAGTTCGGAGAACGTAATCGTCACCTTTCCATACGGTTTGTTTCAGTATTCGCTGTAAGTTCGGAGAACGTAATCGTCACCTTTCCATACGGTTTGTTTCAGTATTCGATGTAAGTTCGGAGAACGTAATCGTCACCTTTCCATACGGTTTGTTTCTCCATTCGATGTAAGTTCGGGGAACGTAATCGTCACCTTTCCATACGGTTTGTTTCTCCATTCGATGTAAGTTCGGAGAACGTAATCGTCACCTTTCCATACGGTTTGTTTCAGTATTCGCTGTAAGTTC
>JBAIZL010000003.1:6885663-7030663 GCA_036971475.1 Prosapia bicincta | reverse complement strand
TTACAGAAAGTGTACTAAATTACAAACCTCTACTAAATCGTCAATACATATTATATAAATAATTATTTTTTAAATAAAATTCTTAATAGAAATTAAGACAAAAGATATGCCCAGCAATACTTACATCTCTGATTCAAAAAAATCCATGTAATGAACAATAAATAGCTACGTATTACCTTTATATATCCACTGCTTTAGCAAATACCTTAATCTTAATTCAAACAATACACTTTTTCAAATAAAACCTTATCAACAAGGCGCTCTAGAGCGAATATCAAGGTTTCTAATACTGTAACTAATTTCAAGTTAACCTATGGTTTGTAAAACTGATTTATACGTCTTTGTTCTATTTTTCTACTCAGTGATAGCAGTAATGATGTGGACCAACGACTATGTAAATGATTTTGATAAACCTTTATTGTCCGTTTAAATTTGTACCTAAGTCTTCATTCCCTATTGTATGTAAATTTATATATAATGACAAACTTCCTTTTCATAAGATTTTTTGGGCAAAGTGAAAGAGGTATAGAATATCTACTACATCAGTTTCCTCCAGTAGAAAGCCAATATTTATGTATCAAATCACGTTCAGATCAGCGCTGGACAAATTTATATGCAATGACAAACTTCCTTTTCCCGGGTGTTTTTTGGGGCAAAATGAAAAAGGTAGAGAATCTCTACTAGATCAGTTTCCTCCAGTAGAAAGCCTATATTTATGTATCAGATCACGTTCAGATCAGCGCTGGACAAAGTTATATGCAATGACAAAACTCCTTTTCCCGAGTGTTTTTTGGGGCAAAATGAAAAAGGTAGAGAATCTCTACTAGATCAGTTTCCTCCAGTAGAAAGCATATATTTATGTATCAGATCACGTTCAGATCAGCGCTGGACAAAGTTATATGCAATGACAAAACTCCTTTTCCCGAGTGTTTTTTGGGGCAAAATGAAAAAGGTAGAGAATCTCTACTAGATCAGTTTCCTCCAGTAGAAA
Organism: Prosapia bicincta; assembly: GCA_036971475.1. Taxonomy (NCBI): domain Eukaryota; kingdom Metazoa; phylum Arthropoda; class Insecta; order Hemiptera; family Cercopidae; genus Prosapia; species Prosapia bicincta. The sequence goes on along the minus strand of JBAIZL010000003.1, from coordinate 7,029,672 downwards.
GCATATATTTATGTATCAGATCACGTTCAGATCAGCGCTGGACAAAGTTTTATGCAATGACAAACCTCCTTTTCCCGAAGGTTTTTTGGACAAAGCGAAAAAGGTAGAGAATCTCTACTAGATCAGTTTCCTCCAGTATAAAGCCTATATTAATGTATCAGATCACGTTCGGATCAGCGCTGGACAAAGTTATATGCAATGACAAACTTCCTTTTCCCGAGTGTTTTTTTGGGCAAAATGAAAAAGGTATAACATTTTTACTACATCAGGTTCCTCCAATAGAGTGCTTATATTTATGTATCAGATCATGTTCAGATCAACGCTTGACAAATTTATATGCAATGACAAACTTCCTTTTCATAAGGTTTTTTTGGGCAAAGTAAAAGAGGTATAGAATTTCTACTTCATCAGTTTCCTCCAGTAGAAAGCCAATATTTATGTATCAAATCACGTTCAGATCAGCGCTGGAAAAATTTTATATGCAATGACAAAACTCCTTTTCCCGAGTGTTTTTTGGGGCAAAATGAAAAAGGTATAACATTTCTAATAGATCAGTTTCCTCCAGTAGAGTGTCTATATTTATGTATCAGATCACGTTCAGATCAGCGCTGGACAAAGTTATATGCAATGACAAAACTACTTTTCCCGAGTGTTTTTTGGGGAAAAATGAAAAAGGTATAACATTTCTAATAGATCAGTTTCCTCCAGTGGAGTGTCTATATTTATGTATCAGATCACGTTCAGATCAGCGCTGGACAAAGTTATATGCAATGACAAAACTCCTTTTCCCGAGTGTTTTTTGGGGCAAAATGAAAAAGGTATAACATTTCTAATAGATCAGTTTCCTCCAGAAGAGTGCCTATATTTGTATCAGATCACGTTCAGATAAGCGCTGGACAAAGATATATGCAATGACAAACTTCCTTTTCCCGAGTGTTTTTTGTGGCAAAAAGAAAAAGGTATAAAATTTTTACTACATCAGGTTCCTCCAATAGAGTACTTATATTTATGTATCAGATCACGTTCAGATCAACGCTTGACAAATATATGCAATGACAAACTTCCTTTTCATAAGTTTTTTTTGGGCAAAGTGAAAGAGGTATAGAATTTCTACTACATCAGTCTCCTCCAGTAGAAAGCCAATATTTATGTATCAAATCACGTTCTGATCAGCGCTGGACAAATTTATATGCAATGACAAACTTCCTTCTCATAAGGTTTTTTTGGGCAAAGTGAAAGAGGTATAGAATTTCTACTACATCAGTTTCCTCCAGTAGAAAACAAATATTTATGTATCAAATCACGTTCTCATCAGCGCTGGAAAAATTTTATATGCAATGACAAACTTCCTTTCCCGAGTGTTTTTTTGGGCAAAATGAAAAAGGTATAACATTTCTAATAGATCAGTTTCCTCCAGTAGAGTGTCTATATTTATGTATCAGATCACGTTCAGATAAGCGCTGGATAAAGTTTTATGCAATGACAAACTTCCTTTCCCGAGTGTTTTTTGGGGCAAAATGAAAAAGGTATAAAATTTTTACTACACCAGGTTCCTCCAATAGAGTGCTTATATTTATGTATCAGATCACGTTCAGATAAGCGCTGGATAAAGTTTTATGCAATGACAAACTTCCTTTCCCGAGTGTTTTTTGTGGCAAAAAGAAAAAGGTATAAAATTTTTACTACATCAGGTTCCTCCAATAGAGGGCTTATATTTATGTATCAGATCATGTTCAGATCAAAGCTTGACAAATTTATATGCAATGACAAACTTCCTTTTCATAAGGTTTTTTTGGGCAAAGTGAAAGAGGTATAGAATTTCTACTACATCAGTTTCCTCCAGTATAAAGCCAATATTTATGTATCAAATCACGCTCTGATCAGCGCTGGACAAATTTATATGCAATGACAAACTTCCTTTTCATAAGGTTTTTTTGGGCAAAGTGAAAGAGGTATAGAATTTCTACTACATCAGTTTCCTCCAGTAGAAAGCCAATATTTATGTATCAAATCACGTTCTGATCAGCGCTGGACAAATTTATATGCTATGACAAAACTCCTTTTCCCGAGTGTTTTTTTGGGCAAAATGAAAAAGGTATAACATTTCTAATAGATCAGTTTCCTCCAGTAGAGTGTCTATATTTATGTATGAGATCACGTTCAGATCAGCGCTGGACAAACTTTATATGCAATGACAAAACTCCTTTTCCCGATTGTTTTTTTGGGCAAAATGAAAAAGGTATAACATTTCTAATAGATCAGTTTCCTCCAGTAGAGTGTCTATATTTATGTATCAGATCACGTTCAGATAACCGCTGGATAAAGTTTTATGCAATGACAAACTTCCTTTCCCGAGTGTTTTTTGTGGCAAAAAGAAAAAGAGATAAAATTTTTACTACATCAGGTTCCTCCAATAGAGTGCTTATATTTATGTATCAGATCATGTTCAGATCAACGCTTGACAAATTTATATGCAATGACAAACTTCCTTTTCATTAGGTTTATTTGGGCAATGTGAAAGAAGTATAGAATATCTACTACATCAGTTTCCTCCAGTAGAAAGCCAATATTTATGTATCAAATCACGTCCTCTTCAGCGCTGGAAAAATTTTATATGCAATGACAAACTTCCTTTTCATAAGGTTTTTTGGGCAAAATGAAAGAAGTATAGAATTTCTACTACATCAGTTTCCTCCAGTAGAAAGCCAATATTTATGTATCAAATCACGTTCTCATCAGCGCTGGAATAATTTTATATGCAATGACAAACTTCCTTTCCCGAGTGTTTATTTTGGGCAAAATGAAATAGGTATAAAATTTTTACTACATCAGGTTCCTCCAATAGAGTGCTTATATTTATGCATCAGATCATGTTCAGATCAACGCTTGACAAATTTATATGCAATGACAAACTTCCTTTTCATAAGGTTTTTTTGGGCAAAGTGAAAGAAGTATAGAATTTCTACTACATCAGTTTCCTCCAGTAGAAAACCAATATTTATGTATCAAATCACGTTCTCATCAGCGCTGGAAAAATTTTATATGCAATGACAAACTTCCTTTCCCGAGTGTTTTTTTGGGCAAAATGAAAAAGGTATAAAATTTTTACTACATCAGGTTCCTCCAATAGAGTGCTTATATTTATGTATCAGATCACGTTTAGACCAGCGCTGGACAAAGTTATATGCAATGACAAACTTACTTTCCCGAGTGTTTTTTTGGGCAAAATGTAAAAGGTATAACATTTCTAATAGATCAGTTTCCTCCAGTAGAGTGTCTATATTTATGTATCAGATCACGTTCAGATAAGCGCTGGATAAAGTTTTATGCAATGACAAACTTCCTTTCCCGAGTGTTTTTTTGGGCAAAATGTAAAAGGTATACAATTTCTAATAGATCAGTTTCCTCCAGAAGAGTGCCTATATTTATGTATCAGATCACGTTCAGATCAGCGCTGGACAAATTTATATGCAATGACAAACTTCCTTTTCCCGAGTGTTTTTTGGGGCAAAATGAAAAAGGTATAACATTTTTACTACATCAGGTTCCTCCAATAGAGTGCTTATATTTATGTATCAGATCATGTTCAGATCAACGCTTGACAAATTTATATGCAATGACAAACTTCCTTTTCATAAGGTTTTTTTGGGCAAAGTGAAAGAGGTATAGAATTTCTACTACATCAGTTTCCTCCAGTAGAGTGTCTATATTTATGTATGAGATCACGTTCAGATCAGCGCTGGATAAAGTTTTATGCAATGACAAACTTCCTTTCCCGAGTGTTTTTTTGGGCAAATTGAAAAAGGTATAACATTTCTAATAGATCAGTTTCCTCCAGTAGAGTGCCTATATCTACGTATCAGAACTCGTTCAGATCAACGCTGGACAAATTTATATGCAATGATAAAGTTCTTTCTCACGAGGATAGTTCTGGACCATAGCCCCGGGTGCACAGAAATAATCCACTTACTAATTTTTTCACTACTTGCGCAGTTCTACCCTGTTCGAATTAATTGGGCGTTAACTGGACAAATATCTGCCCTACGATAATGACGTCATACAAGCAAACCGAAATCTCGTTGTATTTTGGTTTGGCTTTAGCCAAAACAATGTGTAATGTTTAATGATGTGATAATTGTTTTTTTTAACTCTTCTGGTAAGAAAACGATTTTTATGCCGAGCTTATCACAAATGTAGAAACATTGTTCACGATTAGACATTGTTTCTTAATCGTGGGTAGGTTGACCTTCATTTTAAATGACGCGTTATAACAATATTTTAACAACTCTATTTGGGCTTGTTAGTCATATGATAGACGACCTCGTGCATCAATATATTTCTATGGAGATAACTAATCTGTTAATTTGACCTCGACATTAACAAATTTTTTCGCAGTATTCGAATCACGCCACTTTTATCTCTGATAAGACAAAACTGAAAACCAAAGCGGTATTGGTTAGGTCATTAGGGTTAAACACGGATGTAAGGCGAGTGCGAAAGCGTGAAATTTCTTCGAGGAATGTACGGCAAATCAGAAACCATTTTATGTTTGGATGTTTTATGCGAGTAGTTTAACCTTTTGTTTCAGTTTTTAGATTGCTAACATGTATCAGCAAGTGTATTGTTTTTGGTTTATTTGTTGTGTTGCAAAATATAATGTTTTGATGCCTTATACTTTTTTCTTATGTCACTCAAACTTTATGTTTCATTAAAACAAAATTTAAAACGGATCGTTTCCAAGCGTTTAGAGACTGTAAGGCTAAATAAGAACAAGAAAACCTTTTTAAAATCATCAACATATTTGTTTAATTTTATGGTCAATATTTTGGAACAACCTACGGCGATGTTACAGTAATTGACAGAAATCATCTTCTGTCCACAATTATCTTTTATTTACATTTAGTACATTTCTGTTAAAACATCCTTAGAGCTTGGTTTGTGGAGGGATGGTCTGTTAAAAAAATGTATATAAAGTAACACAAAATTACTGTGGTTGGAAGGTTTTTTCTGTTATTTATAATTTGTTAATGTTTATAAAGAAATTTAGAAATATGAGTGAAATTCTTAACATAAGGTTTGGATCTTTTCCAGTGTCTTGACAAATCCATAAAATAACACGTGCAAATAGGTTCAGTAAGTAGAAATGTTCGTTAAATATTATAATAAGTGCTTCTGGTTTCATGTAAAAATACAACATAAACTACCTTAACAAAAAATTGCATAGTAATTAACACCATCTTACAATGCACAAATTTCTTCTCCTTTGGGTTTTATTTTCATTCGTCATCAATGAGTATAATAGAGTTAAGATTGTTGTTACACACTGATGATGACTTTGTCATTGAAACGCGTACGAGAAAATAAAATATAATTGTGAGTAGGTGTCCGTTATTATTTATTGCCTTTACTCACAAGTGAAACTGAATTTTGCTTTACCGTAAACTAACTGCACAAGAGCTCACAAAACAATATAATTTATTGACATACGCGTTTCAATGACTTACGTCATCATCATCAGTGATACTACTTCAAATTTACTTGCAGTAGTGTCACTGTTATATTCAGTTGTAGTTGTAAAATTGTAGCAGCGGCGCACCCAAAATTTCGTTAAGGGTGGGGGCAAGGACATTAAGAATGGGGGGGCGTCAACTCGGTTTTAATATTCCCCCAAATCTGTCAAGTTATTTCAATGCCTAGACCCTACTTTGTTTTGCTTTAGGGCGCAAACTCAACAACTGTGTATTTATAAAGGATAATCCTGAAGCTTTTTATAGTTGATGCATTTAAAAATTATTAACATATTAAATCGATAATTAACTAATGCGTTAATACTTTAGGCAGAAATAATAAAACTAGAAAATATATTAATAACATTTATTGGTAAAACTTGATAATTAAATATACATACGGCGACGGCGCATGCGCACTATATGTTTTCCAATGGAGGGCGAATTTTCTTTTTTCTTAAGGGAATAGGAGCCCGGGTATCCTTGACGCTTACCTTCGGTGCGCAACTAAATTGTAATAGTGCAATTGATGGTGATGATGACAAAAGTAATAGAAACGTGTATAAAGTATTGTTTTGTGATCTTGTGTGCAATTATTTATTTATTTACTATATAGGGTTCTGAAGGACCAGCTAACAGAGACTATGGCGACACACCTTTGTTGGGCGGTTACCTTGTGTGTTTATAGCAACTCCTAATTCTGATGCTGCCAAATATTTACACAATAGACAAGAACGCCAGCACATTTCAAAATAAAAATACTTCCGATGGGTTCTTTTATTATTGTGCCCCAATTCAAAAGGTTTTCAGCGTCATGACAAGTGTTCACAGATAGTGTCATGTGATAAGTCCCTTAGCCTCAATTGAATAACTCGCTATCGGATGAAATAAATTCATAAAATCCACGAACAAGCAGGTTGGCTTCGTTGGCAGGTCTTGAAGCATACAGTCTGAAATGGCACCGTTGCCCTTGGCAACTATCACTCGGACACTGATAGATACTGCAATAGTTTGTTTTACTTATCAGTTTGTTCACTAACCTCTGTTAAGTTGAAGGTTGGCACGACTGTACAGTGTGGTTTGGATATAAGATTCGTTGTTTAGTGTAGAACGTGTACAGTGCGGCTGCACATGTGACGAATTCATAAACAAACCTGGATGAACGGTAGATCTGTGAGTAGCCTAATCATAATTAATAATTTGATTAATTTGTTTTGAGTAATTTTTACAAAAGTAGCCGAAATATCTGAGCATTTATTAATACGAGAACGAAAATTCTCGAAACTTTAAAATTACTACAATGATAATATAATAAACTATAATATAATTAAAATTACAACCTAGTGATAGGCCTAAATAATATGAATATAACTAATTATTCTAATTACATAATTATTTGAAAGTTTACATATTTACAACACTAAAATAAGGAAAGACAAAGAAGAACATTAAGTGTAAAACCTATTTTGAGTTTGGAACAGACAGGCGAAACAAATTTATAACAAATAGTCATTGAATATAATAACATATTTTACTAACCAAATATTTTACAATGACATCTGATAGGTTGAATAGTTAACAATAGAAATAATCAGGATAAGTATAAAATAAATTCACGGGCCTAACCGTGTTATTTTATTTATGTTTAAATTTAACGAAAAATAAATACAGTTTTAGGGAACGGAGTAAACACTAAACTTTGTCGTATTAATGCATTGTTATATTAATAAAACTAATGATATATTTTAATAAGTCTAATACTTATTTATTGTTTAAAGGAAAGTGAAAGGATATTTATTTAATAATAAAATATGGAACTCAACGAATGTAAACTTTTCTTTGTTAGCGTTATTTTGAAAAATACGAAATTCTCAATGTTTATCAATTTAACTAAAATTATCGGTTGTACTAGTAAATTTGTAGAAGTGTCGCTGGTGCTAAATGATGATTTTTAGGAATTTTAATTTTCATAAAATTTGAAAAGACAGATATTCTCCCAAACCAGGTATCATCAGATACTAACCTAACCTTCAAATTTAACATATGTACTACATCATCTCTATTGACTTGAGTGCCTTACTTAGGCCTTTAAGTAGACTAATAATTGAAGTATAAATTATAATTAATAACTAGGACTTGTAAATTTATAGTACTGTCACTGATGATGATGACATAAGTAATCGAAACGCGTGTTACAATAAAGTGTATTGTTTTGTGAGTTCGTGTGCAGTTATTCATCTATTTATAACCTTAACTAAAAAGCCTCTCAATTATTAGGTACTTATCAAAATGGCTCCGTAACTGGGGGCTTGGTGCCACGACCGGTGGTACTAGCCTGCAAGACTTGCGACTTTGCTGAAAGACCTGGTCTGGTAGTCGGTCCGCCGCTGGGACGAGACGAAACGAGACTCTAAGATTTCGACCACTTTTCCAAGACTACTCGGGACCAATAGAACCTTCGGAACGGATCTGTTTAGTTCGGTCCAGGTAGAGCAATAAAACCTTTATCCACCTTACCTAAAGCTTGAACCTCATTACCTAAACTTGGTCCTGAGCGTACGTAAGCCCATCCCGTTATACCTTGAGAAGACTAGATATCACAAAGAAAAACAGGCTACTAGACATAGGTATACGAGTAGACTGAATCTCTCAAGAATCAACAATTTACTAAACACATTAGAATCAGTGACGCTACCACCATTATCTGCCATCATTAGTATAAGCCTAATACCTTACTCACTAGCCAACGCCCACCCTTGGCAGTTGAGCCATTTGGCGACGCGCTGACCAGTAGAGATGGGCATCCCTGAAGATGGGACTGCAGTAATCCAGGGCCCGGTCCAGGGCTGTGCAATCATTAAGGTGTTCGGTATTCATAAGTTCACTACCACACAGCAGACACTCCGGGGTCGGTAGCACATGAATGCGGTGGAGGTGCGCAGCAAGGTAATCCTGGGCCCGGTCCAGGGCTGTGCAATCATTAAGGTTTTCGGCATCCATAAGTTCACTGCCACACAGCAGACACTCCGGGGTTGGTAGCACATGGAAGTGCGCAGCAAGGCAATCCTGGGCCCGGTCCAGGGCTGTGCAATCATTAAGATGTTCGGCATTCATAAGTTCACCACCACACAGCAGACACTCCGGGGTTGGTAGCACATGGAAGTGCGCAACAAGGCAATCCTGGGCCCGGTCCAGGGCTGTGCAATCATTAAGGTTTTCGGCATCCATAAGTTCACTGCCACACAGCAGACACTCCGGGGTTGGTAGCACATGGAAGTGCGCAGCAAGGCAATCCTGGGCCCGGTCCAGGGCTGTGCAATCATTAAGATGTTCGGCATTCATAAGTTCACCACCACACAGCAGACACTCCGGGGTTGGTAGCACATGAATGCGGTGGAGGTGCGCAGCAAGGTAATCATGACCGGTCTTCAATCTGAAAGCTGCAACGCTAACAGATCGGGGCAAGCTTCGGTCAATTGGTCCACCCGTCACAAAACTTTCCCACCGTTTTCCTGCTGAGAGTGTGAATCGACCGTGATTCCATTTTTTGGTGGACGTCTTTATTAGGGACCAGGAGGAATGTAGTGAACTCACATGCTCGGGTGGGGGAGGATTGTTCCCTGTTTGGCTAGTTGATCTGCCTTTTCATTGCCAGTGATATTTACAAGGCTCGGGATCCACTGTAAATTAAGTACCCACCCGGCATTTATGAGAGCATTTAGTTTTCTTCTATATTCTATGGTTCTACTACAGTCGGTCCGTGAGTTCCCAGAGAGATTCACGATGGCGGTTTTAGAGTCAACAAGGAAAACGGCCTTACCCGGAACAGTCAGGTTCTCAAGTTCTGTTGCTGCAGCACATATGGCAGCTACCTCACCGTCATAATTGCGAAGGTTGACCCCGACAGCAGAAAATCCCTCAAAATATATGCAGTAGTATGCAGCACCTGTTTCGCCTGATCCGGGTAAATTTGGAACCATTCTGGTGCAGGATATTTTTTATTTATAGTTTGGAGGGCTGCATTTCTAAGCTCCTGATCCGAAGATGCATGGTTCGGAAAGTGGTGATCTGTCAGGAGGAGCTCTGCCTCAGGGAGCTCCTGGAAGCAGTCCTGAAAAGCAGTAGGTGGAGCTGGTTCTCCGGGAGTGACTCCATACTTTTTATAAAGATCCTGGTAACAGACAAGGGGTATTCGCTGGGATTTTAGTCTACAGGTGGGTTTATGGTACACATCCCAAGATTTGTTTGTTCGTTTAAATCGTTCCCAAAAACATAGGGCTAACATCTCCCTGCGTATTTGTAGTGGTTCAATCTCAATTTGAGCCTCCATTGCAGCAATAGGCGTGGACTTGGCAGCACCAGTTATCACTTTTAAGACATTGTTTTGAACAAAATCAAGTTTGTGATGCCTAATACCGATGATGGTGACAACGTCCGGACTAGTCCGGTAAACTGACGTTTTGTGAGAGTTTCGTTCTAATTTTTTTCGTATTTACCTTTGTAAAACAATTTATTTACACTTAATGTTTCACATTTTCATTAATCTTTTTTTAATATTGACAAAAAAGGGTTTTCTTAGAAAGTCATAATAAAACGCTAAATTTCTAAGTCTTACCAAATCAAACCTTCAATTAAGTGCTTTAAAATAAAAGTACTTGGCGATCCAAGACTGTCAACGAGTACAGACCGACCAAGCTCAAAGTATCCGCCACATCAGAACACATCTCATTCAACAAAAAATCAATCACACATGATATAACACCTAAATATACACCACAGAACACCAATACTCCACAGACTCATCATACCAATGCAAACACACCTGAGCTGCAGTTTTGTCGTGACCCACAGCATTGAACAATGGACTGACCTAGTGCGAAACGCGTCTGCAGAAAAATGTCAATAAGTATTGGTTTTTTTGCAAGTGATACCAAAAATAGTAATAAAGTAAATGCTAAACAATTTTTCTTTCCTAATTTAGTTACCATAGAAATACAAAATACACTAAACATAATTTATTAAAATGATTAGTTACAACGTAAATAGTGGGATATTATTATGTTTGTCATAAAAATGTTCTTGCTTTTTCGATACAGTTGATTCCCATTCCAGAGTTGTACAATTCTCACAGGAACGATTTTGCAAAAGCTCTGTCATGAATAAAATAACTGAATCCATCTGGAGGACATAAATTTGTTGCGACATATCTTGACCTTCCTAGAGTCATGTTTACATACGGTGGCCAATGTGTTTTTAATACCAATGTAAAACATGTAAAACGTATAAACAAATTAGAAGTCAAATAAAAATGTTTGTTTTAATAATCTACCATTGTTTATTAAAAGAAATCTGAAAGTTAAAGTAAAAAAATCGTCTCCATGTAAACAAAACGCCCTAAGCCAAGAATATTGCCCTCTTGAGAGTGTAAATACAATACAATGTTTTCAGAACTTATGATTTAACTCTTTGTCACAAACGAACTGGAAAATTCAGTTCATTAAATTGAATTTAAATGAATAAACAGAAAATGTTTTTCATTTTTCACTTCAAAAGCTTAGAGCAACAAATATTTTCCTTAGAACATAAAATGGAAAATGGTCACTAATCTTAAAGGATAGCTGTTTTCCAAAATGGGAGTATAAATGACGTAATGGTTGTAACTTACGAGAAGGGGCTGAAGGATTAGAACCCCGGAATTTTAGAACGAAACTAAACATTTAGATTATTTTTAAAGATAATATGAAAGTACGGTGTACGAGCGGTCATTTGAGAAAAGTTCCTAATTCTGTTTTTGTGTTGAAGAGTATTTTATTTGAATTTGCAAAAAGTCACAGCCCTGTTACTTGATACGACTCTGGCAACCCTTCCCTCAAAACCATTTCTGGTTATGCTTCTGGGAGAGCGTATATTTTATTTGCTCTCTAATATTTAAAATATTATCTTAATGTAAAATTGTATCTATTCACTTGCTTAGATAGATTTTGTTATGTTCAATTAATTTGTATTTATTACCTAGATACAATTAGAAATTCAATTATATGGTAACAGATATTATTGTTGAACATAAACTCGGTTGATACGGAGTCAAGAAACCTTGATTTATTAAAACTTCGGCTACGTTTCGACGACTAAATTGTCGTCCTCATTCAGGCTTACAAGAACAATAGACAGACTTAACATTTACTTCTACAAATATTCACATACAAAATTAATATAAAATAAAAAACATTACAATATACATTTAAGTGATTGATAATTATCACATCATTGAATATAATACCATAGCTTTGGTCTTGGAGAAGATAAAGTATCATGAACATCAGTGGGGGATTTGTATGGACTTAAAAATGGTAAATTTTCTGCTTGGACAGCAAAGTGGATACACCAAATATCCTTGATTTTTGTGCCTCTGGGATAGCAGAGACAAAACACACCACTGGGTTAGAAAAGAGTGGCCGAAGAGAGAAAACATGTACGTTGGAGAAAAGAATATAATTAACGACCCCTTAGTTGGGAGAGAGAAAATCATCCTTCCTCCATTACATATCAAGTTGGGCCTTATGAAGCAGTTTGTAAAGGCTCTTGATAAGGACGGATCATGCTTATGTAGAAATGAAAATTCCTCAGTTGAGTACGGAAAAAATTAAAGCATGAATATTTGATGGACCACAAATTAGACAACTCATTAAGGATCATGACTTCGTAAATACAATGAACGAGACTGAGCGAAAAGCATGGATTTCGTTTGTTGCAGTTGTCAAAAATTTTCTGGGCAAGCACAAAGCTGAAAACTATGTTGAAATGGTAAATGAGATGCTAAACAGTTTCAAATCACTTGGCTGTAACATGAGCGCTAAGGTGCACTATTTACACAGCCACTGGAGGATCACTACAAAGGAAGATGGGATACACACATGATGGCAGATTACTGCTGGAGTTTAAAAAGGGACTGTTCTAATTTGCATTCAAGAAAGTCACGAAAAAGAAGCTTCCGTAGTGTTCAGTGACTATACCTGGTTTGATTGTTTTATGTAGACGATGATGTTTTTTCTGTTTTTGTATATAATAATATTTGTATAATGTAATAAAATAAAAATTTAATTATAATATAGTAATAAAATTTTCATGTTGAGTGTTTAATTTGATCCACTGATTTAACTTAAAATAGTGTTGCGTATATTTTACTAAAATGTTATATCTTAAAAATTTGAGCTCCTAGGCAAAAACTAATGCCATATTTGAATTCAGGGCATCAAATTCATATAAAATCAGCTCTTAATATTCCGGCACCAAAACAGCTGTTGGCCAGTTTAATAATAAATTAACAAAACATCAACACAAATAAATCAAATTAAATAATTAAGATCACACTATAAAACGTGATAGTCCATTATAATAAAAACTATAAAAGAATATTAAAATGTGTCAAAATATTTCCAAACCTTTCATCAATTAATATCAACAACCTCTCGAAATACACGCAAAAGACAACGTTCCAGTAAATTAACACTACGAATTATTAATAAAGTAGACCTATAGGCTAAAAGAACACACAACGTAACAATATCAATTCACAGAACCATAAACTATTCACTAACCACATAGATAAATAGAAAATTAATAAATCATCATTTAACCTCACAATGTGGTTAACTATATGTATATAAATATATATCATTAATATAACCTGTAAGAGTAAATCATTACCAGACATTGGTGCATCAATAACTAGAAAACCTTCAAATCTATTTAGGGTTTATGATTAAAGGATTATAAATACTGGCTAATTTATTAGTTCCCTCCTTAACATTAATAGAGTTGTATTATTAAATTATTATTATTAATATTATTACTAAATTAGTATTACTATATTACTGGTGTATACTTATACACACACAGCTAACCACATTGTGCAGTTGAATGATGATTTATTAATTTTCTATTTATCTATGTGGCTTGTGAATCGTTTGTGGTTTTTGGGTATTGCTATTGCCAAGTTGTGTGTTCTTTTATACTTTATGAATAATTTGTAATGTTAATTTCTTGGAACGTGACTTTTTCGTGTATTTCGATAGTTGTTGATGTTAATTGATTAGAGGTTTGGGAATGTTTTTACATATTTTAATTAATTGTTTTATAGTTTTTATTATAATGGACCAACACGTTTTATAGCGTGTTCTTAATTATTTAATTTAATATTAGTGTTGTTGTTTTGTAAGTTTATTAGTATTAATAACTTAAATGTACATTGTAATGTTTTTGATTTTATATTAATTTTGTATGTGAATTTTTGTAGACATAAATGTTAATTCTGTCTATTGTACTTGTAGGCCTGAATGAGGACGACAATTTATTCTTCGAAACGTAGCCGAATTTTCAATAAATCAAGATTTCTTGACTCACGTACCAACCGAGTTTTTGTTCAACAAAAATTTATGTTAGTGTACTCCCCATCATGCAAATAATTATTCTTTTACCTTTTTTATTAAACTTTTATCTTTATATTTGTAGTTTAGTCCTTTGTGAACATAAGCTATTTATTTCAACTTTTAAAAAAGGTTGCTTTGCTATAAATATCTCCATAACAATCACAAAAGCAGATTTAGACTTGTGTTATGAAATTGTACACTCCTTTAAGCCTTTCAGGCTCTAATGTAAAATAAAAGTGAAAGCAGAAATTTATTTATGTAAATTTAAACTCTATGTTTTTAAAGTTGCTTGTATAAAAATAGCGGTAAACTAATCCTTTATAATTGCTCGTATTTACAAGAGAGCTTTCTACCGGGAAACAGGGAACTATAAACATACTTCAGTTTATACACAGTATTCACCACGGCATAGGGCCACGGTAGAACTAGAATCGTCAACCCTTCTTTACTTCACAAAGGTAAAAGTCAAAATCTCACCGAAAATTAGTTTTTAATACACAAACACACTAGTTAACAATAGACTAGTTTCGGCAACGATGTCGCCTTCCTCAGTGCTTGGCTACTACTAGTTTTTACTGGTGCTGGCTTCTTTACTTATTTATAGTTTAACTTTAAACTTTGATTTATTCTTATTTATTCCATTTAGGCACCATGTTTATTGAATGTTTTTCAGGATCAAACTTTCAACTTACCACAGTGTGACAATGTGAATATGATGTATATATAGCAAACATTGAAATATTTTTGAAGTACAAACTCTTAATAACAATGGCTGTGTTAATAGAATTCGTAATATTTGGAGGACTGGCTTATTGGCTCTTCAGTGACAGGTAAGACCATGGATTTAACAATATAAGCACGAAATATTCAACAAATTACATATAATGTTCTCTTTAATACTTTTTATAAAATAATCTACCTGATAATTTAAGTTTTTCTATCTAAATTTCATCGCATATGTTAACATTACATTTAAATAAAATAATTAAATTGAAAAAGGGACATACTGGTTCTAAAATATAATTTCCTACTAACTGAAAAAGTATTCAAATAATAAATTAATTGTTTTTAAATCGTTAACTTTAAAAAATACACTAGGCCTGATGAAAGAGTTTTATAAAATGAATAATGTGTTGAGCATTTCTTAAATAATTCTTAAAAATGTGTACTGATTAAGTAATTAGTAATCAAACAAATATTATCATTTTGGTTTGAAGACATCAATAACACACATTAGGATTTATTAAAAGGTACACCATTACATATCGTTAAAATTTTTTGTTAGTATTAAATTTTAATACAACTATCCAACTTATTAATATTTGTTTTTGAGGATCAGCCATGTGAAACAAAGGTTTGCGAGTGCATATGAAAATATATTTAGAAAAGTCTCTACTTCTTGATCATATCTTTTGAAAGAATCAACCTAAAACATGGACTTTTAAACGAAAGCAATACACCTATTAACTGTATTCCCTTGTTAACGCTTCGTTATGGTTTACATGTTACATTGTATATAGTGGAGCCGTAGTCGTAATTGGACTGTTTTAATATGATTCTGTGTTCAGTTGTCATCTGTGATTTGATTTATAATTGTTTCTTGTTGGTCCAACAATTAATTTTATCTTCTGGCAATCTTTTACTTCGCTTAAGTGTATTTATTTAATTATTTATGATTGTGTAGTAAATTTATCATTATTAGATGTAAAATTGTTAACAGATGTGTTTACAAATTTGTAAACATCCTGAACTGAGCTCTTAGACTGAGCTGTAGACAAAATACTACATTGTTGTTGATAGGTATTTACAATATGTTACTGATGTACTCTTTTGAGGTTATGTTTGCTTAACTCAGTTTTATGTAACTTTTTATTTATGGTTACTCCACTTTTAGTGCCTTGATAAAGGCCAAGTTTCTTTATCATAAACGAAACTTTGGCAAGAGTTTAAAAATAATAAGAGACTTGTTTGTTTTGTTGGAAACATTTCGAAATACACACGCAAGACCTTACGTTTATATATTGGTGTAAATCAAATTGAAACACTTTTTACACTACATGTTTACTTTTTCGACAACTTCAGCATGACAAGGTTAAACACGTTTTCTGTTCACTGATATGTAATGAGGTGGCGTGGACGGAACGTGCAATTCACAACTAATGAACTCAACAGCTCACGAAAGCTGAAAGTTTATGAAGAGTCCGCAAGGTTCTTGTTCCGTGCCAGCTGGATAACGTTCAAGTATGTTTAGAACCGTTATTAGTAAGTCTGTCGGACAACGTTTCAAGTTCATAGCGTTCTTTTTTTAATTCCTACTATTAGTTTGATTTTAATATTCATTAATTACATTTTTTTAAAGTTGATGTTTTTAAGTTAGATCTGAACATTATGTCTACATGGTTGAAATTCAGCATTCTGGCACTGAGCCAATTTACCGATAGCGGGAAATGATTTTCTTAGAGAGGTATATAAAAATGCCCCCCCCCCCGGTTGTCGTCGAAGCCTCCATTGTACAACCCTCCCGTTATCTTTAAGTGTGTTAAAATTGGGTGTTGTCAAAAATTGTTGCCATGGTTACCATTCGATATTCTAAATATTGTTTTAGGAAAAATTACATTCTTTAGGCTAGTTTTAATAAATAATTTTGCTTTCTATTTTGCCACTTAATATCGTGATTCTGTCATATGTATATACATATTTATATTAATTATATTTTATAAAATAAAAAGTAACTGAAATAAAATATTTCTTTGTTCATTCTGGGAGTAGACTTTTATCCAAATGATTTTCGAAAGTAAGTTAGCAGTTGGAGCTTAGCGGTTAGAATAAAGGATTGGATGAATAGTGGCTTACTATTTTGCCACTTAATATTGTGAGTCTGTCTTGATATGTATATACAAATTTATATTAATTGTAATTATTTAATAAAACTAAATAAAATAGACATTTTCTTTGTTGACCTAAGTAGGAATCAACTTAGTTTTTTTTATATTACTAGCTATATGCTACGAGGGGAATCCACTTGATTTCTCCCTGTTGAGAGTGGAAAATAATCGGAGGCAGAAGGTAAATCCAGACATATGACTTTACATTATATTGATTTAATTAAATTATATTCTACAGTTTCTCAAGATAATAAATAGTTTCATTTATTTAAAGAAACTAACAAGTGGTTTACCCACACTTAGGCCTATAAGAAATAGCCTATTTTATTGAAAGGTAAATAAATTGTATATTAACGGGGACGTCAGACGTCAAATTTCCTTAAACTGAACGAATTCTGAAGACCAAACACTGAGGTATATGCTTAAAACTGCTTGCGAAATGCACTTGAAAGTAATTCCGCAGCTACGTATACATTTTCCAATGCAGTTCCATATAGTATATATTTAGCAATATCGTTTATTTGATTTAAATAACGCGATAACGAATAATTACACACCACAGTATATTTTCATTGCTCTCATGATTACGTCGCATTATGTATTCTATATTAGCAGTAACAGACTCAAGTCTAAGAAAAATTATATGATTTCGCAATAGGCTAACTACAAATATAGTTATCTAATATACTTGCTTCTTAATGACTTAAGCTACAATTATTCATGTTTAATTTAGCGGGGTCTATTTAGTAAGGCTTAAAACGTTTTTAATATGATAATTATAAATAAAGTTTCAAATAGTATAGTTTGATAAGAAATAAGGTTATGTTTAATTCTGTATTGAATGAGTGTTATGATTTTTCGACCTATACAACAATAAATACTCAACATAAACAAAACAACAAACAAAATAGCCCACAAATTTCAAAAAATTAGGATACAAAATAGCTTACAAAACCAATAACAAGTTACAATACAAAATACAACACAACACCAACAACAAGGATAAACTACAAGCACCAGGCGTATACAAACTGAACTGCGACGAATGTAACCAATTCTACATTGGACAAACAGGTCGCAGCTTTAAACAAAGAGTTGATTAACACAAACAGAACACCAACTCAACATTTTACAATCACTTAAAAGAAACAGGACACAAATATACAGACATTTATCATAATTTAGAAATCCTACACATTAACAAAAAAGGAACACACTAGAACAATATGAAATTTACAGTCACAAAAACACAAAATACAAACATATTAAACGAACAAACACAATACAAATCACACATACTCTTTGATACTATCGAAAACCTACCTTTAAAATCGTCACCGCTTGACCCAACATCTCCAAGCAGAAGACACAAGCAGATCGGCACATAGCGGTCGAAAACGTCCTGTCTCAGTAAGTTTTAACAAATTTACTAAATTTAAAGTTCGGATAGTCATAAACTATTGTTTAAGTGATTAATAAATATTCATTTTATTATGATTTATATTATAATTAAAATATTTATAATAACTTTAACATTAAAATTCGTTCCTATTAATACACAAGAAATATTTTACGGAAATTTAAAATGATTTAACCTTATTTCTCGTCTGAGAATACTCTTCCGTCGAGAGTACATGTCACGCTCACAAGATTGTTTTCCTTTCAAAAGCGTTCGTAGCTTTCTTAGTTCTTAGTTCTTCCCAAATGGGTTAACTGGCGATTGTTTTCTGGAAATATTTTTAAAGCTTTCTGATTTACAGTTCCTTTTATAATAACTTCCATTTTCAGTTCTTTTTCAGTTGTTAATAAGAAACAATGTTTAAGGACTAGATAATTCACTTAAATCCCTCTTTGTGAATTTGCTTTTTTTCTATTTCTTATAGGCCTAGGCATAAACCAGTGGGAGCATGAGGTTCAGATGCACCCCGATATTTTTATAAAAAGATATTCTGATAGAGAAAAAATTGATATTAATGATACAGAGTTTTAAAGGTGACCAAACCGATACCAAAGCTGTGTCACCTGACCCCTCAATAAAAAAAAACTAATATCGAAAGTAAAAGGATTTTAATGAAACTTCACCAGTCAGTGGCGCTCCCAGAATTACGTTAAGGGCTGCTAAGGACATCAACAACAAGGGGGACATCAACTGGGTTTAATATTCCCCCAAATCAGTCAATTTACTTCAATGCATTCCTTGTTTTACTTTAGGGCGCCACCAACTGTGTATTTTTAAGGGAAACTCCTGAAGCTGTTCTGTATTAGAAACGTCTGCCGTTTCGTCATCTAGTACCGCAAAACTTTTAGCTTCATTCACTTCTTTGGCCATATGTTTCAAAATAATTTCTTTACAAGCTTCTATAATTTGATTTTGTACTTTCCAACTTGTATAAGTAGGGGTTTTTGCACACGAACTTATCTAAAACCTTATCTCCAGGTTTAACTTTAAATCTTAGTATTACTTTGAAATTTCCTTCATTGTCTGGATTTTCTGATGAAAGATCACGCTGTTCTTGGTGCCCACACAAGGGAAGGTTCTCTTACCACCGGCGCGTGCGCACTATACCTTTCGCAATGAAGGATATCGCGAGTAGTGTTTTTTTCTTTATCAGTGGCAAGAGGTGCTCAGACACCCATTTAGGGCGCCACTAATCTAGAGTTAACCTGATATCTTTTTCTAATTAATTGTTGTGAAACAAACGGTGTGAACAATTAAGTTGAATAGTTATCGATGATTAAAAACCTCGTTCCTATAGACGCGTCTTATTAGGAACTACTGGGTATACTAAACTGAGTGTGCCGAACAGTTACTGGTGGATAAACAAAGATTATAGACATCTTAGCGAAGAATAAACTAGTATCAAGGTGAAGGGGGATAATCGATAAAAATCTAGCAGGCTTGAAGGTTGAAGTACGAAAAATATCCTTATTGTAGATAAAATACTCGACCAATGTTTTGCAAAAAGATTAGTTTCTTTAATCAGTTACTAAAAAAAAAAACAATTTTCACATTCAGTTAGATAAAATGGTAGACTACATGTACAGCGGAGGCAGATATTTTTATTCGGAGAGTCGGTGACGTAACTAGTGTAGTCAACTTTTCATGACATTAGATAAGAAGTTTGTACAGTGTGTATAAAGCTCTGTTCACACAGCGCCACTCGCGTTCGTGGCGTAAGGCTAGGTTTAGATGAGAGTATTTCTACAGAGTTACAATCATTTAAGGAGAACCGAAAAATAAACGGTTTTTAGGACAATCTTTTATGGCAATTTTTTTGTGGTTACCATTATTTAAAGTTTGCAAACCCTTTTAGAACCATGCTGTCATTTAAATTTATTTATGTATTTTTAATGTAATTTAGATGTATTACGAGCTCCTGCATACTGCTGTCTTCGAAGCTTTAGCTTTGTCAAGAATTGTTTGTTTCTTCTTAAAAGGATAAGTACGCATTTTTTGCTATGTATTGGGATTTACGAGCTCACTGCCTTCAAGAACAGTTGTACGTATTTCAATTAGAATGTCGTATACCGCGATGCCACATTTTCCTAATAAGTAGTATTCTTTGTTGACCCACAAGCGGCCATACTACCACTAGCCACTACCGACTGCCTTCGGACGATCAATTGTCGTCTAAGGATGATCGATATTTTTTGTCACGGTGACTTGTCACTGATATTCGTTTGTCGTTGGTGGTACGGCAGTCATTGGTTGATTTTTCGCTGTCACTGGCTCTGCTCTCACGGTGCCGATTATCATGCTGTGTCATTGACTGAAGGGGAGAGGGGAGTGGTATTTCTCTCTGTTGTTACTGGACAAAATGTCGCTGTCGCGACTGAAAAATTACTGATATTTTACTACGGTTGTCATTGGTTGATTTGTCGCTGTCACTGGTACTACTCATTTACGTCGTGTGTGGGTGGTCGATTTGTGTCAGATTTAAAGATAGTGGCAGTGTTGTGTACAGTAAATGCTATTTTACACTCGGTAGTTTGTTCCTAATTTCGTAGAAGTTTATTTTTAAATAAAATGAACCTTCCAAAAAAGCAAGGTGTAGAATCATTTCACCAGTGTGGTAAGCCTGCCTGTTATTAGCACATACACAGCAGTTTCAGTATCCCTTATCACCGGTACTAAAGTCACCGGTAAAAGTCACTAATCCAAACCTGTCACTGTCACTAAAATCACCGAACCGTTAAAGTCACTGGATCGACCATCCCACGTCTGGAAATTGAGAAACTATTTAAGGAAGGATGGCATGTACAACTACAATGAGTCCCTAGTCATAGTAGTAAGACTCATTAAATTAAGGTTAAAATAGTAAATTTTCAAACCCTTCCAAGTTACTCTTGTCACTTCAATAAAAATAAAAACGCTGAGTTTGCTCATATGTTTGTAATTTATATTTATTCAATTCTAATTATTACTTTAAACTCTCCCTGTATATGTATATCCTGTTCAAATTTTTAATAGTTAATAAATAACTTTTTATTCATCCACTCAAGTTCAAATACACTTTTTTAACTTGTATTGGATGGCACTTGATGTTATTACAGTTTTAAAAATATTAATTCATTATTTTAAATTTTAAAACGTTGATGTCTTTAAGTTGTAATTGAACTGTATGATTACTTATTAGAAATCTAATACTCTGGCACTGAGCCAACTTAACGATAGCTGGAAATGTTTTTGTTAGAGAGGTATATGAAAATCTTTTGTCCCACCTAGTTGTAGCCGTAACCTCCATTTAACAACCCTCCTGTTCTCCTTCTTGGTCTTTTGGTGTTGTCAAAAATTGTTACCATGGCTACCACACAATATCGTAAATAATGCTTTAGAAAAACCCTTCAGGTTAGGATAATATTAATAATTAATTTCGCTTTCTATTTTGCCACTCAATATTGTTATTGTATATACAAATATGTATATACATATTTATTTTAAGTAACAATTTAATAAAAAGTAACTGTAATAAAATTGTTCGGTGTTAGCCTGGGTAAGAATTGACTAGAAATTATTTTTATAATTCTTGTTTTGTATTGAAAGTAATATACTGTATACAGATAAAATAATTAAAGTACAAAATCTCGCTTCTTCTCTCTATCACTGTCACATTCAAACAAGCTCTCTTTCTCTCTCACTCTCTTTCTAAACTCATATTCCTTGACAAAAATAGGGAAGACTTTAATAATTCAAAAATAAGTATTTTTTTTAATTCAAGAATATTTCAAGGTATTTCAATTTTGTCTTATTTAGTAATATTCTGAAATAGCTAGAACTTGTTACACATAGGCTATATTAAATAAATTCTACACCATGTAAGTTATAATAGCATATTTGTAATGAAGTGTAAGAATGTGTGTGTGTTTGTGTGTGCGTGCGTGTGTCTATCATCATAAGCCTAGAGAATATATATGAGCCTAGAGCTTATGAACTGTGAATATTGTTTTATTGGTATTACAGTATTATTATTTAGTTTTTTATTAATGCACGTTTTATTTAAAACGGACCTAAATTTACTGAAATTAAAGTCAGTAATATAAGGTCTTGCAAAATATTTACTTTAAATCCATTTTTTGCAAGTGTGTTTTAGCTTTATTATAGGCCTATTAATTTAAATTTTAATCTATTCAATAAAGACTATTGTATTCTAGATTGTAATTTTATAATATAACTCTCAGATAAAGATATGGTTGTCGAAATATGCATAAGGTTTAATCTTAGGTAACTTGTAATATTAGTTTTTTTCTGTAGTAATAGGGTTTTTTCCAATATTTTTCTTGTAATATTAATTTACAGTTTTATGTGACAGTATGATTGTGTAATATTTTTGTATTTAAATTGGATTAGTTTTGGGGGTAAGCGCTAAAAGTATTTTAGAACGATAGGTCTCAATATGGTTTGCTTTTCAAAGAATTTTAAATTGAGTAGTCGAAGTTTTGCAATGTCGGAATTACGACCGAAGGTCGTGGACACCGGAGGACATTTCTATGAGTCGCTCACAGTCGCCTTGACCTACTTCCTTTAGTGGTACGAGCATTGCCCATGCAAAGGCCGTCCTCCTACTGTGTCTGGTTTCGCGTTTTAGTCTGGGACAGATTGTATAGGTTATCATACATTATGAACTTTTCTATCTAAGAGGCTTTTCTCCTTTCCACTCGGCTACAATCCGTAGCCACTGTATCTTAGTGTTATAACTTATTCTAGTGAGATATTAATTTTATGTAAGCATTATTCAAAATTACAGTGTGATCCAGAAGATTCGGATCGGTTGGGACCAAACCCATACAAACTGCTGCTTTTCCGCATTTTTAAACGATCTTCAAACTACTGCGTATTATTGGAATTTCATTATCTACAATCTATTTTATTGCTTAGAGCATCATATAGGTTTGAATTAAACCTGGACAGACGCCAGGTTTACAAAACAGACGTCAGAGGGCTTAAAAAAATACAACAGAATTTAGTGAAAGAACGCATAATGTACATACTAATACATATAGTGAAGTTAACGCTAAAACCTCGATCCGGATTTGCGACGCTCCGGATTTTTGACGTTCGGATTATTAACGTTCTACTATATATATATATATATATATATATATATATATATAAATTTTTTTGGGCAAATGTGTGTGTTTCGATAGAACAACCTGAAATCCTTTCTAGGGACGGGTTGACATTCCTCAGAGCTGGGAGCTAATTCGTATCCTCGAGCCAAAATTTTGAATGTTAAATATCACTTCATGCCATTATAACTTTTACAACTGAGCACTAGTTGACTAAGTACGTGAATTAAATTTGCTTGATTCAAATACATTCCAAATTTAAAGGGCACTCAATGAGCATTAAATTTATGTTCATGTACAGAGTGGTGCTTATTTAGAAGGCCTGCAACGAATCACAAGATTTTTAAAGGAGCCTTTAAACATTCATTTTCACATACTATAACTCTGCAAAGAATAATTGAGTCTATGGGCCTAATGAAGTTGTATCTTTACAGTCTTTTGCGGACATAGCTTTCACATATTTATCACCTGAGTTCTTATTTCACTTTAAATAAATGAGATATTGTTGATCATATGTTTATTTAACGGTTATAAAACGCTTTTATTATTTATTTAGGTTATGCAACGTTTCTGAAACTAGTTCGTTGCCCTTAACAAGCTTGAAAACAATATTACATTGTTTTTAATAGCACATACAAAATACTAGTACACTCATTGCAATAATTTAAAATTTTAAAAAAGTATAATCAATTGTAGTCAAACATTTAGCACAACAACCCTTAAAGTAGTGAAAGTCATAAAATCATTTTAATGAAAAAAACAGTAACAACACTAAGAGGACAGCAATATTTACTTAAAAAACAAACAAAAATAACAAAATAATACAAAACAAACGATCACACTAATTAACACCAATAAAACACTAACTAATTCTTGGATGTTTTAAGTCATTGTTGTATAAGTTAAAAACATCCAAGAATGTTTAATGTTAATTTATTAAGTTGATTTTGTTTGTTTGTTTTATTTTATTTTGTTATTTGTGTGTGTATTTCATATGTAAATAATGTTGCTCTCTTAGTGTTTTTACTGTTAACATTTTTTTGTTTGTTGATGATTTAATGGTTATCACCACTTTGGGGGATTTATTGCATTAAATTTTCAACTAAATTTTATTGAATTTTATAAAGTTACGTCGAATGCACAATTAAAATCAAAATAATATTGTTTTAAGGCTTGATAAAGGCAATAAACTAGTTGCTAAAACCTTGCATTATTAAAATAATTATCATTGACTCTATGATCAACCGTTTTCTCATCGATTCGCGTTCACTGTCAACTCTTTTTACATGAAAACTATCTCGAAATTTTTAAGAAAATATCCTTACGACAGATCAAAATCAATATGACTCATGCTCAACTAGGAAGTATAAAATAAGGTTTTATATAAAATCAAGAGAAAACTTTGTACACCTTCTGGGGCTTTGAGACTGACCCCCGCGACCCTGGTGTGTTTAGTTCTGAAATATTTATTTAACAAAATATAAGTGTGCGGCATATCAAGCAAAACGTTTTGGCCACTGTCGGTGAAGCATAAAACATTGCGTGCTTCGAATGGGAAAGCTGATAGCAAAGACATGAATGCAGATTAGAATCACTACTCAGGCACTTTCGAGGCCTATTTAATACGTAATAAAACATTGCGTGCTTGGAATGGAAAAGCTGATAACAAAGACATGAATGCAGATTAGAATCACTACTCAGACACTGTCGAGGCCTACTTTAATACGTAATAAAACATTGCGTGCTTTAAATAGGAAAGCTGATAGCAAAGACATGAATGCAGATTAGAATCACTAGTCAGACACTGTCGAGGTCTACTTTAATACGTAATAAAACATTGCGTGCATGGAGTGGGAAAGCTGATAGCAATGACATGAATGCAGATTAGAATCACTACTCAGACACTGTCGAGGCCTACTTTAATACATAATAAAACATTGCTTGCTTTAAATGGGAAAGCTGATAGCAAAGACATGAATGCAGATTAGAATCACTACTCAGACACTGTCGAGGCCTACTTTAATACGTAATAAAACATTGCGTGCTTAGAATGGGAAAGCTGATAGGAAAGACATGAATGCAGATTAGAATCACTACTCAGACACTGTCGAGGCCTACTTTAATACGTAATAAAACATTGCGTGCTTGGAGTGGGAAAGCTAATAGGAAAGACATGAATGCAGATTAGAATCACTACTCAGACACTGTCGATGCCTACTTTAATACGTAATAAAACATTGCGTGCTTAGAATGGGAAAGCTGATAGGAAAGACATGAATGCAGATTAGAATCACTACTCAGACACTGTCGAGGCCTACTTTAATACGTAATAAAACATTGCGTGCTTGGAGTGGGAAAGCTAATAGGAAAGACATGAATGCAGATTAGAATCACTACTCAGACACTGTCGATGCCTACTTTAATACGAAATAAAACATTGCGTGCTTGGAATGGGAAAGCTGATAGCAAAGACATGAATGCAGATTAGAATCACTACTCAGACACTGTCGAGGCCTACTTTAATACGTAATAAAACATTACTTGCTTGGAATGGGAAAGCTGATAGCAAAGACATGAATGCAGATTAGAATCACTACTCAGACACTGTAGAGGCCTACTTTAATACGTAATAAAACATTGCGTGCTTGGAGTGGGAAAGCTAATAGGAAAGACATCAATGCAAAATAGAATCACTACTCAGACACTGTCGATGCCTACTTTAATACGTAATAAAACATTGCGTGCTTGGAATGGGAAAGCTGATAGCAAAGACATGAATGCAGATTAGAATCACTACTCAGACACTGTCGAGGCCTACTTTAATACGTAATAAAACATTGCGTGCTTGGAATGGAAAAGCTGATAGCAAAGACATGAATGCAGATTAGAATCACTACTCAGACACTGTCGAGGCCTACTTTAATACGTAATAAAACATTAATTATAGGAATAATTTTTGAAAGATTATCAGAATTTTCTGATTTTTCATTTTCACATTCTAAACAAGAAAAGTGGTTTTAGTTGTCGAAAAACCTAAATAGTGATTGAAATTTGAAAACATTGAAACAAGCTAAATATACAAAACTATAAACTAAATGTTTTTTTAAAAGATCAGCGTTTACACTAAAAAAATACGGTACATAAATTTCACAACATTCTTACCAAGTGTCTAATCCAGATAGGTTTAGTTACATAGAAATAGAAAGTTAACTATGGTAACATGGAACCCGACAAAAGCTTACTTTACATAACTCGATGTTAGTTTAGTCGCATAACTCTATAAACTCAACATTTCTTAATAAACAAGTAATATAAACAAAATTATTTTGAAGTCAATTTCTACTTTTGTAAATTAAGAAAAATTTTATTTTATTTACTTTTTATCAAATAATTACAATTAGCACAAATAAATTATCGTAAGCTATGAGTTAAAACAGCTGTTCTAAAACATAACCTATAATATAAAATCAGCTGTTTCAAGAAACATTATGTTAAAACTAGTATATGCCAGATGAGAAGTAATATCTACATGGCATTTCTTGCCCCTTTTGTGTCCCATAAGCTCTATAAAACTAAAATTAATTATTTAAATTTAATTAATGAATTATTATTTGAAAAACTGTATTAACATCAAGTATTATCCCCTACTAGTTTAAAAAAATGCATTTGAACTTGAGATGATGGATAAAATGTATTTTTCAACGATGGAAAATTTGAATAAAATAAATACATATAGGGTGGGTGTGAACTAATAGTAGGAATTGAATTTAATAACCATACAGTTTTTACACTTTGATATTACTTGCGACCAGACTTTTTGTTAACTAAACGTTAAATTGTCAACTTAAACTTGGAGGAAACATTTTCGTCTTACGACTTCATAGGTCTCGTATTTTTGCTGCTAGGAATACTGCAGTTGTGCTTCATCGGTACCATTTTTTGAAAGTTAGTAGTGATGTGATCGAATAGTATGTGTGATCTGTGCTTCCTAAAGTCAATTCCTACTTATGTAAAGTAAACAAAATTTTATTTTAGTTACTTTTTATCAAATAATTACAATTAGCACAAATAAATTATCAGAACCTATGAGTTAAAACAGCTGTTCTAAAACATAACCTATAATATAAAATCAGCTGTTTTAAAAAACAATATGTTAAAACTATTTTATGCCAGATGAGAGGTAATAACTATATCTCATTCCTTGTCCCTTTTGTCAAGAGTTTCTTTCCCATAAGCCCTATAAAACTAAAATTAATCAATTAATTTTCATTAATGAAATATTGTTTGAAAAACTGTATTAACGTCAAGTATCATCCCCTACAGGTTTTAAAAAAAATCATTTGAACTTGTGCTGATGGATAAAAAGTTTTTTGTAACGTTCGAGAATTTGAACAAGATAAAATACATATAGGGTGAGTGTGAACTAATAATAGGAATTGAATTCAATAACTATACAGTTATTGCACTTTGATATTACTTGCGACCAAACATTTTGTTAACTAAAGGTTGTTAAATTGTCAACTTAAACTTGGAGGAAACGTTTTCGTCTTACGACTTCTTAGGCCTCGTATTTTTGCCGCTAGGAGTGCTACTGTGGGCTTCCTCGGTACCATTTTTTGAAAGTTAGAAGTGATGTGATCGAAGATTATGTTTGATCTGTTCTTCGATCACATCACTACTAACTTTCAAATAATGGTACCGAGGAAGAACAACTGCAGCATTCCTAGCGGCACAAATACGAGGCTGAAGAAGTCGTAAGACGAAAAAGTTTAATCCAAGTGTAAGTTGACAATTTAACAACCTTTAGTTAACAGAAAGTCTGGTCGCAAGTAGGCCTAATAGCAAAAGTGTAATAAGTAATTAACAACCAGCTCGTCATGAACTGCAACAAGATTTCAACTATACAGTATTAACATCGTATTATAACAAAGCTACAAGGCATCTGGGCAGGAGAAATTTGGTTATAGACTTATAAAAAACCCAAAATAAGTTTATCGAAGTAAGTTCAATCACTGGTCGTCGCGTCATAGCCTGCATACATAGCAACTTCGACGTCACTCGACAGCACTGTTGATCTCTACTTTAAGTAGGAAATTTCATTTTTTTTCTTTCCAATACCCAAATCTACCCTAACCGGATATTATATAGCTACAATTAATGAAACTACACAGTAAAATGCGACTATTATAACATGCTAATTCCTGAGGATTTATTTGTGAAGACGATAACTAAATATTTGAGGCAATCATTCCTGAATTCTACGCTCCTGTAGTACAGGGGTTCTCAAACTTGCTTTCATCGAGAACTCCCTGAATTACTAATGTTGTCATTGCGGACGCATAAAAAAATGACCCTTTACAATTTTCATAAATCTAGTCGTAATAACCACTTAAGAGATATTTATTTGAAATAGATAGAAGATATTTAAGATGGAAAAAGCTTTCTAATCGTTTTTATACATATTTTTTTATGTACTTCTCAAGTTGAATACAATTGGAACAGACAGAACTCTAGGTATTACAAAGACTTACCAATTCTAAGTTTAAAAAGCAAACATAAAATAACCAAATGAACAGTTAGATAGTTAAATACCACTATTTCAGTGTGAAGGATGGTGTTGTTTTTAACATTCGACAAACTCCGAAATGTTTGGTTTTATTTTTCAAAGTTTCAGCCGTAAATGTACTTCAATATTCTTGAGTCGCCTTCTCTGTTTAGGCTTCAGGTTGATTTTACAGCTCCGAAGAAGGTTGTTGCTTAAATATGTGTTGCAAAATGGCAAAATATTTTCCCGCTCAAATGGCTAGATACGAAAATAAAAGTACGGTTTGGACCGAGCATACAATTAGTAATGCTTGGCTAGAAGCCACTACCAAACTCATTCGCCTCCTATACATTTTGTAATAAAAATGTGTCCTCGAAAAAACAGCGGGCTTTCTTGGTATACGACGTATATATTTCTTAAAATAAAGATGCAAATACCTTCCGCGTACACCTAGCACCCGGACCACACTTCGACAAACCCTGCTCTAGTAATGCTTACATCTTCCTACTAAGATGCAAATACCTTCCGCGTACACCTAGCACCCGGACCACACTTCGACAAACCCTGCTCTAGTAATGCTTACGTCTTCCTACTAAGGTGATGCCGTTTGCATAAACCTTCTAGTATATCCCTTTTTGTTAGAAGTATAGAAACGTAGTATTAACCTTGATTCTGCATCACTTCAAAGGATATATTACCCTATTGCAGAGGCGTAGCCACTAGGTAAGACCTACGGTTTGTAATACAAATATTTTAATCTATTGTGGCGATCACAGCCAGTTCTATTTGGAAAATGTGAGATGTTATATGGTCACTGAAAATATTCAAGTGTAAATGTAAAATAAAATAAAAAGTAAAGGATGTGAATATCTATACTTTGATTTAAAGTAGAATAGGAATGGGTTTGTGGCAGGGTAGGGATGCGGTGTTGTCAGTTCGAAGGCTGTGACAGTGAACCACCATTGACAGCTGCTAAAACCGTCATGAGTAAAATCATTCATTACCCTTCAGATTTTTTCCCGAAAACAACCATAATTGTTTATTCTGAATTTAATCCTCTGTATTAGAAATGCCTACATTATTGAAAAACTGTTTTTTCGTATAATGAGGCCTGAAGTATCGCTCATAAATACCACTAAATTATTAGCCGGAGTTAATTCGGAAACTGTAAAAGTATGTAATTAATAAAATATAACATGCAACAAATATTTAATTACTATCTTATATATTAAAATGTTCTTCATGCATATAGGTTATAAGTTTGAAATAATTGTACAAAAAAAAAATTTAGTATGAAAATAATACTATGAGTGTTTCACTTTCACACTAGTAAACAAATTTAATTCATTTATACACAAAAATATGATCTAAATATATACACTGTCACCATTAAATATCTACATAAATTTACATAAAATTTGAAAACTTTTATATAAAAATATAATGGTATTATATAAATAATGAGTGTATATATATATATATATATATATATATATATATATATATATATATATGTATATATATAATGTAAAGTTCGGATAGTCATAAACTATTGTTTAAGTGATTAATAACATTCACCAAACGTAATGGACTACAAAATTCAAGAATATGTATATATATATATATATATATATATATATATATATATATATATATATATATATATATATATATATACATACATATATTTAGTTGTATATATATATATATATATATATATATATATACATACATATATTTAGTTGTATATATATATATATATATATATATATATATATATAAGCAAGGGGGTCTTAACAAAAGAGATGATACTTTGAATTTGCCCGCAGTGTGGAAATGTGTCATCGATAGATTTTATTGGCAGAAAAGTGAACAAAGGCAAAGGAATATGAGTAATTGTTTGGCTCATGTGTGTGTGTGGATTGACATCAATGTGTGATTTAACATCAATGGGCATGGCTTCATTCCTCTATATATAGGAGCAGAGTTATCTGCGCTCTTCACTCGCTCTTCAACTGTTGTTGGGTTCACCTCATCAATGCTGGATGAGATTCTAGCGAAATGTTGGAACTGCGAATTTATGCACTGCAGAATGAACGGATGTACTCCAGATAATATTTATTCATCATATTTTTCTATCCATGAATAAATACGTATCAGCATATATATATATATATATATATATATATATATATATATATATATATATATATATAAGGCAAGTGGCTGTAAATGTAAGCAGGCTAAATATTTCAAGTTTATTACCCATTACAATAGGCACAAAGAGATAAGAAATCTCACAACTCTACTTAAATTATTTATGAAATGAATGTTCAATTTGATTGTTTTACTCTGCAACAATTGAAGCATTTAGCTATTATTAAAATCTTTTAAAAACTTGTGAAAAAATATAAGATTTTTAATGCCAATAAACCAGTATTTCAAAGAAACCTTGAAATTCAGAGAAAGTATTAGTTTCTGTTAAATTTATTTTGTAAGAAGCCAGTTAGGCATTTATAAAAGGGTGGTGGTAATTAATATTGCTTACTAAAAAGTCTTCCAATACTGATTTCCGTATTTGGAATAAGGAACACTTTTATTCAAATAATCATTTCCATTTGATTTTTATCTGTTGTGTGTGATTTCTCTTAAAGGAACCACCTAGTTTTATGATGTTAAATAATGGTGTTGTGTTGCATGGAGGATGGTTATTGCAGTCTGCTGCATACTACAGTCTTTCCTGCACATACATATAATTACTCCTGAATAAGTTATTCTAAATAGTTTTGTTATTTATATTCAAATTAAGGTGAGAAGTAATGGAAAAGAAATATTTACTTTTATAAACCTTCATTTTGTAATCTGTCATATAAAATGAGATATTTTATTTAATCACTTAAACAATAGTTTATGACTATCCGAACTTTGAATTTAGTAAATTTGTTAAAACTTACTGAGACAGAACATTTTCGATCGCTATGTGCCGATCTTCATCAGTGTCTTCTGCTTGGAGATGTTGGGTCAAGCAGTGACGGTTTTAAAGGTAGGTTTTTGATAGTATCAAATAGTATGTGTGATTTGTATTGTGTTTGTTCGTTTAATATGTTTGTACTTTGTGTTTTTGTGTGTCTGTAAATTTCATATTGTTCTAGTGTGTTGAGATGTGGTCCTTTTTTGTTGATGTGTAGGATTTCTTGGTTATGGTAAATGTCTGTGTATTTATGTCCTGTATCTTTTATGTCAATAAACAGACATTCACCATAACCTAGAAATCCTACACATCAACAAAAAAGGACCACATCTCAACAAACTAGAGCAATATGAAATTTACAGACACATAAAAACATAAAGTACAATCATATTAAACGAACAAACACAATACAAATCACACATACTCTTTGATAATATCGAAAAGCTACCTTTAAAACCGTCACCCCTTGACCCAACATCTCCAAGCAGAAGACACTGATGAAGATCGGCACATAGCAATCGAAAACGTTCTGTCTCAGTAAGTTTTAACAAATTTACTTAATTTAAAGTTCGGATAGTCATAAACTATTGTTTAAGTGATTAATAAGATTCGCCAAACATAATGGACTATAAAATTTAAGATATTTTAAATCTTTATATGTTACAAGTATAAAATACCGTATGTGCCAAAATCAACAGTACTGAAACAGAATCAGTTATAGTTACCCTTTTGATCAGCTGCCCTGACTTTTGATGGTTGCCGTCTACATCTGGCGAATTTTGAAGAAGATTTTTTGAGATTACCCATCAACCCCCATTGTCCAACTACAAGAAAGAATAGCCATCTTAATACAAGCATGAAACAAAACCTCCACCAAAATGATGCAAAACTTCAAGAGCAGTACCAATGATGCCTCAGATTGAACGGATAAACATATAGAATATGTTTATACCCATGTCTAACCGATTTAGCTTCTTTTTTACTTATATGTATTTGTAAAACTATGTTAATAAAATATAATCCTACAACTGTTTATTTTGCCGCATAATGTATTTAAACACTGATATGGATTGTTTCAGAGCCCGAGCAGTGCTTGATTTAATTTCTACAAAACTAGAAGAACTGTACAACAAATGGCAAGCACAAGGAAAACTTCCACAAAAGAAAGACAAGAGCTTCAGGAAGGACAAATACGTACATGATCTTCAAGTACGGCTTAATAATAAAACAGAAAAAAGGAAAAATTCAGCAGCTGAATTCAATTGTACATTGTGTGAACCTTCTAGAAGGGTAGGTCTTTAATAGTTTGTTAATCTAAAAAGACATTTAATTAATATTTCTTATTTTAAACTGTGACAGGTTTATAATGAAATATATATATATATATATATATATATATATATATATATATATATATATATATATATATATATATTGAGATGTATTGTTACTCATGCCATTAACATTTTTGTGATATACTGAGAGCTTGATTTTTATAGATTTATTCTATACAAATAACTTTTTATGTTCTTATAAATAATAATACTGTATTTATATTACAGTAACTCTCATATTTTAATATTTGTTAATTCCATCTTCACGTGAACTACTAGTTTTCTAGCTTACTAAAGCACTTGTAAATTTTTACAAACTTGCCTATAGTAGCACTTACTTATATTTGTTGAGGTCGGCCGTTTTGGAAGATGTGTCCTATTGTCATCTCAGATCGTAACTGATCTTAAAGTTTTCATAGGTTAGGGCGGGGGTGGGATATTATGGTAGGTGTATTTGGTGAGCATTAGGAGTTATGATGTCGAAAAGTGTGTGTGTGTGTGTGTGTGTGTGTGAGTTATAATGTAATTGGGTGTTGAGTATGTGTGTGGAGTGTAGTTTGAAATGTTTGCATATTTCGCTTTGTTCGGTTGTGTAATGTTGGTTATTTCTGTATTGTTTATGAAGAATTTCTAGGTCGGATGTTATGCCTATATGGTAATGATTTGTGGACATGAGATGTTCGGCGAGATTTTATTGGTAGCTATTGTGTTTATATGTTCTTGTGTGTAAAAATTTCATATTAAAGGGCTTTCTAAACATTTATTATCAGTTGCCCACAAAGTACTAAATAATAAGGGGTATTTTAAGGATCTTTTATTGCCTTTATATAATTGTATGTATATAATTATGTTTGTGAGTTTTGTTGCCATTCCTTATAAACGTATTTCATAGGTTTTCAAATTTTATTAGGACATGATCTGCATGTATCAGTATTAAACATAATTGGATGAATTTTATTACTTCATTATTTACTAGTTTTTAAGGTAAATCAGTAAAGGTGTGGTTACTTATATCAGTTTACTGATATGTCAGTAAAATAATGTGCCAGTGTTTCAGTGTCAGTGATAAAAAAATATTTTACTAAGAAAAAAAGAGGAGAAGACAGTATATGTCCAGTGTGAGTCAGTACAATTATTAGTCAATCAGTGTTCATGCAGTGCTACTGAATATCCTGTGCTTTTACTCATGTAGGCCTATATCATATTTACTCTCGTTTTGCACTGAAAGACTCTCTGTTGGTGGTATGGACTTCCTTTAGGGTGTCCAATTTTGTTCAGATATACTTCCCATTATTGAACAAGTAGAAAACATTTGAACACTATACAATAGAAAACAAGTACTAAACATCTGAAAATCATCATAGAAGATAATTTCGCAATCCCTTAGATGTTTATATAATGGAGAAAAATTCTAATTCACTTACTTTTTCTTTCCCATTTAATTTTTTTTTAGGTAACATTTCTTCCTATTCATCCAAAATTAGGGCTATAGCTGCCCAATCTTGTACTGAAAACATGGCCATTTTGACTCATGCGCATTTAAAAATACTGAAGCTTGTTGCAGGCATGTGTGAACAAGCCTCACTGAGAAAATATAGATGCATGATGACACCTTTACTGACATGGAGATGTCACTGATGTGTGTGCCTGTACCTTATGGATTTACATTGCTTTATATTGGTTGAGTAACAGTTATAAATAAAGTCATTATACTAAAACAACATATAGGTAAAATTTATATAAGAACAAAACTTTACATTCACAATGAATAAAATTTATTATTAGTTAAACCTATAGGCAAGGGTTTACATTTTAATTTATGTTAAAGTGCGTGGGAATGAGCTAGTAGCAGTCGCAGATAGAATCAAATAACATCTTGTTTGAAGTTTCTTGATGTAATCATCTTGAATTCACTGATTAAACTAATTTTAAACTACTTAACTAAGTGAATACGTAATTGCTTACTTATTGATTTCAAAACGATCATTCCTTTTACAAAGCTAACCCTCTACATCTTGTTTGCTTTTTACTTAACAGAATCTTTTAAAATGAGTTGTTATCAATTGACACTTAATTTTTAATAGTAAATGTGTCAAATCCACTAAAACACTATTATGAAATTATTAAAATATCCCAATGATTTTGAGTTTTCAAAATTCATATTTCCAATAGCATTTAGATTTGCCTATAAGTAGGCTAATTATTGCATCTTTAAGTGAATACCTTAGAACTTATTTGTTCTTATGTACTCGCTGACATGTTTTCTAACCAATCATTGTGCTTACAAAGCTGGCACTCTACTCAAACAGTTAGAGTTAGTGTCAGCTTCATAAATTAAATTCATAACACAAGTAAGTTTTAAAGTAATTGAAGTAAAGTAAGTGATAAGTAATATCACTTAGTTATACAATAATTACTTATAGTTTAATCAGTGAATTCCAGATGATTATAACCAGAAACTTATTTAGATTTGCAATGCCATACCCTTAATTTCTGTATAGAGAGGTTTGTCTGTAAGGTAAAATGAAAAACGTTGAGTCACATGGTCATCAGCTTTACTTATTTTAAGTTGAAATATCTTCATGCTTACTGTACAATTAAATCACTTAAATGCAAGAGATTATGTTAAATCTAACTCAATGATAATTTAGATTTATAAAAGTTAGGATAAAATCTTTTGTGTTAAATATAATTAAGTGTGGCTAATTTAACACAAATTACAATGAATTCAGTGTAACTTTAAGCAATGAGTCAAGGACTCAAGGACTTAAGATATGTGTATCAATGTTTAGAATGGAGTATAAACTAAATAACCATTTATTGTGACATAAATTTATATTTGTAATGATGTCATAGCTCTTTTGCCCAATTGTATAATTATAAATGTCATTTTATTAAACAAAATGACATTTTTCCTTTATTAAAATATTATCATCGTGATTATTTACTTATGCTTAGAAAATTACTGTTGTAAACGAAAGCAATAAAAATTAGAAGTTTTGATAAAAGTTTTTAATAAGTGATAGCAGTGAAGGTTATCATTATTGTTGATGTATTCTTAAATATACTCATTTTATCATTTTTGAAAGTATTTCAGAGAGAAAAAAGTTTGTTCTAAGTTATATAACCTCATTCAAATTATTTAGTTTATTTTCAATTTCTCTACTTTTAAAAGGGTACCACAATCTTAGAATAAAACAACTAGTTTTATTCAGTCCTTCTCCAAAAAGCCGCATGAAAATATTTTGTGTGCGTCCTTTGCATATTCTGCTGATATCAAATATTATGAAATTTAGATCGATATTTTCTTCTTATTCAGTATATCAGCTGCCTCATTCAGTCATGTAAGGGAGTATATTTCTTACATGGGAATTTTATTTTCCAGAGCATTCAGAGGTTTTATCACTTTTTGATATCAGTTATATTCTTTATACATTTAGTTTTTCTGATAGTGAAATTATTAAAACTAAGAAATAATCTAATTTTGATTGCAGCCGATTTATTATATCAAGATGTTTATACATTCACATTTAATTATCATAGATTTTATTTATTATTTCTTCAATTGGTGATTTATATAAACAATATAAAGATTACAATTAAATAATACTTAACTAAGTGAGTACATGCAGGCTTACTTGCTGACATGTTTCAAAACAATCGTTCCTTTTACGAAGCAAAGCCTGTCAACAAGCAACTTGAATATAAAGAATAATGAATGCAAAGTTAGCTTTTAATGGTCTTAATAGCTCAACATAGGAAACCCTTAGTGTTACTTTTTATTATTAAAAGTTTAATAAAAATGTATTAAATATTGGAAAAAGATATAACTTCCTTAATCTTACATAATTTTTACAAACTAATTATCCAAATAACAAGATAGAGATCATTTTTAAAAATTGAAGTATAAAGGTCATATAATATTAGTTGTAATATTCTCACTATGAATATCTTCAATTGAATATGTTGAATGTAGTTTAAAGAATGTAGTTTTATTCATCATTTCATACTTATATAATTGTAATGCAACTGTATTAACAATCAACTTTCTTTCTACTACAATTTCTTTCCAGCTTCAATGTGTAAGGTTCATATATATATATATATATATATATATATATATATAAGCTGTATTATATATAAGCTATATTTAAAGCTACAACCTGTTTGTCCAATGTTACATTCATCGCAGTTTGTATACGCCGGGTGCTTTAAACAAAGAGTCGAGGAACACAAACAGAACACCAACTCAACATTTTACACCCACGTAAAAGATACAGGACATAAATACACAGACATTTACCATAACCTAGAAATCCTACGCATCAAAAAAAGGACCACATCTCAACACACTAGAACAATATAAAATTTACAGACACACAAAAACACAAAGTACAAACATATTAAACGAACAAACACAATACAAGTCACACATACTCTTTGATACTATCGAAATGTTTACTTTTTAACCTTACTCTTTATCCTTACTATTTCACTTTTTCACTTTTTTTTTAAAGCTGTTTGCTAATGACTAACAGCATTTTAAAAGACTTATGCCATTAAGTTCTAATGTAGCCACAGAACTATAAGTTTTTGAAAATAGTAATACTATCATCAGCAAAAAGCTTTACAATAGTGAAAAATAAAAATTCTTTCACTAAAACACTTGATCATATAGTTTAGAACATTCGGTATAGACCAACCGTAATAATGATGGTCTGAGGTGACAAATTGATGGTATTTCCCGAAACAGCCGTGCTAAATAATAAATGTTACTATAGGTAAGTCCTACCAATATATGCTCAAGTGTTTACTGTAAAACTAATAACTCAAGGGAAGATGGAATCAAGTCATATTAAAATATAGTTGTTTATAAAATAGTTTTATCGAAAATACACACACAGACACACTTGCACTTGTGTGTGTGTGTGTGTGTGTGTGTGTGTGTGTGTGTGTGTGTGTGTGTGTGTGTGTGTGTCTGTAATATGGTAACAGATACTACTAAAGAGTGTTAAAAAGAATTAAAGATCTGCTATAAATATTTGTAACAAGATAATGGTTTTACATATATGTACCAAATAATTTTATTACTATTTTCATATTTTTTTCTCTAAAGAGAGTTTGAGTCATTAAACTACAGAGGTACAATAGGCAAAGTAAATTTCCCCATTTTTGTTTCAGGGATCATTAATCAGTGATGTAAATGATGGCAATAATTCAAGCTCTATGGACATTCTGGAAGTGAAAAATCTGAAATCATATCCTAAAGGACTTATGTCAAAACTAATGCCGCATTTAAACCAAGCATTATCATTTAAAAAGTACTCTTTCGCCTACATATATGAATCGGTAGGTAGGTTGTAGCTTGTAGTGCAGATGTTTCCCACTGAGGTATCTAACCTTCTATGTTACACTTTGCAATCCACAAAAATTTTAATTCAATTTCAAACATTTACAATAATTATTACATAGCTCATAAAAAATAATAATTTTGTATTGAAATAAGAACTATTTGGTAGATATTTCTTCAAGGGGCAACAAAAAGGAGGAACATTTATGACAGGATAGCTGTTAAAAATCTTTTACTTATTACACTTTTTATATTAATTGCGACCAGACTTTTTGTTAACTAAAGGTTCTTAAATTGTTAACCTACATTTGGAGGAAATGTTTTGGTCTTACGACTTCTTCATTCTCGTCAATAAGGCTGAAGAAGTTGTAAGACGAAAACGTTTTCTCCAAATGTAAGTTAACAATTACCTCTAGTTAGCAAAAAGTCTAGTCGCAAGTAATATAAAAAGTGTAATAAGTAATTAACAACCAGCTCGTCATGAGCAACAACAAGATTTTGAAAATCTTTTGATAGAGTTGTAGTCTTAATTAGATATGCTCAGTGATAATGAGATATGGATGAACATCAATGACATGAAAAAAATTACATTTAAAGATATTACTAAGGGAAAATGAAAAACATGTTCTTTAATCCAATGTATTATTCACCAAGAAACATTATGCTGGAAATCACTGAAGAAAACCAAAGTTTTCAAATATGTAGTTCTTATTAAAATCTTGTTAAGATGTGAAAATTGATATCTTTTGTATAGACAGCTAAAATAGCGACTACAGCAGTTTTTGGCTAAAATTTGAGATATGATATATAGCATTTGCTGTGATACTACTATACAAAAGTAATAGAATAAGAAGTACATACTCCAGAATTTTTAAAGTATTTTCATTTTCAAGAATTTTGCATCTTTAACTGGTTTCGAGTAAAACAACTAAAGGAAAAATTACTATGGTAGCCATATTACATCTAGTTTTTATAGACCTGAGGAAGACATACTACAGTGTGCCTATTAACAAATTATAAGAGAGCCTAAACAGAACAGAATACATCCACAGTACAAAAACGCAGTGAAAAACTTCTGTAAAGGTAACATAAGTTGTGTCAGGACAAAACAAGGATGTTCCAAGTATTTTCAAAGTTGGCAAGGGTCAGACGCAAGGACGTTGTCTGTCTCCCACTCTCTTTAAGATTTATTTTAATTCAGCTCTAAAAATTTGGTATAACAAATATAGAAAAACATGAATACAAGTTGGAAAGGAATATATTACGACACTAATATTTGCAGCCAAGCAGGTTGTTCTAGCTGTTGATATTGATGATGCTAAGTAGTTAGAAAACTAGAAAAAAAATTAAACAAATGGGGGCTGGAAATCAAACTGGGAAAACAGAATACATGGCAGTAAGATGTGGAGGACAAGATTTAAACATTGAGAAAAACAATATAAAAATACTAAATTCTTGAATTTTTTGGTCCATTACGTTCAGTGAATCTTAATTAATCACTTAAACAATAGTTAATGACTATCCGAACTTTAAATTTTGTAAATTTGTTAAAACTTACTGAGACAGAACGTTTTCGATTGCTATGTGGCGATCTTCATCAGTGTCTTCTGCTTGGAGATGTCGGGTCAAACGGTAACGGTTTTAAAGGAAGGTTTTCTATAGTATCAAAGAGTATGTGTGATTTGTATTTTGTTTGTTCGTTTAATATGTTTGTACTTTGTGTGTCTGTCAATTTCATATTGTTCTAGTGAGACGTCTCAACACACTCTGATGATGTGAAATTTACAGACACACAAAAACACAAAGTACAAACATATTAAACAAACAAACACAATACAAATCATACATACTCTTTGATACTATCGAAAACCTGTCTTTAAAACTGTCACCGCTTGACCCGAAATCTCCAAGCAGAAGACACCGATGAAGATCGGCACATAGCGATCAAAAACGTTCTGCCTCAGTAAGTTTTAACAAATTTACAAAATTTAATGTTCGGATAGTCATAAACTATTGTTTAAGTGATTAAATAAAAATACTAAAAATACAAATATCTAGAGTAACATTGACTGAAGATGGTAATGATAGAAAAGACATTTAGCACACAATAAGGGAAGAATGAATACAACTAAATCAAAAAATTTCATTATTATGGAATGAGAAAATAAAGAAAAAACAAAAAGACACTTATTTACAACAACAGTGAAAAGTACAATGACTTATGGCTCTGTAGCCTGGTTAGTTTACAAGAACATACAGAAACTCATAAATGCAATTGAAAAAAGTTTTTGGATGAGATGTTGTAGATACACATTACAGGATCATGTAAGAACCGACAGAATTAAAGAAATTATGAATGAAGAGACATCACTTACAGACACCATAGAAAGATAGACATCATATGATTATTCTTCTTATATGACCATACTCATATTTCCTGATAGGTCATATGAGAAGAATGACAGATGATAGATAACCATTAAAAACTTGGAAATGGATTCAAAAAGACGAAGGAGAAAAGGATGACAAAGGAAATTGTGGGACAATTGGATTAGAAAAGCTATGAACAGAAGAGATATAGCAGAAGAAGAAGATTCATGGGAAAACAATAAAGGATGGCATTTGAATCACTATAAATGCTAAATAATGCTGTAGTAAAATCACTATATATATATATATATATATATATATATATATATATATATATATATATATATATAAAGTTATTATTATTAATTGATACATATATTTTTATATATACAGTACATAAATTGTCTATAAACCATACAAAAAAACAGTACAATCATCTTATATCTTATCAGTAATCACCTTATATCTTATCAGTAACCATCTTATATCTTATCAGTTATCACCCTATATCTGAGTTTACAAGGAAGATCCCAGGTGGTAAATGAAGATGAATTTCAAAACAATTTTAATATTTTCAAATGCATAATATTCTGGAAAACAATGGGTAGTACTTGACAAAGACTGAGCTTACTCTAATTATTTTCTTTCTCATATATTACTCAAAAATACATTCTAAGCAAAAAACAAGAGGTGTTTACCAACTTTGATCAACTGTGGTGTAATTTTTAGTATTTACTCTTGAAAGGTCCAAGTACTATTGATTGCTTTGCAGAAACAAATTGGTATCTTTATTAATTTTTTTTTTGCATTGAATCATGAATGATTCAACTTGGATAATGCACAGCAATAAAAACTGAACATAGATGATTCAATTTCTTAACAAATTTGAAAAATATTACACTTTAGGTATTACTTTGCAAAAAAACAATTACTGATATTTTTCACACTAGGCCAGTGTATTGTTCAATGCTGTGAGTCACGGACAAGTCTTGCCCATGACTTACAGCAATGAGCAATGCACTGACCTAGTGCAAAACATGACTGCTGAAAAATATCAGTGTCATGGTTTTTTTGTCAAGTCATATCAAAGATGTAATTTATATGTAACGCCTCAAGATGTAAAACACAAAAACTCCAAGTTTGAAAAATAATATTACAAAAATGTAATATTGTAACTTTTAACCGTACAATATTTCATATTTAGTCTTATATGCCACCTCTACTGAATCAATATGCTATTGATTAGTTCCACAAATCCTTGTTATGTCCTTTTAAAGTTTTATTTCATTTTTGTTTTAAAAAAAATCAAAACAACCTTTTCAATTGTCTTGTATATTTATATTAATTGAAATGCATTTATATATGTTCTATTACATCAAGTAGTTTCATACCTTTCTATCTCCATGATTTGTAAACAGTAATATATTCT
Organism: Prosapia bicincta; assembly: GCA_036971475.1. Classification (NCBI taxonomy): domain Eukaryota; kingdom Metazoa; phylum Arthropoda; class Insecta; order Hemiptera; family Cercopidae; genus Prosapia; species Prosapia bicincta. Next base: position 6,987,285 of record JBAIZL010000003.1, on the reverse strand, counting down.
TGTATATGGTTGAGCAAAAGTTAATGTATTTTTAAAAAAAGATTCATATTTTTGTTTAAGAATAACAAAATCTGCAACATTGGCCGAAGTATTAAATATAATCATGACTATTGTGCATTTTACAATTATAAAATGAAAAAGATAGAACCAAATAATAAAATAAATCATATGAAATACATAAATTGAAAAACTAAATTTAAAAAAATATATCTCTTCAATATTATGAAGCATAATAGTATGAGGTTAAACATATTTGCATTCCCAGTTATATCTATTGTGTGTCCTTTTGCTCTTACCATAACTTAAATACTCTTATCACTTAAATATAACCTTCATTAGTTTACAAATAGATAAAAAATTGTGTGTCAATAAGCAGACAAAACTGGTTCTACTCATAAACATAACAAAATGTGTGTCAAACATATTTATTTCATTTTATTGAGTTTTTCATACTTTATCTAAAGCAGATATTTTGATTACACAAACTTATGTCTGACAAGTTTATTCAGATTATTGTGAAACTATTCATTGCAAGGTGATGCCTGAGAGATGTGAATAACATTGTATTTTTTAAAAACGTTTGTCTTAAAATATTCTGGTTAACAAATGTTATTTTATTTTCAACGATTAGGTTTTGAAGGATGAAAAAATACAGGAAATATGTGAAAATGCTGCACAGCAAATGCTAGAAGAATCTGAAACAATAACAGATGCAACAATGTTTGCGGAATTTTTAAGAAAACAAAACCAGCGAGCTGAAAAAATCCTTACAAATCTAAGATCTACATTCTCAAATAAAATTCTCAGGTAAAGAGCTAAATTATCAATTATTTATAAAGAGGTAAATAATTGTTAAAGCTTGTTTAATTGTAAAATTGCTTCTAAAATACTTAATTTCTTTATTTATGATTTCTAATAAATATAAAATTGACTTTAAAACATTAAGATTTAAAAGCTAGAATTTATGTTTAGAATTTTAGTACCTATATTTAAAAGTATTATGTGTAATAATGATAAGAAAAATAAAGAAAAAAATAATTCAATTGTAACAATTTTATTATTTTAAAATTTGAAAAATGTAAGGCCTGTATAGAAAATGAATTGTTCTACAATTTTTAAGAATGAAAGAATATTGTTTCTATATAAAGTAAGCACTTCTTGTACATAAAGAAAATGTTAGAGAATATCTTTTTGTGATAACTAGAAGTCCCTAAAAAACACTAGGGAATTTTTTGTATACAGCAAATTATACTGTCATATCAAAACCTATTCCACATTTGATTCGACTAATCTTGAATCAGAATCACTTTTTAATTTTTACATTGAACTCTCATGCACCTGTGAAGACTTATGACACATGCTGGGTCTTTTCAGCCCCAATTTTTAATTGCTTATTTCATATACTGTATGCAATTTTATAATTTTTGTTTCAATATTTCTTCAATAAATGATTTGTTTTGAAACATTTATTTTGATGTATACAAATATATTTTAACAAAGGAAGATTAAAAATTGTTTGAAATGATTATTTTTTTAATATTTGTTTGTTTCTAGTAAAAAAACAACAGGCTAAAGACATTTTTTGTATGTAGATATAAGGAAAGGTTAATCAAACAATTGGTTTTATTTAAAATAAGACAAAAGCTATCATTTAAAAATTGATATAACTATTGAAGTCTGACAAAATCTGGTAAGCTCAAATTGCGATTTGAAAAAATAAGACTACAAAAAATATGTCTAGCAGATTACAAAATTGCCAATATAGCCTCTGCATGAATTAAAAACTTAGATCTTACAACTACTACAAGAAATATACGCATTTGTATGATTGTAAACAGTAGAAAAATACATTTACTATTATTGATAAAATCATTTGTGGCAAACTATAAAATCTACATTGGGCGGCAAACTATGCAATACGTATAGGTCTATTCCTTGCATAGCACCTTGTTAAAATTATAAGATGACGACTGAACTTTTCTATTCTTGCTTCGTGGGCAGATCTTAGAGTGAACAGAAGCTCTTTTTCTCTAGGTTGTGGCTCTTTTAGAACTTCACTGATATTCTTGGCAATAACCTTGATATTAATTGGTAGGCTGTCTGGGAGAGGTGTCTTGCAATGTGTGCATTAGTCAACTCCCTACACAATTCTATGGGAAATATTTTTCTAAGAATTTTCTGTTCAGGGCTTGCATTGTTCTTATATTCAAGTTTGCATTAACTTCCTAGATGTATAATAACTACAGGATGGATTAGCTTTATTCAATATATTCAGGTTCACGGTCCTAGAGGAAGTTTACAAAAAAAAATTAAAAAATAGAACTCAGACAATACCATTAACGGACAAATGATTACTTATTTTGAATGAAGATAAAACTGCCAGCAGTGTTATCAAGTCAGTTGGAAACAATCTAAATCAGCGATCATTGATTAAAATATGTTAGAAGAGAGAATGGAGTCACTTTTGCAAAAGTAAGAGAGCATTAGAAGAGGACTTCCATATTGGATTTCAGCAGGTGGACATCCTGACAACATAGAGTAAATCTAGGCATTTTCTGTCCACAGGGCCAATTTTTGACTGTTTGCAAGGACTCTAAGGGATATTTCATCTTTCCTCGACAGATACAGTTTGTGATTTTTGTAAAATTTTCTTTATTTATTCAAAATAAATAACCAATATTCTACAGTTTCTTTGGTTAAATGGTCTCTAAGGATAATATCTCCAAATTACCCTTGAGGAAAGGCTCTCTCACTAATCACTCACAATAATTTTTAGTTGTTTATTATTAATAAATAATACACATAAACTTCTAACCACAAATATTTTTATTTTTGTAAATTTTGATTATCAAGTAACCATCCTCAGAGATTTGACACAACCTACAGTAGGATGGTTAAATGTCAGAGACATGACACAACTTACAACCATCTGAGGATGGTTACTTGGTAACCGAAATATACATAAGACTACAATAAAAATATTTGTGTTTAGAGGTTTTTTGTATTATTTATTAAAGGCTATCAAGCTCAATTTTGTTTACTGGTATTTCAAAATTAAAATCAAGTCTGATGGTAAATCCAGAAGCAGATTCTATTTGGAAAGGCAGGCGCTAACATGGTTTAGGCTTCAGGATGGTACTATTTCTTTGCAACTATGGGTGATAGGTAAAGTGTGTGTGTGTGTGTGTGTGTGTGTGTCACTATATAATTTAATAAAATAATTATGAATTAGGAACAGTTGTTATATAGAACTATTTGGTTTTTATACAGAACTAATAACAATATTATAACTTTTCAGAATATCTTCGTTTGTGATGACCAGAGTAATGATAAAGCTGTTCTCAGAGGTTGTTGTGAATCCAGCGCAAATTAAGATGTTACATAAAGCTAAGGCCTGCAACGTGCCTCTTATTTTCTTGCCCTTACATCGTAGTCATCTTGATTATATCATCATCACATATATTCTGGCTAATAATGACATAAAATCTCCTCTTGTAGCAGCTGGTGAAAATTTAAGGATACCATTTTTTGGGTGCAGTATTATATATATATTTTTACCGCATAATAAAGCTATTTTGTAGATCTTTCACTATAGAGAATAATTTTACATGCTCTTGTTGTTATATAAATTCTAATAATAACATTAAATTTTCTACCTTTAAATAGCTGGCATTCAGCTCATGCAAAACTCATATATTTGGAACTTAAATTTATCTTATATCAGGTGTGCTCAGATAGTTCTTGTCTCCTTTTTTAAGGTTATTTTTAATATTCTCTTATTATCTGAAAATTGTAGTTATTTTATAGTATTATTCTAATTAATTTGTAATAGCAACAATGTTTTCTTGACACTTTTAACACACAATTTAACACTTCTACATTTCACTAATTAGGTATAGTTACTAGCACCAACAAGAATCTTAATTGTTATTTAGCTAGCTTGTTTCAGAGTTTGCATGTTTTTACATTTTAAACAATTGATTAGCACAAATTATTCTATAAACAAAAATATTTTTTAAAAAATACTGATTTTTCATTTATTTTAATATATTTATATTACCAAGAGCCTCATTCCACTGTCAATAGTTAAATATTAAAACATTTTAACATTTCGAGAGTTGAGTTAAACTACTTCACTGTGCTAATTAAAATAATCAGAGTCTTGTTTCAACTGTTGACTAATGATTGATGTTTTAATAATATCAATATATTAAATTGAATATTATAACTAAACACTTGTAAATGTTTATAAACTTGCCTATAGTAGCACTTACTTATATTTGATGAGGACGGCCGTTTCGGGAGATGTGTCCCATTGTCAACTCAGACTGTAATTCCGCAAGTTACGGTCTGAGTTGGGACACATCTCCCGAAACGGCCGTCCTCAACAAATATAAGTAAGTGCTACTATAGGCAAGTTTATAAACATTTACAAGTGTTTAGTGAAAACTAGTAGCTCACATGAAGATGGAATCAACAATATGAATATTATAAATAAATATTCTTGTTTATGAATGTATTATAGAATTGCCTTTATTTCTATTCACCCACTTTGTTTGAAGTAAAAAACATCAGTTGAAATAATATGACAAATTTGTAACCATTGTTTGCTTCTTTTCTACTCTAGGCTTATGATTGTTTTTCTGTGATCTAGTATTGACCAATTAAATAAGTTAGGGTTTATGGCCTTTAAATGAAGTGTTTTTTAACACTAAATTTCCTACTAGATATTTTGGTAGGAAGTAAACAAGACTTGAACATTTTTTTTATGTCTTGTACAGTCTGAACACTTATGATCTCAGAAAATCTCTTGGTAGTGTATTAAATTTGATTAAATTATTGAATTTAAATAATTCATAAATAGAACAAATATATCTTTCAAACACTAGAATAGAGTACCTAGATAGTAGATTGTTAACTACGGTATATAAAAACTCATTATTAGAAAGGAGCACCAAACTGTTTACAATGTTTATAAATATTAGTGTCTCTATATTATTTTCACTGTTGGAGCCGAAAAGCTTAAATTCAGTTTACAACTTTTTTTAAACAATTTGATTCAAGTAAATGTCAGAATGTACATTCTTTATTTATTTAAATAAGTAATAATGTTTATATAACATCTTTATTTCCTGGGTACTGAAGATGCTGATTACTTCATAAATTGTAGAAGATGGTCAATATGGTAATTTATTGTTTTATTTGTAGAGTAGCCTATTTTTTTGGATACCAAAAGAATCAATAACTTTATCATTGATGTCACTTGTACTATTACATCTTTGTGAATAGAAGACACAGCCAAAGAAATAAGTTGGTCTTGGTCCATACTGTTTTTATTCTCTTCAACTAACTAAAATGTTGTAACTGGTGTAGATATTTACAGAACTTTCAGAAAATGAACTTTGAAAGGAATTTTCAATGAGAAAAGCTCACTTAAAGAAATAATATTCCTAAATGTCCCATTTTAATAAAGTAGAGTAGTTCATTGATCAATTTTGCTAGATTTTAATTTCATCAGTAGCTATTGGCTCATGAACACATCAATTGTTTCATATTCAGTAAATAGCTATTGATTAAAACAGCTGTAGCTTTTGTATCACATAGCAGTTAGCTGTTTTAATTAGTAAATTAATGAGGTTAAGTAAATAGCTATTGTTATTATAAAAAAAAGAAATTGATCTGTTAAAATTAAAAATTAGAGCGATTAACATTTAATATTTGTTGATTCCATCTTCACGTGAGCTACTAGTTTTCACTAAACACTTGTAAATATCTACGAACTTGTCTATAGTAGCACTTACTTATATTTGTTGAGGACGGTCGTTTCGGGAGATGTGTCCCATTGTCAACTCAGACCAAAAACTGATCTCAAGGTTTACATAGGTTAGGGTGTTAGGGTGGGGGTGGGATATTATGGTGGTGTGGGTGTATTTTGTGAGTATTAGGAGTTATGATGTCAAACAGTGTTTGTGAGTTGTAATGTAATTGTGTATTGAGTATGTGTGTAGAGTGTAGTTTGAAATGTCTGTATATGTCGTATTGTTCGGTTGTGTAGCTTTGGTTATTTCTGTGTTGTTTATGAAGAATTTGTAGGTTAGATGTTATGTCTATGTAGTCATGTTTTGTGGAGTTTGAGATGATCGGCGAAGTTTGATTGGTAGTTATTGTTTGTTAGTGCTTTTATATGTTCTTAGTAACGTGTGTAGAAGGTCCTTTTTATAGAAGACCTCGTGCCCCAGCTTTTACATAGGCCAGACAACTTTGAATTTTATGAAAAATTATACAAATTTAACCATAGAATAGAATAATAATGTACTTTATTATATAAGTAAATTGAGTAAGTAACAATTGAAAGTTTTACAAAACTGAATAATAGAGTAGAAATTTTAGATTCTTGAAAAGATGAAAACTGCCTATGAAATTATACTCAAATTAGTAATTTATTTAAATAAAACACTTGTACGTATATTAGTATGTTAGAGTTGCCTATAGCAGCACTTAGAGATAATGGGAGGCGACTCTTGAAATAAGCAATAATCAAAACAGTGCTACTATAGAGAAGTGCAAGATACTAACATATGTGCACGTGTTTTTAGTTAGAAACTAGTAGCTCAAGTGAAGATGGAATAAAAAGATATAATAGTTATTTATTTGTTTTTATTACACTTATATTAGGTCTTTACTAAGAGGTCTTGGCGCTTTCTTTATCAAACGCCGGATGGATCCTGTAAATGGAAAGAGGGACATTCTGTACAGAGCTATTTTACATACATATATGATAAACAGTCTTAAATCTGGCCACAACTTTGAATTTTTTATTGAAGGGGGAAGGACAAGATCTGGAAAACCTTGTATGCCAAAAGGTATAGTTTATTAAGTTTTTAAAATATAACACGGTAGTCTTTTTATTCATCCATGCAAGTTCAAATAGATTTTTTTAAACCTTGTAGTGAATGTGACTTGATGTTATACAATTTTTTCAAATATCAATTCATTAATTACATTCAATTAAATAATTTTAATAATTCATTTTGTTTTCAATTTTGTCACTTAATATTGTGATTCTGTAATTACAATTACTTTTATAACTGTAATTATTTAATAAAAAGTAACTAAAATAAAATTTATCTTTGTTGATCTAAGTAGGAATTGACTTTGAAAATTTTCTTGTCAATATGACTTGTTTTGCTATTCTTATACAGTAACATTTAGTTTTAGAAATATAAGTATGTATTATTTCAATAGGTACTGATATTAGAAATTATTATTTTTTTTTAACAGTGTATTAGATTAAGTGTATAGTATATCCAAGAACTCTTAGAGTAAACAAAAAATTATTCATACAAAAATAGTTTTGATTTTGTAAGTGCATAAAGAAAATAGAAGTATGGTTACAAGTGGCAATACCAGAATTGTCATAAATATTATTCAGCTATTTAGAAAGAAATGGTACAGAAATTGTATAGTTGTATAATAGAAGAAATTGTATATAATTTTTAAGACAAGTTTTAATAAATATAATTTTCATTGTTTAATATTTGAAGCTGTGTCTTTTACATGATAAAATATACAATATTTAAAATAAATAATATTTACAGGAACTATGGGATAGAAAGAAATAAAAAAGTACAATACAAATATTGCTAAACAGATTGTTTAAAATTAAATGTTAATTAGCTCCAAATTAAATGCTCTGAAAAATTAACATACCCTGGCTTTCTCTCTGTAATTTGTAACACAGGTACTGACTGATAAAAAATGATGTCTTATCAAAGGCAAGTTAAGCCTTTAACAAAAAATATTTTTTGTTTAACTTTTGAAAATAAAAGAATAGTATCACTTTTTATAATGAGTTGTACAAAAACTGAGAAGACAAAGTGAATATAAACGGTAGGAAACGCTGAAAAGTGAATATAAAGTAGAATTAAAGGATAAAAATAAATAAGAAATTAAACTAAAACTGACAGAATGTTGAAGGTAATGAAATAGATCAAGAAAAGCATTTAACACTTTTACGGCTGATGATGCCAACTGATGTCATTATGAGTCAAACATGTATGCTGATCACGCTGGGTGCTATTAGTAGTTTATTTTAACGAACATTAAGTTTCCAAATGCTTTGCTACATTTTCACACATTAATGGTTATTTGTCACATCGTTTAATCTTTCATTGGTTTATGTTTATTTGGTTTTTTCCTGTTTTTAGTTACCATTACTAGTAGGCTATGTAAATAACTAGATTTAATAACAAATAATAACAGACTTAGTACTCCTCATCGTGTTAGTCACATGACCATTAATTAGTAAAATTTATGAAGAATTAAATTTTGACTTGAATCAGAGGAATTGAATAGATTAGTGGTTATATTATTATTCAATTATAATTGAATACAAAAAATATATGAGTTGAATTGACAGGCATGAGAAACCCTATTTATATTACTATGGAATATTATTTAATTATGAAAGCATATAATAAGTTAATCACTTTTAGTCTAGTTTCTGACTGTCTGAACTTTAAATTTTGTAAATTTATAAAAACTTACTGAGACAGAAGGTTTTCGATTTCTCCGTGGCGACCTTCGTCAGTGTCTTCTGCTTGGAGTTGGTTGGTTAAGCGGTGATGGTTTTAAAGGCAGATTTTCCATAGTATCAAAGAGTATGTGTGATTCGTTCGGTTCGAAGACTTGTATTGGGTTCGTTCATTTAATATGTTTGTTGTGTGTTTGTAAATTTCATACTGTTCTAATGTGTTAAGATGTGGTCCTTTTTTGTTGATGTGTAAGATCTCTAGGTTATGGTAAATGTCTGTGTATTTATGTCCTTTTTCTTTTATGTGATTGTGAAATGCTGATTTGGTGCTCTGTTTGTGTTCCTCAAATCTTTGTTTGAAGCTGAAACCTGTTTGCCCAATGTAGAATTTGTTGCACTTGTTTCAGTTTAATTTGTATACTCCTGGTGCTTGTAGTTTACCTTTGTTGTTGATGTTGTGTTGTATTTTGTAATGTAAATTGTTATAAGTACACGCAAATGGATAGAACACCACAATAATAGACAAACTATGGCACAATATACAAAAAAAAAACACTAAAACTAACACTACAGAGAGGGAAAAACTAATAACAATTTACAATACAAAATTCAACACAACACCAATAACAAAGATAAACTACAAGCACCAGGTGTATACAAATTAAACTGTAACAAGTGGAAGAAATTCTACATTGGACAAACTGGTTGCAGCTTCAAACACAGAGTCGAGGAACACAAACAGAACACCAACTCAGTATTTTACAATCACATAAAAAAACAGGACACAAATACACAGACATTTACCATAGTCTAGAGATCTTACACGTCAACAAAAAAGGACCTCATCTCAACACACTAGAACAATATGAAATTTACAGACACACAAAAACACAAAGTACAAACATATTAAACGAACAAACTCAATACTAATCACACATATTCTTTGATACTATCAAAAACCTGCGTTTAAAACCATAACCGTTTAACAACAACTCCAAGCGGAAAATTTAGACACTGAAGAAGATCGCCACAGAGCAATCGAAAACATTCTGTCTCAGTAAGTTTTTTATAAATTTACAAAATTTAAAGTTTGGATAGTCATAAACTAATGTAAAAGTGATTAATCAAGTTTCACCAAACGTAATGGACTACAAAGTTCAAGAATAAAATAAGTGTTGCCAAAAAACATTGTTTATATTTTATAAATGACAGTTTCAAATTAGTTTCTGCTGTTGTTCTTAAAAACCATATAGGTTATAAAATGACATTCCTAATGTCCATACTTGATATGGTTAGGAATCTTTTGAGTGATTCAAGCTACGGAAACCAGTAGTTGGTAAATATTATAGAGCGCCAACTAACAAAGATCCAATGGCATTCTCAAAACTGTCAAAAGCATATGACAACACAGTCGGGCTATGTCAGAGTGACTGTTTCGTAAACCACCACAAGAAAAGGAAAATTTGTAATAGTCATAGAGTAAATATGAATGTAATTTATATACAGTACAATGCATTTGTAAAGTGTAGGAGTAACTACTAAGATTAAATTGTGAAAACTCATTATATAAAATGCACGTTTCCTTGTAGTTTTTAAATAGTATTAGTGTTAGCTTTGTAGAAACATGTAGGGTGTCAGCCGGTGCCCTCAGCACTTACAATCAAAACTTGATGCAATATGCTGACGGCGCCAAATTAGTTCCGGAGAAAATCTTACCCTTATTGTTAAAATGTGAATGAATTACTGAAGTAAATCTATTTATTTTCTGATAAAAATTATTTGTAAAAATATTACAAGTATAATTACAATACAAATACATTACAAATAAAATGTTAAATAAATTTTTTTGTACTTTTAAATTTAAATTTGCAAATTAGTACACAAAATACTTTCTCTACCATTGCTTCTAAAACTATAAATCCACACAAGTTTTTACAAAATGTTTGTTCTATAATATAAATAAAAGACCTTTAACTATATTGGTCTATCATTTAGATACTAGAGCCTTGAAATGAACACCTGTCTTAAACTCGTAAAACAGTTTTTCATTGTACTTTTCAGGAGGGCTTCTGAGTGTTTTCCTTGATGCTTATATGGATGGAACAATAGAAGATGCTCTACTTGTCCCAGTCAGTATCAATTATGAACGTCTTGTAGACGGAAATTTCATTCGAGAACAAATGGGACAAAAAAAACAACAGGAAACATTTAGCTCAGCAATATCTGCGATATGGAAATCCTTAACTTCGTACTATGGAACAATGAGGGTTGATTTTAATCAACCATTTTCATTAAGTGTAAGTTCTAAGAAACTTTTAAGTTATAAAAAAAACTATATAGTTATTGATTGTTATAAAAAATTTAATATTTTAGTAAGCAATTTGCCTGGATGGTATTTAAGTACATATAGTAATTGACTCTTTACATGATTTGTAATATGTAATGGAATATTATTTTTAAAATAGTATTCAACTTTTAAAGTAATAATTCAATTTCATTGTAATCTTTATTTAAATATTGAAATAGTGGAACAATACCATAAAAAATGTTTATAATGGGGTTATAATAAGGATTATAAAAAATATGTTGTTATTTATATTGTAGTAGGCCTAAAATTAAAGAAACACCATTGTTATGAAAAACTACACACACACACACACACACACACACACACACACACACACACACACACACACACACACACACACACACACACACACTCACACAACAACCCCCACACAAACAAACAAACACATACACACAAACACAACCCCTCCCCCCCACACACACAGAGAATCATAACTACAAATATGTTTTTATCACTTTGAAATTTATGTATTTTGCAATATACAATAGTTTTAACAATTTTGTTGTCTTTAGTTACATTTCCAACACTCTAATGTACGACTCCATTCTCGGCATATTAAAATATACCGTAGAGATTTAACACATTCATTGTGGCTATCATAATATGAAATTCCTAAGAAAGAGTTAACAGTTTTATTTTACTTTTAGTTACGAAGATGAATGAGTCATGAAGTAGTTTAAATGAACCATAGTGACTTTTAATGGCTTTTTTGGGAAAGATAGCATGGGGCATATGTATTGTATAGTTTTGTATAACAACATATTAACAAAAAAATACCAAAGTAGAAATGAGTACAAATATATATATATATATATATATGAAGTTAATATATTACTATTTTTGAGTAATTTTATCCACCATTAAGTGCAATAATTTTACCTTGAGTGATGAGGCACCTTTCGGTCTTTGACCATTGTCGAATCACAGAGTGATTCGACAATGGTCAAAGACCGAAAGGTGCCTCATCACTCAAGGTAAAATTATTGCACTTAATGGTGGATAAAATTACTCAAAAATAGTAATATATTAACTTCATAAAGTCAGTGCAACGGAAAAACAATGGATAATGTTAAATATCAAGAATATATATATATATATATATATATATATATATATATATATATATATATATATAAGAATTTTTGGATTGGATAGGAGACTGACAGACTTACCTAATGGCAATAGTCCAAAACTGCAATCTCATGGAAATAAATAAATAGACACATATAAAAAACTTATCACACTATTGAAATATTTCGATCAAAATGATCTTTGTCAATCAAAAAAGAAAAAAAAGAAAGATCATCAAAGTTTATCTTCGAAATATTTCAATAGTGTGATAAGATTTTTATATGTGTCTATTTATTTATTTCCAAGAGATTGCAGTTTTGGACTATTGCCATCAGGTAAGTCTGTTAGTCTCCTATCTAGTCCAAATATTCCTAAATAAGCTTCAAGCTCTAATAGAACTAACCTATATATATATATATATATATATATATATATATATATATATATATATATATATATATATATATATAACAAGTGCTATGCTGATACTAAGCAATGTACCAATCATAAAGGGAACTGAATGGTTAAGCAACAACCATAACCAGATAGTCACCTTAGCAGCAAAAGTGTTAAACGTGTCAATTATAGAGTTGAACGAACTAAGGGTTTTATCCTTAATTATATTTACAAGTTAATCAACACTGTTTCCTTCCGAACTAAAAGTATTTCACAAAATATTTGTAACTTAAATTTTTCCAAATATTTTTCATCAGATTGTTATTCATGGGGTTCTAAATCGTCATGGAAAGTATAGCACGGATCATGTAACCCTGCGTGAGAGATGGCATGAGATTTTTTGTATACTACTACTTCTGGAAACATGTTACATATTCACAATTTTCTATACATCAACAGCTTCTGCAATCGATACGGCTGCACATTTATATCAAGATTGTTTGTTTTTTCATACCGAAGCTAATTTATCATACACTTTGTTTAATATCAATCGTCTCATGCATGTCAGTTTCTCAACAGCCCTTATCAGGTTTTTAACTGTATGAAGCAACTGTGGCGTAATGTTTATTTTTAAATAAATAAAACCTCTAAACAACAAATAACATTTATTTAAACCTAAGGTTTAAATAAATGTTATTTGTGGTTTAGAGGTTTTATTTATTTAAAAATATACTTATCAGGTTTGTAGGAAAGTATTTATACTGGCCCTCTACCTTCCATCTTGCCTACTGCGATCTCTCAATGCCAAGTGCACAGTTACATGGCACACACTATAAATTTCCAATTAACATCAAGGTTATTCCAATTATAGATCTAAACCATTTATTCTGTTTGAAATACTACAATTGAGAAACTTAAATACCGAAATATAATTCTGAACATGTTTTGTCACAAATAACTTTAAATATTAATTTGAAAAAACCGTTGAAAAAATAAGTACCTAATAACAACATTTAATATTTTATACAATTATTTAAAGAAAGTTGTATACTGTGAATTCAACTAAGTATTACAAAAGTAATATGATGAGGCACAAATAATCTAACTGTAAACCACTATTAATAAATCACTTTAATATTAGTTTATGACTATCCAAACTTTAAATTTTGTGAATTTGTAAAATTTTACTGAGACAGAACGTTTTCGTTTGTTAGGTTCAGCTGTGACGGTTTTAAAAGCAGGTTTTCAATAGTATCAACGAGTATGTGTGATTTGTATTGGGTTTGTTCATTTAATATGTTTGTACTTAGTTTTTTTTAATTTCATATTGTTCTAGTGTGTTCAGATATGGTCCTTTTTTATTGATTTAAGATTTCTAGGTTATGGTAAATGTCTGTGTATTTGTGCCCTGTTTCTTTGACGAAAAATGCTGAGTTGGTGTTCTGTTTGTCTTCCTCAACTCTTTGTTTGAAGCTGAGACCTGTTTGTCCAATGTAGAATTTGTTGCACTTGTTGCAGTTTAATTTGTATACACCTGGTGCTTGTCGTTTATCTTTGTTGTTGATTTCGTGTTGTATTTTGTATTATAAATTGTTATTAGTTTTGTATGCTATTTTTCATCCTGTTTTTTAAAATTTGTGGGTTATTTTATTTGACGTTCTGTTTATGTATGGTATTGTGATGTATTTGTTTTCCCTCTCTATAGTGCTATTTAATGACAATGTATTTGAAAGTAGAGACAAACTCTTTTGCGCCATTCACTTTTTCAATAAAACTTATTTAAAAGAATGTTTTCTCTTCATCTCGTAGAATATTTGAACCTATAACGGTATTAAGTAATTATATTTATATATCTTGATTCCATCTTCACGTGAGCTACTAGTTTTATTTAGTAAAAATACTTGTAAATTGTTACAGTTGTCTATAGTAGCACTTTTATATTTTTGAGAACGGCTATGTCGGAAGATGTATCCTATTGTCAACTCAGACATTATCTGATCTCAAGGTTTTTGTAGGTTAGAGTGGGGGTGAGAGATTAGGGTGGGGATGTGAGTGTAATTTTGTGTGTTTTAGGAGTTATAATGACAGGGAGGCCATTTTACTCACGCTAGAACACATAAATGCACTAACAAAAAAAACACCAAATCAAACTTCGCTGAGTATCTCTTATCCACAAACTATAACTACAAAACCATAACATCTAACCTACAAATTCTTCACAAACAAAACAAAAATAACCAATGATACAATATCGAACAATGTCAAATATACAAACATTTCAAACTACAACCTACACACATACTCAACACCCAATTACATTAAAACTGACATACACTTTTCAACATCATAACTCCTAATACCCCCCAAAATACAACCCCCATCCCCACCCTAATAAGGATATTTCCCTAAAAGGAACAATGGGACACATCTCCCGAAACGCCTGTCCTCAACAATATAAAGTAAATGCTACTATAGGCAAGTGTAACATATTCACAAGTGTTTTTAGTTGTCTTTACTTCTTCAATTTCTTAACTAAAAATTGTTTTGTACATTTGACACCTTACTAATTATTAATAATCAGATTAAAAGGAAAAAGCTGTAATTATTTATATTCTGAAGCATTTAAGTGAAATGTTTATGAAAAGTTACTGTAGTTAGTAAAATTTAAAGAATTATTGTTTATAAGTTTTAATACATACATATATATTTGTATATATATATATATATATATATATATATATATATATATATATATATATATATATATATATATATATAAAGGACATAAGTCAAAATACAAATACAAGAATTATAATTCAATTTTCAATTGAATTTTGGAATTCAATTATAACTCTTGTATTTGTATTTTGACTTATGTTCTTTATTAATACACAAGAATACATATTGCGATATATATATATATATATATATATATATATATATATATATATATATAGTAAGCTACTAGTTATCACTAAACACTTCTTAAATGTTTATAAACTTCACTATAGTAGCACTTACTTATATTTGTTGAGGACGGCCGTTTCGGGAGATGTGTCTGTTGTCAACTCAGACCGTAACTGATCTCAAAGTTTACGTAAGTTAGGGTGTTAGGGTGGGGGTAGGATATTATAGTGGTGTGGGTGTATTTTGTGTGTATTAGGAGTTATGATGTCAAAAAGTGCGTGTGAGTTGTAATGTAATTGTGTATTGAGTATGTGTGTAGGGTGTAGTTTGAAGTGCCTGTATATTTCGTTTTGTTCGGTTGTGTAGCGTTGGTTATTTCTGTGTTGTTTATGAAGAATTTGTAGGTTAGATGTTATGTCTATGTAGTCATGTTTTGTGGAGTTGAGATGATCGGCGAAGTTTGATTGGTAGTTATTGTTTTTAGTGCTTTTATATGTTCTTGGTAATGTGTGTAGAATGACCTCCCTGTCTGGCCTATGTAAAAACTGGGGCACGAACTGCAAGTTAGTTTGTAAACTCCAGTGGTGTTGTAAATGTCGTTGATTTTGTTGTTGGGTTTAAATTGTTTATTGAGAGTGTTGTGTGTGGAGTAAGGTTTATTTATTAGGTTTTTTTTTTAGGCAGTTGTATAATTTGTCAATCATTGTTGGGTTGTATCCATTAGTTTGTGCTATATGTTTTATGGTGTTTAACTCCTGGTAGTGTTCTTCTTTATCTAGCGGTGTTTTAAGCAGGCGATATATCATGGTGTTGTAAGCAGCTAGTTTATATTGGTGTGGGTTTTTTGAGGAGCTGTGAATGGTCATATTGGTACTAGTGGGTTTTCGGTATATGTTGAATTTATGTGTTTTTTTTGTATGTTCGTTTAATTGTAAGGTCTAGGAAGTTGAGAGAGTTTTGTTGTTCTGTTTTGATGGTGTATGTTAGTTTTGGGTGTATGGAATTAAGGTGTTTTAGAAATGTGTGTGCTCTGTGTGTGTTACCTTTATATAATGTTATGATATCGTCAACGAATCTGTAGCAGTAAATTATGTTATCTGAGTATTTATTGTTGTGTAAAATGTGGTTTTGTTCAATATGGTGTATGAATATATCTGCTAAGATGCTAGCTATGGTAGAGCCCAAAGGTAGGCCTTTTGGTTGTAGAATGTGTTATTGTAGGTGAAGTAATTTTGAGATGTGATTAATTATGTGAGGTGGATGATTTCGTTAATGTGTGTATGTGGTGTATTTGTGTCTATAAGCATGTTTTTGAGGATGTTGATGGTTTCTAGAATGGGGATGTTTAATTCAAAATGATGATGGTTTGTTAAATACATAACCACCACAATTACATAACCACTGCCTAGAAATTCTTCACAATAACAGGAAAGGATCATTCCTCAGTATACCCGAACAATATAAAATTTACAACTAATTCTAAAACAAAAAATAGATTACAACTCACACTCACTTTTTGACATCATAACTCCTAATACTCACAAAATACACCCACACTACCATAATATCCCACCCTTACCCTAACACCCTAACCTACGTAAACCTTGAGATCAGTTACAATCTCAAGATGACAATGGGACACATCTCCCGAAACGGCCGTCCTCAATAAATATAAGTAAGTGCTACTATAGGCATGTTTATAAACATTTAAAAAGAGTTTAGTTAAAATTTTTGGTTCATGTGAAATTTTTTGTCTTTAGTTTAAACTTTATTTAATTCCTAAATGAGTTATTTTCCTACAAAATTATTGATCCTGATTCTTGGCACCTTCAAAAGTAAGTGTTGCGCAACAGCAACTACAGCATCCACTGTGGTCATGCCTTTACCAAAAACTCCACTTCACCATAGAATTTAAATTAAACTATACAACTATTCTTTGAGCTTAACTTGTAAGGTTATGTTGAAACAAATAAATGATGTACACAAAACTCACAAGTTAATCATTTATTGACTCATATGCGTTTCAATGATAAAGTCATCATCATCATCAGTGAGTGTTACTACTACAAACTCTAACTTACAACTGAGTTAAAAGTTATAAGTTAACAAACTTACAAGTTGTAAGTTAGAGTTTGGAGTAGCAACATTCACTGATGATGATGACCTTGTCGTTGAAATGCGTATGAGTCGATATATGATTAATTTGTGAGTTTTGTGTATGCCTTTTTCAAAGAAATCAACACAATTAAATACTCAGTATATAAAAATGAATGTAGGTAACATGCTAATCCCCTAATATAAGTTGCATGCTATATTCATAAAATTAATATAGATAACATGGCATAAATTGTATTTCTACCCTATAGTACAAATTACAAAACAAAACAGAAGAAAGAGATTCATCACATATTTAAATAAGACCTTAAATATAATATTCAAAAAATTAAAATTTTTTTTAAAAAACAGGTTACACATAAAAGCTAATATTAAACAACAAAAATATGAAAAAAGCATCAGTTGTCAGATATATAAAACTACATTGTAGAAACTGTAGGACTCAAAGCAACCATAAACTTAATTTAAAATGATGAATTTCATGGTTTGTTCTACATAATCACCCCAATTACATAACCACTGCCTAGAAATTCTACAAAATAACAGAAAAAGATCATTCCTAGGTTTACCAGAACAATATAAAATTTACAACTAATTCTAAAACAAAAAATACGATCATATTACATTAAAAAACTCAATACAAATCATATGCACTGTTTGACCACAATATTAAAAACAAGTCACAACAAAAGTTGAAGATGTTTGATATAATCATCTTGAATTCACTGATTAAACTATAATTAAAAGGTACTCAACTAAGTGAATATGTAATGACTTATTTTCTGACGCATTTCAAAATATACGTTTTTTTTACGAAGCTAACCCTCTACTTTTATGAGTAGAGGGTTAGCTTCGTACAAGGAACGAATGTTTTGAAACACGTCAGCAAATAAGCCATCACGTATTCACTTAGTTAAGTACTTTTTAATTATAATATAGAAAAGTTGAAGGCCATCCTAGATATAAATGATGATTTAGTCAAACAATTTTTTTCTTAGTAAATTAAAAAAATTCTTGAGTTTTGTAGTTCATTACGTTCTGTGAATCTTAATTAATCACTTAACCAATAGTTTATGACTATCCGAACTTTGAATTTTGTAAATTAGTGAAAACTTACTGAGACAGAACGTTTTCGATTGCTATGTGGCGATCTTTATCAGTGTCTTCTGCTTAGAGATGTTGGGTCAAGCGGTGACGGTTTTAAAGGCAGGTTTTCAATAGTATCAAAGAGTATGTATGTGTGATTTGTATTGGGTTTGTTAGTTTAATATGTTTGTACTTTGTGTTTTTGTGTGTCTGTAAATTTCATATTGTTCTAGTGTGTTGAGATGTGGTCCTTATTTGTTGATGTAGGATTTTTTTGTTGTGGTAAATATAATGTGTCCTGTTTTTATTATGCGATTGTAAAATGCTGAGTTGTTGTTCTGTTTGTCTTCCTCACTCTTTTTCAAAGCTGTAACCTATTTGTCCAATATAGAATTTGTTACATTTGTGGCAGTTCAGCTTGTATACGCCTGGTGCTTGTAATTTATCTTTGTTGTTGGTGTTGTGTTGTATTTTGTATTGTAACATGCTATTAGTTGTGTATGCTATTTTGTATCCTATAGCATACAAATTTTTTTAAAATTTGTGGGCTATTTTATTTGTTGTTTTGTTTATGTATGGTAATGTGATGTATTTGTTTTCCCTGTCTGTAGTGTTAATTTTAGTGTTTTTTTTTTGTAATTTGTACCATAGTTTGTCTATTGTTGTGGTGTTGTATCCATTTGTGTATACTAAATATTTAATGGTGTCTAGTTTTTGTTTATGATTTCTGTGGTCATTGGAACTTCCTTAAGTCTATGGAGCATGGATCTGAAGGCAGCGTGTTTGTGTTGGATAGGGTGGTTTGAGGTGTTGTGGATAAGTGTGTCTGTCGTTATAAGTTTCCTGTAAATGTTGAAGCTGTGTTTTGTGTGTGACGTTTTGTTATGGTTAGGTCGAGGAAGCTTAGGGATCAGTTGGTTTCAATCTCTGAGGTGAAGTGGAGTTTTGGTCATATTTTATTAGTTGAGGTGAGGAGTTTTTCGCATTGTCGGGTGTTTCCTCTGTATAGTGTTATGATATCATCGATGTATGTGTGTCAGTAAATGATTTTGTGTACGTGTGTATTGTTTGTGACACACAAAATCACGCAAATACTGAATTGTGTTTACTTATACGAACAAACACAATACAAATCATACATTCTCTTTGATACTATCGAATACCTGCCTTTAAAACCGTTACTACTTGACCCGATATCTCCAAGCAGAAGACACTGATGACGATCGCCACATAGCAATTGAAAACGTTCTGTCTCAGTAAGTTTTCACAAATTCACAAAATTTAAAGTTCAGATGGTCATAAACTATTGTTAAAGTGATTAATTAAAAGAAATGTTTTAAAATTAAGTTTGTGTATGTCTTTGGATTACAGTTTAATTTAAAATGTTTGCTGAGCATAATTAGCAGCAAAAACAAGTTAAATTTCTCATTATTAACCCTTATTGAAGCAAGTTCAACAGCGAAGGAATTAAACATACAACTGATTATTTTACTTCTGTTATAGGAATTAGTTAACAAATTTGAGAATAAAACAACCTCTTCTACGCAGCAAGGAAACAAAAAAATATTACACTCAGTTCCTTCAACTACTTCTCTGTATGGCACAGACGTAGCAGTAGAAGAACACAGACAGTTGGTCAACAGTATTGCAAGGCATGTTATATTTGGTAAGGAAAACTATACTGTTTTATTCATCCACGATGCACTAGATGTAATAAATTTATCAAAATTTAGATCCTGGAAATAATTGAAGTTCCTTTAAGATTTTCAAGTGCATTTAGGCAATAAGTAAACAATTATTGAAAGATACTACTGACTACTGGCAATATTCACATTTTGCCTGATCTTTTGGTTATACACATCAGTTGATAGTTCACCAGTAAACTTCTTGAAGTAGAAATATTTGAATATGACATATTCTTTAGATCAGAAAGCAATATGCATTTACAATTTTCTGAAACTGAGTCAACCATTACTATGGAACATAATTTTAGAGACAAGTAGAATTTAATCAACTAATAGATAATAGAAAAAAATGGCAGACGTCAAGTTTGAAGAAACTAACTGTTTATGTCAAAATAAACAGGAAATCTAGTCCAGTTACCTGAAAATATTGAAAGTGAACTGCAATTATTTAGTTCTAACTCCTTCGACTGTTAAACATATTTTACTGAAGATATTTCTCTTTGCAGTTAGTCAAGCATTAATTCTCAAAATTACAATCTTCATCATTGGTATAGTATGTGAAAAGAAAGGCAATATTGAACAGCTGTAATATTGATAAAAAAACGTGGGTATTTAAGGAGTACATTGATATATTATATACAATAATTGATTTTAAATGTTGCTGAGTCTTGTCTGTAACTCCCTACATTGAACAATGCACTGATCTAGTGTGTAATGGGTCTGCTATAATATCAGTAGGTAGTAGTTTTTTGCCAAGTGATACCAATAGTAATAATTTCAAATGGCTTGGAAAAACTGAGCTCTGAAGTTCTGGAAGTGCACAAGTAAAAAAACTTTTACATAATTAAGACATTGCAACCTTGTTTCCGTTATCCCTCAATCATTGTTTATGACCCTTGCTAACAGATTTGAAAATCTTGGAAGAAATTTCTGAAACACCTGGTACAGTAAGTGTTTTATGCTGTTGTAGAAAGGAGATATTTTGTAAATAATCGTTTGATTATTCTGCTGAACAGCCAAGAAACAAAAGATTGTTATTATGAGATTTTAAATAATTTCTTTTTCAAATTGTAATTTTTTGGTATTTGAAATGGTTTATAACAAATATTTAAATTAGGCCCAAATAAAGTAATAGTTGAAACAAATATACATAAACATTTATAGCAAATAAAGAGCATAGTGCAAATGATAGTAATAAGACAGAGCTTTGTTAACCTAACTCATCTTACAAAAAACCACATGCTTTTAGAAAGCGAGTTGTTATAATAAAAATAATTAAACAAAATCTCATTATAATATTTTAAATAACAAACCCAATAACCACAAATTAACTTTATTTATTCATCTGATGTACATTTCAGTTACAAGGTAACCATTTTCAGAAGTACTGAACAAAAAATTAATTTAATTTAAAACGTATATATATATATATATATATATATATATATATATATATATATATATATATATATATATAACATATATAGCAAAAAAATATTGAGGTTATAAATTTAATTCTTATTTTGTCTTAAACATTGTCACTTGAAATCAGCTGATTTTTAATTGAATCAATCAAAGAATATAAAACTGAATTAAGAATAGGCTACTTGTCACAATTCATTAAATTATTGTGTCTACATTTATATATATAAATACTTTCAAAAACATTTAAAAAACTTATGTTATTAACATTTTGCATCAACTTAATATTGTTGACATCTAAATTACGGTTTGTGTCTATTATATGTTCTGCTACACTAGATTTTTCTGGTTGGAGGTACTTAATATAGGAAATATGTTCTTTAAATCTAGTGACAATTTTTCTCCTAGACTGTCCTATATAAATTTGATTACAATCTTCACAATTTATTTGATACATACCCAATTTTTCTAACATAGGAATTTTATCTTTTGGATTCCCTAACAAACTTCCTAAATTATTTGAACTTTTATACGCGATTGTAATATTAAACTTATTAAAAATATTGTTCAATCCTCTTGTAATATTCATGTCATACGGTAAACTAATGTATCTTCTATTTCCTTCTCCCGGAAATAAATTTGAGGCATCTTTCACCAACAGTTTTCTTTTTTGTTTCCGTAATATGTTGTCAATAACTTAAATGTCAAAATGGTTTCACCTGCTGTCATTATTAGATTCAATATGATTGTTCTAATATTTCGGGGTTTTCTAGTTTTTTCTAATGTTTTAGTCTATAGGTTTAAAAAGCTCTACACAATTCAGTCTTCAAAATCTTAGGAATTTTGTTTGCAATGATTTATACCATTTGGCATAACTCTGGTGGAAAATTAGTAGTAGAAACTGATTATGATTGACTAGTGCAGTAGAAAATATTTCTTCTTAGTAAATTTTATTTTAAATTAAAAGTAACTGTAAATAGTTATGTTATAAAATTTTAATGTAAAAGATTCACCGAACTTTATAGACAATATATTTATGATGAACATTAATGTTTTCAAAGGACTTGAGTACAAATTAAGTCCTTTAATTTCCATCAGCTTTTTAGTGAAATCTTGGCATTAAATCCTGAAGCTACTTTAAAGATTTTGTTTAAACTTATTTTATTATTATACTTTAAGATAGTTCAACAGTCTTTATCTTTTGTGAGTGATGAATTTGTTATAGTGAAAAGAGTTTATAGAATTTATTATAGACAACCAACAAACTCCATTTATTGAAAAACAGACATCTTTAAAGTGTATGCCTAACCCTTACACCTCCAGTTGCTATAGTAATAGTATTGATTTGTATGATCGCTGCCACAAGTTGTTCATGATTAAATTCAATTTTATTAAATGTTAAGAATCATTGAGAAGCATAAATTACATATAGGTTTAATCTTACTGAGCTTATATAACAGGATAAATGGCTGTTCATTAGACGACCTTGCTAAGGATCACCAGCTCCCTTTCATCAATGCTGAGTTCACTGAATCACACACACAAATAGGAAAGCAGGCTGACCAGCATTCCCTATCGACCTAAATAACAATAAATATTCTTACCACAAACAAATTAATAATTACACTGGATATCAGAGATTTTCATCAGTAATTGTAAAAAGGTCTTCTTTAAAATAGACACTATAATGAATCATATTAACCTAGCTAAAAGGACTGTAAAGAGTTTTTTTCTGTAGGGTTTCTCTGAAACACTACGACAAGATTTAATATGGTAATGCTTGAAAAAACAGAAAAGTATGGCAATGCACATACAAAAAGTTGTATTCAAGTGGTTAGAATAACAATGTAATAAAGAAGTGATACAATTAATTAAGTGTATCTTTTATTCTCTTATTGCTATTAAGAAATATTTCTAAAAACCTACTATTTTCAAATATTTTTATCCATTTTTCTTGTTCATCGTAATACTATGGTTTGTTTGACAGCGTTTCTATAGCTACACTATGTTTTATGGTTTGTTGTAGCTATAGGCCCTGTTAAAAAATATGTACCTCAGTTACAGATATTGAAAGAAACGTTCTTGTTAAAATTATTTTGTAGTTGACCATATAACATTCTCTTTTTACCCGCTTTGTCATATTAAGTATAACGGTAATATAAAATGTTAACTGAAAGTACATACATTTTAATTATTTATTTTATATGAATTTGCAATTACAGATTGCTCTTGCTCAACTGCCATTATGTCTACTAATGCTGTGAGTTTCTTACTTTGCAACGCTTACAGAGAAGGTGTTGAGGTGGAAGAATTATCTCAAACCTTAGACAAGCTTAGAAATGAATTATGTTCTTGTAACAAGAGTATAGGCTTTGCTGGAAAATCAACTGATGTCATTAAACATGCTGTAAGTGTTCACTGATAAATAAGATTGGAATTAATTTTCACAATATTGTTCCATTTATATTAAGTTCTATTTACTTGAATTCGAAAATTTCATTTCTTTCATAGTGAGTATTATTATATAGGAGTTTATTATTATAAAATAATTAACTTTTTAATAGGATGTTGTTCATTTACTGCATCCAGAAATTGGTGTAGACAAGACGATGTATTGGGGGACACAACTCAGGGGTTCAGGAGGTGGAACCCCTACTGGGAAAATTTTGAACATTTTTGTCCCTAGAAATCAAAATGATGCTAGAGAGTTTCAACTCATGTCTTTTCTATAATTAAATAATACTTAACTAAGTGAATACATAAGGGCTTACTTGCTGATGCGTTTCGGAACAATCGTTTTTTTTTACTAAGCAAAGCCACTACTCATGGCATCCCCTCTTGGTACAAAGGTTGTTTGTCTGAGATTTATGAGTATAAAGAGGGTGGGTTAAGATGGTTGTGTGCTAAGTAATGGAACAAGGTGTTGGTTATTGAATGAATAAAATGTGTGTGGTCATTTAATATCTTTTCACATATACTCGTGTTTGTATATTTCATATTTTTCTAAAGTTGTTAGTTTTTTGCTTTGTTTTAATATGTGGAGCGTGTTTAAATTAGTATGTATGTTCATGTGTTTGTGTTGCACGTTTTTTATGTGTGTTGTGTAGCTAGATTTTGGGTTTGTGTGGTTTCTTTGGGTGATGTGTTCTTCGAAGCATGTGTAGAATGACCTACCAGTTTGGCCGATATAATAGCTGGGACACTCGTTATATGTTAATGTGTAAATACCGGATGGGTTGTATTTGTCTGTTTGTTTTTGAAAGGGTTTTATGTGCTGTCTTAAAGTATTTGTTGTTTTGTAAGATATTTGGTAATGAAGATTTTTGAATGTGGAAGCTATTTTGTGTGTGGTAGGTGAGGGATAAGTATTTGTTGATTTTTGTGTGGTTTGTCAGCGTGGCCATTTGGTGATGCTGCTTATGTTTAATTTTCATTTGTATGTTATCTATGACTCTATGTTGGTAGCCGTTTTGTTGAGCGATGTATTTTATGGTATTAAGTTCTTCGTCGTAGTCTTTCTGTAGCATAGGTATATTGATTAGGCGGTGTAACATATGATTAAATGCAGCGTGTTTGTGTTGTGTGGGGTGATTAGATGTATTATGTATGACAATATTGCTAGTTGTTGGGTTTCTGTATATTTTGAAGTTGTGTTTGGTGATGGTAAGGTCTAGAAAGTTTATTTCCTTGTTTCCTTCTAATTCAAGGGTAAATGTGAGTATTAATGTAATTGTGTAGTTGTTTGATTTGCTGTTTGTTGCCGTTGTATAACATTAAAATGTTGTCTACATATCTATGTTAATAAATTATTTTTCAGCTTGCAATTCATGTCTTTTGGCTTGCATTTAATTTCTGATTTCACTGTTATCATTACTTTTAGAATTTAATAATGACATGTCCACTAGAACTAGAATGAACTAGAACTACTAAGATTCTCTGCATTTAGTGTTACCAGGATGATTTTTATATTGTATACTATACCTGAATATTAACTTTAAAATCTTTGGAAAATTAGAAAATCTAGCCTTAAGTCTGGATTATTAAATAGTAAGGTTTTTGTATGTAAACACGTGAATGAAACAAAAGAAACCTTATCAACACAATCAAGAATTATATTTTCAGCTGAGTATTAGCAATAGAGGGTATAATTATCAACTACTGCTAGAGATACTCTATGCCTGAAGTGTGTTCATCTGAATTTCTTTCAGAACTGTGATAAGATAGATTTATATCTTCTAGTCTTTTTTTCAGTTGTAATCAGTTGTATAGTCTTTAATTTGATGATCAATGACATACTCACGGCAGTTCGAGCAGTGCCTGGAGTACAAGGCCTACTCTATGCAGATGATCTAATTCTCTGGGCTAGTGGTAGTAACATCAAATCACTAGAAGAAGCAATAAACAAGGCACTGACTAACCTGCTGCTTTGGACAGAGACTAACGACATGTATGTGAATGCGAATAAATCAATTTACCAACTTTTTACACTCTCAACAAGGCGACCTGAAATCTCTCTGCGATATGGGAATAGCAAACTCATGGAGAGCAATATCTGCAAATACCTGGGAGTTTCAATAGATTCCAAAATGACCTGAAAACCACACACCAAAGAAAGCGAAAACAGAGCCATTAAAAGAGCAAGACTTCTGAAACACCTAACTGCCACAACATGGGGAGCAAATCAGGATGTACTGAACACAGCGTACAAAACATATATACGCCCCATACTCGAGTACGCAGCTGAAGCAACAATCACAGCGTCAAACACCACATCCCAAATCTTGGATAGAACCCAAAATCCAGTGCTCTGAGTCATCACTGGTGCACCAAAATTGACCCCGATAGCAGCAATTGAGGCACAGTTAGAAAAAGAGCCAATGCAGTTTAGAAGAGACAAACTCAGCCTCGGGTTTTGGGAGAGAAACAAAAGGATATTTAGCCACCGATGGGCAAGCTTTAAAGAAGCCACAACGAGGCTGAAAACACAAAAACTCTGATAACCACATATAAAGAGTTAATTAAGAAATACATCAACATTGGCACTCATACAACAGATATCGGGACACATGAAGTGTTCAATTCACTGCCCAAGGGAATCCTAAATCTTCTTACCCACAATATCCCAAAGAAAGATTGTAACCCATTAGAACTAAAGGCTGCAGCCATCAAAACCATCAACACAGTCTATCCAGAGACACAGTGGCTACATGTATATACCGATGGATCGTGCCTTCCAGACAAAGGACAGACTGGAGCTGGTTATTACTGTAATCTTTTCGAAGGATCACTAGCAGTTGGTAACAACCAAAGTAACTTTGACGGTGAAATAACCGCCATACATGCCGCATCAAACGAAATGAAGAAAATAAAGACACCGGCACAAGCAGTCTTTCTTGTAGACTCAATGGCTGCAATAATGACCATAACAAATAACAAGAAGACCGATTGCAGATCCACTCTAGCCTGTCGTCAAAATTTGTCAAAACTAATGAATAGGAGATGGAAAATTTAATTACAATGGATCCCCAGCCACGTGGATATAAGAGGTAATGAATTAGCAGACTCATTGGCAAAAGAAGGAATAACGCTCCCACAGCCGAGCGTAGCAACTTTGCTCCCTCCATAAAAAACAAATAAATGCTGCAATAAAGAGGAGCACTCAAGCCCACTTAAGGGAAGCATCTCTTAATAAACGTTGGGCTACTCTTGTCAAAAACGGGCCAATTAACAACATGTTACCCCGACGGGACGGGGTTGCACTTTTTAGGCTCACAACTGGACATGACTACCTAGCTGCACACCTAAACAAAATACATGTCTTCTCGTCTCCCAGGTGCACCCTTTGTGACAGCGGGGAGGACATGATAGCTGAGCATCTCCAGTAATGTGCAGCTCTGGACCATAGACCCCTGAACGACACAAAGGAAGAAGAGATTTCTCACCTCTACTGGTCAGAGCACCACCAAATGGCCCAACAGCCAAGAGTGGGTGTTGGCTAGTAAGTAAGTAAGTAAGTCTTTTTTTCATTTTGGTGTTTTACTGAAAAAAATAACCATATTAGAAGATTCTGAAATCATAAAAGTGTTTAATTACATAGAGTGTAAAATACCAACCAGAAAATTAATGGAAGGAGAAATGAAAGTGAAGTTTTGTAATTTGGTCAAAAAACATAAATATGAAATATAGGATAAAATGAAAGTACTATTTTTTTTAATATACAAACTGAAAAAGAAGGAAAGTTAAAAGAGTTATTTCTGTGCTCGCTGGTTCAAACCTTTAATCTCTATACACTGTACCATTACAAATGTTAGTAAGTTAAATGTAAAATATCATTTGCATTAACGAATTAATGCATTCCTTACATTAATTTTTCCTAGCAGAAATATGCTATGGATAACATGTTACTACAAATATTAGTCCTTGCAGTTTTTGTGTTGTACATCTTGAGGTTTTTATAAAAATTACTCTTGTTTGTTTATCTTGGAAAAAAACCACTACATACTGATTTATTCAGCAGACACGTTTTGTGCTGGGTCAGCGCGTTATTCAATGCCGTGAATTACTGATAAGACTGTTGCTCAGGAGTGTTGTGTTGATGTGAGTCTGTGGTGTATTTTGGTTCTGTGATGTGTTATTGTTCATAGAATAGTTGTTAATTATGTGCTCAAATGTGGTGTTTGATTGGAAGTGTGTTTTGTCATTTAAAATGTGTTGTGGATAGTATTTATGGTGTTTATATATCTCATAGTTTTCTACTGTGCTAGTCATTGTGAATTTAGTTTCTGAGAGTTGAGTTTCACCATAACTCTAGTAAACTTTTCTATACTATAACAAATATTCAACTGCTTAGTTTGTTAAGAACACCAAAAAGCTATTCTAATTAATTAAATTGTAATAAAAATATAAAATTAATTAATTTAATAACTAACAAATCATCATTTTTTAGGTAAAAATTCTTGGTTCTGAACTTGTTCAGTGGGAAAGAAATGGTGAAAATGGAAAAGATATTTTAAGACCAATTACAAAGTTGCCAAATATCATAGAACTCTCATATTACAGTAATACGCTGTTACCACACTTTGTTTTGGAAGCTGTTGTTGGTAAGTTAAAAAAAAAATATATTAAACATAATTTATGGTAAAATACAGAAAATTAATTGAAGTAATATTTTTGTCTATTATCAGCTAAAAAAAAAGTTTCTACTAACAGAATCTTAAGGTTTACTTTGAGTATGCAATAGAATTAATTTTAACAGACTTATTGGAATTTTGAAAACAGTTTTCAGGTTCGATGGCAGGTTAATTACTTAAATACCAAATTAATTCAATTTGAATATCACTGAATGCTCATAAAAATTGCTCTACTTATTAAAAAAAACTTTTTGTAATAGGTTGCAAAAACATTTTCTTAAATATATTTTAAATTTAAATCTTGGGGAATTTTAAATGGTTGTGGCCACTATTGGATCTAAGATTTTTTTAAAATTAAGTAAGTATTCTATCATTAATTTGCTAGATCAGTAACCTTAATTTTAAAATATATTTGTTAGTAAATTAAATGAGAAGAAAATGACTAAGCTGGCGAAATAATTGATTTACCAATAATATGTTTGTCTACCCTAGTTTTGGTGGACATAATTTTTTCACATGATCCTATTTCTCTCCATGTCAATGATTTACTACTGTGTTATCTTATGATGGTTGTGCAAGATTTTCTTAAAATCAGTCCTATTACCATTTATTCAATTTAATATATTTTGAGTAAAATAAAATAATACCGTTAGTTTAGAAAGTTTCCCTGTTCTGAATGTAAGTTTTCATTAACTTTTGCACTCCACATTCTAAATTTCAAACAGTTTTTTACTTCTTTTATGCTATCAGAGTGACCCTCCTGTCTTCCTAACTTGCTAGCACTTCTAGTATACTAAATTTTATAACAATATTTAACTACAGTGTGTGTGTGTGTGTGTGTGTGTGTGTGTGTGTGTGTGTGTGTGTGTAATATATTTTCTCGTGTATTAATGAAAAAATAAGAGAAATACAAATACAAGAATAATACAATTCAAAGCTTTTCTTTGGCAAACAGTACCAACATCATCAGGAATAATAAAACATCAACAGAATGTTTTATTATTCATGATGATGTTGGTTACATATGAAAACAATATGAAAACAAGGTTACATACTTAAGCGTTACTTAGACAGAAAGTATTTTTATATGATAATTATCATAGAGCAAAATAAGTTCTTAATATAAAAGTTTGTGTTAACCTGTGTTTCCTGTTAAATTGTTCATTTTATTTTTAGCAATAGTTGTATTATATACTTTATATAAGGTGACTGTTGCTGAAATTATACTTCACGATGATTTTTTAATAAATTATGTTTCATTTTTCACACCTTGTCTTTTGTTACTTTACCATTTTTTCATGTCCATGTAACACTTTTGTTTTAATGAATATAATAAAAAAACAATCTATAAAAATAAACTTACCTGCAGAGAAAATAGTTATTTACTTTTATAATTACAGTAAGATTGTTGAAGTATATGAAGTAAAATATAAAGTCACAGAGTCTTGTCCGTGACTCACAGAATTGAACAATGCACTGACCTAGTGCGAAACTCAACTGCTGAAAAATATCAGTAAGTAGTGGTTTTCTTGCCAAGTGATACCAAAAATTGTAATTTATAAAAAAACCCTCAAGATCTACAGGGTGACACACGGGAGATGGATGGTTTTGAACTGCGTAGTACTGAGGGCGCGGTGGTGGGAGGTGGTCGTGGTGGGGATAGTCCTGGTCCACACAAGATGCAATTTCATTTACTCAGTCACTATGGAGCAGTGGGACTTGCAATATCGAGTGTTTGTCTATGACAGTTTCGTGAAAAGTGGTGAGTCTATTATTACTACGCAGCGATTGTTTCGTGCGTTTAACGTCAGTCGACATGGAACTGTTCCGAGCCGTAACTATTTAAAACGTGTTTGGTTCCAGCAGGATGGGGTAACATCTCATACCGCAAATACATCAATGACGCATGTTTCCTGGCCGGATTATCTCATGTTTTGGCAATGTTCCTTGGTCTCCCAGGTCTCCCGACTTGTCAGTATGTGACTTTTTTCTGTGGGGTAACTTAAGAACTGTGTTTATAACCACAAACCACGAAATTTGGACAAGTTGAAGAATGCAATCATTCAAGAAATTGCTGTCGTCCCTCCAGAGATTTTAGTCCGTGTGATGGAGGATTTTGAGAAGAGACTTGAGTCCTGCATTCGAAATGATAGACATCACCTTGATGACATTATTTTTTGCAAATAAGTTTGTTAACTAAAATGGCAAATAATGAGCTTTGATTTTGTGTAAATAAACATGCATTAATTTTAAAGTTGGCTGAGTGTGATTTCATTAAAAACTGTCTGTCTCCCGTGTGTCACCCTGTATAACACAGAAAATGCAAGTTATAAAATCACACCCATACACAGACATTACTTTATTTCAGCATCTAAAATATTTTTAAAAAAAATTTGCTTGATATCTAAAGACTGAAAAATGTATTCAATAGCAGAATTATACATTGATAAATATGTAAGTTTTCGTGGTATTCAGTTTAACAACAGGAATTTCTTTCTTTGTTTTGTGAAAAGAAACAGTTTTTTAAAAATTATATTATCAAAGCAGAGATTTTATTTTGAGGTTTTTAAATAATTATTTAGTAGATATAATATACAGTATTAGTTATCGAAATCTTGTTGCTGTTCATGACGAGCTGGTTATTAATTACTTATTACACTTTTGATATTACTTGCGACCAGACTATTTGTTAACTAAAAGTTGTTAAATTGTTAACTTACACTTGGAGGAAACGTTTTCATCTTACGAATTATTCAGCCTCCAACCTCCTAATATGAAAAGTGTAATAAGTAATATATTAGTATTAGTATATAAGATTGATAATATGTTAGCATTTAGAATAGTATTTTTAATTATGATAATAATATTGTGAATTATCATTTAACATATTGTTGAAATTTATTTATATATATATATATATATATATATATATATATATATATATATATATATATATATATATATATATATAATAAATTTAAAATATTTCAAAAACAAGAATACTTTTAATGAATATATTTATTCAAAGCTTTTCGCCGATAAAATAGTACCAGCATCTTCAGGAAAATAATTATCTAATAAAATATTTTTACAAAATGTGTGTAAATATATATATATATATATATATATATATATATATATATATACACAAACTCCTACTTTTACAACTTTATTCTAATGCTTTAAAATATTGCTTTCCAATAAGTGTTTTTAATTCTGAAAATGTAAACATCAATTTGTTTTTTTCTTTCAGTTAGATCATTATATTCTTTACAACAAAGTTCAGGAAAAAAACAAATTTATGAGACAGAACTACTTGAAACTTCTCAAAGGCTGTGCCAGATACTTCAGTATGAATTTATATTTAATAAATTCTGTCAATCATTAGATACATCCATTCTAAGTACAATTGAAGCATTACTTAGTAAAAAGGTAAATGCCATGTTTTTGTCATAAGATTTTTTTAACAATTTTTGAGTTTTGTAATCATATGATACAAATTATAAAGTATTCATAAAAAAATATATTTTTTAAAACATAAGCAACCCAAATCCATCTACACCACACACATACAAACTCCCAATTCACAAACTGGTATACACATTTCAAAACTAATTTAAACATTCCACGTGTTCTACAATTTGAAACTAGAGAGAAATTTAAAAAATACAAACATATCGTAACAGAAAAATACACATTTTAAAACCACACAAATTTTCAATCAAACACCCTTTTCCAGTAAATCATACACAACCCAATTATCCTAGAAAACTCTACTATATCCATAAATTATAAACATTCAACCTGTAGTAGAAACTGTAACAGTATGACTTTGTCAATAGAACAACCGTTTCAAAACGTCTCAAGTTTTTTCAATTAATCATGAAACAATTATTTATATATGTATTCAGTGAAATTAAGATGAATACAACAACCAATTTTATGTGAAGTACGATTAATAATAGATTTTTCCTCACTGCTTGACATCTCTCTCTCATATATATATATATATATATATATATATATATATATATATATATATATATATATATATATATATATATATATATATATATATATATATATATATATATATATATATATATATATATATTTAGGTTAGTTTTGGTTGGTAAAGATTATTTAGATTTTTTGGACTAGGAGACTGACAGACTTACCTTGGTAAGAGTCCACACTGTAGTCTTGAAATAGAAACACATAAAAGCACTTAAACAATGATATATTTCAACCACACAGTGGTCTTTGTCAATCGAAGAGAAAACACAAAAAGAAATATGAGAGAATGAAATAAAATAAATATTTATTTGATTTATTGATTTAATATGTAAAAATTATGCACATTGTTACGAGCTATTATTCATCATTTAATATGATCCATCATATTAAATAATAATTATAGGTAAAAGCCTCAGCGACTGTGTGACCTTTTGCTCAGTCGGGAGTTTTGCGATAAGTTCGCCTCTGACCGAAGAGAAGCATCTCCGCTCCTCTCCGAGTTTGTTGATATTTACAGTTAAGAATGAATTGAGATTTGTTTGTTATTAAATAAACCCATGAATTAAGATTCAATCTCTTAAACAAGTAAAAATAAAGTAAAAATGCCAATTTATTTCCTTCAATAGAATAAAACCCATAGTTTTAGGCAGTATCTACCTATTTCCTCTGTAACACCCCTTAAAGTTTTTATGATTATGATTTCTTTGGTTTAAAAAAAATAAGACAGTTACGATCTGCAACCCCCATAGATTTTAGGCACCAGCAACCACTGATACACACACACACACACACATATATATATATATATATATATATATATATATATATATATATATGAAGTTAATATATTACTATTGTAAGTAATTTTATCCACCATTAAGTGCAATGATTTTACCTTGTGTGATGAGGCGCCTTTCGGTCACTTGACCATTGTCGAATCACTGATTACTTTTTCTCAATTTTTCTGGTATGGATGTTCGTTCTGTGGTGTTGGTACTTGTTGACGTCATACAAGTTTCCTCTTGAGTCTTGTGTATAATGTTTTTGAATAATATGTCTTCTGTATATGTTGTTTGTAGATTCATTAAATTGTTGTGTATGTTTTTATAAAGGTGGTATTTTTCTAGTCATTTTAGTTCTATTGGGTTATTATTTATTTCAAGTATAGTTAGGTTATTTTCGTAATTTGTTATTTCATGTTTATGTGATATTAGGTGTGCTGCAACATTTGATACTTTTGAATTTTTGTATTTGAGTGCTCTATAATGTTCTTCAAATCTTATTTTAAATCTGGTTGTTTTCCTTATGTAAAATGTGTTACATATATATATATATCTATATATATATATATATATATATATATATATATATATATATATATATATATATATATATATATATATATTATTTTTTTTCCAGTAGCCTTATCTCTTTTCCCCTGACAGACTTATATAAACTATAATTACTCATATGTTCATGGAAACAATATATATATCTTTAATCTGTGCATCTGTGACATCTGATTTCTACTCTACACAATCTGTGATTACAATTATTTTATTTCATTCTCTCATATTTCTTTTTGTGTTTTCTCTTCGATTGACAAAGACCACTGTGTGGTTGAAATATATCATTGTTTAAGTGCTTTTATGTGTTTCTATTTCAAGACTACAGAGTGGACTCTTACCAAGGTAAGTCTGTCAGTCTCCTAGTCCAAAAAATCTCTCTCTCTCTCTCTCTCTCTCTCTCTCTCTCTCTATATATATATATATATAACTGTATTATAAGAGCCATAAAATGTGCAGCCTATTGGTATTTAGCAGCAAGCTATGGGTAAATACCATGTTGGATTTCAAAGGCAGGCTTCAGGTCTCATGAAATATACTGGAACATTTTGGCTGTGTTCCAATAATTATAATAGAATAAATTGGCCATCAAAGAGAAACCCTACAGGAAATCCATTTTTCAGTAAGCCATGGTGATATAGCTATAGTAAATGGCATATTTAGCCACATAACGGTACTGCAGGAGTAGATACACAATTTAGAAAATCTGTTTTATACTTTACATTTTTGCCAAAATAATCCCATGAGATAATTTGTTTTTTATTTTTCAATGCAATATCGTGAATTTGATTATTTTTATATAATTGTCTTAAATTTACAAATTTATACATCGTTTAAAAGGTAAAATTATCTATTTCAATGTAGCTGATGAACCTCCTGCTACAGCTTCAGGCCATATTTTCAAAAGTAACTACAGTGCTTAACGGTGTCTCTGACCTTGAGATCACTAGGCTGGACTGGGCTTCAGAAAACATCACTGTCGTGTTTAAAGTATAAACAGGTCTAACTAACTAAATGATAATACTGTAATAATGTCAAGTAGACATGATCTTTAAATGTGTTGCTCTGCTTCTGCAAAGAAAGGGACGCGATTACGAGAGACGGTATAAATTTTGTATAATGTTTTCAGTTAGGTAGAGCAAATGCTAGAGCAGAACGAGGAACACTGTTAAACCTCACACACTGTACACTATAAATTATTATGAATTAACACATTCTCTTGAAAAAATTCTTAGAAATTCTCTTGAAAGTATAAACAATGTATAATATAAGTGTAAAAAAAATAGTTATCTTATTACATCATTGTATAACATTGTAAATTAGTTTCATTTGGTGAAATTAACAAAAGTATGTATTATTTGGTACAGTATTATTTTATACAGTATTATTTGGTAGTAATGTTTTATAATATGATGAAAATAAGGCATTGAAATATATTGATTATTTGTAACAGACAAAATATTAGATGTTGAACATGCCCTAACTATAAATGATATTATAGGTGCATGAAATGTTTTTGTTATTTTGATTTGAATTAATTTTGTTGTTTTAATGTAAATTCTTTCATAAGGTACCATCATATAAGACGTAGTCTTCATTGTTAATAGTTTCTAGACAATTTAATTTATTTGTCTTCTTTCCTGGTTGAACTTATTTATATTTTTACCCCCTTTACATTCGCATCTTTGAGTGGTGTTTTAATATGAGGTTAAATAAAAACAACTAACACCTAAGTTACAATTGATGTGCTATGCCCTACTAAAACTGCTTCAGGTTTCACTTAGCTGTGAAAAACACTGGAGTGGAGTTTAAGACACAGCAGTATTGGTTGCTGGTCATCCAAATGAATAAAAACAGTGATAACCCTCAGTAAATATAATCTTATAAAAACCTATCCAACTGCTTGCAACTCTGCCTCTAGCTTTCCAAGTTCATCTTCACTGGAGACCTCTCTTTCTGGAATTGTATAGATGGACCATCCAAAGACGCCATAGAACACTTAACAATAACGTCTTAACCAATTGAAATAGATCAAACATAGTGTTTGAATAATGTTAACAAGACAACTGAAGATATGAATAAAATGCATGTATGGTTACATCTAACCCCATTTAGGCCATTTATTGATACAAAAAAAATCAACAACTGGAGAAAAGATGTATAAAAATAGTCTTTACATGTTCTCCATAAATGTAATAATTTAGGCAGCATAAAATATCAATATCGAGTGTTTGAAAAAAATTTGGTTCCTTTTTGGTTAATTAGTACAATACATAATATCAAGAGCACAGTGGTACAATATATTACAATGAAAATATTGGAAAGAACCCCAATACCACAAAAATAACAAATAAAACAAGTTATTTAAGATTAAACCCTTATGTACATTTCCATGACCATGTCATCATCATCAGAGGGTCTTATTACAAAATTACAATCTAGCAAACAAGAAGTTACAAACTAGAGTGATACCAATCGTTCTCTGCGGTCGCTATATATAGAGCTTACCTCACAACTTATATAGGGAACGCAGAGAACGATTGGTATCTCTCTAGTTTGTAACTTCTTGTTTGCTAAATTGTAATTTTGTAATAAGACCCTCTGATGATGCATGGTCATCGAAATGTACATAAGGGTTTAATCTTAAGTAACTTGTTTTATTTGTTATTTTTGATTATTTTTGTGGTATTGGGGTTCTTTCCCATATTTTCATTGTAATTAATACAATGACAAAAGCTTATGCGTTTTTTCACCTTAAAAATATCTCATTACCAGAAGGCCAAGATTTTTGTATAGAAATACTATAATTTGTCTTTTAATCCAGTTCTGAAGCCTAGCCCAAAAATTGTATCATAAGAATTCTTCAACTTTTAATCAATCCCCATGAAATACTAAGCATTTTTAAGTTGGCTAAGATGAATCCCAGAATAGAAAAAAAAAACATATTCAGAATCAAAAGAAAATTGTACTCCTGATGTTTTTCTCAAATAAAATTGGAGCCTGAAGTTTCAGTATAATAATATCATGCACAACAAGATATACAATTGTTACAAGAAACTCTTGTTAGCACGTCATTGGAAGACATGTCATCCATGTAGTTTTATTTCGATAGTGACTGCCCTCAATTGCCAACAGTAAGGAACTTCTCTTTGAATTGTCTATTAATTATCAGTACTAGTATAGCAGTTGAGAAAAAAACATTATTAAAAAAAAAATTATTTGCAACAATCTGTTCAATTCAATTTGGAGGGCAATTGTCATCTCATGTCCAAGCTTGACGCTGTTTTTAATAGTGTTATAAATATTGTTTGATTCCATCTTCACTTGAGCTACTAGTTTTTTGCTAAAACACTTAAACATATGTTAAACTTGCCTATAGTACTTACTTTTTTGATTATTGAGTACAGCTGTTTCTGGAGATATGTCTTAACTGATAATGGAACACATCTCCCGAAACAGCCATCCTCAATAATCAAAGAAGTAAGTGCTACTATAATCAAGTGTAACATACCAACTTATGTTCAAGAGTTTTTAATGTGTTTAAAATAATTATATTAATTTTTCTAGATAAATGTTATTTTAATAATAAAATTAAATTAGAAAAAGATCAATCACAATGAATGAACAAGCTAAATGGTACTGAAAATGTAGCTAGTGATGTAAATATTCATGAGGATATTTATGAAATAGAAGACAGATTTTCCATCTTGAAAGACTCATTTACGATAGTGATATTGAAGAAGACCCATATTTTAAAATCCAGTATCTTCATATCAGTTTAGAAAAATACCTGAAATAAAATCCTCTTTCTGCTTCTCAAAAACAAATCAAATTCCTACATTAAGCTTAAACTTTAAATATTTTTATCAATCAGAAAAATTAATTTTATTTTATATTGTAATACATTTGTTATATATTTATAATACATTTTCTGTGAAAAGCTTTCAAATAATTTAACATGTTGATTCTGGTAAAAAATGGTTGTACATATTACAAATGCTTAATGTAAATATGTCAATTTTTAATTTATAAATTCAAGAAAATAAATATAAGTGTATTTTTGTAATTGAAGATTTAGTAAACATTTTATTTATTACAAATATTTAGGTTTTTCTCTGAAATAGAAGAATATATAGGCAAAACAACATTGGAGTGCTAATGTCCGCCTTATAACCACCATGTACGAGTAATAGTAATATGTGTCACCACAGGGGTGTTAATATTTCTCATTACATGCACATTATAAACACAGTCAACATTTGCAATCTTAGCAGAGATGTAGTTCTTGTGAAAATGCCTAAGTGGTAACTTGGCCATGATTAAACTAACATGAAAATAGTGTATCAAAAGACATACCATAAGAAACTCCAGAGTATTTCCATTACACAAGAACTCAATGGTGAGAGAATTGTACATTAAAATTAACAATTACTCTATCTGGATTGCTATAAGGCATTTACTGCAACATATTCTGTGTTATATAAGACTTATTATCATTTGATCAATGTAAATAATGACCAGTTAGATTCTATTTCTTCAATCAAAAATAAGAGTTATCTAACTTTTGAAGCAGGTACTGAAATCTAGTAGAAAATTAAGGTTTTTAATTGTACCCAAACAGCCAAATTCATGATTTTTATGATTTGTTGTCATAACAGTTTTAATACACTTGCATAAAACTACCCAACGTTATATTCTAATTGTTTACAAACACTAAATACCTCAAACTTCTTAGAAGTTAATAAAATTACTGGTTTTTTACTCCATTTAAACAAAGTCTTGTTACTTGTATTCTTACTAATTTGTTACATTTTCTTTATATAACGACAAATTTATTTATTTCATTATTTGCTTCAGATAATTCTGCGTCAGAATGAAACTGACACTAACCTAGACACAGAAAGTGAACTTCAAGCCAAAATGCAATATACGGTAAGAATAAATTTAAACTTTCATCTATAGGCTACTTTATATAAATGCATTTCAGAATGGTGTAGTTAAAGGTTTCTTACTCAAGAGGAATAACTCTTGAGTAACAATACTTGACCCTGTCTGTATTTCATAACTTTTGTAAGATCAAAATTAAATATTGAGTTGACATTGTTTTATTAAAAGGTAAAATTAGTTTTTTATATCATAAATAAATCTAAAACAATATATTTAATTATTTTCATTATAAACCTTGTTTTGTAGTTTTAAGGGAACCAACCAGGATGATTATTAGTATGAAGATAGGAAATACAGAGAGGATTAAAACATGTCTTACAAACATACTTCACCCCTAAAGATTTTTCTAAAGGATATTTTGACTCGAAGGGAATCAGATGAATAAATTATTTTAGTCTTTCTCCAATTTGCCAGTATGCAACAATACTCTTACATTTATTATTTCAACTGATAACCAGCTTAAAAACCTGTCCTTAATTATCGTAAGGCGTGTGAATGTTACTGCACTTGGTTAAGTGAGAAGACCCTACTTAATGGGTTGAATTACGTATTACTTTTTTACAAATTTATGAATAGTCTATGCGAAAAATTTCTAGTTTTATTTTACTTGATTACTCTATGTGATTTATTATAAAGAGTCGGTTTTGATATAATATAAAATGATGTTTATAGGTGACCATTTTTTGTTTTTTTGTGTTGGATTTTCGCTTTACTTACACTCGACCCCTAGTGGACTTACACTTAATATCACTTCTCTATTCACACCGATGTTTCTATATTGTAAAAAACTTTTAATTTCCATAAATAACCCCTCCCTTAATATCAGTTAAATTAGGTGCAACTTTTAGCTTTTCCTTTTTACTTAAAAAATTTACCCTTTTTATTTTAATTGAGGACTTATTACCAGAATTTATGTCTTTCTGCCTCAAGTCCTGAATGACTAAATTATCCCCTGTTTTCCTTGGGTAGTTTCTGTACTGGTTTTCACCACCTCTGCAATTTCATCAATTTCATTGTCTACATTATGTCACTGTTTTGTCTGTTCTATCAGAATTTTTCTTTCTAAGCTTTCTCTTTATTCTTGAATTTTGCAGTTCAATATGTAAAACGTAATTAATCACTTTTACATTAGTTTATGACTATCCGAACTTTAATTTTGTGAATTTGTGAAAACTTACTGAGAGAGAACATTTTCGATCGCTCCGTGCCGATCTTCATCAGTGTCTATATTTTCTGCTTGGAGTTATTGTTAGGTTAAGGTTTCATAAAATGTAGCCTTTTAGGTGTATTATTATTTATGGTAGACCAGATGACGCAGTAAACATACTTGCCAAAAGATTTACAATTGAGTGTTCTTTAGTATTTAGCTACATTCTCATAGAGTTTTAAGTTTTTTACAATCACTGAAGTACATCTAATGTGTATCAGGTTCATAAAGAGTTGACTATTGATTACATCCTATTGGAAGAAGACGGGTACTAAAGTAAAGACATTATTGATTCCCCCCCCCTATTCTCTGTACCAAGAGT
Source organism: Prosapia bicincta (assembly GCA_036971475.1). Taxonomy (NCBI): domain Eukaryota; kingdom Metazoa; phylum Arthropoda; class Insecta; order Hemiptera; family Cercopidae; genus Prosapia; species Prosapia bicincta. The sequence continues at coordinate 6,946,733 of JBAIZL010000003.1, read as the reverse complement.
TCATTGGGGACTTAAGCCTACCTAATTCCACGCACCCTTTCTTATTCGTCAACTTACAAGGGTTTGTAATGAGTAGACATCTACTTATGATCTTTATAATGAGCAGGTCTACTTCGTATAGATGACCAATGACATAGAGTAGAGAATAAAATAATAAATATTAATAATATGTTAAACTCTTGAATTTTGTAGTCCATTCTGTTCGGTGAAAGTTAATTAATAACTTTACATTATTTTACGACTATCTGAACTTATATGTTATTATTAATAATATAATACAACACAGCTTCAACATTTACAAGAAACCAAAAACGGCAGACACACTTATCCACAACATCTCAAACCACCCTATCCAACAAAAACACGCTGCCTTGAGATCCGTGCTCCACAGACTCAAAGAAGTACCAATAGCCACAGCAATCATAAAAAAATAATTAGACACCATTAAATATTTAACATACACAAATGGATAAATCACAATTATAGACAAACTATGGCACAATATACAAAAAAAAGACTAAAATCAAAACTACAGGCAGAGAAAACAACTACATCACAATACCATGCATAAAGAGAACATCAAATAAAATAGCCCACAAATTTCAAAAAAGAGGATACAAAATAGCATATGAAAATAATAACAAACTACTAAACAAAATACAACACAACACAAGCAACAAAGATAAACTAAAAGCACCAAGCATATACAAATTAAACTGTGCTAACTGTAATAAATTCTACATTGGGCAACACAGGTCGCAGCTCCCAACAAAGAGTCGAAGAACACATAAAATCACCCAAACAGAACACCGACTGGGCATTCCCCAATTACCTAAAAGAAACAGTACACAAATACACAGACTTTAAACATAACCTAGAAATCTTACATATCAACAAAAAAGGACCACATCTCAACACACTAGAACAATATGTAATTTACAAACACACAAAAATACAAAATACAAACATATTAAATAAACAAGCCCAATAGAAATCACATATACTATTTGAAACTATCATAAACGTGTCTTTAAAACGATCACCACTAATAAACCTAACAACATCTCCAAGCAGGAAATTTAGACACTGATGAAGATCGCCACGGAGTGAACGAAAACATTCAGTCTCAGTAAGTTTTTACAAATTTACAAAATAAATTAAAGTTCGGATAGTCATAAACTAATGTAAAAGTGATTAAATAATTTAATCTCAGTAACCAAATGCAATTTGCTATTTAAAGGGGTCAAGTCACTGAAATTTTGGTTAAATATAATGTTATCATTATTAGAACATTTAAGATTTTAAATTCTTTGTTTCAATTATTTGCTTACATTACTATATTTTTAAAATTTCTGCTACATTTTTTTCATAAAAGGTTTTTAATGTTTTATTTCCTTTTCCTTCCAAGTTAACTTATTTTTTCTTCATTGTTTTAAATAAATCAAATGCTAGTATTTGTGAGGTTTCTACTTTACTAAATCATTTATACTGCTAATTTTGTTTCTATTCATAAATCCATTTGTTAAACTGTTGTTATAACATTAGCAATTAAATTTAACAATTGAATTTAAAACAATACTTTCAAAAATGCATTTAAACAAATATTTTCTAAATAAATATCTTAAATTAAGAAAATATAAGTAAGTGAAACTATAGGCAAATTGTAAAATATTTACAAGTGTTTTAGTTAAACTAAGAATCATTTCATCTGAACATAATCTAATAAAGCTTTAAATGTTAAATCTGATAACTGTTAAGAATTATGATTTCGATTTCAATGAATTATTGTCAGGTTCCACCATTTCTTTACATGTATCTAAGACTTTTTACTTTAAAATTCCTAAATAAAAAAATATACTGTCAATCCATTTTTATAATTTAGAAGAAAAAGATCATAGCAAAAGTTGAACTATAAATTTTTTAATTACAATATTTGTAGAAATTTATTTTGTATTATAGTAAAAAACTATTTGACTTAGAAGTTGTAGGGAAATATTACAAAATCGTGGAAATGCAGAAAAACATGTGGTATTAAAAACTACATTAAATACTTATGTAAGACATTAAAGTTTTAATTTTACATATAATGAAAATATACTCTACTAAAAAAGGAATGATAACTAATTAAGATTTTTGTTAAGGTTTACATCTGTAGTAACAGATGTTATCTAATTCATTAAGATCAAATCATGGTTATTTAGGATAACATTTCTTTTGAACTTTTTTTTACAGGAAAATTGTAATAGTTATCATCTAGCTATTTACAATACTATCTTGCAGCCATTATTAGACGTTTATATAGTCACCTTTTACCAACTACAAAGTCTTCTAACCAGACAAGTATCCGACACAGAGTTTGTTAAAGAAATATTACAAATCATTAACTCACAACTGGATGTTGGTAAACTTAAATACGGTTAGTAAATGTATTATTTATATATAATTGTAAGAAAATATGCTTTTCGTGACATTCTAGCGCTTAGATAGAAATAGATATTTCACAATTATAGAGAAGATGGTTTTATTATTACAGTATTATTATTATTTTGTGTGTGTGTGTGTGTGTGTGAGCATGTGCTTTTACTTATTTTTTACTTACGTATTTACTTAATATTTCTAATGGAATTTGAAGTATAATTTTCTAATTTCTTATAATTAATCTCCTTTGATTAGCAATAGTCAACAGTCTTTTGCAATTTTAAATTGAAAAAGCAGTCTGAACTGAGTGCAAACATCAGGTTTATATATTTTCACAAGGAGGTTTTAAAATATATATTATATCTCTATTAAACTAAAATAACAAATTACCAAAGCATTGTTATGGGTTTTTGTGCTGTACATATTCAGGTTTTTCTATAATTACAATTTTTGTATTACCTTGGCAAAAACTGACCTAGTGCAAACTGTGTCTGCTGAAAAATATAATTAAGTAGTGGTGTTTTTGACAAGGTAATACCAAAAGTGTAATAGTTATGTGTTTTGTTATTATTTTTTAAAAACTAAAATCAATTGTTCGTTTAGGAAAGAGTAATAATAAAAAAATTAAAATAAACTTTTCTATTAACACTAAGAATGAAACGTTCTGAAGATTATATAACATTAAAAACCTTTAACATGTTTCTTGAAATAATCATCCCCCAACCTTAAACAAAGGTTAACTTTCTCCATAAATATTGGCTCCAATTTGATTTTAAAAAAATAATAATAGTAAGTGGCACTATATTTAGGATATTTTTTTTTAAAGAAAATAATTGTTCTAATGTAAATAATTTTATTTCTTAAAAGTTGTGTTCTTTGAATAGACAAGACATTTATGATTTTTTTAAGGTAAATTGAATGCTAAAATTATCTACATCAAAATATAAAAGTTCCAACATACTTTGTCTTTGGTAATAACTGTTAGAGTAAGAACTTTGATTTTTAAATATATTACTCAAAAATACATTCTAAACAAGCAACAAAGGATTTTAGGTGTTGCTAACCAGAAATGATGGTTAAAATTTGAAACCTATCCTAAATGTACCATTACACTTAAAACTAACAACTAAATGTTTCTTTACAATATAGCCCACTATTTTATATTACAATAAAATATAACTATTTCACCACATATGTATAATGCTTATAGTTTGGCTAGTTGAAAAGTTGAATTTGATATAACACTATATAAATGTTCATTATTGTGTAAACTCAAAGTTTCTTAATAAAACATGATACTATATCATACTGCACTAGATTGCTCTACTACAATAGAGTTACAAAATATCCGGTTAGGATATATATTCTTATAAAAGGCAAAATAACTTTATCAACTTAAACGAGCCATGTACATCTCAAAATAAGCCTATCTATGGTGTTGGAAAAACAAGTTCATTTGCTCAATGCTAAAGTTTACTTTATGTACGAAACTTAATTTTCTTTATAGGAAACCAGGTACATTATAGCTATATTCTAACATAGCTACATAATAATGTTGTAGGGTATAACATAGAGAGGCAACTCGTGAAGAATATTTGATAAATGAGTGAACTTTTATAGTGATTACATTCCCGAGACCAATAATTAACACAAGTTTTAACCCTATTTATTGTTAGCAACACTTAATATCACTCGCTTTTTATTGAAAATGTATTTTTGAGTAATATATGGGAAAAGGAAAAAATCAGAGTTAAGTCACTTTGTTAAGTATTTAACTGATCTTGTTATAGAAATTTAATATAGACGAGACAAACATTGTTTTAACTTATATTCTAATTTAATGTGGGATACGAGTATTTATTGCTATTACAATATAAAATTATTTTAGGGTTAGAAACAATTTTATGACTTTTGTTTTCTCTCTTTGTTAGTTTGAAAGTTATTTATTATTTGTGAGACTTTCATATTTACAATGTCTAACAATAAACACTTTAAAAGTTAAATATGATGACAACTCTTTGGGAACATATATTGGTGCAGTAACAAAACCCAAAATCACAAATTATATGCAATGTTAGATACATGATATATTGCTACGCAATTGAACAGATGTGTTCAGTATCTGTTGTACATTTCAATAGCTGTGCTATCATCATCAGACATAATATTCAATAGTCAGTACTGATGAGGATATCATGGTTATTGAAATATGCATCAGGAATTGAATTTGTAAATATGCTGTGATGGTGAAGTTATTAATTTGTGTTTTAAATTTTATTATTCTATCTGTTGATGGAAAATTACCCAAGTTTCAATAATTGTGTATTTTTAAATCTTATACAAACTATTTAAAAATTATCTTTCTCTTAGTAATTTAATGTTTAAATAGAAAATCAATTATTGTAAAATAAAACAGCAGTTTATAGTTTGCCTAGAGATTGGGGATAGTTTTCAAATGGACCCTCTTTATACTTCAACTTTCATGAAATAATAATACGCATAAAAGCATTGCCATATTCTAAATATGCCTCTTTCTTGAAACACAAACAATAAGAGTACTTAAAGCTTTTTTTATCATTATGAATGAGTTTTATAACATTCATTAAGACTATGGTTAGTCTTTTCTAACCATAGCTCTTTCTAAAAAAATTTTTAAACTATTTTCATAGGAAATATAAGTATTGTAGACTGCCAATTATTTTTCTAAATAGTGTTGCAGAACAACATCAAAAGAGCTGCATATAACCTACAAAATAGTCAACTATGAACAGCAAAATTGTGTCCAAAAATGTTTTTATATATCAAAAGGCTACAATCTTTACATTTTTGCTAGTTAAATATATCATTTCTGTATGTAAATGGCTGCATAGTTTTACTTTGTCATAACAAATTTTGTCAGGAATTTTTTTTATATGGATAAAATGCCTCTACCTCATGTGAGATTGAGGTTTTACAAACACCATTTTGTCAGAGTGATGAATCATCTTGTTTCCTTTTGATATTGATTAAGCCCTTCAAAGTGTGTTAGAACTGCATCAGGCCTAGTGGTTTCTTCATCTGATTTATCCTCTTCTTCTTCTTTATGCTCCTTCTAAATCATTCCTGTTACTTTACTGGAAATGTTTTTATCGGTAAGATTTTGAAAGCTTGGATTATTCCCATAATAAAGAGTTCAAACAATGTTTTCTTGTCGATATCACTTCATCCAGAAATGAATATTATTATATAGATCATAACCAGAAACTTTTTTTTCTGCCAACTCTGTCAAAGTATTTTTAACACTTGGTAAAAGTTTCATATAGGACATCATTAGCGTAGATTGTTTGACTGTAATCCAAGAAATGTTTAGGTGTATGCTATAAATGCTGTATAGTGCCATGTAATATTTCCAGAAACCTTAAGGAGGTTGACTCTCCAGTTTTTTTTCAGTAAATTTGTTGTATTTTCAAAGTGAAAATGTTAATACCGATGCCTACAAATAGTTACTAGATGGACATAGACATGCAATTTCCCGACAGTATAAATTCCATCAGGTTTATTCTATGAGTGATTCAAAGTGAATCAAATGATAACATATGATTTCATACAGCAGCTACTTTATGTTACACGTTTTCTTGTCAAAAAACTGTTTTAACACGTAGTTTATGTTACATTATTTAGTGAACATTGTTAAAGAAAACAGTTATAATTAAATAGTTTTGAACAGTTAATAAATATATTAATTAATTTAAATTTTGATAAATCTCGATGCAAATTATTGAATATAATGATAGTAATAGGGTATGTATTTTTAATCCAATTTTTGAAATGAAAACATGCTTGGGCCCTAAATAATTTATAAATGTATGAGCATTCTGAACTATTTTTTCAATAAAATTCGCTAGCCACAATAAAAAATCTTTATTTTACTAAAACTACTTTATTTAAATTTCGATTACATGGTAATCATCTTCTGATTATGGTAATCATAGTACTTCTGAAGATGATTACCATGTAATTGAAATGTACATAAAGTAATATTAGTAAAATAAATATTTTTTATTGCGGTTAGTGTGCTTTATTTTTTAGTTGGGGAACCCTTAGACCCATCTGATGCTTTGTAAAAAGTGATTTGAATTAAATTTGTTTGAAAAAATTGAAACATCTAATAAATGTTTTCTGTTACCTACATTCTTTTTTTTATTAATTACAATAAATATTAGTCTCTATTAAATACATTCCTCAAATAAAGATATGAAAATTGAATGAAAAATATATAAATTCAAAATTCTGGCCATTTTTGTTGAAAAGTTTGCAAACCTATTATCTCTAATTTGTTATTTGTAGTTCAAATTTTGGTATTAAATGTAAACATTCTATATTATTGTTTCTTATATTATGACAAACGTTTAGGTAATTTTTCATTAAATGTTTTCAAAATTTCTGTTGACATGGCTATAGAGTTTTCACTTTTGTCGGCACTCCCCTGATTGCCAGAACCAATTTTTATTTTTTATCCATTATTTAATTAATTAAATTCTGATTCATTGGTTGGCTGAGAGTGATCACATATTTGATAAACAAACTTTCATTCTCAGATCTTAGATATTTTTGTCTATATATTCACTAGGAGCTTTAGTTAATTGAGGTTCCATTACAATACTGCATGTCATTATAGTTATGTGATATTGTTAAAACATATCCTGGGGCTTGCTGTTCATTCTAAAATCCCAGTGTTCATGATGGCAACCATTTTGACAACAGGTCTGATTTAACAGTGTTATCACATTTTTTTATAAAATTTTTCAGACTGAAGGAGCTATTTGATATTGATTATGAAACTTTTCACTACCTCTTTCTTCCAATGTTTCTTACCCCAAGGCTTTGAACTTCATAAAACATCTTATATGTATGAATTTTTTTATAACCTAGCATTTGAAAAAATTGTTTTTGTTTTTTACCAAAGTATATATACAGACACTTAAAAAAGACATGCTTCCTTTTTTTAATTGACTTACCCACTCCAAAACTGCTGGAATTCTACTTAGGAATTCTTTATCTTTATCAATGTGTGGTGATTTTTTTTCATACATGCTATAATAATTTGAAGATGGAATCAACAAATATATAATATAATAATTTATTTTTTTATTAGAAAGTTCTCTTAAACAAAAACTCCCTTTTGTGAATTCTCCTATTCCATACTATAAACTCATTTACTCTCTTGACATGCAATTTTCAATATTTTTTAATAATTCAAGTGTCCACTGAGTGGATAATCCGCCATTGCATAATTTAGATATAACTGTATCTGTAAATATTTATAACAAATTTAATATAATATTTGTTTGCTAAAGTATTAAGTATTTTTATTTGTCTTCAAATAACATTTATATAATTTGTTACTATAAACCAGTTGTCAACTTTATCATTTTATTTGTCTAAAAAATAACAAATATCTTATCTATTCAATGAACACAACTTTTATAAAGTAAATTTATCTACTATGATGAATTATTAACAATTGTAAAATTTGTATTTAAAAATACTGGCTCAGTTGTTTAGGAACTGAAACAAATTTGCCCTTATGATTGTAAACAAAAAAATATAATAATACTAGGAATATACGTAGATATGAAAAGTGAGAAGCCAACAGCTGAGTGAATATCTTGTAGTTAATAATATATCATGTTTATGGAAAATATATTCAATTTAAAGGAATAAAAAGTTATAACTACTAAGTTTACATTATTCTAGAAAAGTAATATCACATGTTGAAACTGATACATGATTGATGGATGTTATAATCAATGTACAGGTGAAAGCATGTCAGTCGACACTGTCAGAAACTCGCTGAAGTTGTTGGAAAAATGGGATGTGCTGGATTGTTATAGTGAAAAGAAAGTAAAAACATATTCTTTGGGAGAAAGGTACAATGATGCCGAGAGTCTTGAAGAAGTTATTTCAAGGATAGAACAGTTTAACATTATATCAAATTTGGAAATTAAACAAAATTAAAGAATATAATCTGTAAAAGATTAAATTGTGAACAATTTAGTATTCTATTGTTTGTCTCTAACATGATAATACATGAATATGCAAATTAAATTTATTAATATTAATGATAATTTTAAAACTTGTAAAACAAAATTTATGAAGTATATTATTTTGTATAACCTGTAATATTAAGGAGATTCCATTTATGTTTAAGATAATATTTGTTTAAAACACTTTTATTTGGACTTTAAGTTTAAGCCACCAGTCTCTTTTAGTTAAAATTTATTTGACAAAAGCTTATTCATGAGTCAAAACAATGAAATTTCAAACTATGTACTTACCATAATTAGTTTTTAACAAAGCTATTTTACTGATGGCTATTCAATGATGACTGGAGCTGAACATTTCAGTTTGCTTACATTTTTTTATTTCACTTTTGTATCATACCTACTAAAAGGGAATAAATAAATAAAATAATTAGTTATATGATAGTACAATGAGACTTGAGTATGAGCATTTAAAATTTTGATAAGAAATATATATAGACAAGATTTGAGTTTTATAATATAAAAAATCCATGTAAATAATAGAGCTATTTATAAAAGCAATTACAAGAAGTATAATCTCATTTCTACCTCCAGATTAATTTTGAGCTTAAATATAAAATAGATTTAATTGCTAAAAATGAAAAGTAATATCAGTTGCATGTAGTAATGTGCCCTATAATTAAACATGTGATATGTGTTATTCTTATTTAAACAATAAATATCTCTACATTTAAAAAAACATGTTTTACAACAGTAACAAATTCTTGAATTTTGTAGTCCATTACGTTCGGTGAATGTTAATTAATCACTTAAACAATAGCTTATGACTATCCGAACTTAAATTTAATTAACGTTCTGATAGTCATAAACTATTGTTTAAGTGATTAAGTAATAAATTAACGATGCAATTTTTGAGAAATACATAAAAAACGTAAACCAAGTAGAGGTTTTAATAGCGTACTCTGCATTGTTAATATTTATTTTGATAAATAATCTATTGCTTTTTAAGAAGTATTCATTAGGAAAAAACATATTTTGAAATCAATGTAGTACATGCAATGCTGACTGTAGGCCTACAGTCAAATGAAAAAGAAGAAATTTAGAGTCACAGTCCTATACTAGAATAAAGTTTTGTGTTACCAAATAATATGATCTTGTTAATTTTTTGTTCATTGTTATTGCCAGTGTTTTTATAAATATATTTTTATCAAAAAATTCCCAAAAAGTGTTTATGTTACTTTATTTAGAATCCTGAATGATGCGGTTTATAATCTTTTTCTATTTATTGTATTATTTCTTCTTACTAAATGGAACGGAAGTTTGGTAGACAATCTAACTATTCTATTCATGTCAGAATCATGCGGGCAATCTCCTTAAATATAGATTAAATATAGACGAAGAGCTTAAAGGTTAAATGAGGTTATCTTAAAGTGTAAATTGCAATATTGTTAACTACTTACAGTTTTTGTGGTAACATCTTTAAACATCTTGAGGTTTTTTATGTATAAATTACACTTTTTTGTATTAACTTAGCAAAAAACCACTACTTACTGATTTATTCAGCATACGCGTTTCTGCCCGTCTTAGACTGACAAAGACGCCAATCTAAAAATCCTACACTATATAAAAAAGCAAGAAACTTAAGACAGTAGAAAAAGACACAATCAAATACTATATTTGAGCACATAATTAACAACTACTCTATGAACAATAACACACCACAGAACATAAATAAACCACAGACTCATACCAACACAACACACCTGAGCAACAGTCTTGTCAGTAATTCACAGCATTGAATAATGTGCTGACCTAACGCAAAACATATCTGCTGAATAAATCAGTAAATAGTGTTTTTTTGCCAAGTTAATAGAAAAAGTGTAATTGTTAACCAGTTAGGTATTACAAATTCTTTAAACAAATGATGCATAGGTTACATGCCACAGATAATTAACTAAACTGTAAACGATATTGGTAAAACAAATTGTACCTGGCAATGCAAAAAGTCTTCAGAAAGACAGAAAACATAAAAATTTAGTAAAGATGCCCCAAAAATTTAAGACTTTGAAAAAACAGACAAAAATAGTCACTTCAATACAGGCCTATACAAAAACATTTTTAAATCACATGTTTTCATGTAGTATAATTAATACATTACACTATTGGAATAAAGCTACAATGTAACTAGTTAGGATAAATTTGGTTTTAAAAAAATATTTATTTACTAATGTAAGAGTTGAATCCTTAAAAATCATAAACACAATTTCCTTATTTTATCCAAGAATTCAAAAATAGCATTTACAAGACAAAGACCATTTCATTGGTCAAACAGTTACCCTCTTAGCAGACTTAATTTTCTTTTTTTTTAATAATCAAATCTATCCTAACTAGACAACTTGTATTTATATTCTAAGGTAGCAAACCTTAGTGCTTTCTTTTATACAAAATTTTTGTTTTAATAAGTTTTGTTTGTATTGTGTAGTGAAGTTATCTTAGTATTACTTTTAAAATTTTAAACTTTTAGGGGATCACAACAATTTTTTTAAATTTTTTTTGTTTTTATTGAAGACATTTTGCATCATCAGGTAAAATGTTTTTACCAATATTAATTATATGTAGAAAGGAAATAATTACTAGCTCAACTAATAGGTAAAAAGCAACAGATGTTAAAGGGAATGGGTTATGGGGTTCATATCTCAAACTGGGGTAGAAAACTATGTGGTAAGGTAAAATACCTACCACATACTATGTCTTACTAGGGAGGCATACTATGTTGGAAAGGCTATACTGGGTGTTGGAAAGGATTGATTATGGACTCATGTTTGGCTGTAGCATAATGTAGTGAAGTAAGATGAAATCCACTTATTACACTTTGATATTACTTGCGACCAGACTTTTTGTTAACCAAAGGTTGTTAAATTGTTAACTTACACTTGGAGGAAATGTAAGACTCTAGGCTGAAGAAATCCTAAGACGAAAACGTTTCCTTCAAGTGTAAGTTAACAATAGAACAACCTTTAGTTAACAAAAAGTCTGATCGTAAGTAATAGCAAAAGTGTAATAAGTACCAACGACATTTACAACACCACTGGAGTTTACAAACTAACTTGCAGTTCATGCCCCAGTTTTTACATAGGCCAGACAGGGAGGTCATTCTACACACGTTACCAAGAACATATAAAAGCACTAAAAAACAATAACTATCAATCAAACTTCGCCGATCATCTCAACTCCACAAAACATGACTACATAGACATAACATCTAACCTACAAATTCTTCATAAACAACACAGAAATAACCAACGCTACACAACCGAACAATACGAAATATATATGCACTTCAAACTATACCCTACACACATACTCAATACACAATTACATTACAACTCACACGCACATTTTGACATCATAACTCCTAATACACCCACACCACCAAAATATCCCACCCCCACCCTAACCTATGTAAACCTTGAGATCAGTTACAGTCTGAGTTGACAAAGGGATACATCTCCCGAAACGGGCGTCCTCAACAAACAAAGTAAGTGCTACTATAGGCAAGTTTAAAACATTTAAAAGTATATTTAATAAGTAAATAACAACCAGCTAGTCATGAACAGCAACAAGATTTTGATATTCAATTTTTTTCATTTTACTTTACAGACAAACCTCTCTATACAGAAATTAAGGGTATGGCATTGCAAATCTAAATTCTAATATTTCAATATGAAATATGGTTTTTATGTATTACAGACCTGGAAACCAATAGCAATATAGCGGCTTCAGATTGGGATGAATAAACTTTACCTCCTAATTTTATAGAATGTCAGAATGAAGTATATAAGTAATAATTGAGCTGGCTTGTGAGATGAGGTTATAAACAAATAAATAACTATATACAAATTCACAAAACAATATACTTTATTGTCATACATGTTTCAATTACTTATGTCATCATCATCATCAGTGATACTACTACAAAATTACAACAGAAACTGAGTTGTAACAATGAGTTGCGGTTTAAATTTGTAGTAATGTCACTGTTAATGATTGAGTAATTGAAACATGTATGGCAATATTCATATTGTTTTTTGAGTTCATGTGCAGTTATTTATTTGTTTTTAAGGAGTATAAGTATAAACAAATTTCATATGTAATTGTTTTAAGTTTTGTTTGAGTCTAAATAATACCAGTTAAACACTAAAAAACACAAGTACCACCATCTGCAGTATTGAAATTAACCTCTGGCTCACATTAAATTAATTTAAGGTCTGATTAATAAATGTTCGTAGCTAGATCTCTCTGTCAACTGATTTCAATCATTTTTTTCTGTATATAGTATTGACAATATTTGATAAAAGTTATAACAATAGTTTGTTTAACATTATAGGTAATATTTGTAAAAAAATGGCTAAATTTTATGCAAGCCAGATAAACAATTTCATTCAACAAGGCTCATAAAGATAAACTTGTTCCTAAAATAAACATCTGGACTTCTAAAGGCTAAATTTAATTAAATTAATTTATTCAGTAAAAAAGTTTCCAAACGAATTTTCACAGGTTTCATAAAACTACACAAAATTTACTTTTTTTTATCAAATATAAAATTATTTTGCAATTATAAGATTCTCTGAGTAACTGAAGACTAATAAAATATGATATAGACCTATAGGCCTAAAATTGTCTACTTATAGTATAACACTATGATATAGGGAAATAAATTGTAACATATGTAATATTTACTGTTGAAGTCTAAAATAAAATGGTAACAATTCTATAGCTTCTGAACTTTCTATTACTATTTGCTAAGTAATTAATTTATTCGTTACAATATCCAGTGAATTACTGCAGGGTGGATAAATGTCAATGTACAAATACATGTTTTATTTGACTTTTTTAATATTCAACATGGAACGGCATAATAATTGCATATTAACAAACATTCATAATAAACAACGTATCTATCAAACACATTTCAATTGCGAAAAGGTCACAATTATTACAATCATCATCATGTAGGTAATACAATATCCAAACCCTTACTTTAGTTACAACTAAACTGTAACATCTAGTTAGCTAATCAGTGAGATCCAATACTCACTGATAATGGTGACTTTGTCATTGAAACATGTTTGACAAATATATTATTTATTGTGATATGGTGTTCATTATTATTTAACTATTTACCTGTGCTCACAAGTAAAGATAAAGTTTTTGGTGTGAACAAAATTTTAAAAACTTATACATTAGTAAGCCTTAGTCTTTGTTGAAGATTCATTAATTTGATTAGAATTACTCTTCTTTTGCAACAGAAACATTTTTGAAAGAGGTTTATATGAATATTGTATTTTATATGTTAAGTAGGATATAATACAAGGTAGAACTACATGCTAAATCTTATAAGAAGTTTATAATTATACCTTAAATGTCTTATATATGATATTTAAGAATCATATAACACATTTTCTGTCTATTTTTCTCTTTTAAACTTTCTTTAATCAAGTTCTTATTCTCAATATCTTTGTGAAATAAAAGCGATGACTATTTAAAATGTTCGATGATCGTAAGAGTGAAGGCGTGCTAGTATTGAGTTTGTTAAAAAATGAGGCTTCTTCTTAGCATGGATGGACCCCTTAGGAACACTTACCACAGTTGTGGTTAGACTTTGTTATGGCAACAAAGGTGGGAAATACAACTAAGTATTTCTTTAGGTAAATGAAAAGGTTTCATAGTAAGTTCGGATACAAAGGCTAGAGGAATAAAAACTACTTGATAAAAAGTTATTTCAGATTAGGTGTTGATTATGATTAAAAATTACCCCACATACAGATTATATCTATACTGTTATATACAAATCTAATGGTGTCTGTGTGTGTGTGTGTTTGTTTGTGTGTGTGTGTGTATGTGTAAGTGTGTGTCTTACTCAATCATGTAAAAGCTATTGGACCCATTGAGCTGAAGTTTTACATGGACATTCTTAGGGTAGCTGGTTAACACATATGCCTATTTTTATTTAGAAATTCCGTCAGAGCACTGCCTCACTAAGGGTGAAAACACCCTTAACACTCAATTATCTACATTCCTTTATATACTTGGCTTAATCAGCTGATAATCACCTACAAAAGTCACTTTGAAACAGATTTAAACAACTGATAGTAATTGTTTGTTGTTATTCATATTTCATGGTTAGTTATACTTTACAAATGTTATGTTACAAGCAGAGGCTTTTCCTTCTCTTGGATTTTCAAGACAATAATCGGTAAGTTTATAGTTTGATATTATTGTGATTTAATCTATCTATACTATTATATAAAAATCTAATGGTGCTGTTTGTGTGTGTGTGTGTGTGTTACTCAATTACGTAAAAAACTACTGGGCTCATTGAGCTGAAAGTTTACATGGACATTTTTATAGTCCTTGGTTAGCACATAGGCCTATTTTTATTTAGAAATTCTATCAGGGCACTGTCCCACTGGCATTGCAAACTCCTTCAACACACAATTGCCCACTCCATTACATACCTGGCTTAGTCAGCTGTTAGTAAATGTCTTTATAATTACCTGTAAAAGTCACTTTTAAACACAATTAAACAGTTGATAGTAAATATTTGTTGCTATTCATCTTTCAAGGTTAGTTATTATATATAATATAGTTTTACCTCATGAAAGAGAGGTGGCCAAGTAGGTACAGGATTTGTCATAAATACCATATGCGCCAAAATAAACAGTATTGAATTATTCTTCATATGCACCAAGGGTATTCTTCATCAGAGAGTACCAAGGGTATTGATAATGGGGAATTTTATGATACAGGCACACTGGCATACTGGAGCTAAATATTGAAGAAATTCTCAGGTATAACACAATTACAATGAAGTTTCTTGATGTAATCATCTTGAATTCACTGATTAAACTAAATTTAAACTACTTAACTAAGTGAATACGTAATTGCTTACTTGCTGACATGTTTCAAAACGTTCGTTCCTTTTTATACATCCAATACATCACACAAAACGCCGACAACTCACCCACTGTCATAAATCCAACCATGTCATACCGTTTGTAAAGAGCCAAAAGCCGCTAGTAGAGGGTTAGCTTCGTAAAAGGAACGATCGTTTTGAAACGCGTCAGCAAGTAAGCAATTACGTATTCACTTAGTTAAGTAGTTTAAATTTACAATTACAATACTAGATGATTGTAATGCAAACACAGTAGAAAGAAGTGGCAGAACGTTTGCTGGAAAATATTCTCTTTGTTAGATAACAACTGGATGGAATGATGGAATAGTCGCATTGGTATATATTACAAGGATAGAATGTTTATAAAGGGACATATTTTCAGCACAGGAAAATCTATAAGGAACATGAGAAATAAGTGGAAAAATTTTACTCAGACCCACCTTGTATTAAGTTGGGGCAAGGTATATTAATTGCAGACCATCTGTAAACATGTGTCCATTATTTTTGACATGAGAGAGTGGAAATCTGTTTCTCACCGTTATGTTGTACGAGCCCTGTTAGTGCAAAAAATTACAGAAGTGTGGAGGATGGAAGATAAATGATATCAAAATTGCGAATGCAAAATTAAAACTTTAATATTATGAAAACTGAGGATACAGTAGTTAAAGGAGAAAATTAGTTAACGACAAATGGTAAATAATAATGAACGCTCTCAGTGCTTATTGAAAAGACGAGGTATGTGGGAAATGAAGACGTTGTGATGAGTATTGTGTGAGTCTATAAAACCTTGCAAGACAGAGACTGCTTTGTATATAGGGAAACCATGAAAAAGTTTACTTAATGTAAGGATGGGGCAATACAGTAGCTAGATACGAAAAGTTGTGTATAGGCAAGAAGATATAGATTTTGAATTTAGGATGAAATAGCAGAAAATTCTAAAAAGAAGTAAACTGGGATTAGAAAAGTTACTGACAAGCATTCAGGACTCTGTAACTATAACATAGTTACAGAAATAATACTGACTTTGCTTTTACTAATTTTGCATTCATACAGACATTTACTTGAAACAATTTGCAAAAGTTAAAAAGCTGTAATGACAAAAGAGTTGAAGGGTTGGAGGGTAAAGAATATCTCTCAAGGATTGTTAACGTGGATGATAGACCGGATTAGAGGGGGAATGATTAAAGGCAAGAGATTACATGATACTGGAATTGTCTTGGAGAAATTAGAAGATTCTATTAACAGGGGCGGTTTCAGTATTTATTTATTGGGTAAGCACAGTTTAGGGGAGTTGTGACTATAGGCGAGGGGGTGGCGGGCGGTCACTCCCAGAAAATGTTTAAAATTTAAATGGTGTGTTTGAGAGCATTTTTATTCTCAGGGAAAATAAATATACAAGGTAAACAAAAAAAGGATTATTTGGTATTTTATTGCTGCTCGGTGCATTATGAGAAATTTTTAAATTTTAGATATATAACATTAATTTTTTTTAATTATTGACAATTAAGAAGGATTTTTAACAAATAAATATAAATAAGTTGGGTAAACCTGGACCTACCCGCTACTGTCTATTAACGATTTAAAATTTACAAACCCTCTGGAAAGGTGTGACTAGAGCGGAATATACGACAATCAGTTCGTTTATACTGAAGACTGACATGAAGTAAGAGTCAGTACTGTTGAAGCTTATCTACACACATCCATGATTTCCCCAGTTTCCCCTCCTATTCACATCAGAAAGTTATGTAGTGCATTTGACTAAAATAGTAGACTTATGTATGTGATGATTTTGGACGAAAAACGAGAAGTACACAACAAAATAAATAAAAATCATGAATGAAAGAACAACAAAAAGGGAATTGGTGACTCTTTCAAAGTATTTATTGGAAGAAAGGAACGATTTTTAAATATTTAAGAACGTCTAAAATTTCGTTCACAATACTACACATAAAACCGGAAGTATGAGTTACAAAACAAGACACACACTAGAGAAAACATGAATTGTTGAAAACAAACATACACACAAAGAGATTGTTCCACGAGAGATACACACTATGAGATGTAAACGTTCTGAAAATTGTACGACACTGAAGAAAAACATTCATTTTGTTTTCTTAGGCGCAAAATAAACAAAATAATTACGAAGAAAGTATATACTATGATGTAAAAAAGAGTTACGAAAAAAATAACAATAATTACAAAATAAAGGAAAAGTGTATTTTATTTAACTTGAAAAAAATGATGCCCCGAATGGTTTTTTAGCAAAGCCTCCTATTGGTTTTGATAATCAGATAATTTTAGTACAAGTTTATCTTTTGACGCAGATTAGCGATGATATCGTCTGATGATCTTTACAACACGCACTAATACAATGATGCAGCAGCACTGGGACGGCTAAGTGTTTGCGAGTGGTAACAAAGTTTATTCTGTTGCCCGAATTAGTAGTAGTGCTTACATAGGCGCCCATAGACTCGTCCCCCTAGCTTACCCCCAGTTTTAAAAAGCAAAATAAATATCCAAATGTAGATCAGTGGATTTCTCGAGAAAGTCATTTTAATTTTAAAAATTGGTGAATTGTAGCACATGACAGGGCTAAAATATTTATATAGAAAAAATGTGTTTTCCTTCAATATTTACATATTATTGTTCTTTTAATAAAAATTACGAGTAATTTGATAATGGGTTTATTTTTTTGTACATTAAGTACCGTGGTCTAGTACGCTATAAGTAGTAATTGGTTAGAGAAGGTTAAAACTTGAATTTTTTAGCTGCTTACGTGAATGCAATGCCTTCACGTAAAGCCCCCTCCAAAACTTTCATAATGGAACCTATGACTGTTTATGTTTATGTAATATTTATAATTTGTTATCGCTCACGGGGCAGTAATTAGCGAGTTTACAACGTGAATTCATTAACATTTATACTAAACTAATTGATTACACTGGCCAACAGCTGTTTTGGTGCCGGGGTATTAAGAGCTGATTTTATATGAATTTGATGCCCTGAATTCAAATATGGCATTAGTTTTTGCCTAGGAGCTCAAATCTTTAAGATATAACATTTTAGTGAAATATACGCTACACTATTTTAAGTTAAATCAGTGGATCAAATTAAACACTCAACACGAAATTTTTATTACTATATTATAATTATATTTTTATTTTTATCATTATACAAATATTATTATATACACATACAGAAAAAACATCATCATCTACATAGAACAATCAAACCAGGTATAGTCACTGAACACTACGGAAGCTTTTTTTTCGTGACTTTCTTGAATGTAAATTAGAACAGTCCCTTTTTAAACTCCAGCAGTAATCTGCCATCATGTGTGTATCCCATCTTCTTTTGTAGCGATCCTCCATAGTTTTAATATCCTGGTGAAATCTTTCACCTTGTTCCTCACTGGTGTTCAGGAAAACTATCTAAGTGGCTGTGTAAATAGTGCACCTTAATGCTCATGTTACAGCCAAGTGATTTGAAACTGTTTAGCATCTCATTTACCATTTCCACATAGTTTTCAGCTTTGTGCTTGCCCAGAAAATTTTTCACAACTGCAACAAATGAAATCCATGCTTTTCGCTCAGTCTTGTTTATTGAATTTACGAAGTCAGGATCCTTAATGAGTTGTCTAATTTGTGGTCCATCAAATATTCCTGCTTTAATTTTTTCCGTACTCAACTGATGCATTTTCATTTCTACATATGAAAAGCATGATCCGTTCTTATCTAGAGCCTTTACAAACTGCTTCATAAGGCCCAACTTGATATGTAATGGAGGAAAGATGATTTTCTCTCGCCCAACTAAGGGGTCGTTAATTATATTCTTTTCCCCAACGTACATGTTTTCTGTCTTGGACCACTCTTTTCTAACCCAGTGGTGTGTTTTATCTCTGCTATCCCAGAGGCACAAAAAGCAAGGATATTTGGTGTAGCCACTTTGCTGTCCACGGAGAAAATTTACCACTTTTAAGTCCACACAAATCACCCACTGATGTTCATGATACTTTATCTTCTCCAAGACCAAAGCTATGGTGTTATATTCTTCTTTCATTTTTGTTGAGTGAACAATCGGTATTGAGCCATATTTGTTGCCATTGTGCAGAAGGACGCATTTCAAACTTCGCTTTGAGCTGTCAATAAATAGGTGCCATTCATCTCGAAAATATTGAGGACGAGCCATTTTTTCCAATAGTCCCCTAATTTCGTGACAAAATACCAGATTGTCATCTTCAGAGAAGAAGGGTAGCAGATCCTTTTCTCTTGTGCATTAAAAAGAAATTTGTGTTTCTTCTTCCAATAAATTTTTGTCGTTCAACCTGGAAGCCAATAAATCAGATGCTTCTTTTGACAGGTTGAGATCTCTGATGAGGTCATTTAACTCGTCCTGTTTGAAACGTTGAGGGATTGACGACATCCCCTCATAATCACTGCTACCTTCAAAAGAATCAGAAGAGTTATTAGAGGGAAAATACTCGTCCTCACATAGCTCTGGTACCTCTTTAAATGTTGGGATCGGTACTTCTTCTGAATGAGGAACTGGACGTCTTGCAGAAGCTAAATCAGGATAAGTCCACTTGTTGCGGTTGTTTTGATTGATTCCAGTAATATTTACTAGGCAGAAATAGCAGTCATCGAAGTGATTTTGGGGTTCTCTCCAAACCATCGGTACGCCGAATTTCAGAGTTTTTCTTTTCCCGGTTGTCCACTGTCATAAATGTTCTGTACAAGTTTTACAGACCTGATGAGGTGCCCACGTTTATCCTGATCACCAAGTCTAACACCGAAGTATCCAAGATAAGCTTGTATGTAAGCAATAAATGTATAGCTTTAGAACTGCACAAAATACAGTTAAAACTGCACATTTTGCGTTAAACTGCACATTACAAAAACGATTATCTGAAAAAGTAGAGCTGGTAGAGAAAAACTGATTTCATATTTGGATTCAGCGCCCCAAATATTACTAAAATCAGTTCTAAAATCCTAGGCACCAAAAAATAATTTTTTTTTTTGTAGGCCTGTGTTATTACTTTTGGTATCACTTGGTAAAAATGTCACTACTCACTGATATTTTTCAGCACACTTGTTTCGCACTAGATCAGTGCATTGTCCTTGACTTGTTCAAGAGTCTTGTCCGTGACTTACAGCATTTAACAATGCACTGATCTAGTGCGAAAAGCACTTGCTGAAAAATATCAGTAGTGGTTTTTTGCGAAGTGATACCAAAAGTAGTAATTTATAAAAAAAACTCAAGATCCTCAAACCAAAACTGCAAATTTTAAACTAACTAACTTGCCGAAGTTATAAACTAAGTAAATTTATGAGAAACGTACGATACTAGGCGTTTTCGATCGCACAAAGTGTATAAATAATGTCATCGACATTGACAAAAATATTTTGTGTTAGTAAGTTTTCCTTAAATTTACTTTAATTATAAGTCGTAAATTTGTTTATTATAAACGTGGAGATTATACACATACTCAACACATTACATTATAATTCACACGCTTTTTGACATAATTAACCAAAACTCTCAATAACTACCCAATATAGTTACCTGACATTTAAGGAGAGTTGGAGGTTAGTGTCTGTTTTGACAAAAACCTAAAAAGGTCGTCATCATTTAGACAAAAGTAGGCCCAAGTATAATTTATTACAAGCTGTTCTCGATAAAACTGATGTAACTAGCGCACTCTGTCACAACCTAAGCGGAAACTGAACTACGAATGGGAGCTATAGAACGAGCGAGAAGATAACGGTGTGTTAGAACTTCTCGTCTCTTTCAAAATATCTCAGCTGCATGAAATCGTCTCAAGAGACAGTTTTCTTTAAGAAGGGGCGTCGTTTTTATGTATTTTAATTGATTATTTGTTCAATATTCAAATATTTCAAAAACTACTTGGAAGTAGGCAGGGAAGGTCCTAGAAAACATATTTCGGGAGGAGGGCATGTAAAAAGTGTAAAAACAAAACGTAGAGAAATTTCATTATTTTATTATTATTACATTTGTACATAACAAAAAGTAAATGGTTATATATTTTTTGTCTAAATTAGTACATATGGGACTGATTAACGAAATTACGATGCTCGAGGCAATGTCGTAGTGCCTACGTAGTTGTTGTGTTAACTAAGCTAAAATGTTAATAACTTCAACATTAGTTTATGACTTTCCGAACTTTAATTTAATTTGTAAATTTGTAAAAACTCACTGCGACAGGACGTTTTCGATCGCTCCTTGGCGATCTATATCAGTGTCTAAGTTTTCCGCTTGGAGTTGTTAGGTTAAGCGGTGACAAATAGGTATCAAAGAGTATGTGTGATTTGTATTGGGTTTGTTCTTTTAATATGTTTGTATTTTGTGTTTGTAAATTTCATATTGTTCTAGTGTGTTGTGATGTGGTCCTTTTTTTAATGTGTCAGATTTCTAGGTTTTGGTTAATGTCTGTGTATTTGTGTTCTGTTTCTTTTAGGTGATTGGAGAATGCTGAGTTGGTGTAATGTTTGATTGATTTTGTGTGTTCCTCGACTTTTTGTTAGAAGCTGCGACCTGTTTGCCCAATGTAGAATTTGTAGCAGTTTGTACAGTTTAATGTGTATATGCCTGGTGCTTATAGTTGTATTTTGTTTTGTAGTTTGTTATTAATTTTGTATGCTATTTTGTATCCTATTTTTTTGAAGTTTGTGGGCTATTTTATTTGATATTCTGTTTATGTATGGTATTGTGATGTACTTGTTTTCCCTGTCTGTAGTGTTAGATTTAACTTATTTTTTTTTAATGTTGTGCCATAGTTTGTCTATTATTGTGGTGTTGTATCCATTTGTGTATGCAAAATATTAAATATTAAATACTACTATTGTGTGAAAATTTCGCTTTTAAATATTTAAAAATCAGGGAATAACTAAAAGTTTACCGGAAATGTAAGGCATTAGTTTAATCTCCTCTAATAGCGATAAAAATAATAAATTTATTGAAATGCAATGAAAAAACATATCTAAGTATTATTTTAGAAATTTTTGAAAATTTTTAGATAATTGAATTGATTAAAATTTGCATTCTTTTACGGGAGGGCCAAAACAGTAGGCACCATGTTGGATAGGGTTGCTTTTATTTTTGAAGAGTGGGGTTTTAAGGGAGAATTATTCTCCTGCTCTAAGGAGACCTTAAATCAATAACACAGTTGTGTGACTCGTTAATTAGGTTTATGGAATCAACAAAAATAATTTTGTTTACTTTTAAGACCTCTTTTAAATTGTCCAATTGTGGGTGTTTATAAAAAGCACACGACCAAGATGGATACAATAATGCAAAATCTGTGAAGGCGAGTTCAGCTCATCCCTCGTGTAGCATGAGGGTCAGTGGCGTAATATCTTCTGGAGTGAGAGTTTGTGTTGGCATTCAGGGGAGATTGTACTTCCATGGGAAAGTTGTGAAAATTAAATGCATTCTTACGCTTAAAATTATACACACGTTGACCAAACGATCGAATTCAATTCCTTTTGAATTTAAAATTCATCCAAATTTGTAGGGTGCACAATGAACATTAAATTTAAAGATTTTAACGGGGGGCAGTTTTATTTGGGAAATCAGGTCAAAAGTTTGCATGAAACTTGAAGGTGTTTAATGGAAGATGTACGTAAATCTTCACAAACAACTGATTTTTTTAATTTTTTATATTTTATTTTTCAACATACTTTTCTGTTTACAATGATATGTAATGGATATACATTTGGTTTGCATATATGCCTAATATACAGAACATTATTATTTCATGTTGTCATATCTCCATTTCATCTAATAATTGGTTGACACTAGAGCGTACAGGTAAAGACTTTCGTTAAATACACATTGCTGTACTGAATAATTCTGTTGCTAAATTTTTTCTTTCATATGTTGGCTAACCTGCATGCAATTCTTGTTTAGCAGATGACAATAAAAACAATGATTTTCTGTTGTTTTTAAGTTTGTCTTGTTTATGGTTAGAGATCTCTACTGAGAAGGAATATTCTATTTCTGTTTGAATTTCTTGAGTATCTTTACAACATGACAAGATCAAATAGACTTTAGAAGACATTAGAAGAAATAAAAAGGATTTGGAGAAAATGAAAAGAGACGTACGGGGCAAAGTTTTTTCATAAGGCGTAGACAGACGAGACACCCCAAGATAATCTCTGCGATGAGTCTGGATATAGAAAAGCTGCAAAATCAAATACTGAGTATAAACATAAAAATAAATTTTGATGATGCAGTAATTGTTGCAATTAGTACTGCTCGCCAGGATTTATAAAATCTTAACCTGCTCAAAAAATATTTACAAAGATTCACGCAAAACGTCAATAAAGCTTCATATCTGTCGCATGGTCAAGAATACAAAAAAACAAATTTGTTGGCTTAGTAACCTTTCAATGTGGAACCCTAGATGCTGTTATTACTTTCAGTGAATGTAAGAGAGTGAGGATTGCAGTGTTACAGAACTTTGGATTAAAATAGGCTTGTAGCTTATTGAAAGGGTAAGGAAACCGAAATTGCAAACAAACCAGACAAAAAATAGCAAAATACTCTCTAAGGTGGAAAAAAAGTTAGATGCAGAAAAGAAACAGGCAGGAGATTATAAAGCTGGAATGTTTCGAAGATAAATAAACCTGTTCACATGCACATTTGTTTTCAATTGCGATTTGTTGAAAACCTATATTTTCCAATTAAATGCCCCATTATCTTATCGTTGGATTTTCTAAGGCACTTAAAAGTTTTACACCGTATAATATAAATATATTTACATAATCCCTGCTACTTTCATAAACATATATGTAGAAAAAGCTGTTACACAAAATCATATAGCCTAACATAAGTAATAATAAAAATCATCGAATGTAGAAAAATGTTTTGAATTTTCTCAGGTTTAAAGTCAGAGATAATCCATTTAGGCATTTTTTGTCAGTTTTATTTTTCAAACACGCTGCCATCACAAACGAAGTTAAACACTTTGAGGTATTTTATAAACATCGTACACACATATGTGTTAACTTTAAGGCTATTCTCAACTCGCTTCATAGGAAAATGTTATGTCGCATTTATAAAATTTGAATTTACTAAATTAACGAAAATATGAACTTACACTTTGATATTACTTGCGATCAGACCTTTTGTTAACTATAGGTAGTTGAATTGTTAACATACACTTGGAGGAAACATTTTCGTCTTACGACTTTTTCAGCCTTGAGGTTGAAGAAATCGTAAGACGAAAACGTTTCCTCCAAGTGTAAGTTAAAAATTTAACAACCTATAGTTAACAAAAAGTCTAGACGCAAGTAATATCAAAGTGTAATAAGTAATTAAAAACCAGCTCGTCATGAACAGCCACAAGATTTCGAAAATATGAAATTAATAATTTGCTAGAAACCAGGTCAATTTCAAACAATTTCTACCCGATAAAGGATTAAAAAGAGACATTATTTTCTATAGTGGGTAGCTCCCAAGTACCCAATCGCTATACCCTTGATGAGGGTAAGTGTTTTCATTGTTATAATTGATTACTTGCAATTTGAAAAACGAAAGAATGAATATTCAGAAATAAAACTGCAAATTCCTAGTGGTAATTCAAAATTTGAAATTCCCGAGATATTAACTAAGACCCGAGGAGGCCTGGCGAGAATCTCTTATGTAAAATATGATTTATAAAACGTTTTCTTCAGTTAAATTATTAACTTTCAAATATTTCTGGAAGAAGAGCCACTAGATGTAAATTGAAGGAAAATATGAACAAATTAAGAGCTCTCTAACGAGCTGAGTTCCAGCCAAAACACCTCGGCATCTTTTCCATCTCATACGTAAAGATCGCCTTCGGATTGTCTATTCGAAATTATATAGGTCTCTAAGTATGTGTATGACAGCCTTTAAATATTTATAACGGGTATTTACATGACTTAGAACATTAGATATATCGGAGAGAATCGCTTAGATGATACTGCCAATCGAGGATGACATATTAGGTTCAATACGTTTTTCTGTAATTATTAATGTCTGAAAAGTCCAACATGAAACTCTAAACTCTTTTTTCTAATTAGATTTTTCTAATTAATTTCTCAGTTTCATTAGGTTCACTTAAATTATGTTGTAATAATAAAATTGCTACTAATATTTTGTCTGCGCTAAATCTTTGAATACGAAATAATTATTAACTTAGTTATATATATATATATATATATATATATATATATAAATTTAATCAATATTCGATAATTATCATTTTACCATTTAATAAATATTTGTAAAACAAATTTTTTGTGAGTTTAATAAATAAATATTTATATTATTAATGATTATTTGTTTTTATGTAAAATATGATTCACCTGACAATCAAGAGGTAATCAATCAATATGGAAATAAAGATGATGTAGAATCCAAAAGGGGAAACGAGAGATGTAGAAATGCCGGGAGGGTGGCATTGTCTGTTGTGCCTGGGCATCAGTGCGGCAAATCCGACCATGAGTGCGGGGCAAACTTGATCACATCGATCCCGATTTTACACCACTTTCCAAGCGAGAAACCTGCCTATATTACGTGCTACCTCATGTCATGTTATTTTTCCTAATCTCTTAGCCTATAGAAGTCTTATGCACCTACCTTAATTCTTCTGATTTTTCTCCATATTCTTCATCGTCCATCACATAAATAAACAGCTTTTAATCTTAAAAATAATAATAACAATAATAATAATAATAACAATAATAATAATAACAAGGATATCATTATTATATATAATAATGTTATGTGATAAAAAGGCTACCTCATTTTATCCAAGCAATATGCGTGAATATTACATATTGTGAGAATTGTCTGTCACGTAAACTGCTCTTGCGGGGATAATTATAGTTTGTTTTTTGTTTTTTCGCTTTACGATCTGTCGCTTACTTAAAGCTATTAACTTTAAAAAATAGACGAATAATTAGCGACTACATCATACACTAATAAACAATGCAATATCTATGGGAGATAACTCAGGAAATATGGCATATAACTTAATCCAGAGTTTAGGCCGCCTACTGCTGGCTTGTCGTGCCACAGTCTGGTTGACAGGTATTTGTACTGAACGCGCTGAGAGAAGGAGAACATCACGTATTCCTGGGAATATACCGGGATGCAGGCACAGTTCAAACAATGATGTACAACTCTCACTCCTTACTATCTATTGTCCTTGCTGTTTCTCTAAAAAGCTAGAGGGTTGTTCATATATTTTTAGAGGGGGCCGGCTTCATATTTACGTATTAAAACTACAAAAATTTGCCTATGTATAAAATGCTCAAGGAGCACATTTCTACAAACTCTCAACTGACAGCCTTCTTCAGCAGTACGGTTAAGTAGATATAAAATAGCCAGGGTGAACGGTTCTACAAACATTTAACTGACAATTTTTATTAGAAGTATCATAATGTAAATATAAAATGGATAAGAAACACACTTCTACAAACTCTCAACCGACAGCCTTCGTCAGAAGTACCGACATGTAGATATAAAATGCTAAGGTGCACACTTCTACAAACGCTCAACCGACAGCCTTCGTCAGAAGTACCGTCATGTAGATATAAAATGGACAAGGCGCACACTTCTACAAACGCTCAACCGACAGCCTTCGTCAGAAGTACCGTCATGTAGATATAAAATGCTAAGGTGCACACTTCTACAAACTCTCAACCGACAGCCTTCGTCAGAAGTACCGACATGTAGATATAAAATGCTAAGGTGCACACTTCTACAAACGCTCAACCGACAGCCTTCGTCAGAAGTACCGTCATGTAGATATAAAATGGACAAGGTGCACACTTCTACAAACGCTCAACCGACAGCCTTCGTCAGAAGTACCGTCATGTAGATATAAAATGGACAAGGTGCACACTTCTACAAACGCTCAACCGACAGCCTTCGTCAGAAGTACCGTCATGTAGATATAAAATGCTAAGGTGCACACTTCTACAAACGCTCAACCGACAGCCTTCGTCAGAAGTACCGACATGTAGATATAAAATGCTAAGGTGCACACTTCTACAAACGCTCAACCGACAGCCTTCGTCAGAAGTACCGACATGTAGATATAAAATGCTAAGGTGCACACTTCTACAAACGCTCAACCGACAGCCTTCGTCAGAAGTACCGACATGTAGATATAAAATGCTAAGGTGCACACTTCTACAAACGCTCAACCGACAGCCTTCGTCAGAAGTACCGACATGTAGATATAAAATGCTAAGGTGCACACTTCTACAAACGCTCAACCGACAGCCTTCGTCAGAAGTACCGACATGTAGATATAAAATGCTAAGGTGCACACTTCTACAAACGCTCAACCGACAGCCTTCGTCAGAAGTACCGACATGTAGATATAAAATGCTAAGGTGCACACTTCTACAAACGCTCAACCGACAGCCTTCGTCAGAAGTACCGACATGTAGATATAAAATGCTAAGGTGCACACTTCTACAAACGCTCAACCGACAGCCTTCGTCAGAAGTACCGACATGTAGATATAAAATGCTAAGGTGCACACTTCTACAAACGCTCAACCGACAGCCTTCGTCAGAAGTACCGTCATGTAGATATAAAATGGACAAGGTGCACACTTCTACAAACGCTCAACCGACAGCCTTCGTCAGAAGTACCGTCATATAGATATAAAATGGACAAGGTGCACACTTCTACAAACGCTCAACCGACAGCCTTCGTCAGAAGTACCGTCATGTAGATATAAAATGGACAAGGTGCACACTTCTACAAACGCTCAACCGACAGCCTTCGTCAGAAGTACCGTCATGTAGATATAAAATGGACAAGGTGCACACTTCTACAAACGCTCAACCGACAGCCTTCGTCAGAAGTACCGACATGTAGATATAAAATGCTAAGGTGCACACTTCTACAAACGCTCAATCGACAGCCTTCGTCAGAAGTACCGTCATGTAGATATAAAATGGACAAGGTGCACACTTCTACAAACGCTCAACCGACAGCCTTCGTCAGAAGTACCGTCATGTAAATATAAAATGGATAAGAAACACACCTCTACAAACTCTCAACCGACAGCCTTCGTCAGAAGTACCGACATGTAGATATAAAAGGAAAAGTTGCACACTTCTACAAACGCTCAACCGACAGCCTTCGTCAGAAGTACCGTCATGTAGATATAAAATGCTAAGGTGCACACTTCTACAAACGCTCAACCGACAGCCTTCGTCAGAAGTACCGTCATGTAGATATAAAATGGACAAGGTGCACACTTCTACAAACGCTCAACCGACAGCCTTCGTCAGAAGTACCGTCATGTAGATATAAAATGCTAAGGTGCACACTTCTACAAACTCTCAACTGACAGCCTTCGTCAGAAGTACCGTCATGTAGATATACAATGGACAAGGCGCACACTTCTACAAACTCTCCACTGAAAGCCTTCGTCAGAAGTACCGTCATGTAGATTTAAAATGAAAAGTTGCACACTTCTACAAACTCTCAACTGACAGCCTTCGTCAGAAGTACCGTCATGTAGATATAAAAGGAAAAGTTGCACACTTCTACAAACTCTCAACCAATAGGCTTCGTCAGAATTACCGTCATGTAGATATAAAATGCTAAGGTGCACACTTCTACAAACTTTGTCAGAAGATCGATAAGTATAAATAAAATGGCGAAATTACTGGTTATAAGCTTATACACAAACATAGTGTACCAATGATTATATAAAACTTACATTCAAAGAAGTAACCGCAAATGACTTCTTAAAAAATAGTGTCTGTAATTGCACTAAAACTGGCAAAGGAACTTTAAGAAGTGTTACCCGGATAAAGATACCTAAGGTTAGTTTGTAAACCTTATAAAGTGCGTGTATTCGATACCATTGGCTTTTAATGTGCAACGTTTAGAGAATATTTTTGAAGATGTTTTGTGAAGCTATTTTGTAGGCCTACGCAAAACATGAATTCTACATACCTGAAAGCTGGAAGTAAAAACAGAAAAGATAAAAGGAACCGTAAGAGGAAACACAAGATGAAGAAGAGGAACAAAGTGAACTTTATGACTCAAGACAGTTTTAAAGTGTAATATAAAAACTTGCTACCTGTATCCACCGCTTGGGCATAATATATATTTTTATCACAAGTACGCTTTTATCTTTAACAGCTTGCACTGCATATTTGAATTTTCTCTTCTTATTTTGGTTAATGTTTAAGAATGGTTATCTATTTTTGTAATTTGTATTTGTTGTTTTAGTATTTGTTGTTACCCAAGAGAAAATTAAGAAAACTAAATTTTCTGTAAGCTTATAACAATTATAAAATCTAATAAAATCTAATATTGTGAGCAAACTTATGTAGCAAACAATCAATAATAGAACTTGAATACTCTACGTTGGTATAAACTGAACAATATTGGGAGTAGCCTAAATGGTATTCTACGTTGGTATAAACTGCACAGTATTGGGAGTAGCCTACATGGTATTCTACGTTAGTATAAACTACACAGTATTGGGAGTAGCCTACATGGTATTCTACGTTGGTATAAACTGCACAGTATTGGGGGTAGCCTACATGGTATTCTACGTTGGTATAAACTACACAGTATTGGGAGTAGCCTACATGGTATTCTACGTTGGTATAAACTGCACAGTATTGGGAGTAGCCTACATGGTATTCTACGTTGGTATAAACTGCACAGTATTGGGAGTAGCCTACATGGTATTCTACGTTGGTATAAACTACACAGTATTGGGAGTAGCCTACATGGTATTCTACGATGGTATAAACTACACAGTATTGGGAGTAGCCTACATGGTATTCTAGGTTGGTATAAACTGCACAGTATTGGGAGTAGCCTACATGGTATTCTACGTTGGTATAAACTACACAGTATTGGGAGTAGCCTACATGGTATTCTACGATGGTATAAACTACACAGTATTGGGAGTAGCCTACATGGTATTCTAGGTTGGTATAAACTGCACAGTATTGGGAGTAGCCTACATGGTATTCTACGTTGGTATAAACTACACAGTATTGGGAGTAGCCTACATGGTATTCTACGTTGGTATAAATTGCACAGTATTGGGAGTAGCCTACATGGTATTCTACGTTGGTATAAACTGCACAGTATTGGGAGTAGCCTACGTGGTATTCTACGTTGGTATAAACTACACAGTATTGGGAGTAGCCTACATGGTATTCTACGTGGGTATAAACTACACAGTATTGGGAGTAGCCTACATGATATTCTACGTTGGTATAAACTACACAGTATTGGGAGTAGCCTACATGGTATTCTACGTTGGTATAAACTACACAGTATTGGGAGTAGCCTACATGGTATTCTACGTTGGTATAAACAACACAGTTTTGGGAGTACCCTACATAGTTACCTTTCAACTACGCGAGAAAATTAATAAGGTAATTTAACTCTTGGCACCTTTTAGTCTAAAATGGTATGGGGAGAATTTGGAGGTCATGAACCTTTGTAGCTCATGTACAGCCAAAAATGTAAGGTATTTTATAATTTCACTGCATTGTTGATAAACCAATTTTTAAAATATAACGTTAGTGCATAAACAAATATAACTAGTGTTGTTTTTATATTGCTTCTTTTATTTTATTCTCAATTATTTTTACAAATTTGTATTTTTTAATAATTATAATAAATAACAAATACAATAATGATTTATATAATTATTGAAATACTGTAATATAACACATATAAGTACAGCCTGTAATGGTCGTAACATTGGAGTTATTTAAATCACATACATGTCTCATTGAAATGAAGGCTATTCATATTGAGTGCAAACATTCATCTTCTGTAAAAAATATTTATGAATTTAAAAAGAAATCTACACGA
The DNA here is from genome assembly GCA_036971475.1 of Prosapia bicincta. Lineage (NCBI taxonomy): Eukaryota > Metazoa > Arthropoda > Insecta > Hemiptera > Cercopidae > Prosapia > Prosapia bicincta. Next base: position 6,915,467 of record JBAIZL010000003.1, on the reverse strand, counting down.
CATGAATATTTTATAAATTTGAATTGTTAAGAAATTGTTAATAAGTTACTGCTACAAGTTCAATCTACTTTCAGAATTTGGAATTTTATGAAATTTATTGTACTAGTTCACCAATAATGATAATATTATGCTTATACCATCATATTCAACATAATTTGTTGAAATATAAATTACATACAACTTATTCTATAAAATGAAACTATTACAAGAAGTGAAAAACTCGTTGCTATGATAGAGTTAGACCCTTGACAGATAGTGTTACATTTGTAGCGAAGGGTATTTGTTCTTAGTTATAATTTAAGCTACTCTACTCTAAAATTTCTTTTATATAACCTCTTAGTTCAGAATATTACACTTGGATATTTTACTTTTGCTTCTCTAATAAAGGCCGTTTAAAAATATTTTCTCTGTCGTGTATGGTTTGATTTCCATTTATTAATTTCCAACGGAGGCCGTAAATTTAGCACTAAAATATTAAATGAGGGATTCACGTTGCTTTCAGAGTAAGGTCATTGTCTGCGCCAGCCAAAATCTCCAAAGCTGCCATTACCACAGGACTTTATGAGATATCTTCACTTACCATGTTCATCCCACATGCCTAACCGCCATTATGTGCTAACAGGGATGTTCACTATGACTTTCTTATTTACATATTAAATACAAACGCACACAGGGATTGTATTTAAAATAAGTTTAAAACTATTATAGGATGAAATTCCTGATATAGTCATCTTCACTTCCGTCGGGAATATTTGTATGTATTCAAGTAATAAAATGTTTTTCCTTTGTTGACACGTTTCGGAATAACTACATTTTCAAAAGTTAAATAGTACTTGGGCTCAACAAACTCGTCAAGAAAGGAAAATATTGTAATTTTAGGAAAGGCAAAAAGTACTCGAAAACACACACACACACACACACACACACACACACACACACACACACACACACACACACACACACACACACACACACACACACACACACACACACACACACACACACACACACACACACACACACACCTACACACACACACACACACACACACACACCTACACACTCACACACACACACACACACACACACACACACACACACACACACACACACACACACACACACACACACACACACACACACACACACACACACACACACACACACACACACACCTACACACACACACACACACACACACACACACACACACACACACACACACACACACACACACACCTACACACTCACACACACACACACACACACACACACACACACACACACACACACACACACACACACACACACACACACACACACACACACACACACACATACACACACACATACACACACACACACACATACACACACACACACACACACACACACACACACACACACACACACACACATATATATATATATATATATATATATATATATATATATATATATATATATATATACATCACTTAGACTCTAATGTACTTTTCGAAAATTGGTTATTACGTGCTCTCATTTTAAAGCTTATTTATTGACTCATAATAGGCCTGAATATGAGAGCATTTAATAGTTCTATAACGTTTGCGCACAAATATACCAAGTAAGACCCTTGTTTAAGTACATTAAAGTGTAAATGATAAGTTAATACAAGAAAAGTGTTTTGCAAAGTTTTATATATAGATATACAATGTTTTCTCCACATAAAAAATCAACACTTTTTACCATAAATTGTAACTAGTAGGTACAAGAATTGAAATGAAAACACCTTGCTACGATAGACATTAGAACCTTGTGAGACCCTCGAAAAGAATATTAGATCTAGATAATACCTAGCCTAAATACATTCTCAATAGTCGTCATCATTGTAAGAGTAATCCCTATTGTCCAATCCAACGCCGTAATCGTATTCCACTCCAGGAGGGACGAACGCTCCGTCAGCTACTTCGGACAGTCCGTCGTCGAAGCCCATCTGCTTAGCTACGCCATAGATTAGCCTAAGCAACAGCAAACGGACGAAGTTAACTGGGTTCGTTTCTCTGGGGTGTTTAACCAGTTGTGCGTCTTCTTTCTGGCGCTTCAGTCCGTTGCCAACCTTGCAAATGTAAAAATCCCTAATATACACTTCAATCATTTTAACATCCAGTTCTTATAAAATATATATATAAATGAATACAAGTATTATAATCAAAATTGTTTAAAGCCAATTCCTACTTAGGTCAAAACAAAATTATTCTAGTTACTATTTAGTAAAGTTACTATTTGTTAAAGCTTATAAAACCCTCTTATTTTTTCTTAATTCAGCCCATCTTAGTTTCATCGATATCCAATTGAAATAATATTTCGAATTTATTTTATACATTATCCACGGCCAAACTAGTGACTTTAGTAGCACACTAGGATAGACGTATTGCATCACTAGTTCTATGTTGGCTTATTGCAGAAGTCAACCACTTTTGTAAACAATAAGTGTATACTTAACTTTACATAACCCATGCAGTTACATTTAATATAATTAGACCAACGTTATGAGTGTGTTAAGGAATAAACGAGTAATATAAATATAAACTTTTTAAAGTCAGTTCCTACTTGTGCCAATAAAAACATTTGAGTTACTTTTTATTAAATAATTACAATAAATATAAATAAAGTAACATAACCTATGCGTTAAAACAGCTTATCTACCACATAACATACGAGTATAACATGAAATCATATGTTATAATTTATTTTAGGCTAAACGTGACGAAATAACTACATTTCATGGTTTGCCCCTTTTGTGAAAAATGATTCTCCCATATAAAACTAAAATTAATTCATTGTTAAATTTAATTAATGTATTATCATTTGAAAAAAAAACTTTACTGACATCTATAGTGTCGTCCACTACAAGTTTAAAAAAATGTATTTGAATTTGAATGGATGAACAATAAGTATTTTACTAACGATTGAAATTTTGAACGAGCTTTTATAAGGAGAGTGTAAACTAATAAAAAGAATTGAATTATTATTTTTTTTTAATAAGTACAGTATAGAGAAGACGCTGATGAAGATCGCCACATAGCGATCGAAAACGTTCTGTCTCAGTAAGTTTTAATAAATTTACTAAATTTAAAGTTCGGATAGTCATAAAATATTGTTTAAGTGATTAATACATTATATAAACAGAAAATAGATATACGTAAAATTCATTTTAAAAAACTTAATCCAATACTTTTCCCTGCTGCTAATCCGCATTGTAACTTTTCAACATTAGAATCCAGTACTTTAAATATGGCTGGATTGTGAACGAGGAATGGACAAACAATAGATGTAGAACAAAAGGCCAAATTATAAGATATGGAACTCTTGCGAGAGGGCAATCACTAATACGTGGAATGGTGGTAGGCCTATAATTTGTCCAAACAGCCGTGCGCCCTGAAGGATTAGAGCGACCCTCGCTCCCCCACGCGCAGGCACACTCACACGCGCGGCCCGGCCTACCTGCCGCTAACGGTTCTTCTATGAATCACCAACTAGTCCTTGTACTACAAAATCAATTTTTTTTAACTGTTAACTTTACTTAATTTGTACTCTAATAACTGAATTCTAAATATTATTCCTCGCAAAATGAGTCCAAACACGGTACAATTGTGACAACTCTGGACGGTTTTATGGTCAGTAGGTTACAAAATTATAAATTTGACTACTTAAAAATGGTTATAGACGTTTTATTTGAATTCGCACGATCAGAATAATATACATAATTACAGTAATTCTAGTAGAGATTTCAAATTTATGAAAAAATAAACTAAATCATAAATAATATAACATAGAACATATACCAGAGTAAAATAATAATTATTACAAATTCATTTTGCAACGTTACTGTATAATAACTAAAAATCAATAAAATAATATTTTAAATGTAGTGTAATCATTTGTTTATGTTTTAGGTTACATAATTTTGTAATTTGTTCATAGTTTTCTCCTTATCTAATAAATTCATATTAATAACTTTTTTGCTTGATTTATTTGATAAAAGTTAGGACTACAGCTAATTTGCAAACAATATAAGTCAGCTCTAGTATAATTGTTAACTGTTTCCATGTTATTGATCTGATTACTATTTCATTAAAGACGCTGATTAATACAATATAAAATACGTGATAAAAGTCTCGTTTTATTTGTTTTCTAATTTTTAAACCCACTAAAACCGCTCAGAGTTGTCACAATTGTGCCGTGTTTGGACTCATTTTGCGAGGATAATATTTAGAATTCAGTTATTAGAGTGCAAATTAAGTAAAGTTAACAGTTAAAAAAAATTAATTTTGTAGTACAAGGACTACTTGGTGATTCATAGAAGAACCATGAGAGACAGGTAGGGCGGGCCGCGCGTGTGAGTGTGCCTGCGCGAGGGGGAGCGATGGTCCCTGTAAACTGTTCAGAGACTAATTCGAGAATGCCTATCCATTCAAAGTAACTTAATATGGTACCGCTAGAAAGCGCTGCTCTTCTTCTTTCGTAAGAGCATACGAGTAGCATAACAACGGAAGTGAGACTCTTTTCCCAACGGTTTTTCATGTACCCATGCGTGTTCAGTCGAATGTTTTCAGGTGAATTTGAGATTAGATAGATAGTGTGCTGTCAAATTGAATCTGAAAGCGATGATGAATAAAGTGATTCTGTTCATAGTTATCACAAAACTGATTGGGAAATAAAACTGGCTAAACAATACAGTTTAGGCATATATATGTCACATTTTTGTCACTTTCTGTAATATTTAAACACCACATCTAGTTATACAACACGGATTAGCCACCGACCAGCGTGTATATCTGATACTGTTCATAGTTATCACAAAAATGATTGGGAAATAAAACTGGGTAAACAATACAGTTTAGGCATATATATGTCACATTTTTGTCACTTTCTGTAATATTTAAACACCACATCTGGTTATACAACACGGATTAGCCACCGACTAGCGTGTATATCTGATACTGTTCATAGTTATCACAAAAATGATTGGGAAATAAAACTGGGTAAACAATACAGTTTAGGCATATATATGTCACATTTTTGTCACTTTCTGTAATATTTAAACACCACATCTGGTTATACAACACGGATTAGCCACCGACTAGCGTGTATATCTAATATTGGTCATAGTTATCACAAAAATGATTGGGAAATAAAACTGGGTAAACAATACAGTTTAGGCATATATATGTCACATTTTTGTCACTTTCTGTAATATTTAAACACCACATCTAGTTATACAACACGGATTAGCCACCGACCAGCGTGTATATCTGATACTGTTCATAGTTATCACAAAAATGATTGGGAAATAAAACTGGGTAAACAATACAGTTTAGGCATATATATGTCACATTTTTGTCACTTTCTGTAATATTTAAACACCACATCTGGTTATACAACACGGATTAGCCACCGACTAGCGTGTATATCTGATACTGTTCATAGTTATCACAAAAATGATTGGGAAATAAAACTGGGTAAACAATACAGTTTAGGCATATATATGTCACATTTTTGTCACTTTCTGTAATATTTAAACACCACATCTGGTTATACAACACGGATTAGCCACCGACTAGCGTGTATATCTAATATTGGTCATAGTTATCACAAAAATGATTGGGAAATAAAACTGGGTAAACAATACAGTTTAGGCATATATATGTCACATTTTTGTCACTTTCTGTAATATTTAAACACCACATCTAGTTATACAACACGGATTAGCCACCGACTAGCGTGTATATCTGATACTGTTCATAGTTATCACAAAAATGATTGGGAAATAAAACTGGGTAAACAATACAGTTTAGGCATATTTATGTCACATTTTTGTCACTTTCTGTAATATTTAAACACCACATCTGGTTAAACAACACGGATTAGCCACCTACCAGCGTGTATATCTGATACTGTTCATAGTTATCACAAAAATGATTGGGAAATAAAACTGGGTAAACAATACAGTTTAGGCATATATATGTCACATTTTTGTCACTTTCTGTAATATTTAAACACCACATCTGGTTATACAACACGGATTAGCCACCGACTAGCGTGTATATCTGATACTGTTCATAGTTATCACAAAAATGATTGGGAAATAAAACTGGCTAAACAATACAGTTTAGGCATATATATGTCACATTTTTGTCACTTTCTGTAATATTGAAACACCACATCTGGTTAAACAACACGGATTAGCCACCTACCAGAGTGTATATCTGATACGGTTCATAGTTATCACAAAAATGATTGGGAAATAAAACTGGGTAAACAATACAGTTTAGGCATATATATGTCACATTTTTGTCACTTTCTGTAATATTTAAATACCACATCTGGTTAAACAACACGGATTAGCCACCGACCAGCGTGTATCTCAGATACTGGTCATAGTTATCACAAAAATGATTGGGAAATAAAACGTGGGTAAACAATACAGTTTAGGCATATATATGTTACATTTTTGTCACTTTCTGTAATATTTAAACACCACATCTGGTTAAACAACACGGATTAGCCACGGACCAGCGTGTATATCTGATACTGTTCATAGTTATCACAAAAATGATAGGGAAATAAAACTGGGTAAACAATACAGTTTAGGGATATATATGTCACATTTTTGTCACTTTCTGTAATATTTAAACACCACATCTGGTTATACAACACGGATTAACCACGGACCAGCGTGTATATCTGATATTGGTCATAGTTATCACAAAAATTATTGGGAAATAAAACTGGGTAAACAATACAGTTTAGGGATATATATGTCACATTTTTGTCACTTTCTATAATATTTAAACACCACATCTGGTTAAACAACACGGATTAGCCACCGACTAGCGTGTATATCTGATATTGGTCATAGTTATCACAAAAATGATTGGGAAATAAAACTGGGTAAACAATACAGTTTAGGCATATATATGTCACATTTTTGTCACTTTCTGTAATATTTAAACACCACATCTGGTTAAACAACACGGATTAGCCACCTACCAGCGTGTATATCTGATACTGTTCATAGTTATGACAAAAATGATTGGGAAATAAAACTGGGTAAACAATACAGTTTAGGCATATATATGTCACATTTTTGTCACTTTCTGTAATATTTAAACACCACATCTGGTTAAACAACACGGATTAGCCACCGACCAGCGTGTATATCTGATACTGATCATAGTTATCACAAAAATGATTGGGAAATAAAACTGGGTAAACAATACAGTTTGGGCATATATATGTCACACTTTTGTCACTTTTTGTAATATTTAAATACCACATCTGGTTAAACAACACGGATTAGCCACCTACCAGCGTGTATATCTGATATTGGTCATAGTTATCACAAAAATGATTGGGAAATAAAACTGGGTAAACAATACAGTTTAGGCATATATATGTCACATTTTTGTGACTTTCTGTAATACTTAAATACCACATCTGGTTAAACAACACGGATTAGCCACCGACCATCGTGAATCTCTGATATTGGTCATGGTTATGACAAAAATAATTGAGTTACAAAACTGAGTAAACAACACAGGGCACAAATGTCAGTGAGTATATTTCACATTTCGGCCAAGTTTCTGAAAAAAAACATATTTTTATACCGAATCTGGATAAAGAAGACAGGTTAACCACAAATCAGCGCTTATCTCTGATATTGGTCATGCTTACGGTAAAAAATAATAATGATATCAAAACTAAATAAAGAACACAGGTTAAGCACAAAATTTCATTGTGTGTTTCTTACTTAAGGATCCAAAGTTGGCTATCTTCAAAGGTCGAGGAATAACTGGCTACGCAAGACAACGTAAACACTGATTTTCACTAAACATTAAAACAGTTTACTTTAAATCTCACTACACCCTAGTTTATTAAAAGAAACACAACAGTTTATTAAAACATGCTAGTTTTGACGACGGTGTCGCCTTCATCAGTGCTTGGTTACTATTGAAGTAGTACTAATGATGAACTAAGCACTGATGAAGGCAACATCGCTGTAGAAACTAGTCTGTTTGTTTAACTAAACTGTTGTGTTTATTTTAATAAACTAGTGTGTAGTGAGATTTAGAGAAAACTTTTTAAATTTATATCGCTGTGAATTGTTCTCACTAGCTGTAATTAAATAAACTGAATTGTCATTTTTTTGACAAACAGAAAATCTTGAAATTCGGTTTAGAAGTATTTTTTATATTAGCAGTCTTAAAGCCTACATTAAACAAATAAGAGTTCTCGTATTGTTAAGTAAAGACGAAATTTATTATACATCATGTTAACCATAGGCCTATACAATATCAAGAGCACAGTAGTACAATATATTACAGTAATCTTAGATAAGTTTTGGTAACTTGTATTATTAGTTATTTTTGAATATATTTGTTTTATTGGGGCTTTTTGCAATATTTCTACTGTAACAGGTTGACAATATATAAACCTTACCTTGAATTTCAAACACAGCAACATAGTAACTATAAGACCGATATTCAATGTAGTAGCGAGGTATCTGCCTTGCATTATTCCTAGAAATGTGAAATATTTGTTATTAAAAACACTATATCAATTATAATTCTCACACACTCGGGAATGTGTGTTAATTTACCCGCAACAGTGTGCCTAGTAATTAAGTTTTAGACAGGAGTGTCTATATGAAGCCTACAAATTTGTTGGAAATTTAGTGTTTGTCACTCGGGCCTAATAGCTTAAATCATGCACCATAAGATTATTTGATGTGTAATGTATAAATTACTTTCTGGTTCTTTGTCGGGAAAAGCCTACTTGTTAGGAAAACAAAGAAACAAGAAAAAAACAGACGCCGGAATAACTATTGTGCTTTTCCAATGTACAAACGAAATTTCAACACAAATATCTATTTTTAACGAAATTGTTAAGATGGTTAGAGTTGGGTATGGTGAGTTGTAACCTTATCTTTCAAAAAAAAAAAAAAAAAAAAAAAAGGAAACATTATTTGCTGTTCAAGAAATCAAAACAATGGTATGAAAGTATAATTTTAAAATTTTGGAAACGTAAACAAAAAAGATTTTATTAGTAACAAAAAAAAAAATGCTAACGAAAATTATAAGTAAATGAAAATAAGAAACTAAGCGGAAAATAAATGATTTTCTTTAAGTAGAAAATACAGAAAAATGTCAAAAAGAATGTTCTAGTATTTAACACATAGGAGTTAATCTATCACAAACAGTAAACAAATATAAAAATGACAGACAATGTACAGTAACTATACTTAGTTATACTTAATCCAGTGAAGAACATGAACCTTATCAATTCATTTGAATATAAAACAAGTAGAGATATTTGGATATTAAAGTATAGATGCTAAATATACCTACCTGCTGTAGCGGAGCTGGATGACAACTGCCGGAGTGCTACAGTGCCGCAGCGAATGCAATAAAGTATCCGAATAACGGACCCATCTTAGGTCAAGTAGTCTACAGTTGTGTTCAGTTCCTTAATTATTTGTTAGAACCGAGACTTAACACGCAGAACCGCAGCCTGCAATGACGCTTTGGGATTTCCAGGCCGTTACAATTTATACTTCCGAATGATTTGCCACAACTATATTTAATCTGAGAATTAACATGCAGAACTTAGTCAGCACCGGCTATTTGGGATTTTCAGGTAGTTTGTTAACACAGTGATAATTCATATTCTTAAACTTAATACGGACATCTGCAGTCCTCATTGCCCTTTTGGGATTTTCCATCGTTTCTTATACCTTATACGTACTAATTACTTTCCACACTGACATATATTTTCTGAGACTGACACTCACAATTGTAGTTTCATTGTCTCTTTGGGATTTTCCAGTAGTTTCTTATACCTTATACAACCTAATTACTTTCCGCACTGACATTTATTTTCTGAGACTGACACTCACAATTGTAGTTTCATTGTCTCTTTGGGATTTTCCAGTAGTTTCTTATACCTTATATAACCTAATTACCTTCCGCACTGACATTTATTTTCTGAGACTGACACTCACAATTGTAGTTTCATTGGCTCTTTGGGATTTTTCAGTAGCTTCTTATACCTTATACGACCTAATTACTTTTCGCACTGACATTTATTTTCTGAGACTGACACTCACAATTGTAGTTTCATTGGCTCTTTGGGATTTTCCAGCAGTTTCTTGTACCTTATACGACCTAATTACTTTCCGCACTAACATTTATTTTCTGAGACTGACACTCACAATTGTAGTTTTTATGTCTATTTGGAATTGTCCGGTCGTTTCTTATATCTTATACGTACGAATTAATTTCAACAAATGTCATTTATATTCTGAGACTGATACATACAACTGTAGTTTTCATTGGCTCTTAGGGATTTTCCATCTTTTTTTATATGTTATACGTAGGAATTGCTCTCAACAACTGTCATTTATTTTCTGAGACATACAACGCGAGTAGTTCCTTACAATGTCTGTTTGGGATATCCAGGCCGCTGCTTATTACTTATATGGTTTCTTTCCAGTTTAAAACATAAAGCCAATAACCTTCAATACAGGATTCTATTAAAGATGTAAACAAATCTCACGACGTCAGGAAACGAGAGACTCAATTGAAAGCTAAATAAACGATATTTAATTAACGCTCGGCTTTGTGTTTGACAGAGCACATTAAAATAAGGTTGGAATACGATAGCCAGAGGCAATTTGCCTGTACCTATTTGATAGCAAAAAATACTTATATCTCGTACGTGAAAGTGGCGGGTGATGTGAGTTACAGTTGACATTTTGTTCATTACTCCATTCTTCTTTTGTTTCTTGTTGCATATTTTCTCTTCAAAGCGGGTTATTGAAGATCAATGTAGCCGTTTGCGTCATCGCATTTGTATTTACTTTATTGATATGAATTGTTACATTGAAACGTTAGTATAAGTTTGAGAGAGACATTGATATGCCGGTGGAGTTTCCAGAGATAAGTGGAGGCGAGAGCTTCTATGTAGCTAAGGTCTTATTGTTAAAGCCGGGGGTAGACGACAGTAAAAATACGCTATATCTTATTCTCTCTTTCTTTTAAGGAAACTTCTGAGTTTTATTCTAGATCCTCCTTTCAGTATTAATTATGGAGACGTTCTACAAGCTCCTCTTCTGTGAAGATTCCGGTTTCTGTATAATCAGAACTCTTCCTCGGGCATGATAGAGTAAGTGCAAGTCCTTTCGAACCCCCGTGGACGGTGCTTCAGGAAGGACGAACCCTCATTTACTAACTCCCCCTTCTACCTATCTGGCTCCCTCTCTCTTTATTTATCTAGCCATTACACACACACACACACACACACACGCGCGCGCGCGCGTGCGCGCGCACACACACACACACACACACACACACACACACACATACATACATACACACACACACACACACACACACACACACACACACACACACACCACACACACACACATACACACACAGATACACACACACACACACACACATACACACACACACACACACACACACACACACACACACACACACACACACACACACACATACACACACACACACACACACAGAACATACACACACACACACACACACACACACACACACACACACACACACACACACACACACGCTCGAGAAATAACGGAATTGGTTTATCCGCTGGAGTCTGAGAGTCCGCGCCTTAGGTCAGACCGACCGAGAGTGGATGAAGGACCTCTACTCCCATTCACCATTTATCTCTCTTCGCCATCTGTCTTTTCTTGAACGCTCTTCCCCGAGCGCGCTGGAAGATACTATTGTGTCCTTGAGCATTAGTATCGGCACTAGAGCGAGTATGGGGCCAGCTTACGACATGAATGTAATAAAGACTATGGGCCTCGACGTAGTGGCCCCATAGGATCTGATCAAAGTCTCTTTGTTTAGGACAACCTTGATAACTCGACTAAGAGACTAACGATTCTAAGGTTGGTTTCGTAGAGTTTATTATTTTTCGTATCAGTACGAGTATTAATATTTCATTTGTTAAAGTTAATATAATTCTAGAAACCTTAACAAATTAATCGGTAGTGTGTGTTTGTGCGTGGGTATTTTATTTAAGGCTAAAAGCACATGTGAAAATGTCTTACATCTAAAAACTGTTTTAATACTAAGTGGGGTGTCAATCAGCTGGTAATGCTATTGAACAAGCCGGATCAGTAAAATAGAATGACTTTTGATTTAAAATAAAAACATCGTTTTCATTACTCTCTATAAGTCCAGAAATATTTTTCACTCTCCAAAATATAGGAAATAAAACAATATTTCACAATAGGTGTGAAATTGCACTTTTACCTTACGGTAAATAACAATCAGAAATAACCAAATAATTACCTTAACAAGTCTAAAAATATTGAAAATAATAATTCATTCTGCACACCGTAAAGTTGTATTAACTTTTCATTGTTAATTGATACATGCAGCTTAGTCTCGAGAGATTACATTTCCAATTACAGTAGTCACAACTAATTAATTAAACATTTCAATTAATTAACTATAAAGATGAGCAGAACGCAGTTTAATACTTCGACACCAGGATCGCGAGTGTGGTATACAAGTTTAACTGTACTACATCATGTTCAATGCATTCACAAAAAACAAATTTTTAATTGGGAGAAATAAAATACTTAATCAACCCTTACGTAGTAGCATTGGATAGAAATGCCCTTAAATCTGAAACAAATCATCATTGTTGGCTTTTAACAATCCAGACTTAGTAAAAAAAATAATAATTTTGGGCGATTACAAACGCTAATGAAGTATTGTTAACATCGTGATAGCAGCATCTACATGTGATTTCACATAACACCATTGGAAAACCGATAATTATAGAAACAATTTGGGCATGGTGAGAATATTACAACGTATAAAGATTTTATTGTAAATGTATTACTCTCCCCAACACTAAGTTCGCATCTAATTAGTTGCCATCGATACTCCACGGATTAGGCCTACTGTCATTACGGTTTACGAGACAATTGCTAAGCGGCGCAAGCATTAGGTTTGCGTAGCTCGATGAATGCTCGAATAGAATATACGTACACGGCAGGCGGATGTACAGTCAAGAAATCTGCGCATAGACATAGGAGAAACAATGAGCGTCATATTGTTTAGGTGTGTTACTGGGGATAAATATCATGGCTGAATATGGATTTAAAGTTGCCCTATGAAGAGGAATTTTGACTATTGGGGAAGAGGATCTCATCTTGTAGCGAGAAAAGATTATATTAATATTAGCGAGACATGTAATATTACCCTTCAAGTGTAACACTTATTTTTTGTAACGTAACAGTAACACTGGGGTCCACCAAACCCCAAAATAATTTTATCACTGAAGTCATATACATTGTTTTAAAATAATTACCCGCTTTATTAGGTTATTATCTTACACAAAATTGTAGTTTAGTATCAAAACTAAGGTTTTTATGAAGGTAAGAAAGATAAATTCCTACAAAACCAAACATTTTTTACAAAAATGCATGTTTGTACTAAATTGAAAAAATAGTTACATTTATTTTATATTGCATTAACAATTATACATATTCTGAGAGAAATAGTATTGTGCTTTACCACAGTATTATTGAAAAGTTCTCAAAATTAATACCTACCCTTACACTATTCTACAAAATACGCTATTAATCAACATTCAAAATATTCGTATATTGAAAAACTCATAATAAAGGCTGACTTATATTTTCTTTAAATGTTTCTGCCCCTTAAACTACACATTTGTTGCAAACCAGTGCCCGGTGGTCATCACATATAGTAGCACCGTAGGTTTTTCAATTGAGTTTTGTTTTTCTTTATTTTGTTCGAGGACAAAAACTATATCTTTTTTTCTTGGAGGTTCTTCCCCTTCTCTTACTTTCTCATGTTGTCTTTCAGAAATACCCAAAATGTCCTAAATGGCCATTTTAAGGTTCCTGAGCAGTGTTGCGGTCTCTAAATGTTTGTAGAATAAAGATTTGATTCGCGATTTTCCTAGCGTTGTCAAATACAATCTTCGGGAAATTTTGTCGGGTTTCTTAGTTTCATCATCAAATATGGCACTGCGATGAAAGGTTGAAAGCAAAACAAGATTTTTTTTTTCTCTTTTGGGGCGAAATACACAGTTGTCTTACTATGGTTAAAGGCAAATAGATGTTGTCCTAGAGGTTTTACTGATAAGAACTTGCAGGGCTCTCTATTTGTTTGCCCTCATTGTTCCATAATTGTCAATTTACGGTCTACTAACATGTTGAGCATCATTCTGATTCTTCCTCAAGTAAATCTCTTATAAAACCAGAATTATCTGCTATATTTGAGAATTTTAGTAGAACAAACACTATTACTGTACTATTGAAAAAGGTATACGTAAATATAACACTGGAGTCCACGGACCCCTTAGCCACTTATATTATTTATTGCACCGACAGCAGTAGAGTACAAGATGGCAAAACCAGTGTCTGCTCTACCCAGGGGTACCAACTAAATTTACATGGGGGCTATATCCCGAAAAAAATATTACAAAATAATTACCCAGTAAAAGGGGGTTCAGTGGACCCCAGTGTTATATTTGAAGGTTAAAAGACACCAAGGTCATCCCTCAAAGCCAAATGATAACAGCAGATACAATAGATGGCAACATTCCTTACGGGACAAACTATGCTATTAGAATCCACCAGGAACGATGAGGTCCTCTGCCGTGGTGTCCTAGTAGCAGGAATGTTTTTCATAAATTCCTGAACGTTTCGATCAACGCGAATTACTACCCCATTAATTAAAGAAAGGTATTGCACTGTTCAATGGTTTCGTCAGTACAATGCTGCGACGAGTAGAGCACTCTGGAGTAGGGGATAAGGAACTTCCCAATAAACTGAACACTTCTTGGAGGTTGCTCATGGGAAGAATATTGCTTTGCCTGTCACACCCAGAGGTGCCTAGACTTAACATATAGAGTTCTGTTTCTTTTTCACTTTCAGGGTGTTTTGCAGTAAATTGTTCAATAGGAATAAGTTTTTAACGTGTTTTTTTGCTTTTTAGTTAATTTTTCTGTATTGAAATAACAGTATTTAATTCATTTAATAAATTAGAGAATAACGACTAATCCTATTTGCAAGATTTATAGTCGCTATTGCAAGAAAAATTGCTCATTCTTGATTAAATGTATGAGCACCATCAATTCCAATTTTTATTTGTTAGATTGGGGAAAAGAAATATCTCTTTCAGATTGTTTTTTTTTTTATCAATAATGACGTATGTGGGTTTTTAGAATTATGAGAATGCCATTTACAGTAAATATTGATTGCTTACTAGGCTGATTCCTGTCGCAAATATTCCCACCACGGAGAACAGCAGTCCTGGAACTGTAGTTTTAAAGTAAACAATAAATTTATAACTTGCAGTTCTTGTGTTGTACATCTTGAGGTTTTTATAAAAATTGCACTAGTGTGTATTTTCCTGGCAAAAAACCACTACTTACTGATTTATTCAGCAGACGCGTTTCGCGCTAGGTCAGAGCATTTTTAAATGCTGTGAATTACTGACAAGACTGTTGCTCTGGTGTGTTGTGTTTGTGTGAGTCTGTGGTGTGTTATTGTTCATTGAGTAGTTGTTAATTAAGCGTAAAACAGAAAAAAACATACAACCCATACACCGGAGTAGCGTAACGAAGTGAGGGAATTAGTAACAAAATACCAAAACGTGTTTGATTGGGAAAACTGAAAGAAGAACTGATGTAGCGCAGCATCGCATCGACACTGGAGACGCTAAGTCTAGGACATTATCTTTGGTAAAGTGTGAAGAAGATGAGTTTATCATCAAAGAGATGGAGAGTGACGGTCTCAACGAACACTGAAAGAGTTCATGGGTCTTATCCATTGTACTGGTGAAGAAGAAAGACTTGTCGTCAAGATTCTGGTTGGATTTCTTAAGAACGTAACCAAGGAGGACAGTTATCTGTTGCCTCTGGTAGACGACAGCTTAGATAAACTAGAGGGTTGTAATTTCGACATTATACCTCAAAAGCAGATAATGGTAGGCGCAGAAGACAAAGAAATGACATCATTTTCAAATATACTTAGAGCATCTCGCCTCCCTCTACTGGACTGCGCCGCACCGAATGGCTGAAATGCCAAGAGTGGGCGTTGGATAAAGTAAAGTAAAGTATTTTTAATCGTAAAAGAACTAGGACATTTCAATATAATGACATGTGGCTACTGCAATGCTCTATCAACTTTCGAGATACTAGAGGGAAATATTTTAAGAGGGTTACCATGAGTAACTTGTCTATTTTACCTAGACGACATCATTGGGAATGGAAATACCTTTAAAGAAATCTAGAAAGACTTTGAGCTGCTAGCCTTAATTAAATTCGAATCGGTGTACCAGGACATGTTAGTGCACATTCGAAATTTATTCCTCAGAACAAATCAAGGCGCTTAGTTACCTTGGGCTGTGCACTTATTACAGACTTTAGTGCATGGTTTAACAAATGTGGATTCGCCCAATAACAAGCTCACAGAGCGAAAATGGACTTTCAACTGGGTTACCAGAAGTCAGGAAGCATTTGAAAAACTTAAAAAATGCTTTTTCCAATGCTCTAATTTTTAGTTACCCAACACCCGATGGAAATCTTGACACAAATTCCAGCAATATAGCCATCATGAGTGCTTTTTTTTCCCACAGGAGGATGGCGAAATAATCATAGGGCACTTCAGTAAGTTATTATCATAACACAAACACAATTACTGACCAGTAGGAAGTTCCTAGGCGTTAAGTATTGTACGGGCTGGGGAAAAGGACAGACCATGCTAAATTGCTGTAGAAGCTCCCATTTAGGTCTTCCAAACATGAGGCAGCTCGTTGGAATGAAAGGCTCTAAAAATATGATTTTGAGTGAACGAATCACTCTACCATGAATATGATAATGCCCCTACCATGGATATGATAATGCCCCTACCATGGATATGATAATGCCCCTACCATGGATATGATAATGCCCCTACCATGGATATGATAATGCCCCTACCATGGATATGATAATGCCCCTACCATGGATATGATAATGCCCCTACCATGAATATGATAATGCCCCTACCATGGATATGATAATACACTTTCAAGAAGACCGTGCGAAGACAATTGTAAGCATTGTGTAGGCCGTCAATTCCTGGAGTTATTCTCTCGACATTATATCTTCCTAGGTTAAAATTGTTTTCCTTCCATAAAACTGTAACAGTTATTGAGGTTTTCTAAAAACTAAAATTGCATTTGAGATCTAGACATGTTTTCTCTACTTTATGCAAGTATTCCTGAGTCTATCACAGGATTTCAGAACTGGGGATGCTCTCTCGATAAAATTATCGTATATAAAATGTGGAAAATTTCTTACTAGGCTAAAATTGGTTTTCTTTACGTATAACTGTTCTATTTATTGAGGTTATCTAAACGTTATAACGACACTTGATTGTTAATAATGACATTTGTTAATACAACTTTACGGTGTGGAGAATGAATTATTATTTTCAATATTTTTAGACTTGTTAAGGTAATTATTTGGTTATTTCTGATTGTTATTTACCGTAAGGTAAAAGTGTAATTTCACACCTATAGTGAAATATTGTTTTATTTCCTATATTTTGGAGAGTGAAAAATATTTCTGGGCTTATAGAGAGTAATGAAAACGATGTTTTTATTTTAAATCAAAAGTCATTCTATTTTACTGGTCCGGCTTGTTCAATAGCCTTACCAGCTGATTGACACCCCATTTAGTATTAAAACAGTTTTTAGGTGTAAGACATTTTCACGAAAAATAATAAACTCTACGAAACCAACCTTAGACTCGTTAGCTTTTCTCTACTGTATGCAGGTATGGTTGAGACTACTACAGAATTTCAGGACTACTACAATATTAAAATAGTCTATTTAAAAGAGAGGAAATTTCTTCCAAGGCTTAAAGTTTTTCTGCTTACGTATAACTACAACAGTTATAGTCATTAAGAGTCGTAGTATCTTTAATCATTTTCATTTTTTTGATAACTTTGTATTTTTTCGACATTATTGAAGTATTTGTTTAAATAGTCATAGGGTATTAATGTGCTATAAGTTTTAGGCATTGGATTTCACAGTGTAAATACTACTTCAAATTTAATTTTGTTCAAAGAACAAAATAATGACCCTGAAATGTAATGTCAATGACCCTGAAAAAGTCAAAAACCTTGTACAAAGTTTTTAAATTTAAAATAAAACAGAAAACACAATTTATAATTACTCTCATCATAGAATAGATGACTTTCTTCTAAATTTTTAGTGACAAAGTATTGGTTGATTTAAATAAAATATTCGTATCCATAAACAAATATCGACCAAATTAGAAATGCTACAAGAGTGTAGGGGTTCTATTTCTTTGGGTGAAAGTAACCTGTATGCGCCATTTTTATTTTAGCAAACATTACAGTTCTTCTGTAAGTTAAACAGTTTTAACCTAAACAATTTTGAAATTGTTTTCTGCACAGGCTTTACATGTGAGGTTGTTCATGTTGTTTGGATACCGGATAGCGTGTGTAATGCGTAAGAGTGAGATAGAAATCGTTCAATCAATATGACGACGTAGTACGGTTAGTTGCCGACTCGGACGCCTGAGTTCGCCACTGTTGTATTAAGTGTAACTAAGGCAGAACTGATTCGTTCTCAGAGCCGGATTGACCTGGCGCTAGTTGGGAAGTTTACGTTTGAAAATCGTAACTGAAGTATTTTTGTAATTCTTCAAACAGCTGATTTACCCCTCACGCTGATCGTTAATCGTGAAAATAGTAAGTGCAACATATATTTACTTAAACTTAGTATTCAGTTGTAGCATAGCTGTATGGAAACACTGTTTCACCTTGTTAGGTTATCTAAGAATTGTGTATATATAACTCTGTTTGCTTTCATCTAATAAACACATTAGCTCTTCATTTCAATTTCTAATTTAATATTAATAATATATATAGTCATTTAAACATATAAAATATAAGTGTCTTTAAAAGTTAATAATATTACTTATTTAAGAGCAAACATTTTGTCTGTTTACACTTGAAATTATTAGTTAACTTTTGAGTATATAGCAATCTAAGAAATATGAATGCTTTAATTTAAATTATGCAATTCTTACGAATATTTCTATTCTCATGCACGTGTTCCAAGTAAGGCGCGAGATTATTTATATCCTCTTACAATACAGGAATAATAAGCCCCAAAGAGTTTTATGATTATATTGACAAAAACATTTTTATTATTTAAGTAGGCCTGCAATGTATACCGCAGTGACTTATCCGTTTATTGAGGACAGAGTTAATGTATTTAGAGTTTTTAAAACAACGTAGGCCTATAGGGTTAAAGGTAAAAATGTATTTTGCATTTTTGAGTTTCCTAGTTGCTTCAAAATGCCAAGTATATTTTATCACTTTCATTTGGTATTTATAGCAGCAACATTTTATAATCGAAACGTTATTTAACGTTTCATTATAAATTATTACAAAACGGCTTAAAACCCAAAATAATTGTGTTTATGTTTCTTTCTCTAACGGTTATGGGAAGGGTAATGAATGTATATTTTGGTTTTATTTTCTTGTTCATCGGGCGTATTTATTCACCGACTATTAAGTAAGGTAATTTTAACATAATTGAAATAAAGTCGGACTCTTTCTAGCATTAAGACGATTATATTGTTACAATTTGCGTTCGGGCTTGCTAAAGTCAAGGGATTGTGCATAAATGGAGTGTGTGAAATTTGTGTTCAAGCCCACTCTCGCATTATGTACAAGGGATGCGTTTTTATACGTGCATACACATTAGATTTGTCATAAAACCTCCGGTAAAAAATGTTTAGCTATTTTAAAATTTTTGAAGCTGATACGTCATATAAGTGAAACTATTTTTTTACTGATTTTAATACTATTTATAATAAATGAAATATTAGTTGGTAAAACTAAATAAGAGATATTGACATATTTCGTATATTGCATTATTATTTAGGTATTCTGTAATTGCAACTAAAATATTTGTCTTTATCTTCTTGTTAAACAAAAAGATATCTCTCTTACTGTAAGGATGAGACCTCTTGCACAAAGGATAAAATCAGGTTGTCAGGTTATGTAGACCCACACTCGCATATTTCCTTATGGGATGCAGTATTCATCTACACACCTGGTCTATCCTTTTGAATGGACTTTATATACTCCTAGTCATCTAAATTAAAACGTGGGGAGATTCATAAAACAAGTCATCGCTCATTCTTGGCAGGAGTACCACTCTATATCTTTCGCATCAGTATTCAGTAAGGCCGTTGCAATATAGTGAATTGAGAAAAAGCATATATTTCCATTCATCTGTAGAGGTCACAAGGATGGACAAATATATTGTAACGTTTCTCAGCCAAGTGGATTTAGAAAAAGCATACATTTACATCCAAGACATAATTATGTCTCTTGGACGTTCAAAGCGTCTTAGAGCAAACATTCCCATCCCTCTATTGAAGTCTTTTTGTTAGACTGAGAGCCTTATTTTTTGATAACGACGTTTCTGTGCCAGAGAAAGCATAGATTTGCATCCCACCTTTGAAATGTCATTAACTGACCGAGTGTCTCATCTTATGGTACCTACATTTCTGCACAGATATTCTTCCAAAACAATCATTTATTTGTATCACACTTATGAAGTATGATTTATTCCTTCTTCTAACGACGTTTCTTCAGTCAAATAAATAGGAGCAAACATTAATTCCCATCAAATGTTTTAAATCAACCTATATATACAGAAAGCTTTACTTTGTTATAACGACGTTTCTACAGTCAAATAAATAGGTGCAACCCATCAAATGTTTTAAATCAACTTATATATACCGAGAGCTTTACTTTGTAATAACGACGATTCTACAGTCAAATAAATAGGAGCAAACATTAATTCCCATCAAATGTTTTAAATCAACTTATATATACCGAGAGCTTTACTTTGTTATAACGACGTTTCTACAGTCAAATAAATAGGAGCAAACATTAATTCCCATCAAATGTTTTAAATCAACTTATATATACCGAGAGCTTTACTTTGTTATAACGACGTTTCTACAGTCAAATAAATAGGAGCAAACATTAATTCCCATCAAATGTTTTAAATCAACTTATATATACCGAGAGCTTTACTTTGTTATAACGACGTTTCTACAGTCAAATAAATAGGAGCAAACATTAATTCCCATCAAATGTTTTAAATCAACTTATATATACCGAGAGCTTTACTTTGTTATAACGACGTTTCTACAGTCAAATAAATAGGAGCAAACATTAATTCCCATCAAATGTTTTAAATCAACTTATATATACCGAGAGCTTTACTTTGTTATAACGACGTTTCTACAGTCAAATAAATAGGAGCAAACATTAATTCCCATCAAATGTTTTAAATCAACTTATATATACCGAGAGCTTTACTTTGTTATAACGACGTTTCTACAGTCAAATAAATAGGAGCAAACATTAATTCCCATCAAATGTTTTAAATCAACCTATATATACCGAGAACTTTACTTTGTTATAACGACGTTTCTACAGTCAAATAAATAGGAGAAAACTTTAATTCCCATCAAATGTTTTAAATCAACCTATATATACCGAGAGCATTACTTTGTTATAACGACGTTTCTACAGTCAAATAAATAGGAGCAAACATTAATTCCCATCAAATGTTTTAAATCAACTTATATATACCGAGAGCTTTACTTTGTTATAACGACGTTTCTACAGTCAAATAAATAGGAGCAAACATTAATTCCCATCAAATGTTTTAAATCAACTTATATATACCGAGAACTTTACTTTGTTATAACGACGTTTCTACAGTCAAATAAATAGGAGAAAACATTAATTCCCATCAAATGTTTTAAATCAACTTATATATACCGAGAGCTTTACTTCGTTATAACGACGTTTCTACAGTCAAATAAATAAAAGAAAACATTAATTCCCATCAAATGTTTTAAATCAACTTATATATACCGAGAGCTTTACTTTGTTATAACGACGTTTCTGTTGCCAGAGCAAGCATAGATTTGCATCCCACCTTTGAAATGTCATTAATGGACCGAGTACGGTACCTACATTTTTGCACAGATATTCTTCCAAAACAATAATTCATTTCCGTCACACTTATGAAGTATGGTTTATTCCTTCTTCTAACTACGTTTATGCAGCCAGTACCTGACAAGGATATATTCTGATCCTACTTTTGAACTCTCTTGGATGGACCTCACCTTATTTTAACGAGGTTTATGCAGCCAGTTGATCTGAGCAAGGATATATTCCCATCTTACGTTGAACTCTTTTGGATGTCCTACGTGTCTTACCTTTATTATTAACGTTTCTTCTGTGAAAAGCTTCAGAGCAAACATACAATCAATCGTATTGTTGAATTCAAGTGGCCAAACTAAATATATTACGTTTATGTAACTACGTTTCTGGATCCAAATACATCCAGGAGAAGCGTAGAATCCCGTACAATAATTGGTCACTTTAGTGTCCATAGCGTCTTAGAGAAATCATTCCAATCAAACGTTTAAATATCCTTTCGATAGACCTAGTGACTTACCTGATTTTAACGAGGTTTCTCCAGCCAAATCATCCTAAGAAAGCGTCTAGATATGTGTAGGTGTATTTTTGATCATGATAGAAAGTGAGTGTACCCAGAATCGCCACCCTGCACAAGCGATAATTTCCTCATAATTCTTCTATTTTCAACAAACGTATGTCGATATGGCCTATCATTTTTCTACTTAAATCAATTAACCTTCATTCAAAATATATAGCATGTAGATGCCTTTTTATCACGATAGAATGTGGGTATACCACAGGACCATGACCCTCCCCAAGGGATACCATAATTTTCTTAATCCTAGTACAATGCTATCTGTATGGCCTTTTATTGTTCTACCTAAATCCCACTATCTTCTTCAAAGAGTTTAACTTATAGATACGTTTTTGATCACGATAGAATGTAGCTATACGACAGGACCATGACCCTCCCCAAAGGACACCATAATTTTCTTAATCCTAGTACAATGCTATCGGTATAGCTTTTTATTGTTCTACCTAATTCAAACTAACTTCTTACAACAATGTAACTTATAGATTTGTTTTGATCACGATAGAATGTGGGTATACCAGAGGACCATGACCAATCCTAAGGAATACCATACATTCCTTAATCCTAGTACAATGCTATCGGTATGGCCTTTTATTGTTCTAACTAATTTAAGCTATCTTCTTCCAAGAATATAACTTATAGATTTGTTTTGATCAAGATAGAATGTGGGTATACCAGAGGACCATGACCCTCCCCAAGACCATTCCCCCTACAAGAGTATCTACTTGTGTGCTTTAAGTCTGATTGTAAGGTGATCCACGGAATAGGATAGTCCCTTCAGCTTATGGACTGGAGTATTTTGTTGTTTTTCTTTTGTCGCCATACCGATAGTCTGTCTTGCAGTACAGAGAAGAAGTAATTTTCAATTACTTTAATAACAAAGAATGTGTTCCGAACAATCTGCGGGATTAAACTGAATTAATTTTCAAGTATTATTGTTTTTGAAGTAACCACCTCTGTAGCTACGCTTACAAAAACATACTGACTAGGCATATACCTACAACTTTGCCTCAGAATAATTTCCATCAGGTTACGCTGAGAGTCAACTCTAAACTAAACGAAACCAATCATTTCATGCAACAGCTGATTTTGTGTTATAGGTTATGTTGTAGAGCAGTTGGGGTTAGGTTAGGTTAGCATTTAGGTTATGTTACATTATTTATTGAACATTGTTAAGGAAAAAGGTTGTTGTTAAATTGTTTTGGTGAGTTAATAAATATAATAATTGTTTAAAATTTTGGTAAATCGTAATGCAAACAATTCAATATAACAATAATAATAATAAGGTATGTATTTTTAATCAAATTTCTAAAATGTATACATTCTTAGGCGCGTCCGATACATTTTAAGAACCGATTGGTAAATCTTAATGCAAACAATTCAATATAACAATAATAATAAGGTGTGTATTTTTTAATCAAATTTCTAAAATGAATACATTCTTCGGCGCGTCTGATACATTTTAGGAACCGATTGGTAAATCTTAATGCAAACAATTCAATATAACAATAATAATAAGGTATGTATTTTTAATCAAATTTCTAAAATGAATACATTCTTAGGCGCGTCCGATACATTTTAAGAACCGATTGGTAAATCTTAATGCAAACAATTCAATATAACAATAATAATAAGGTATGTATTTTTAATCAAATTTCTAAAATGAATACATTCTTAGGCGCGTCCGATACATTTTAAGAACCGATTGATAAATCTTAATGCAAATAATTCAATATAACAATAATAATAATAAGGTGTGTTATTTTTAATCAAATTTCTAAAATGAATACATTTTTAGGCGCGTCTGATACGTTTTAAGAACCGATTGATAAATCTTAATGCAAACAATTCAATATAACAATAATAATAATAAGGTGTGTTATTTTTAATCAAATTTCAAAAATGAATACATTCTTAGGCGCGTCCGATACATTTTAAGAACCGATTGGTAAATCTTAATGCAAACAATTCAATATAACAATAATAATAAGGTATGTATTTTTAATCAAATTTCTAAAATGAATACATTCTTAGGCGCGTCCGATACATTTTAAGAACCGATTGGTAAATCTTAATGCAAACAATTCAATATAACAATAATAATAAGGTATGTATTTTTAATCAAATTTCTAAAATGAATACATTCTTAGGCGCGTCTGATTCATTTTAAGAACCGATTGGTAAATCTTAATGCGAACAATTCAATATAACAATAATAATAAGGTATGTATTTTTAATCAAATTTCTAAAATGAATACATTCTTCGGCGCGTCTGATACATTTTAAGAACCGATTGGTAAATCTTAATGCAAACAATTCAATATAACAATAATAATAAGGTATGTATTTTTAATCAAATTTCTAAAATGAATACATTCTTAGGCGTGTCTGATTCATTTTAAGAACCGATTGGTAAATCTTAATGCAAACAATTCAATATAACAATAATAATAAGGTGTGTATTTTTTAATCAAATTTCAAAAATTAATACATTCTTAGGCGCGTCCGTTACATTTTAAGAACTGATTGGTAAATCTTAATGCAAACAATTCAATATAACAATAATAATAAGGTGTGTATTTTTAATCAAATTTCTAAAATGAATACATTCTTAGGCGCGTCTGATACATTTTAAGAACCGATTTCGATTGAATTTGTTTAAAAAAAATTATATTCAGAAAACATCTAATAGATGTTTTTTGTTACCTACATTATTTTATTAATAGTTACAATAAATATTAGTCTTTATTAAATACATTCCTCAAATAAATATATAAATTACAACAGTTATTAAAATAAATTTGAAACAGTTTACTCAAAATCTCACTACACAATAATTTTTTAAAACATACAGACTAGTTTCTTACGACGATGTTACCTTCATCAGTGATTGGTTACTACTAACAATCAACCAGTAGTAGCCAATTACTGATGAAGACGACATTGTCGTCGAAACTAGTCTGTATGTTTTAATAAACTAATGTGTAGTGAGATTTAGAATAAACTGTTTCAAATTTTACCGTTGTGAATTGTTCTCACTAGCTAAGCTGTAATAAATATTAAAAACAAAAATATACTCGTATACATGTTTTTCGGCAATTTTCCTTGAAAACTTTGCAAAACTATTAACTCTAATTTGTTATTTCGGGTTCAAAATTATAGCACTACATGTAAAAAATCTGTATCATTGTTTCTACTAATATAACAAATGTTTGGGTAGTTTTCATTACTCAAAATAAATGTTTTTCTGAATTTAAAACTTGTAGACATGGCTATAAAGGTTTTTACTTCTGTCGGCTCTCATCCGATTGGCACAACCTATTTTTTTTTTGTACAGTTGATATACTAACACTCTTTTGCTAATTATTAATTTAAATTTAAATAAACATTTTTTTCGTTCTATATTTTCAAAATTAGATAAAGTTGAAATTTACATTTTAATACCATCAAATACGCTGTATTTGATAAAGTGTTCATACAGTCGTGTTTGATTTTGTGCTCTCCACTCAATCCGCTTTGTCCTACTGTAGGGATATTTTTTTGAAATGTAATGGTTCATTGTGGCGAATGCTGTATTGTTGTTATTTTACTTTATTTTGCCGGAGTTGGGCAGGAAGCACTTGAATGCCATGAGTGATTGCAGGGCATCGTTGTGGGAGGTGGTCGGTCGGCCTTCCATGAAGGAAACATTGTTCACTTTTCTCTCTTGTTCGAATAAATTCATTATTTCAAATTAATTCTCTCTTGTAGATTTTTGCAAAGTTCTAGTCTTTTTATTGAACTTACTGTTTATGATTTTTTGAATTCTCTTACTTCTTGTCTGTTCTTCTACCGTGTTTGGTTTTTTAAGACATTCGATCGATATCAATATCCTTGTATTGCGGTTCATGGTGATTATGAATTATAGGATTAAGAGGGAGGCAAAACTTCCTGGGGTATGATAGAAGGAAGAATTATGCATGAAGAGGGTCGCGTACCTATAGTGTGTATGATGTAACCTGTCTTCTGACCGCTCAGTTACCTGGGTTGACCCGTGAGTACTTTATCGCCTGCAGCTACGCCCTCAATGAGTCGTGTTCTAGCATCCCCACTATAGTTTGATTTAATACAGAATAGGATTCTACGTAGGTGAAATCGGCCAGAGGGAGGGGGGCTACGGCCGTCTCTGCGAATGGGAAAACCACATCGTGCTACGTGGGTGAACCTTGTTGTAGCTTTCCTTCAACAGTTTTTTTCAAGACTTTACTGTCTTGATCTATATAGAGAGTTCACTTGGACTGTATTTAAATTTCTTCTATTGCCTTACACTCTATCTTTATATATATATATCTTGTACAAATTTTCGATCGTTAATAAAATACGTTTTTATTCATCAATAGAAACGAACTTCTCAAAGATCTATATGAAAATCTTCCATTTTATAACCTAAATTGTTGCCATGGTTACCACACAATATCATAAATAAAGCACTAAGATTAATAAAGAAACGAAAGGAATAAAATTAACAATCAAACAGGATTAACGTTATCAAACCTTATCCAACCGTTATAAAAAAGCCGTATAAATAGTATCAAATAAAAATAATAGTCCAATACCATACATGAAAAAGAAAATGGAAAATTGCAAAGAAATTCGCTTTCTATTTTGCCACCTAATATTCTTATTCTGACATATGTATACACATATTTATATTAATTGTAATTGTAAAATAGAATAAAATATATCTTTGTTGATTTAAGTAGGAATTCACTTAAACAAAAATTGTATATTACTTATTTTCTTGTCTCATGTGTTTTCACAACGCAATACTGATCGGTAATGTAAACGCAGACATATAATGCATATAATGTAAACGCAGATAATGCTTATGTCACATCCTAATCTATTTATATCGGTGTTTAACTGAAATTTGTTTACATTGTTATTGCAGACTACTCGTTCGGATGTCCATGCGTTTTAGTCATTGTCTCTTATTTTTATTAGTCAGTACATTCGCTTTTATTGATAGTTATAGTTTATCCGTATGTTAGTTATAGGAATATATATCTACCTATTATTTATATAAACCAATATATATATATATATATATATATATATATAATAAATTAACACATTTATTGTAAATTCATGTAGATATTTAATGGTAAAAGTGTATATATTTAGTACGTATTTTTGTGTGTAAATGAATTAAATTTATTTACGAGTGTGAAAGTGAAACACTCATCGTATTACTGTCAAACTAAGTTTATTATGTACAATCACTTCAAAGTTCTAACCTGTGTGCTCGAAGAACATTTTACTATATAAGATGGTAACCAAATAATTGTTGCGTGTTTTATATTATTAATTGCATACTTTTTTCAAAATCTGTATTAACTCTGGTTAATAATTAAGTGGTATTTATGAAAAATACTTCACGCCTTATTATACGAAAAAAATGTTTTTCAATCATGAAGGCAATTCTAATAGATGGTTAGAAATTCAGAATAAAAAAATAACTTTTGGGGGGGAAAATGTGAAAAAAATCTAAGTTAATGAATGATTACACCATCTGACTATTGACTAACTTGACGGTACTGGCTGCTGGCATTGGCAGATTGACTGTCACAGCGTTCGGACTGACAAAACCGCACCCCTACGCTGCCCATTCCTATTCTACTTCAAATCAAACTATAAGTAAATTAACTTTTTTTACCCCAATCATAATTTTATTTCAACATTATGTAAAAGTACAAAAAGTGCGATACTTAACGCATCATAATTGATTTTTATAATTATTATAAACAATTTGATTGTTGCCGAATTGTACGTTTTCACCAAATTGTATCCTGTTTGGTATCATACGTCTTTTATTTTTTTAAGTACTTTTCAAATATTTTAATAGATATTTGAAAAATTATGTTTAGGGTAAAAAACAAAATAATTTACTTAGTAGGGGTGCTGCTATATGACACATTCAGAAAATAACGCGATGAGGCGCGTCCGGGCCAACCAGCGGTCAGATAAAGGTTACAATATACAGACTCTAATGTTTACCTCTTCTCTATCGATGTCACTAGAAGATGTTTACCTTTAAAAAACCTATTTTTAGTCTCTTACTTGCAGCATTAAAGAAAGACATAAAAAACCCTGCCAATGTGTAAACAAATAAATAACTACACATAACTCACAAAACAATATACTTTATTGTCATACGCGTTTCGATGACCCAGTGACACTACTACAAATTTACAACTGAAATTGTAAATTTCTGTTACAGTTGTAAAATAGTAGTTGTGTCACTGAAGATGATGATATAAGTCATTGAAACGTGTATGACAATAATGTATATTGTTTTGTGAGTTGTGTGCAGTTATTTATTTGTTTGAAAACTAAACTCACAATGCAGCTGAATTAATAGTGACAATTTTTAATTTATTGCCCTTCCATTTTCTCAACTAAATTCTTTTCAAGAATTCCCAAATACTCAATTAGGCGACATTTAGGAAGAATTTATTGTTGCATGTTACCAAATAATTCTTAAGCCTGTTGGCGAAATGAAACATTACGGTAAGTTGAAATTCTTATTATACTCATCGTCACTTCTGTTAGGAATATCTGTACCTTATATATTCCAGTACATTTTTCTGCTTTTCCTAACATTACAATATTTTCCTTGTTTCTGAAAGACTCCATTTTCAAAACTTAAATAGTATTTAATTAAACTTAAAGAGAATACTATTAAAGTTTTGAAAATGAAATCATTCCGAAACGCGCCAACAATGGAAAAATGTGGTTCAATATATTACGGTAAATGTTGCGCAAGAACGGAATGAAAAACCTGGCAAGAAAGATAGAAACCTCACCAGGCAAAGTCCTCGACCAGGGTATAGTCTGCTGGTAGCGCGTGGTATGCGCTTGCGCCAACGAGGACGAGGCGCCCAGTTATCCCAAGAGGATATAATGAGGAGATTGCTTCTAATGGCCCTGATAAAGATTATGTTTACTTCAGGTACACGTGATAACACGCTCCCTCTATCTAACGTATAAGGAGGTTTTGTTTCCCTTTCTACGCCCACACCAGTTTTACATCCTTCGTAGGCGATATTG
>JBAIZL010000003.1:6748163-6883163 GCA_036971475.1 Prosapia bicincta | reverse complement strand
CTGTGAGGAAGAAAGGTGGGACAAATTCCCCACCTTCCTCCTAATGGTGGGAAAAAGGAAATAATACGTAGCCATAAATGCTGAATTCTTCGAATACATTTTTTACTAACGTGAAGTCTACGGAGGGCACGAAGTAAACAGCAGTGCAGTAGTGTATCCGGTTTTAGGTGAATCATATTGCCTACTACCTGAGAACCTCTTGGTTTCACTGCACTTCCTGCTGAAAAAAACCGTTTCCTGGAAATAACTAAGCTGCGGATACAGCACAAGATGTTTTTATAATATTAATTTCTAAAATGTCAAGGGGTGTTATAAATTTAAATTTTCTCATTGAGTCTTCGAAATTGAAATATAATATGCATATACTTATTTCTAACTATATCAATTTTTCTTTTGAAAACATTGTTACATTTAAGGAGGGTTATTGTGGGATGATGGGCCACTTGCTGGTAAAACTATTGCATATGAAACTGAACAGGGGCGTAGACTGAGGGCATAGGGGGCATGTGCCCCAACCAATTAATTTTAGCAGAAACATATTGTTACCTCCAGTTATTTGTAATGTTTTTAGTTAATTTAAACCAAACCTTTATTCCCATATAATTTACTATTAACCTTTGAAAACTCTTACCGGATCAACTGTTTACCTTACGAATTGCATCTAACGATTTGACTTGGGCAGTATGTCTGTCTATCCAAATAGCTCTGAAGACCATAGTTTAAATAAAAATTCCCGTTTAAAGTTTAAAAAAAAATTAATTTAAATCAAATATAAAATTATTGCTCTTAAAAGATTGAAGATAACTATTTACATTAATAAAAGAAGTTTACATCTTTTTCAAATTTCTACATTTTAAAGCGTTAGATTAGATACATACTGGTACCTGCTTGTACACTTACTGATCTTATCAAACTACTCTGAAAGAAAATTAATTTAGAACAAACCTTGGCAAACACTTAAACTTTGGCTTATTTACAAAATCAAAACATTACTCGGTTCTACACTTTTAACATAATTAAATTCTGGAACTTAAACACAAATTACATAATAAATTTTACAAAACTTTTTTTAACTTTCTATTTCATTTTGAATATTAAATGCCACGCTACGATTTCTCATTGTCCAATTACATAAAACACAATACTCCTGATGAGGTTTACCACCAGGAATGTTTGTAAATTTACAACTCCCACCAACGCAGTGAAATTATTTACACTGATGGGTCTAAGCTGGACAATGGCGTTGGTTGTGCGTTTTATGCCTCGGGATGTACCTACACGTACGGATTGCCCTCATCCTGCAATATATTCACGGCAGAACTATTTCCCATTTTCAAAGCGTTAATCGTCATTCAATCTCGATCTTCCCACTATCTTTTGTGTTCTGATTCCAAAAGTGCTCTTCAGGATGTTTTCTGTGTTACACCTTTCATTGGGGACATTTTGTGTGCTGTACACCGTTTTCAGTTGGAGGGGGGGGGGAGGATAACATTCTGTTGGATCCCGGGCACTGCGGAATACTCGAAAACACAAAAGCGGATAAAGCGGCGAAGAAAGCTACAAGTTTGGTGCCTATTACTCAACTTGTTGTGGCATCTGATTATGTGTGTGTTGGCGAAACATTTATTGCTCGCTGCTTGGAATGACGAGTGGTATACCGTGATTCAGAATAAGCTGTGGGAAATTAAAGGTACCGTCCGTCCATGGAGGTCTTCTATTCGTTCAAAACGTAGGGGGGAAGTGGTGGCTACACGGCTTCGCGTTGGCCACTCTTTTGCAATTCATGGATATTTGATGCGTCGTGAAAATCCACCAATTTGTCAGTACTGCGGTGATATCTTTACTATGAAACTAAAGGTTTAATTTTGGTGGATTGTGTTGGTTTGAACAATATTCGTGCCCTTTTTAATGTGGAAGGCAGTTTAAAGCTGCTGTTAAGGGACGATGCCTCGACCATTGACCTAGTCATCGCTCTATTGCACCACTTAAACATATTTTTTTAAAATTCAATATTTAAAAATATGCTCCAATTTATCCGTTTTATGTGTATGTATGCTTCCTTCTTTTTGTGTATGTATTTTGTGTATAGATGTTTATTTATTTAATTTTATTATATTTTATTCTCTTGTTATAGTGTTATTAATATTTATTTATTGTTATATATTTAGTTATTGTCACGTTTTATTCTTTGCTATTTGTATACTGTTATATTTTTCACTATGGTTATCTTGTTAATTATTGTACGTTTTCCTTTTAGAATATATTGTTGGTTTGTGTTAATATATCTCTTTACCATAATTTCAGTAATTGTTAATT
Organism: Prosapia bicincta; assembly: GCA_036971475.1. Classification (NCBI taxonomy): domain Eukaryota; kingdom Metazoa; phylum Arthropoda; class Insecta; order Hemiptera; family Cercopidae; genus Prosapia; species Prosapia bicincta. The sequence goes on along the minus strand of JBAIZL010000003.1, from coordinate 6,880,847 downwards.
AAATTTAGTTATTAGACTGGTAATGTTTTTTGGCAATAACACCCAACATATTTTTTCGGTAGTAAAAGTAAAAAAAAAAAAATAAACGAACAAATTATATTACACTTTTAAAGATTTTAATAAGCCATTTAACTCCAAAACTGCGTCACAAAGCTGTCTTCTATGAAAGCTAGATCAACAGAATTCCCCTTTGAAAATAGAAGGCTTTGATTGGTTACTAATATTATAAGTATACAAATCCCTACCCAAATGTTTTCCAACTACTTTTTCAGAAACAAAATTTTCTTTTCAATTCCGTCTGACATTACGTTACTTAAAAAACCATTTTTATGGAACAGGCTAAATAATTTCCACACCCTTAACGTGATAAAATATTGACCTATAAAACCCAATCGCAAGGATCGCATGGGAGCTATTTTCTAAATATGGCTAAGTTTAAAGAAAAATACAAACCTTACATTGATCTTACAAGCCATTATGTTCAAAATGAATTTTTACCAATTGTTTCAGACGAAGTTTAGTATTCAACGTTATGTTGCTAAAAGAAGCAATGTCAGGTTGATTTTTGGAATTACGACTTTGCGAAATTCGAAAAAAATTAAAAAAGTTAAAGTTTTGCTATAAGTCTAAACGCCACCGATTTGCGTTCTATGAGAAACATATCGTAGAATACCATACCCTAACTTACTAATAAAGAAAGTTTAAAACATGTACGTTATAATGTAAGTTTTTTGGCTCAATTTGAACAACTTTTTAAATGTTCTCATATTTTGGAGGGGGGGATTACCCCGGACAACACTTGATTGCCCCCAGGGCAACTTTTGCCTCCCAGAACAAAATTTGTAACCCCGCCCATGTCTCTATCAGGCTTATAAAAGCTATCTTACCCATCGTCTCACTATTTAAAAAAAATAAAATTCCCGTATTAGGAATAATTATAGAATTCCTAAATCACTAAATAATAAACTGTGCAGTAACTAAAATTTTTAATATATAAATGTATTTGTAATTCGGCAATTCGCGGGAAATCTTACTAACAATTATTACGAAGGCTTACAATAGATTGCTTTCGCAAGTTATACACATGCAAAGCGCTACTCCTTTGTCGCCTGCGAATATAGTTTCAAACGACTGAGAATCTGTCTTTAATATCCACGTGGTGCAGTAACACATGGGGTTAATCGATCTCAGTTATATCTCGTATAAGCGTAGCTTTGCAATATGATTACACTAGTACTATAATATTGTTATCACTATATGACCGCTTCCAATCAAGTTAAGTGTATTTTTATGTCTGCTGTTATTCTGCAGTTCCATTTTACTTCGTAGGGAATTGTAAATAGGTTTTGTCACATATTGATCTATACTGAATGCTACTTAATAATGAAGATAAGTATAAAAAGTTTTTTTTGTTATGAACTTTAACGTTTCAAGATCGTACACGTTTTAAAAGTTATATTCTTGGATCTCTACAACAATTCGTCAAGGAAAAGAAAATAAGAGATAAAGTGGAAAGAAATTATACTCTATATTGGTTAGAGGTTTATAGATCCAGTTAATGAGCATGGCTGCCAATTTCCCCGTCAAGAAGTAAATTTCCCACATCAATGAAATAATAGATTGTCTTGGAAAAAAGTTTTAAATCCATGTGTTATTAAATTCTGTCGCCGAATTCTTGAGCTAGATTTCTTGCTTTTACTCATCACCATTACTGGAGCGCCGATCTCTCAGATGGTTGAGCTGCTTGAACAGATCAATGTCAGATCGAGTTCTGGAGATTATGGAGAATAAAAATCTGCTTTTGGAATTTGTTGAGAAACTGAACTCTCGCATGAGCAGAATGTGGTCAAGCGTTGTCATAAATGAGCTGATCGTAGCGTGATGAAAGCCAGAATGACGCGTAGTACGATTGTGACTCAACATCCCGTTACGGCAGTTCGAAAAATCTGTAGTCATCACTTTTCTTGCTTTTCCTTTTTGGGAAGGTTTCTCACCTTTCCCCAGGTCATCGTGATGGACAGTAAATCCACGTTTCAATTTCAGTAAAAGTTGTTGAAAGTATCGCGTCGCCTTCATATTCAAGCAGTTACAAAAAACTTGTTAAGATGCTCTACATCTTGGTTTTCCGACACCTGTTAGGGAATCACCCCAGTGAACAGTCTCATCTCCGTCAAGCAAGTTCTGGACTCTGAACAGGTAACATGTCACAAGTGGTAGCCCTATATGTGTGGTGTGAAAAGATTGGAACAATACAGATGGTGAAAGCGAAGAGTGGCAAAGATCCAGCCTTTCGGCTCGACCCCTGCCAAGACGCCAAGGCTTCCTATGAAGCCTATATCCACTCACGAATCCAACCTCAAACTCGTGACTCCCATCCCGGGTGACTAGTGTCAGTCCTGAAACGGGGGACATGGTGCCACGACCCGTGGTAGCCTATAATTCCACGACCTTGCTATAATGGCTAGACCTGTTACCGGCCCGTCACTGGGACGTGACGAACTAATCCAGTGACAGCGGTTCGACCGTTGTTTCAGAACTACTCGAGACCACTAGACCTTCCGTACCTCTACTGGTTAGTTCGGTTCAGGTAGTGCGACCGGATATTGATGTCCGACAGCGTGCCATCAACTGACTCATACTTTTGTTAGTTGAAGGTATTCAACGGTAATGTGAGGCGAGAATAAGTAAAGTAATGATGCCAACTAATATACACAGCTGTTGTAGTCCCTGATCTCGCGCTCATCTGGAATGACGTCACCATAGCTGGAAGTCACCCCTTTCAGCAACTTGATATTTCCTCTGCGTCCAATAAACTTATGTTGCCAACGACCAACCATTTGAATAGCCATTACTTCTACACCGTACACATCGCATAATTGGAGATGAATTTTCAAACCGAATAATTTTTTGCAGTGATAAAACTAATAACATTGCTTATTTCACAATTGACAACGTAACGAAGAGAAATATCTGTAACAGTCTGATCGATACTAAACTTGGCGCTTTTCCCGACCTCTGGACCAACTTCTAGTAGTGCCAATATTTCTATACTATAATTACCCTTGTGTGGTAAATGCATACACCACTTCTAAATTAATAAAAAAATTAGGGATACTTTCTCACCCAGACTAAATTGGAAGTAATTTACCTAAATATTAGGTTAAGAAATGTATAGATTCAGCTAATACCCATCTGGCTTCTAAGCATACCGATAAATAGGAATTTTAATTCGACTACATATTGGGTAAAGACACCTATGCTAACAGCCATCTGGCTTGGTAAATCTATAGATAAATAATATGTCATTTAACTAGATATTGGGTAAAGAAATGTATAGACTCAGCTAGCAGTTATCTGGCTTATTAAACCTACAGACATATATATATATATATATATATATATATATGAAGTAATTTACCAAAATATGGTGTAAAGAAATGTATAGATCCAGCTAGTAGCCATCTGACTTATTCGAGCTACAGATAAACAGGAAGTCATTTGACCACATATTGGGTAAAGACATTTATTGATCCAGCTAATAAACATCTGACCTGTTCGTGTTACAGAAAAAACAGGAAATCATTCGACCACATATTGGGTAAAGAAATCTATAGACAAATCTAATAGCCATCTAGCTTGTTATTTTTTAACACTGGAGGGTACGGGCGTAGCAAAATGCATTGTATCCTACTCATACCATCATGTAAGGCCGAGTTTCTTTTAGTATATTATCGTTTTTGTTTTGTAGTTTTATGACGACAGGGTATAAAGGCCATTATCATAGGATAGTCATATGGCGCTTAGACTTTGAAATTAATAGTTAGGAATAATTTTGAGTCACAAAATGGTATAAAATTTAGGGGAGATATTATGGCATCAAGTGTGCAATATGCATTCCAGGCTATACCTAATCTTCGGCATATTTAGAGGTCGCTACACTGTAAAGAAGGGGTTTGTGTGGTTATATGACGATGGAACAGTAGAGCTGTTATGCCTTACGTGGGTTGCGAAAGCATTGTGAATATAAATAGGAGTTCTACAAAACACAAAAGTATGTGCATAACTTCCTTTACAGTGATAAGGAGGCTCTAGCCGCAACCTTTAAACATAAAGAGTCCTTTGAAGTAACTGCTTCAGGCGATCCTGACACGTTTTGTGGTGAAGAAAAACTCTCGACCTTTGTCATCATGTTTCGAGCGTGATTTAGCTGTGTATAGGCTTAAGAGTTAGGTTTGGTACGTTGGTGTCGTATGCTCCATAGCAGTGGTTCCCAACAGGTGGTCTGCGGACCCCTAGGGGTCTGTGAGATGCCACAGTAATTAAAATATGTTTATTTAACACGTTCGGTGCGTAACTATGGGCGTCATGAAAAATATATGTAGGAATCGGCTTGATATGCAGTATGATGAAATGTGGTACGCAGTATGATGCAATGTGGTATGCAGTATGATGCAATGTGGTATGCAGTATGATGAAATGTGGTACGCAGTATGATGCAATGTGGTATGCAGTATGATGAAATGTGATATGCAGTATGATGAAATGTGATATGCAGAATGATGAAATGTGATATGCAGAATGATGAAATGTGATATGCAGAATGATGAAATGTGATATGCAGAATGATGCAATGTGGTATGCAGTATGATGAAATGTGATATGCAGTATGATGAAATGTGATATGCAGAATTATGAAATGTGGTATGCAGTATCATGAGATGTGATATGCAGTATGATGAAATATGGTATGCAGAATGATGAAATGTGGTATGCAGTATCATGAGATGTGATGTGCAGTGTGATGAAATGTGGTATGCAGTAGGATGAAATGTGGTATGCAGTATGATGAAATGTGATATGAAATGTGATATGCAGAATGATGAAATGTGGTATGCAGTATCATGAGATGTAATGTGCAGTATGATGAAATGTGGTATGCAGTAGGATGAAATGTGATATGCAGTGTGATGAAATATGGTATGCAGTATGATGAAATGTGATGTACAGTATGATGAAATGTGGTATGCAGTATGATAAAATAGGATATGAAGTATGATAAAACGGGATATGCAGTAGAGCTCTATGATGAAATGTGATATTCAGTATGATGAAATGTGGTATACAGTATGATGAAATGTGGTATGCAGTATGATGAAATGTGATATGCAGTATGATGAAATGTGGTATGCATTATGAGTAAAAGTGCCAAGAATGAAACCTAGCGTTTATAAAATCATGTACTCAAAGTATAGATTCAACTCATCGCGCTGAAATTATTTTTAAGATGTGAGTTATTGCAACTGCATTGTATAACAATTTTTAATAATTAATATTCTTATTATATTTTAATTCAATAGCTTTTCTGTGTTTATCGCAATTAAAAGAAGACTTGTGATCTTGTTTTTACTTCATTAACTCCTACCAAACAAAATATTAACATTTATATAAGCTTAATGAATTTCGCCTGGTCCTACAATCTTAACATGTTGATAGTCTTTTTTGTATCTTAAATTTACAAAAATACTTCTTGAATGTACTTGTAATAGCCTTGTAGTAGCATCAAATTTAATTTTCATATGTAAGAACAGTTCAACCTTAAAGTAGGTGGGTAGGGAAACCATAAATTACTTACTAATAACTAATGTAACGCAAAATATTGTGCGTGTAGTCTATAATTTAAGTTTAAGAATTTGAGGTCTTATCAATATAGCGACCGATAAGGGAGTCCTTGAAAAAATTTAGTTTGGAACCATTGTTCTATAGAATCAAAGTATATGGTGTGCTGAATTTTCTTTGCAAAGTCTACGGCATTATCAGAGTATGCCCCTTCCTCTGTAGGATAGCCCCAATGGTGAAGGCCTCACCCACTGCAGGGGAGTTAAAACATGATGTGGTGTAAGTTTACGCTAAACCAGTTGCCACAGTTTTGATATTCTAGGCCCTTCTGCAGAAGTGTTCATGTTTTCATGAGGTTCTGTGCTTAGTCTGATGAGAGTGGCGGCTGTTTTCCTGTCAATGTTAAGATGAGTTACTTGATTGTAAGCTTTGTTTCTCAAGAGGGCAATTAGTTTTGGTTTATCAAAAGCATTTGCAACTGTCAGCGAAGTTAGTATTGCCGAGTCAAAAGTTTAGTGGTGTAATTGACTCCTCGCAATATATATTTTCATTAGTCTTAGATCACTTGGCTGTCCTGTATTTTAGAATATTTCATTAAATTAATTGTTATTTATAATTTCAAACAACTGTTTTTAGTATTCGTACGTGGTGTTATATTGCGTATTGTATATTAACTGTAATTTAAAATCTATGTGTAAGGAAAGTTTTATTATTTCCCAATATACACTAAACATAGTCATTAGCCTATGGACTTTAACTGTAATTATTCATCTAATTCATTAGGGACTATTTAAGTTAAAAAAAATATAAATATAACATTTATATTTTAAATTTATAATGATATTTAAGGTTGTTTTGCTCTGTATTATATGATTTCCATGCCTTTTCTATTTTATCAAAATATGCAATAAACAATCCAGAAAGATTAAGGAGTGTTATAAGGGTAAATGTTTTAAACCCTGTAGCTCTTTTTAGATCTTATTGACTACTAAATGATTTACATTTTGTAAACCTTTTGCTTAGCCAAAGGTCGTTTACCATCGCCGTGTGTGTCCGAATTTGTTTATTCTATTCAAAATTAAACCTTTTAAACACATTTGGTTTCGTGAGGTTTTATGTGATGCAGTTTCAGTCCGCAGAAGAGCTACACCTGGACATTATGTAAACTATAAACAACTGCATCGCAAAACATTGAGGTTAGAGTGAAACGTAATAACTTTATTAAAAGACGAAAGGCTCCTTACGACATCAAATAAAAGAATTTAAGATAAAACTTTAGATTTAAAACCAATAAGCTAGAAACCCTCCTAAGAAGATTTTAAATTGATGGTAGACATATCGTTCCTCCCCGGTAGAGAGCAGATCTCCTAGCAAAGTGAATCTGCCTTGCAATCTAATTACTTTTCCCTATTTCTAAAACTAGGGGATCATCATACCCTTTTTACTTGGCCCCACCAAATTCCATCTACTCTTTCCTAACCTTATTTGCACAAGGGGGCGAGAAGAGTAGACAACTATTTGACCCTCGTAGAGAGTAGGTTTAATTGACGTTGGGGTGATCTAATTCTAGAAAAGATCCTTATGATTAGTATGAAGAATTATATCGGGATTAAGACAGGAATACGGTAGTTATGAATGAATTAGGACAGTTACATGGTGAGTCATGGCAGGATTAAGACATGAATGGGTGGTTGTGAATGAATTAAGACAAGTACATGGTGAGTTATCGCAGGATTATGACAGGAATATAGAAGGTTTGAATCAATTTAAACAGTTACATGGTGAGTCATGGCAGGATTAAAACATGAATAGGTGGTTGTGAATGAATTAAGACAAGTACATGGTGAGTTATCGCAGGATTATGACAGGAATATAGAAGGTTTGAATCAATTTAAACAGTTACATGGTGAGTCATGGCAGGATTAAAACATGAATAGGTGGTTGTGAATGAATTAAGACAAGTACATGGTGAGTTATCGCAGGATTATGACAGGAATATAGAAGGTTTGAATCAATTTAAACAGTTACATGGTGAGTCATGGCAGGATTAAAACATGAATAGGTGGTTGTGAATGAATTAAGACAAGTACATGGTGAGTTATCGCAGGATTATGACAGGAATATAGAAGGTTTGAATCAATTTAAACAGTTACATGGTGAGTCATGGCAGGATTAAAACATGAATAGGTGGTTGTGAATGAATTAAGACAAGTACATGGTGAGTTATCGCAGGATTATGACAGGAATATAGAAGGTTTGAATCAATTTAAACAGTTACATGGTGAGTCATGGCAGGATTAAAACATGAATAGGTGGTTGTGAATGAATTAAGACAAGTACATGGTGAGTTATCGCAGGATTATGACAGGAATATAGAAGGTTTGAATCAATTTAAACAGTTACATGGTGAGTCATGGCAGGATTAAAACATGAATAGGTGGTTGTGAATGAATTAAGACAAGTACATGGTGAGTTATCGCAGGATTATGACAGGAATATAGAAGGTTTGAATCAATTTAAACAGTTACATGGTGAGTCATGGCAGGATTAAAACATGAATAGGTGGTTGTGAATGAATTAAGACAAGTACATGGTGAGTTATCGCAGGATTATGACAGGAATATAGAAGGTTTGAATCAATTTAAACAGTTACATGGTGAGTCATGGCAGGATTAAAACATGAATAGGTGGTTGTGAATGAATTAAGACAAGTACATGGTGAGTTATCGCAGGATTATGACAGGAATATAGAAGGTTTGAATCAATTTAAACAGTTACATGGTGAGTCATGGCAGGATTAAAACATGAATAGGTGGTTGTGAATGAATTAAGACAAGTACATGGTGAGTTATCGCAGGATTATGACAGGAATATAGAAGGTTTGAATCAATTTAAACAGTTACATGGTGAGTCATGGCAGGATTAAAACATGAATAGGTGGTTGTGAATGAATTAAGACAAGTACATGGTGAGTTATCGCAGGATTATGACAGGAATATAGAAGGTTTGAATCAATTTAAACAGTTACATGGTGAGTCATGGCAGGATTAAAACATGAATAGGTGGTTGTGAATGAATTAAGACAAGTACATGGTGAGTTATCGCAGGATTATGACAGGAATATAGAAGGTTTGAATCAATTTAAACAGTTACATGGTGAGTCATGGCAGGATTAAAACATGAATAGGTGGTTGTGAATGAATTAAGACAAGTACATGGTGAGTTATCGCAGGATTATGACAGGAATATAGAAGGTTTGAATCAATTTAAACAGTTACATGGTGAGTCATGGCAGGATTAAAACATGAATGGGTGGTTGTGAATGAATTAAGACAAGTACATGGTGAGTTATCGCAGGATTATGACAGGAATATAGAAGGTTTGAATCAATTTAAACAGTTACATGGTGAGTCATGGCAGGATTAAAACATGAATAGGTGGTTGTGAATGAATAAGGACAAGTACATGGTGAGTTATCGCAGGATTATGGCAGGAATATAGAAGGTTTGAATCAATTAAAACAGTTACATGGTGAGTCATGGCAGGATTAAAACATGAATAGGTGGTTGTGAATGAATTAAGACAAGTACATGGTGAGTTATCGCAGGATTATGACAGGAATATAGAAGGTTTGAATCAATTTAAACAGTTACATGGTGAGTCATGGCAGGATTAAAACATGAATAGGTGGTTGTGAATGAATTAAGACAAGTACATGGTGAGTTATCGCAGGATTATGACAGGAATATAGAAGGTTTGAATCAATTTAAACAGTTACATGGTGAGTCATGGCAGGATTAAAACATGAATAGGTGGTTGTGAATGAATTAAGACAAGTACATGGTGAGTTATCGCAGGATTATGACAGGAATATAGAAGGTTTGAATCAATTTAAACAGTTACATGGTGAGTCATGGCAGGATTAAAACATGAATGGGTGGTTGTGAATGAATTAAGACAAGTACATGGTGAGTTATCGCAGGATTATGACAGGAATATAGAAGGTTTGAATCAATTTAAACAGTTACATGGTGAGTCATGGCAGGATTAAAACATGAATAGGTGGTTGTGAATGAATTAAGACAAGTACATGGTGAGTTATCGCAGGATTATGGCAGGAATATAGAAGGTTTGAATCAATTAAAACAGTTACATGGTGAGTCATGGCAGGATTAAAACATGAATAGGTGGTTGTGAATGAATTAAGACAAGTACATGGTGAGTTATCGCAGGATTATGACAGGAATATAGAAGGTTTGAATCAATTTAAACAGTTACATGGTGAGTCATGGCAGGATTAAAACATGAATGGGTGGTTGTGAATGAATTAAGACAAGTATATGGTGAGTTATCGCAGGATTATGGCAGGAATATAGAAGGTTTGAATCAATTAAAACAGTTACATGGTGAGTCATGGCAGGATTAAAACATGAATAGGTGGTTGTGAATGAATTAAGACAAGTACATGGTGAGTTATCGCAGGATTATGACAGGAATATAGAAGGTTTGAATCAATTTAAACAGTTACATGGTGAGTCATGGCAGGATTAAAACATGAATAGGTGGTTGTGAATGAATTAAGACAAGTACATGGTGAGTTATCCCAGGATTATGACAGGAATATAGAAGGTTTGAATCAATTTAAACAGTTACATGGTGAGTCATGGCAGGATTAAAACATGAATAGGTGGTTGTGAATGAATTAAGACAAGTACATGGTGAGTTATCGCAGGATTATGACAGGAATATAGAAGGTTTGAATCAATTTAAACAGTTACATGGTGAGTCATGGCAGGATTAAAACATGAATAGGTGGTTGTGAATGAATTAAGACAAGTACATGGCGAGTTATCGCAGGATTATGACAGGAATATAGAAGGTTTGAATCAATTTAAACAGTTACATGGTGAGTCATGGCAGGATTAAAACATGAATAGGTGGTTGTGAATGAATTAAGACAAGTACATGGTGAGTTATCGCAGGATTATGACAGGAATATAGAAGGTTTGAATCAATTTAAACAGTTACATGGTGAGTCATGGCAGGATTAAAACATGAATAGGTGGTTGTGAATGAATTAAGACAAGTACATGGTGAGTTATCGCAGGATTATGACAGGAATATAGAAGGTTTGAATCAATTTAAACAGTTACATGGTGAGTCATGGCAGGATTAAAACATGAATAGGTGGTTGTGAATGAATTAAGACAAGTACATGGTGAGTTATCGCAGGATTATGACAGGAATATAGAAGGTTTGAATCAATTTAAACAGTTACATGGTGAGTCATGGCAGGATTAAAACATGAATAGGTGGTTGTGAATGAATTAAGACAAGTACATGGTGAGTTATCGCAGGATTATGACAGGAATATAGAAGGTTTGAATCAATTTAAACAGTTACATGGTGAGTCATGGCAGGATTAAAACATGAATAGGTGGTTGTGAATGAATTAAGACAAGTACATGGTGAGTTATCGCAGGATTATGACAGGAATATAGAAGGTTTGAATCAATTTAAACAGTTACATGGTGAGTCATGGCAGGATTAAAACATGAATAGGTGGTTGTGAATGAATTAAGACAAGTACATGGTGAGTTATCGCAGGATTATGGCAGGAATATAGAAGGTTTGAATCAATTAAAACAGTTACATGGTGAGTCATGGCAGGATTAAAACATGAATAGGTGGTTGTGAATGAATTAAGACAAGTACATGGTGAGTTATCGCAGGATTATGACAGGAATATAGAAGGTTTGAATCAATTTAAACAGTTACATGGTGAGTCATGGCAGGATTAAAACATGAATGGGTGGTTGTGAATGAATTAAGACAAGTATATGGTGAGTTATCGCAGGATTATGGCAGGAATATAGAAGGTTTGAATCAATTAAAACATTTACATGGTGAGTCATGGCAGGATTAAAACATGAATAGGTGGTTGTGAATGAAGTAAGACAAGTACATGGTGAGTTATCGCAGGATTATGACAGGAATATAGAAGGTTTGAATCAATTTAAACAGTTACATGGTGAGTCATGGCAGGATTAAAACATGAATAGGTGGTTGTGAATGAATTAAGACAAGTACATGGTGAGTTATCGCAGGATTATGACAGGAATATAGAAGGTTTGAATCAATTTAAACAGTTACATGGTGAGTCATGGCAGGATTAAAACATGAATAGGTGGTTGTGAATGAATTAAGACAAGTACATGGTGAGATATCGCAGGATTATGACAGGAATATAGAAGGTTTGAATCAATTTAAACAGTTACATGGTGAGTCATGGCAGGATTAAAACATGAATAGGTGGTTGTGAATGAATTAAGACAAGTACATGGTGAGTTATCGCAGGATTATGACAGGAATATAGAAGGTTTGAATCAATTTAAACAGTTACATGGTGAGTCATGGCAGGATTAAAACATGAATAGGTGGTTGTGAATGAATTAAGACAAGTACATGGTGAGTTATCGCAGGATTATGACAGGAATATAGAAGGTTTGAATCAATTTAAACAGTTACATGGTGAGTCATGGCAGGATTAAAACATGAATGGGTGGTTGTGAATGAATTAAGACAAGTACATGGTGAGTCATGGCAGGATTAAGACATGAATGGGTGGTTGTGAATGAGTTTGGACAGTCACATGGTGAGTCATGACAGGATTAAAACAGGAATATGGTAGTTATGAATGAATCAGGACAGTTACATGGTATCATGGCAGGATTAAGACAGGAATTCGGTAGGTATAAATGAATTAAGACATTTACATGGTGAGTCATGGCAGGATTAGGACAGGAATTCGGTAGTTATGAATGAATTAGGATAGTTACATGGTATCATGGCAGGATTAAGACAGTAATTCGGTAGGTATAAATGAATTAAGTCAGGCACTTGATGAGTTATCGCTGGAGTAGGACAGGAATATAGAAGGTTTGAATCAATTAAGACATTTATATGGTTAGTCTTGGCAGGATTGGAACAGGAATAGGGTAGTTGTGAATGAATTAGGATAGTTACATGGTGTCATGGCAGGATTAGGACAGGAATACGGTAGTTGTGAATTAATTAGGACAGTTCCATGGTGAGTCATGGCAGGATTAGGACAGGAATACCGTAGTTGTGAATGAATTAGGACAGTTCCATGGTGAGTCATGGCAGGATTAGGGCAGGAATACGGTAGTTGTGAATGAATTAGGACAGTTATATGGTGTCATGGCAGGATTAGGGCAGGAATACGGTAGTTGTGAGTGAATTAGGACAGTTACATGGTGAGTCATGGCAGGATTAGGGCAGGGATACGGTAGTTATGAATGAATTAGGACAGTTACATGGTGTCATGGCAGAATTAAGAAAGGAATACGGTAGGTATAAATGAATTAGGACAAGTAAATGGAGAGTTATGGCAAGAGTAAGACAGGACTGCGGTAGTGTGTATGAATTAGGAGAGGTGCATGGTGAGTCATGGCAGGATTAGGGCAGGGAAACGGTAGTTATGAATGAATTATGACAGTTACATGGTGTCATGGCAGAATTAAGAAAGGAATACGGTAGGTATAAATGAATTAGGACAAGTAAATGGAGAGTTATGGCAAGAGTAAGACAGGACTGCGGTAGTGTGTATGAATTAGGAGAGGTGCATGGTGAGTCATGGCAGGATTAGGACAGGAATACGGTAGTTGTGAGTGAATTAGGACAGTTACATGGTGAGTCATGGCAGGATTAGGGCAGGGAAACGGTAGTTATGAATGAATTAGAACAGTTACATGGTGTCATGGCAGAATTAAGAAAGGAATACGGTAGGTATAAATGAATTAGGACAAGTAAATGGAGAGTTATGGCAAGAGTAAGACAGGACTGCGGTAGTGTGTATGAATTAGGAGAGGTGCATGGTGAGTCATGGCAGGATTAGGACAGGAATACGGTAGTTGTGAGTGAATTAGGACAGTTACATTGTGAGTCATGGCAGGATTAGGGCAGGGATACGGTAGTTATGAATGAATTAGGACAGTTACATGGTGTCATGGCAGAATTAAGAAAGGAATACGGTAGGTATAAATGAATTAGGACAAGTAAATGGAGAGTTATGGCAAGAGTAAGACAGGACTGCGGTAGTGTGTATGAATTAGGAGAGGTGCATGGTGAGTCATGGCAGGATTAGGGCAGGGAAACGGTAGTTATGAATGAATTATGACAGTTACATGGTGTCATGGCAGAATTAAGAAAGGAATACGGTAGGTATAAATGAATTAGGACAAGTAAATGGAGAGTTATGGCAAGAGTAAGACAGGACTGCGGTAGTGTGTATGAATTAGGAGAGGTGCATGGTGAGTCATGGCAGGATTAGGGCAGGGATACGGTAGTTATGAATGAATTAGGACAGTTACATGGTGTCATGGCAGAATTAAGAAAGGAATACGGTAGGTATAAATGAATTAGGACAAGTAAATGGAGAGTTATGGCAAGAGTAAGACAGGACTGCGGTAGTGTTTATGAATTAGGAGAGGTGCATGGTGAGTTATGGCAGGATTAGGGCAGGGATACGGTAGTTATGCATGAATTAGGACCGTTACATGGTGTCATGGCAAAATTAAGAAAGGAATACGGTAGGTATAAATGAATTAGGACAAGTAAATGGAGAGTTATGGCAAGAGTAAGACAGGACTGCGGTAGTGTGTATGAATTAGGAGAGGTGCATGGTGAGTTATGGGAGGATTAAGACAGGAATACCGTAGTTATGAAGGAATTAAAACAGTTTTTTGGTGAGTTATGGTTCAATTAACACAGGAATACGGTAGTTATGGTTGGATTAAGACAGGTACACGTTGAGTGATGGCAATGTAAGACAGAATGCATTTTAAGAAACACATGTTAATAGAGGAACAGATTATAGTAATTAGGAAACTATGATAAGCAATTAATGTCGTGTCCTATTAATTGGTTCATTAAATGTCATTACCATATAGTCTGTGGGGATAGTAGGCTTACTAGTAATTTACTTCCAAACATGGTGATCCAGTAAATATGAAAGTTTTGAGAACTTCGTACCTCTGATAGACAAACTGTGGAAATTTTTAATTTGGATATACGTTCCTAATCTAAAACTAAATTGGGTAAAAGAATAAAGAAGTAACTGTGATCGGTATCTATCGAGTTTGGTTTCGATACAGACCGCAGGGGGCATTAATACATTTTTCACGGACGGTTCCGCTGTCAGTCTGTCACTCTTGTCTACTGAAACTTTACAACGCACAAGTTACAAGTTACCCCAACATCCACTGACATTCCAGCTATATATTTCATAAGAACGCCAGACAACGCATACTTAGTTATTTAAAGATGTAATTAATTTGAAAGTACATTGCTCACATCACTTGATAGTTTTAAATATGACTGTGACTAAATCACAGGTTTGCAAATCACTTCTCATTACTGTTGGACACAATTACGTCGAAACAGGA
This sequence comes from Prosapia bicincta, assembly GCA_036971475.1. Taxonomy (NCBI): domain Eukaryota; kingdom Metazoa; phylum Arthropoda; class Insecta; order Hemiptera; family Cercopidae; genus Prosapia; species Prosapia bicincta. The sequence goes on along the minus strand of JBAIZL010000003.1, from coordinate 6,865,764 downwards.
AGAAAAAAAGAATTACAAAGAAATAAAAATAGGGCTATGCTTCATGAATAAAATGAGAATATATTATAAATACAACAGTTATACTGCATAATGTTAAAATTACGAAACTAAAATTAGTAGTTAGCTCAAACATCTCACATGAAAAAGCCTTTACTTCATTAATAGCATATGTATATATATATATATATATATATATATATATATATATATATATATATATATATATATATATAATTATAACTTTGCAACATTGTTTTCTTGTATTCACTTATCACTTTCATTATATGTACCTAAACAAGAACCTTACTTGGTATTTATGTTAGTTAACTTTCAAAGATTGATAGCATCTCCATTATCAAGCATCACTGACCGGGGGTTGTAGTAGACTGCCAGGAGTGGAATTTCCATTGTCACGTGGAAACATATACATATATGCTAGCACGCACTCGCTCACACACTTTAGAATTTTTTTTTATAGAGCAATATTCACTGTCAACTGTGAAACAAAAACCATTGAATAGTTTAAGAAAATTTGTTAAACGTGTAAGGGCGCGCGCGCGTGCGTGTGTGTGTGTGTGAATGCATGCACGTGCTGGTGAGTATAAGGTTAATTTTTACTAGAATGAAAGAAAATGAGCCAAGCTTTGCAAAATTAAACATGTAGATAACAAACCCAAATTTCTTAGTGAAGATTTTTCTTTTACATTTATAAAAGAAACTTTAAGCACAAAAGTCTAAACTTTATACATTTCTGAAAATTCACTTCTAGAACTAAGCGTATAAATCTTTTTATAATTAATAATAATTTTCTACAGTTATCAACCATTCAGCAATTGACAATGATTCAAGTTAGTTCAGTCGATCTGCTCCGTCGTACTCTGATTTTATACGAGGAAAAGGTACCGCAGTACTGATGTTGCAGTAGAATATCCCCCTCACGGCGTAACGTGGCGTAGAAGAGACAGCGACCTTGTAAAATCCAATCAGTTTGTTATCAAAAAGCATCGATGTAAGCATCCTGGAAGGCACCGCGATGTACCTCCACCTCGACTTTCCAGTTATGTTCAGCTCCGTTTGTTACAGTGTGTTTGATTTACATGGATGATGCCATCGACCGCGAAAGCGACCCCTTCGCGACCCACTTGTGCTGCTTGCACTCTTTAGGATATAGTTGTCAGTTCATTTGTAACCTCCTGATAATGCTAACTGTAATAGCAAAGTGTACATAAACGTTGTGTAACGTTTTTCTAGCAAATGTTTGTATTTGTTTATTAATTAAATAATTTAAAATAGGTTTTCGTGAATAAAAAGGTATTAAATATCCGTCATTTTCTACGATTGTGATAAGGGATAGGTCTCCTTATTTTGCCCCTTGTACAAGGGAGAGAAACCTGTTCCTCATGTTCCGGTGCAAGAACACGTTACAAAAGAACGTCAGCATGATTTCAATCCTAACTGAATTATATAAGCCTTCATCGTGAGCTTCTCATATTAAAGCATCGAAATGCCAATTTTACCCTTTTTAAGTTTTGGCGAATATTATCCAACAATATTATCACACTAAAAAAATTAGAAGATTCCACATTATCCCTCATTATTCCAATCACATTTGTTAAAAAAATTAATGTAACATTTCCACTTATACAAAAATACCTTTTAAGGTGTTTTACAAAGTAATCTACTCTACAGAGTAGATTCCCGTCTACTCCGAAAAGACTATCCTATCTTTAGTTTCCTTCTGCTGCATTATTAATATGATAAAACCGACTAGCGAGAAACCTATGGACCCTCTCTATATACGGTAAAAGTAAACGTACTTTACGTTCTCAGGGTCGCTAGAAGGCCAGTTGTGAAAGTCATCCGGCGATTGTGATATTCTTGTTCAAAAGTTACCTCAAATGCCTGCATGACTTAAACTTACAGCGCCTATTCAGCAAAAATATATGCTCTAAAGCTATCAGATCTCGGCCTACTATTAAACACAGTGTTGGTCCTACCTGTCAACCCATCCGGTCATTAGTCTCTGTCTGCAGTTTACTTTGTAACACCCGGTGTCTTTAGCGACCTCCCAACTCATTAGTTCCTATCGATATAATTATAAAAGGTTCTATGACATCACCCAATCACGTGTCGTAGATAAACAATTTTCAGTCTCACATTTTTCTTTCACGCTATTCTCAACTTGTCACAGAATTACACGAAGATTTTGTCATTTTATGAGATAGCGCTTTACAGGCACTATTGAAAACAATAACTCATCTCCACTGCATTTATGAGTTTATGATGTTTCAGAGCGAAATGGCTTCACACTAAAAACTGCGTAAATGCAGGTTCGTCATGCCAGTGTTGTTAAACACGAAGCCATCCCTAATGTGTGATCCCTGAATTTTGTATAAGATATAGTATAAAATAGTAGGCCTATACAATTCTGCCCGTATTTTATTGGTGATAATGCCAATTCATGGTACATAACCACACATGATATGTAGGTTGACTGTCCCATGGTTACTGTAGTTTGATCACTATTTCTAATATCGTTGACGGATATGTCTTAGACTTCTTAACTTCACCCCTGAACGATTTAAAGCATTTTCTTTACCTTCATGAGTGTCGTGCCCTCAGAACTGTCTTTTTAGCTAATGTTCTTATGCTTTAATACAATTCTGCCCGTATTTTATTGGTGATAATGCCAATTCATGGTACATAACCACACATGATATGTAGGTTGACTGTCCCATGGTTACTGTAGTTTGATCACTATTTCTAATATCGTTGACGGATATGTCTTAGACTTCTTAACTTCACCCCTGAACGATTTAAAGCATTTTCTTTACCTTCATGAGTGTCGTGCCCTCAGAACTGTCTTTTTAGCTAATGTTCTTATGCTTTATTCAAAACACAAACCTAGAAGACAGGTCCCCGAGTTTTCTACCTATTGATTCTACACCACTTCTAAATACAAACGTAGAAGACAGGTCCCCGAGTTTTCTACCTATTAATTCTACACCACTTCTAAATACAAACCTAGAAGACAGGTCCCCGAGTTTTCTACCTATTGATTCTACACCACTTCTAAATACAAACGTAGAAGATAAGACCCCGTATTTTTACCTAATATTCTTACACTCTATTCAAAATAAAAATGTAAAATATAGGCCTCGAGTTTTCTTCTAGTGATTCTACCTACACCTCTTCTAGAATACAACCCTAGATGATAAGGCCCCGTATTTTTACCTAATATTCTCACACTCAATTCAAAATAAAAATGTAAAACATAGGACTCGAGTTTTCTTCTAGTGATTCTACCTACACCTCTTCTAGAATACAACCCTAGATGATAATCCCCGTATTTTTACCTAATATTCTTACACTCAAATCAAAATAAAAATGTGAAATATAGGCCTCGAGTTTTCTTCTAGTGATTCTACCTACACCTCTTCTAGAATACAACCCTAGATGATAAGGCCCCGTATTTTTACCTAATATTCTTACACTCAATTCAAAATAAAAATGTAAAATATAGGCCTCGAGTTTTCTTCTAGTGATTCTACCTACACCTCTTCTAGAATACAACCCTAGATGATAAGGCCCCGTATTTTTACCAAATGCTCTTACGCTTTACGCAAAATGCAAACATAGAAGATAGGACCTCCTCGGGTTTTCTACTAGTGATTCTACACCTCTTAAATAACACAACCGTAGAAAATAAGACCCGAATTCTTACCAAATATTCCTACGCTTTACTCAAAATACAAACATATAAGATAGAGCCCCAAGTTATCTACTTGTGATTCTACAACTCTTAAAGAATACAATCGTAGAAGACAACACCTTATGTTTCCTACCTAGTGTACCTACGATCCTTTCTAGAATAAAACCATAGAAGATAAATTGCCGATTTTCCTAGCTTACTGTCGGCTTTCACGACATCGTAGATTTTTTTGGGCGTCCGTATTTGTTCCATAGCAATGATGTGTGGCCGGTTGCATAAGGTATAGTTGAATACGAACGAAACGCCGCAGAACGCTGCGTGTGGCCGGCTGCATAAGGTATTAGTTGAGTACGAACGAAACGCCGCAGAACGCTGCGTGTGGTCGGCGTCTAGGCTTTTCCAGCCTCAGCACAAGTACATCGTACCAAAGCATAATCAGTCCTGCTAACCAACTGCATTAGTTCCGGTTCTCATATCTTTCTCTAAATTAAGATTGGCCTGACAGTAAAACATATTTCGCCAGTTATTTGACAACTCCAAAGTGGTTGGTAGCTAAACCTGCCAAGCTGATCTGAATTAGCCGTAGATAATACAATTTCTTTTGTATCCTAACAAGAAAATTGTCATTTATTCCTCCGTCTTAAAAGGGTCTAAATTCATTAACTGCCTGCCGAACCTTTTCAGATATAATTATTTCGCAGCTCGATAAACCCTTCTCCCGCCCCAATGGTTCCTTCAGACAGTTCTGTATTTATAAATACGCCTCTAACGAATTAAGGCTTAATAAATGAAAATCGAAGCAAAGAGTATGAGTTATATTGAACATGTTTTATACCCTGTAACATTTGCGAACAATTACGTTTTATAGGTTCTACGTCTCTAGTTTAAAACTTTAAAACATTACGTCTGATGTTATGTTTTTCGTTTCAGCCTTCGTGTTGTTTACTAAATTTTACAAAAGCAATTTACAAAAAGGCACAGTACTGACTCGAGGTAATCAAGGTATCAAGCCACTAAAAAGTTTACGTAAATTAAACTTGAATTTTGACTTATGTTAATTTATTTTTTCTATGATGTTTATCGCTACTTCAACGCGTATTTTATTCTAATTGCACATTTTTGTTTATCGTATTTAATTAAAATCATGTTTGTTGAATGTATTCATAACTTTTGATTTCACGTGTAATAAGTATTATATTTGATAAATAAATATAATCATAACTATTGATTTCACGTGTAATAAGTATTATATTTGATAAATAAATATAATCATAACTATCGATTTCACGTGTAATAAGTATTATATTTGATAAATGTATTCATAACTATTGATTTCACGTGTAATAAGTATGCTATTTGATATATGTATTCATAACTATTGATTTCACGTGTAATAAGTATTATATTTGATAAATGTATTCATAACTATTGATTTCACGTGTAATAAGTATGCTATTTGATATATGTATTCATAACTATTGATTTCACGTGTAATAAGTATTATATTTGATAAATGTATTCATAACTATTGATTTCACGTGTAATAAGTATGCTATTTGATATATGTATTCATAACTATTGATTTCACGTGTAATAAGTATTATATTTGATAAATGTATTCATAACTATCGATTTCACGTGTAATAAGTAGGGATGGGCCGATTCCGATTCTCGATTCCAGGAATCGTCGATTCTAGGTGGTATCGAGGAATCGTCGATACTCGATTCTTCATCATAAAAGTGTCGATTCCGATTCCTATTTTGTTAACTATTAAAATATGCGTGTGGAGTAATTTATTACCAAACAAAATTTATTACAAAAATTTATTATATTTGTGTGGAAAAATAATTAATTACCAACTATGCCTTATTTATGTATTAGTTGATTTGAATGAATTAAATGATTAAAGGAAACGAAAATATTATTATTTATGAAGCAACAGCAATCAAGATCGTAACCATTTCTGGTCGTTTGACATCGCTCGTCTCTCTCTCTCTCTCTCTCTCACTAAATGTCAGAACAAAACACAAAAAAGTACAGTAAAAACTCGATTAACCGTCACCGTCGAAACCGTGGCCATGACAGTTGAGCGAATAGACGGATAACAGATACACTGTATTATTCCTCCGAAACTTAACCTTAATAAATTATATTATAGACAGATATCACTCTCATTGTTGAAGGTTTTGTGTAGCCTATTAGACCTACATTAAAACAGAACTTTAAAAGGTTTTGCCATATGACCAAGATTTTAACTAAATTAATGATTAGAGAACTTAGCGTGTAAGCTAATATAACTTGAAAGAATCGAGAATCGACTAAAGAATCGAGAATCGAAAGGAAAATTTTAGAATCGGAATCGGAATCGAACATTTTAGGAATCGGCCCATCCCTAGTAATAAGTATTATATTTGATAAATAAATAACCATAACCATCGATTTCACGTGTAATAAGTATTTTATTTGATAAATGTGTTCATAACTATCGATTTCACGTGTAATAAGTATTATATTTGATAAATGTATTCATAGCTATTGATTTCACGTGTAATTACTATTATGTTTGATAAATGTATTCATAACTATTTATTTCACGTGTTATAATTATTATATTTGATAAATGTATTCATAACTATTTATTTCACGTGTAATAAGTATTATATTTGATAAATGTATTCATAACTATTGATTTCACGTGTAATTATTATTATGTTTGATAAATGTATTCATAACTATTTATTTCACGTGTAATGAGTATTATATTTGATAAATGTATTCAAAACTATTTATTTCACGTGTAATGAGTATTATATTTGATAAATGTATTCATAACTATTGATTTCACGTGTAATTACTATTATGTTTGATAAATGTATTCATAACTATTTATTTCACATGTAATGAGTAAAAATTATTTTTCACTTTAGTCAATAAAAATTAAGCTATTATTAACCGACTTTAGAAAAGAAGGAGAAGGTTTTTTATTCGAACCGTATGTTTTTTCCGTTTGTTCCACCATAGCTTTGGAAGTATTTAATCGATAAAAGTGATTTTTTTTGTAAATGAAAGAGTAAACCTTCCCGGTGCTCCCATTACAGTTACATCCCAATCTGTCTGATTTAGAGACAATAATACGCTATTTTAAATTTGAAAAAATGTTTTTCGAGAAAAATGAAATATTTTTAAAAATGGGGATTATGAATTATAAGATAATTAATAAGCGAAATAAACAATCTGACCATTTATTTTATGTAGTATTCTACAAAACATTAAAAAACAGAAAAATAAGTTTTAAACGAATAGGTTTATTTTATTTCTTGCTTAATAAAGCTGCTTAGAACAAGCATCTGATACTAATGAATGAATTTTTCTCATTTAAAAGCGCCTTCTTCAATGGTCTAATCATATTGCTATATAACTTGATATAACTCGAATGAGAAAAGCCAAAATAAATACAATGAAAATCTGATTTAGTACATTTACCGTAATCAAGATATTCAATAATGCTCAGTTGAAAACCTCATTACTTCACTAAATATCAAGAGATAAATTCATTAAATATAACTTTACTATAATTTTTTCCTAATAATCATTAGAGACGACATTATTGAATTTTTTTCCTGAGATATTACATTACGTAATTATTAATGCGTTTTTAAACTGAAATGAAACAGAATAATTTCAAGATAAGAGATAATATGTAGGATTTTGGGAAAATTCGTCAAGGGAATTTCCAACATATATTACTCTATGTATTCGTCTGACAAACTGATATGTTTATCGTATGCTTCAACGGCTTGTCAATTATTTTATCAACGATCAAGCAATAGGGCTAGAGACAAACACACATCGCAAATTTGTGTGGATAAATGTTGGCAACTTTGCCAACATAATCAACAACATGAAACGAAATTCGATTATAATGTAAATAGAAATTTTCATATCTCTAAAAGTTAAGAAATGATTTTTTTTTTAATAAAAAAAGAACCGGTTTAAAAAAAAAGAGCTCGAAATATAATTTTTAATTACTAAAAAAAAATATTTTTCTGATAACGGAAACATAATTTATCATAAGCCCAATACCCACAAAATTTTGAAGTCGGCGCCGTAAACATATTTGCTAACCTATCAAACCTGTTCCTAACATTTCCGAAACAATCAACTTATTCATTGCTTGATTTCCCATGACTAACTATAGTGAACCATAGATTCTACTCATGAAACAAAAATTCCATGTATTCGATAATATAATATGCGGGCGATAATTGATCTTTGTTCTCGAGAAAGACCATCAATATGTGGTTGCAAATTTTTTATTCAGATATACAGATTGCGGACAATTCAACCTTCTTTGAATGATTTACACGGAATGTGATCACGGAATGATGTACATGCTTAGAAAAGTAAGAGATCATATCCCCTTAATGCTTTTGTTTCAAAAATTTAATAAATTTATAATACTGTATCTATAAAGTAACTATATGAAAGAAATTATTGAATAGCCTGTGTGTATATCATAATTTCTTAATCTACATGCCAACGAGCTCCAACATCACGTAAAATCCCTTTATTTGTTACATTCAGTATATTAAATATGAGTTCAAGTATAAAATTCGGCGCCGATTTCAAAATTTTGTGGGTAATAAACTTATGAAAATATGTTTCCGTTATCAGAAAATAATTGTTTACATTTTAGTAAGCAAACATTATATTTCGGGCTCTTTTTTTGAAGTCGGATCTATTTTTTAAAATTTTATTATTATTTCTATTGCTTTGCTTTAATATGAACTCCTTCCACAAGTTTCATCAAGGATAAAATCAAGTTATCAACTCAGGATTAAATGCACCAACATTTCCCTTGAAAAGGTAACTGATATAGAATATACTGGTATAAAAAATTACATAAAACGTTATAAATAAAACTTTTAACCTAGGGATTACTATCACCATATTATAACACCACTTTTACTTCGAACAAATCATTGATTTTATTACTAAATGTACAAATACAAGTATAAAATATGATAAAATTTGTTGTACTACCCGCCCTCAGCTATTGTCATAATTACGTAATGTTATCTGCGTCACACAAAATATTCTGCTATCTTATCTCGCCATGAAAGATAGCTTGAGTCACCAAATGGAGGTATATGAGTTTTTAAGCATTTACGTACGGATTGATCCGTTATTGTTCTCATACCTTTTACAAGGGTACGTACTGCCTCCATATGCATTCAAAGTATACTTACATCACAATACATTCTTACGCCGATACAGATAAAGGTTTACTAATACTTCAAAAATAGTGCAACAAGAAAGATTCTTCGCTTTTACTTATGTTACAAATACATTTTATTTAACAAAACTGTGTTAATTGTTTTACAGTTTTTGCAAAACTGTATTATAGCGAAAGTAATTTGAAACGTTGCAAAAAATAAATAATGTTTACTACACAGACTAGAAGAATTATTATCAAGGCATCATACTTTATGTTACAGACACTCCTTTAACTCGTTAGTAATTACCACTTGTGCTAAAATGCTATACTAAAATATAGTTAAAAGATAGGCTTAGTTAGGAAAAATATTTAACTTGCTATGTAAACTAACCGATTGGCGAATTAGAGGATTGGCGTAAATTTTTTTCAGATTTACGACAGGAAACGTATTTTAGGACGTGCGTTTTTTTCATGTCAACCTTACCTAACCGAATGTTTTGTAGCTATATTTGTACGGATTTATAATATAGTGCCCTGTTACGATAAAAAAAACTTTTGTAAATTTGGGTTATGTTTGTATTATTTCATATTGTAACCACTATTTATAGCTTTGAAAAATTTAAAATACCTTTTGTAATACTTGAAATTTTTTAAAGTAATATACGTAAAACAAAAAAGAGGTGTACGGAAAATCGGAGTTGATGGTTATGAGTAAATACTAGAAGAATTTGCATGATTCAAGATGTATGGAAATGATACACAAATTGTAACTAAAGGAACACTATAGGAACAAAACAAAACATATTTTTCACTGACAATGGAACACTATAGGAACAAAACAAAACATATTTTTCACTGACAATGGAACACTATAGGAACAAAACAAAACATATTTTTCACTGAATTTCAGAGAAATTGTACTGGGGTTGAATTTAATAATACATACACAAAAACCTCCTAACCACAAACTTTCTTTATTTTACCCTTATGTACATTTCAGTTACCAAGTAACCATCCTCAGAGGGATAACATACAAAGACTGAGACTCAAGTTTGTGGTTAAGAGGTTTTTATGAATTTATTACCTGTACTTTGTTTAAAACTTTTTGTTGTATCTGCATATTTGTCAAGTCCAGGTTTTTCACTTTATGTTGGAGAAATTAAGCCACGTTAGCGTTTTATATTGTTATTTTTTGTTCGGAATATCTTGATTAAAATGAAAAATGTGATAGTTCAAACTTTGTTAATAGTTTTGATTACTGTACTAAGGACAATCAACTTACGTAAATACTGTTTTTGTTCACAGAACCGCTTGCTGTTACGAATTAGAAGCTCTGGACACAAGCCGAACCTCCATCTTTAAAGTAGGTTTGTATTATAATACAGTAAACAATCTTATATTAGTATCTATGATGCAGCCTGTCTAGACTAGTCCACTAAATGTGACTGTCCCGCAGGTAGATGAGCGGTCCGGTTCTGAAGACATGACGTCATAGACTATAAGGCCCGGCGCACATGAGCTTGAAAGTAATCGGGAGGAAGAGATAGTTTCCTATCCAATCTTTCTGACACCTATCGGAGTTTCAGCGCAAATGAGCTAGAATTTAAGCTTATATTTTTAATAGTTATTTTCCATGTTGGGACTGGCTTCACTCCATGTTGTTTCTCCTACGAGATGGATCATAAACAAGTGCAAGTTTACAAAAAGAAAGTAGTGTTTTCGTTCTTAGTGTACAAATACATTGATTAAAGGGAAAGTAAAATAAGAAGATATTGGATTCACCCATTTTATAATGAGAGATATTTAAAAGGTGCATTCAAGACTGTTTTAATTAATTTAAGGGAAGATGTACAAAAATTCTTTAATTATTTTCGAATGCCTACTCGATCTTTTGATGAATTTTGTTTGGAAATCTAAAATAAGATTTTTGTTTTTGCAGATTTCCTCTTAAGTCGATAGCTTTTTTACCCTGTCTTTATATTCTTCGCTTCGCTCATCACATATTGTTCTATGTTGTTTAATTTCCTCTATAAACAATTCTACATCCACGTCCAAATCTTCACTCTACATAACTGATAGATTTAATTACTTTATATATATATATATATATATATATATATATATATATATATATATATATATATATATATATATTCAAGATTAAATAATATACACTAATTGCAGGAATTAATTTATTGAATAATACACTCAAAGCTTTTCGTTGGTTGACATTACCAACATCCTCAGGAATTACTAAGAACGACAAAAGAACATTCTTAGTCATTCTTTTGTCATTCTTAGTAATTCCTGAGGATGTTGGTAATGTCAACCAACGAAAAGCTTTGAGTGTATTATTCAATAAATTAATTCCTGTAATTAGTGTATATTATTTAACAGGAAAACCTATTTGATATTTTACATATATATATATATATATATATATATATATATATATATATATTTATATAACTATTTAATAACATGATTAGTAACTATGAAAGATTAATATTTAAAACTATAAATCATCATTGATATTAATAACCAACCTAATTAATATTAATATTACACATTGATGTCAATTGGTTATTCAATCATATTTAAAGTTAAACATATAAATAATATGAAATTAGTAATTATATTATCGAAAACTTCCCTGATAAAATGGCACAGATAGAAAGTAAGCCGCGGTGCATGTGCGCTGTCCTATTATCAACTGTGTACTAGTGGAACGCTGGCGATAGAATTGACGCCAAGATAGGAGGAGAAACCTGCGTCAGTCCTGTACCTATCGAGATAGGCCGAGGCTATCCGATAGCTATCGGCGTTCCATGTGCGTTGCCTCATTATTCCCAATGTATTTCTTGAAAACTATCTCGGCGTCCCGATTACTTTCTAGCTCATGTGCGCCGGGCCTAAAGTAGAGGTAACCGATGAAAGCCAGAAACATTAAAAGTAATTTGTAAATAGTTTTGAGTTGACCTGGTTTCCCATTAAACGTAATATTTTCTTTTCTTTTATATATCAACTGATTTTGTGCCATAACCAAATTAGGCAGCTGGCCTATGCGCTTGTAATCTTCAAATTTAATATTTTGCCTAAATAATTATAGTAGAGCCTTGATAACTCGAGGTAGATGGAACTGAGACCCCCTCAGATTACCGTAAACTCGGATTACATGGAAATATGTTTCTGTACATTAGAAAAAATAAAGTTCTAATGAACTCTAATACTATAATTGAGAATGCATAAAATACGTTTATAGAACGTTATTGGTTACAGTACTTACATAAAGTAATGTTGCTTTGGAATACACTGAACACAACGGTTGCTATATTTGTTTAAAAAAGGTTTTATGTATCTTCTGCGTTTGCTTATGAGATTGTTTCCGTGCTACGGTGTCGCGTAGACGTCTTAGCAGAAGCACATCTGTTGGCGTGGTGTCTCTGTTGTTCGATATAGCGCAGTGCAGCTTCCAAGACGGTCGTTCCTTCACCGTGACTAATTTTCCTTCTTATACTGTCTCGATCGAACTTTCATCTTTGTTCTCGTCATGACAACCTTCAGTAGTTTTTTGTACCATTTAATTAGTCTTGACATATGCTATCTCAAATTATTCGTCCTTATTTTACATCGACATTTTCACAACCTGGAAGTTCCTTGATAAGAAATATCAAATAAGTTTGTTACCGTGGATCAACAACACAGTCTACAGTTTTATTATGATTCAAGAGTTTATTACTTGACTTAATTCATGTTTCTTATTTGGTTTCCCATGATTCAGTTATACAGTAAACAGCTTCCTTGAATGTAATTTTTTTTAGAAACCCTACAGCTTTCTGTCGCTTCCAAGAGAGATTGTAATTATTAACATGTGTATTTTCTTTCCATACACCCCAGAACACCATGTTGCATCAGCTGGATAAGGGTAGAAATATTGCATGAGTATCATCAGACCACAATGGATCCTCATCGGGAAGCGACGGTGCTTTTTCAAATAGTAAATAATTTGAACTTTCTTTTAAATAGATAAAATAGTCTGAAATAGAAATAGCCTCGAATTTAACGGAAGCTCGAAAAATCGGGACTCGGATTTCGAGATTCTACTGTACTTTTGAGATAAAATTTATTCCAATTTGATCTATTTAGTATATCTTACAAGAGTACAAAAGCACTAAAAGAAATAAAAAACATAAACAAAACTCACAAGTTAATCATTTATTTACTCATACGCGTTTCAATGACAAAGTCATCATCATTATCAGTGATTGTTACTACTACAAACTCTTACTTACAACATTGAGCGTCATTGAAACGCGTATGAGTATATATATGAATAATTTGTGTGTTTTTATTTGTTTTAACATAACCTCACAAGTTAAGCTCAAAGAATATTTGTATAAAAGCACTGCTCACCACAAAACATAGACTTTAATTCTTCCCTCGTGTATGTTTCGACAACACATATTGTCTTCCTCGTGAACTATGAACTGGAAACGAAAGTCAGATTCACCGCTGTTTTATTTGACATTGGATGTACACTGATGAAGACAGCATGTGTTATCGGAACAGGCATGAGTGTTAAACAAAGTGTATGTGTTTGTTGTGATTAGTGCTTTTAAGTAAGGTATGCAGTAGAGCCTCTCCAATTCGCCACGTTCGGGACCGAGGGGCGACGAATCCGAACAAAAGACGAATTGCGGCAGTTGTAAAATTAACATGCAATTGTGAATAGGCCTAAACATTGCACATAAATATGTAAATAGGTATGTATTGTAATAATGCTATACCTATACTATTTATATCTGCTTAAAAACTGATCAGCACTATTACACAACACTATAAAAGCACTAGCAGCCCTCAGTATAGTTCATAATTACAAAAACAGTATGTTACAATAATTTCATAAGATACGTAAACACATACTCCATTACCTTTTAAGAACAATAACCCTAGCAAGAAAAAATACAGTATATTAAATCTATTTGCATTTTAGTTTTTATAAAAGTCTGTATTTTTTTTGTACTAAAGAATTATTTTTATTCTACGTCACAAAGCAGGTGATGTTTGTTATTAGAGTGACGAATTACAGAAGGTGATGAATTAAGGAGTGACGAATTAGAGTGGTTCTACTGTATTTACAAATGAAATTAGTCTTCAATGTTTCCTTTGTAAATCCATTTGGATTTAGCCCTTCGTTGAAAATATGTCCCACTTAGAAAAGATCGTATTCTTTTATTGAGTGTGTATGAAAGAAATAATATTCAGAAATAATCAAATGGAACGCATACTTATGCGATGCTCGCGAAATATAAAGAACGTAAAGGCAATACTAAACAATGTGTTTACTCCCTTTGATGTTTTCAATTTGTTTACCAAGTCAAAGGCAAAGGAAACTGCTGACAGTTTCGAGGCTAGCGATAATAAAAATCTAAACCGAAGTGGAAGTAAACTGACTGGTGACATGTAATTAGATTTAAACCACATTAGATATAAAGCGAATGATTCATTAAAGGGTATTTTACTTGCGAGTGGTAGATAATCCCATTGGATACAGGATTGTCTTACTTTTGGGGGATTATCATATTGCAGGTGGTACAGTAGCATTTCTCTCTATCGAGATCATAGACGTGTGACTAATCAATAAGCCCGTAATACGGTGTACTTAACGGGCGAATATAATTATGGTTAAATGCGATAGCTCAATTTCCTGGCGGGGACTTGCTTAGTAAATAAGTCGACAGAATCTGTGCTTTGTAAAGGCGAAAGCTCTCGCCTTCATCGTATATTAAGTTCATTTTCATAACGTCTGTAAAAACGTTTATCAGATACAAATGAACTAATGTTACAGTTAATTGCTCAATTATTTTTATTTATTATACGTTCTACAAGAAATATTTGTCATGAACCATATTTCTAAACGTAGCGTGATTATCTAAACAAAACCTATTTAATATACGGTACTACAAGAATTAGGCACAGGCAAAGAATAATCCTTAAAAATGTAAAATAATGAATTACATTAATAAATGTGTTTATTTGACTTCACTGCTAGAATTAGGCTCGTGTAAAATTGTACCAAACAAAGTCTAATGAATTACCTTCATAAAATTGTTTATTTTACGTTACTGCTAGAGTTGGGGTCAGGTAAAATTGTTCAAAGCATAATCTAATAAATTACCTTAATAAATTTGTATATTTTACGTTACTGCTAGACTTGGGATCAGGTAAAATTGTTCAAAGCATAACCTAATAAATTACCTTAATAAATTGGTATATTTTACGTTACTGCTAGAGTGAGATTTAGGTAAAATTGTTCAAAACATAAAATAATAAATTTGTTATTTTACTTTACTGCTAGAGTTGGGGTCAGGTAAAATTGTTCAAAGCATAACCTAATAAATTACCTTAATAAATTTGTATATTTTACGTTACTGCTAGAGTTAGATTCAGGTGAAATTGTTCAAAACATAAAATAATAAATTTGTTATTTTACTTTACTGCTAGAGTTGGGGTCAGGTAAAATTGTTCAAAGCATAACCTAATAAATTACCTTAATAAATTTGTATATTTTACGTTACTGCTAGAGTTAGATTCAGGTGAAATTGTTCAAAACATAAAATAATAAATTTGTTATTTTACTTTACTGCTAGAGTTGTGGTCAGGTAAAATTGTTCAAAGCATAACCTAATAAATTACCTTAATAAATTTGTATATTTTACGTTACTGCTAGAGTTAGATTCAGGTGAAATTGTTCAAAACATAAAATAATAAATTTGTTATTTTACTTTACTGCTAGAGTTGAGGTCAGGTAAAATTGTTCAAAACATGAAATAATAAATTTGTTTATTTTGCTTTACTGCTAGAGTTGATGTCAGGTAAAATTGTTCAAAACATGGAATAATAAATTTGTTTATTTACGTTACTGCTAGAGTTGGAGTCAGGTAGATTTTTCAAAACATAGCCTTATGAGTTACGTTTATAAATAGGTTAATTTTACATTACTGGTAGAGTTGATGTCAGATAAAATTGTTCAAAACATAGCCTAATAAATTTGTTTATTTTACCTTACTGCTAGAGTTAGGTTCAGTTGAAATTGTACAAAACATGGAATAATATAATTTGTTTATTTTACGTTACTGCTAGACTTGGGATCAGGTAAAATTGCTTAAAACATTTCCTAATGAAGTACCTTAATAAATTTGTTTATTTTACGTTACTGCTAGACTTGGGATCAGGTAAAATTGTTTAAAACATTGCCTAATGAAGTACTTTAATAAATTTGTTTATTTTACGTTACTGCTAGACTTGGGATCAGGTAAAATTGTTCATATCATTTCCTAATGAAGTACCTTAATAAATTTGTTTATTTTACGTTACTGCTAGACTTGCGATCAGGTAAAATTGTTCATACCATTGCCTAATGAAGTACCTTAATAAATTTGTTTATTTTACGTTACTGCTAGACTTGGGATCAGGTAAAGTTGTTTAAAACATTGCCTAATGAAGTACCTTAATAAATTTCTTTATTTTACGTTACTGCTAGACTTGGGATCAGGTAAAATTGTTCATACCTTTGCCTAATGAAGTACCTTAATAAGTTTGTTTATTTTATGTTACTGCAAGACTTGGGATCAGGTAAAATTGTTCATAATATTGCCTAATGAAGTACCTTAATAAATGGGTTTATTTCACGTTACTGCTAAATTTTCAAAACTTCTAACGAAATATCTTACTAAATTACGTAATTTTGGAAACTACAAACACTGTATACAATCAAATGATAAGCGATCCTCTAATAATATTTAAAATAAACGTTGAATGAATCCTCTTGAACAGAAGGAAGAAATCCATATAAGTACTCAGTTTATAGAAAAGGTTTTATGAAATTTAATAAAGAATTCAGTTTCAGGCGGATTTTAATGTGAGTTTATCTGGTAGATCGGATATTGTTCGTAGATATTAAAGCTCATTTATCGGTTTTTTATTTAATTCCTTGTAAAGAAGTACTGTTTTAAATTTTAGAGAATAATCTTAGCCCAACTTCCAGGATGCTACTGATTAAAAACATAATCTCTCAAGTGTATAGAACACAGCGTAGGTGTCTTGTCGGTGGAATGAAAAATGCGTACAGCGAAGTATGCGTACAAGAAGAAACAATAGCAATTGGCAAAGGTAAGTCGTAAATTTGACAAGCGAAAAAAGCGCACAAACCAGACTCCAGTTGTCAACCAAGGTTGTCTACCCATAAAATATTTGCTAATAACTTTCAAGGTTTTGGATTTTCCCTGCCAAAATTGGTCAAAAAAGGGTTTCCATTTTGTCAGTGGTTACTTCTTAGGAGGTGATAAGTTCGATTTAATTTTTAAAAAACGTATCAAAAGAGGGTGAAATTTCGATTCCTATGCACATGAGACTGGAGTTACACTTAGAAGGAAAGAGAAGAAAAACAAAGTATAATAAATAGGACAAAAGAATTAACACACACAAAAAAAAAACAGTGCAAAAATTCAAAGAAAGTGGAAACTAATGTCTTGTTTAAGATCTGTTTTCTACATCCAAAAAATGGATTAGACTAGACCCAAAAATCAGATGGTAAGATCAAATAAGTTGGTCAAATTGTAATGAAGATCAAAATTGAAAAAAATCTGTAAAATGAAAACAAATTACCGAGGCTGCAAGCTGATTTTAACACGTTGGCTGCGAAAGGCCTCTAGCGTAAAGTTCATAAGTTGTTGATTTTTTTAAAATTTATTCTTATGGTTTTGCTTTATAAATAAAAGAATATGACAACAAAAATTATTTGTGAGCCTTGAAAATGGAAAAAAATACTAGGTCACCATTTTGTCTCCGATCAGAGACGGCAGCAACTTCGAGCGTCCCATGATTATCAGTATTTTATTTTTTATGTTATGCATGTAATTCACATTTGTAACTGTAATAAATATTAAATATTAATCACTGAAATAATAAATAAACATTATTTCTGAAAATAAAAACTACAAATTAGCTTTTAAAATATTTAATACAAATTATATACAAATTTTTGTGATCCCGTATCAGAAGGCCTATGAGTGTTTTCAGTTTAGGCACTGTCTACTCTTTCTTGGTATTTATTCTTGATAATGTCGTGAGATTTGGTTTAGCAAACACATCCCATGCATAAATATTAGTAGCTTTCACAAAATTCTCAAAAAAATATGTCATCAGGAAGTAGTCTGAAACAGTCATAGGGTCGATTTTCTCTTAGGAATGGAACGATAAATTTATTTTCCCTTGCATACAGAAAGTTGCGAATGCCTAATGTACTAGGTGTCTTTGAGGATTATCTATTTTTCTTCCAAATCGGAATCAGACAGTTCCTCGCGATCGTAATCGACTTCCTCTGTAGCTCGATCTATGTCACTGTCATGGCGGTCGTCATCGCTTGCCTCAGACTCAGCATACTCAGAAGCCCCATTTGTAGGGTCCCTTGTACACTCTATTGCATCATTGGTATTAAATAAACAGTCCTTAGAAGTCTCAAGCACACCTTCCATGTCGCGAATCATGTCACTCACAGCCACGGGCATGCACTAAACTCTCACTAACACTACTGACACAAAAATGGCGAGTAATCTTAACCAAACTAAAACAAACATTCGACATAAGTCACCTTGACGCTGCAACACTCAACTAAGTCTCTTGTACAACGCTGGGGTAGATAATATCCGAATAAAATGCTAACTGTCTCCGATCGGACACGGCCGCATTCCAACTGGCGCTCGACTGGTTGGCTGGTTTTACACACACCAAGATTATAGCGCGACATATCTCTATCATTTTGCACTCCAAAGCCTGGAAAAAGTGTGACGGAAATAATGTAAAATAAATAAAGTTTTAATGGATCTCCAGCACCGAGAAACTAAGGGACATCTAAAGTTTAAAAGAAGTAAACTCATTAATGTAGCTCAGTGCTTTTAATAGATGTGTTCGCCTAAAAGTTATACACATATTTCGTCTGTCACAATGTTCTCACGTCATAGCTTACCTCGTCATCTGTCAAAAACTTGATTGTGTTCTCATCTTTCGCAATATTCCTGGTGTACCCATATTTCGTTGTACGCATCTTTCGGGGTCGTTTATTGAAAATACCCTCCCGACCGATCTAACTGACCGGCGGTGTTTATTGTGCACAAATACAATTTAATTTAACACCGCTGGTTTTCCAGTTGGTAACTCGTTTTAATCAATGTTAAAATTAACTTAAATAACTTGAAGCTATTAACGTTTATCAATTGATGAATAATGATGTTTAGGGCTACGTCGAGAAAGCGAATAGTTTATATACGGAATCATTTTCTTTAATTTATTTCACAGATTATAATGCAGTTGATTTTAAAGAATTTTTCTAATTTCATACCCAGTAATATTAATTTGGTTTCAAATTCAGAATGGCAATATAACAAAATGGGTCATAGGCCAACATTATAAAAAATTACAATAGTAAACTGTACCGGTAATGATCGGTTATCCAGATTCATCGATATTGCAAACAAAGAAATATACCTGGTGATATAAGAAACCCTCAGGAACACTCGAAAAAATCAAAAAACCTGGTGCTGACAATCTGCACAATATACAACCTCTCAAAAAACCTGGTGCTGACAATCTGCACAATATGCAACCTCTCAAAAAACCTGGTGCTGACAATCTTCACAATATGCAACCTCTCAAAAAACCTGGTGCTGACAATCTGTACAATATGCAAACTCTCAAAAAACCTGGTGCTGACAATCTGCACAATATGCAACCTCTCAAAAAACCTGGTGCTGACAATCTGCACAATATGCAACCTCTCAAAAAACCTGGTGCTGACAATCTGTACAATATGCAACCTCTCAAAAAACCTGGTGCTGACAATCTGCACAATATGCAACCTCTCAAAAAACCTGGTGCTGACAATCTGCACAATATGCAACCTCTCAAAAAACCTGGTGCTGACAATCTGTACAATATGCAACCTCTCAAAAAACCTGGTGCTGACAATCTGCACAATATGCAACCTCTCAAAAAACCTGGTGCTGACAATCTGCACAATATGCAACCTCTCAAAAAACCTGGTGCTGACAATCTGCACCATATGTAACCTCTCACTCGTAGGTAGTATAGAGTCAAGTTTTCATTACACAAAGGACAAGAGACTTACTACATTGCAATATAACTATGCAGCAATATAGCTGCAAAGGATAGATTTGGATAAAAAAGAAATAGTTTAGTACTGCGCTAGGCAAACAGTTGGTCCTTGAGTTTCATGCTCTTTATATGTAGGGCGATGCATGCTATGTATTAAAATGGAGGATACTTCATTTGTCAATACGTTAGATTACAAGAGCAAACTTTATTCATTATTTTTTCTATACCCAAATTCATTAGTAGCCATATTGTATATATTAGCTAGTAACAAATTATTAGGCACGCAACTTGCTGTTCTGTTTTACCTTATAAAGCGATCTTAAATTCATAATCTTTTTGGTGTGCTGTGAGGTTAATTATTATTTTTTTCAGTATTTTTTGTAGTCTGCATAATGTATTATTTTTTGCACATTTCTGAAGACATTCTATATAACCAGGTGTATTTTTTCCAATATTGATGATATCTCTATAACCGATAATTACCACTCTATCATTTATAAGGGGGATATTTCGAGTGAATTAGGGAAAATGCCGTTATTAAGCCTAGGATTATACCCATTCTATTTTAGCGATAACAGATTAATTTGCCAAGCTGTGTAAATGGTACCTTTAGGCTCTTACAGGGGTTCGATATATTATGGTATAAGCCAATTTTAGACTAAATAACTATTTATTAATTCACACACTTTTATGGCCACTACTGTTTATGCGCTGATATTATTAGAAGCTTCAAGGCGCTGTTTTAATTAGTTCTAATAATAACTACCGATTTGGCTAGTGTTCTATTTTTAGAATATGAATAGACTTTTAATAGCCACTAAAACTTTTACTCTCTTCAGTAATTTTAAAAATACTGATACCCTTTATTTATAGACTTACTGCTTCTAAAAATGTCTCGTACTTTCTAGCCGTTTCAAGCCTTAGAAGGTTCTATAATTTACCAGACGTTGTGGTTTTTGTGCGTCCTCATACATTGACTTGTAAACTTGTTAATCCATGTACCATAAATCACGTTCTGGGCCTTGCCTATTCCCTACGCCTTCCTTAAGACTGTTCAGTTCCAGAAAACCCATTCCTGGTGGTACGTCGGGTTGTGCCTGTATACTCGGGTTGTGCGGGATATACTCGGTCTTCCGTTCCTCCATGGACGTTCATGCGTAGACCACGATCTCAACACCAGAGTTCTTGAATATCTCTTTCCATCATGCTTCTCACAATTCCCTAGTCCAATTTATCGAATCCACAGCTTTGTATTCTTGTTTCTTAGTCCTCAAACAAAGAAAATGATCCCATAGGTGCAGGATCCCCAGGCTTTCTCTCAAAACTTGATACGTTGGTTTTTGCTGAGACTACTCCTTCGTTACCAAGTAGAATCGATGATCTTCATTTTGTAGATGCAGCCTATTCAGTGCTGGGGTCTGGGATCCGCCAGTTCTTCAGATCAGTCAAACGTTTTCCTGAAATCAGTCGCTATTTCCCAAGACATTTTCCAGCTTGCACTTAACGCAGTGTGTCAGGTCATGGTCCTTTTACTGTACAAATAGGTCCTTAGAGGTGCTTCTCTGTTCCAGGAAGAGAGGTTGCTTTCCAGCATGATGGTCCCTCAAAGCCTTACCCATTGGTCTGATTTCGTTACTCTTTCTGAAGATAATGCAATAGCCGGTTTGTAAGGAACAAGTCAGTTAAAATGCACAATTTCTACTTTGCCTTTTGGTTGTATCCTTACCCTGTAGATAATCTCGTTTATTGTAGTTAGAACCTTAAACAGGATTTTCATGACTTTTGCAGTTCAGGAGTGTTATGTCATCATAGGGTGATATATAGCCAAACAAGATCTCCTGGGCTGTAACACCTTGCTCCGCATTCACGTCACAGCGCTCCTTCGTCGTTTTACTGGACTCCTCATTATAGGAAAGAGTCCTCTCAAGCAATTCATCTAGTCGCTTCGGGGGATTGGCAATTTAGTCCTCTCCTGCAGTATCCTCATCAGGTTTAATCTCAAATTATAGATCACAGCTAAGGTAATGTTTTTCTGCCAAACACCACTTTTTGGAGGAACTCTGTAATAGTCTTATTGATGGAAGAGTGATACTGGAGATGCAATTATTGGTCCCAATCTCGCTGATAATCTGAAACTAACTTTGACGAATACTCTTCCATCGTCCTGTTCATTCCCTCCACCAACCCATCAGATTGCGGGTGCAGAGGAGTTTTCCTGGTTTTTCGGATGCCAAACATTTCGCACATCTTAGAAAAGATCGTTGAATCGAAGTTCTTTTCCTGGTGTGATTGGAATTTTAAGGGGACGCTAAATTGGTTTAAAACCTGCTTCATCATTGATTTTCATCAGCAGTCGTTACATCTTTTTGATTCGATAGAGCGTAGGCTTCCACCAACCGATCAGATTGCGGGCTCAGTGCAGTTTCCCTGGTTTTTCGGATGCCAAACATTTCGTACATCTTAGGAGAGAGCGTTGGCTCGAAGTTCCTTTTCTAGGTTGAAAAGAGCTTTCAAGGGACGCCAAATCAGGTTACAACTTGTGCTATCAATTGATTAACCATTCGCTATGGTTACAGCTTCTTGATTTGGCAAAACGTGGGCCTCCCTCTATTTACTAAAGTAGTCCATAACTACTGATTACCTTCCTGTGTCCAGTAAATGGCCAGGCCATGTCGATTTCTATTTGCTTAAACGGTGCCCTACATTACAAACACTGATCACCCTCACGTTTACCTAAACCTTTATTAATCGATTTGCCGCTTCTAGCAATATCTCTTACTTTCTAGCCGCTTTATTTTTAGAAGGTTCTAGACTTTACCAGACGGTGTGGATATTTTGTCCGGTAAAGTGTGAAAGGACTTATAAACATTTCAAGCCCTATACTGTAGATAACAAGTAAGGGATTTTTCGTTAAAATACATTTTGCTTGTTTAAGCGCAACAGAATAATGTACAATTAAAAGTATCTTTCTGTTAAACTCATCGATTAAAAAAACAGACTATCGTTGATTTTCTCGTATAAAAGTTATTTATTTGCATGGTACGGATTATTATGGAACATGTGTCTATCCGCAGGTATTGAGGGATTTAGGAGAACCTTTGTTTACGAATATTATGTATGCAAAACCTGTAACACTGACTTATATGCAGTTCCCCATCGGGGACCTTTATACCTGTATGTGTAATACTCGTGTAGACGGTTATTTCTACATGACCGTGTAGAAACCTACTTTCTGTTTAATCCTAAGACCTTTGGCTACCTCCTACAGCAAAGCATAATTATGAGGTAAAATAATTGGATTTAATTTAAGATTAATTTATCATTATGAAGGTCTGTTGGAACAGGGAGGGAATGCAAAGAATGGCGGGCTTTGTAGTTTCGTTTGCTTGAAGTTTCCTTTTTACTGACGTCACAATGAGATATCTAGATACTTTCCATTTATTCAACTTGAATTTGTCAGTTCATAAAAACAATTTCAGCATTTCTTATAAATCACTAAAGCGTTTATTAATAGAAAAAATGAAATTATCAGCTATGAAAGGATTGTGCTTAGTTCTTCGCATGCAGTTTTTATTTTTAACGTAAACCAATATTTATTTGTCAACACAATAAAATTACGGTGCGATGTGGCTTGCATAAAAAACAAAGAATTTAAAAAAAATATAATTTAAAATCTAGTAATATAACAATGCATACAGTTAAATATACTATCAATATGTTTATACTTTTTATTGTAACATACATAATTATGCTTACATTTATTATTTTTATTTATTTGTAATTATGATTTTAGTTAGCTTCATGATGGTATACGTAGCCTTCAGTTTATTAGTTGGTGGGCAGAGCTGAGAACCGGTTCTTACACAACTCTAGACAGTTTTTACTTTTGTCAGGTTTTGTAATTTGATTGTATTTATGATTTTAGTTAGCTTCATGATAGTATACGTAGCCTTCAGTTTATTAGTTGGTGGGCAGAGCTGAGAACCGGTTCTTACACAACTCTAGACAGTTTTTACTTTTGTCAGGTTTTGTAATTTGATTGTATTTATGATTTTAGTTAGCTTCATGATGGTATACGTAGCCTTCAGTTTATTAGTTGGTGGGCAGATCTGAGAACCGGTTCTTACACAACTCTAGGCAGTTTTTACTCATGTTTTTGTATTTTCATTGTATTTATGATTTTAGTTAGCTTCATGATGGTATACGTAGCCTTCAGTTTATTAGTTGGTGGGCAGAGCTGAGAACCTGTTCTTACACAACTCTAGACAGTTTTTACTTTTGTCAGGTTTTGTAATTTGATTGTATTTATGATTTTAGTTAGCTTCATGATAGTATACGTAGCCTTCAGTTTATTAGTTGGTGGGCAGAGCTGAGAACCGGTTCTTACACAACTCTAGACAGTTTTTACTTTTGTCAGGTTTTGTAATTTGATTGTATTTATGATTTTAGTTAGCTTCATGATGGTATACGTAGCCTTCAGTTTATTAGTTGGTGGGCAGAGCTGAGAACCGGTTCTTACACAACTCTAGGCAGTTTTTACTTTTGTCAGGTTTTGTAATTTCATTGTATTTATGATTTTAGTTATCTTCATGATGGTATACGTAGCCTTCAGTTTATTAGTTGGTGGGCAGAGCTGAGAACCGGTTCTTACACAACTCTAGGCAGTTTTTACTTATGTTTTTGTATTTTCATTGTATTTATGATTTTAGTTAGCTTCATGATGGTATACGTAGCCTTCGTTTATTAGTTGGTGACAGAGCTGAGAACCGGTTCTTACAAAACTCTAGACAGTTTTTACTTATGTTTTTGTATTTTCATTGTATTATTGAAATTTATGGTCATGATCTGGTCATAGAAATATACATGATGCTTCTCTTTACGTAACCACTTAAAGTAGCTAATATTTGATTAATCCATTATATTGTTCTATTGTGGTCTTTGGTTTACTGTTAATTACAATGAGCTTTATCATAAACAAAACATAACCGACTTAGATGGTTCAGCTTAATGGAAACTATTAGACAGTTAAACTGAAAACCAGGAAAAGTCAGAAGGATGTGGCAAAAAGATGATGAGTCGTATTCTCTGTTTCCTTGGAGGACTAGTGCAGCAATAAAATGTAGCAAAATTTGCCCCTTAGTTATATAACAATATTTAATATTATTACTATTATTACTAATTCTGGTCACACATCAACCATTAACTTTTCTTGCAACTAAAGTGCCCATTAACTCTTTATTTTTTGTCTGGATATAGTCAATTACATATATTAGAGCTAGCACAACACAACTCAACAATATACAAACTCAAATGGTTAGGTTCTTTTCAGTCTTCTAACCATGTGCTGGTTATCGAAAAGTTGAAGGGCCACTGCACCTGGATGAAGGTGAAGTCTCTTTTCATGTTCTTACCCATCTTCTTTATATCTTCGGTTATCGATGGGATATTTTCATCTCGGTGAATATCTTTGTTTTTTACATATCAAGATTAATCACATTTCGCAGCACCTTATTTTAGAACATCTGAAGAATTTCCACATTAGATTCCTTTGCTCATCCCTACAGTTGGCTGCCATAGAGCTAAGTTAGTTTCAAGATCTGATTGTAGATTTTTATTATACTGCCTAATGAGAGGTTTGAGTTTCTAGCCAAGAGCCATTAGTGCTTACGGTGTTTGGTGTTTAATTCCTCCTTTTTCTTGATGTGGTGTTTCCATCTTAGTTTAACGTTCAAGTTCATACCTAGATATTTAGCTTCATTTTCATAAGGGATGATGATTCCGTTAACATCCACTAGCGGAGGATCTTTCAATACCTTATTTGTGAAGTTGAAGGGAACTGACTTCACTTTATTTAGTATGATTTTCCATATATCAATCCGTTCTAGGAGTATGTAACAATATAAGGAATATATTAATGCATCTCTGAAGGAAATCTTGTAAAAAATATTTCGTTATTTTCATAATTAATGGTTTGAAGTACAATAGCAAAAAAAGGTTCAGAAATAAATATAATAACTTCTGTTTTAAAGAAGTATATATAGGCATATATATATTAACTTTGGAACACGGAACAGTGTTCTCTTGTATTCATTTATCACTTTCACTATATGTACTTAAACAAGAATCTTACTTGGTATTTATGCGAGTTAACTTTCAAAGATTGATAGTATCTCCATTGTCGAACATCAACTGCTAAATTGTTTAATAGTTTGGTTGCTTGTTATCTTGTGGGGCGACATCTATATTTTTTATCCATCAACTGCAGTTAGTTTTCGACAATGAAGATACTATCAATCTTTGAAAGTTAACTCGCATAAATACCAAGTAAGATTCTTGTTTAAGTACATATAGTGAAAGGTGATAAGTGAATACAAGAAAACAGAGTTGCAAAGTTAATAAATATGGATATCGACCCACAATGTAAACAATCAACCAAACTATTAAACAATTTTGAGCAGTTGATGCTCGGCAATGAAGATACTATCAATATTTTAAAATTTACTCGCATAAATACCAAGTAAGATTCTTGTTTAAATACATATAGTGAAAGTCATATATATAATAAATTAAAACTATTTCAAAAACAAGAATACTTTTATAGTATTTATTATTCTAAACTTTTCGCCGATAAAAGAGTACCAGCATCTTCAGAGGGATTTTCCTGAAGATGCTGGTACTGTTTTATCGGCGAAAAGTTTAGTATAATAAATGCAATAAAAGTATTCTTGTTTTTGAAATATTTTTAATTTATTAACTATACTACAAGAAAACATATCACCATATTTATTATATATATATATATATATATATATATATATATATATATATATATATATATATATATATATATATATATATACTGCTCGTATATGATAATACAAATATTTACGCTGTCTAAGATTATAAGGTAGCCTTTAGCATTTAGTAAAATCGTAATACAGTTTTTTCAAATTTTAAGCAGATTTAACAATAATTTTCACCAGGTTGATCAAACTTTTTTTTAAACATATTCTATTTAATATAAAAGGAGTGAAACAATATGTCGAAAAGCCTCCTGAAGAACGAAAAGAACATACAAGGCGTGTAACAAGAAATGAAAGAATTTCAGCCTTTAGCATTTAGTAAAATCGTAATACAGTTTTTTCAAATTTTAAGCAGATTTAACAATAATTTTCACCAGGTTGATCAAACGTTTTTTTAAACATATTCTATTTAATATAAAAGGAGTGAAACAATATGTCGAAAAGCCTCCTGAAGAACGAAAAGAACATACAAGGCGTGTAACAAGAAATGAAAGAATTTCCGGTCGTAAACATCCGCTCAAAGTTCACAATGTCCTCCTTCCCCGCTTACGTTTCACCTGTTCAAAAGGATTTTGTTCCTGACCCTGTCCTTTCAAAATTTTTATTTATTAACTGAAAACGTTATGAAAGATAGAACGAGCCCGCTTTACAAAGTCTCTCGGCTACCACCAGTCTATTACGGCTCATTTAATACGTTTTTATGTGCAGGCCTATTACCCTATGAATTTTTCGACGTCATCGCTAAGAAAACTTATTTTTCGTCGCTGCTTTTTAGATATTTTAAAAATGTAACACAACATTTATCAGAGAAACATTATGTAGGTATTGGTATTGCAATAAAGTCAAGTAATTTGTCTTCCTGATTGAGTCCTTACCGCAAGTAATGGTACGAAGCTCGACATGACGGAATCTTTGGGGGGCGGACTTTCTCACTGAAGTCACGCCAATGTTGTCATTTTTATAAAGGAGGTGTGATTTCCCAAAAACCTTCAACTCGTTCGCACTAAAATGTTGTATAGTCAGTGCACCCGGGCAGTCGCACTAGCTGACAACATCGCCTCCCTCCATTAGTCTCATTCGGAACCAATTCGATTCGGATGTAGGTTAATATCGGACTCATACGCACTAAAATGTTGTATAGTCAGTGCACCCGGGCAGTTGCACTAGCTGACAACATCGCCTCCCTCCATTAGTCTCATTCGGAACCAATTCGATTCGGAAGTAGGTTAATATCGGACACATACGCACTAAAATCTTTAATTCTTATTACAATTTCCCCTCTTCTAATACAAACTACTAGAAGTGGGAGTCTTCTAAAAAAAACTACGGAAAATTACCCCTCTTAAATACAGAGTGTTAGAAATAGAATTCCGGGATTTTGAACGAGCGATACAGAAAGACCGTTAAATATAACTAAACGATTTAAACACCAATCTGAAGTTGAAATACCGTGTACAGCTTGATTTCAGGGTAAGTTTTGTTAACCTTGTACAAACTTTGCCAGTTTCATGCTAAATGACACTGATGACAATCTTAATTTTCTCAAGTGTTGTTCTCAGACGAAGCTACATTCCACACAAATGGTGTTTTTAATCGTCACAACTGTCATGACTGAATCTTTGGGGGGAGGACTTTCACAGTGAAGTCATTTTGTTACATGTTGTCATTTTTATAAAGAAGGTGTGATCTCCCAAAAACCTTCAACTCCTTCGCACTAAAATGTGGTATAGTCAGTGCACCCGGGCAGTCGCACTAGCTGACAACATCGCCTCCTTCCATTAGTCTCATTCGGAACCAATTCGATTCGGATGCAAGTTAATATCCGACACATACGCCCTATAATGTGTTTTTCTAATCGTCACAACTGTCAAATATGGAGTTCAAAACAACCTAAAATTGTGCGGGAACATGTGCACGTTTGGCGAAAAACGAACGTATGGTGTGGGTTAACGTATCCCCGAGTGAGAGGCCCTTTATTGTTCACCGAAAAACAATTTATGGCATAATTTATCTTAATATGCTAGAACAATCTGTAATTCCTTAAATAGAAGATATTGAACAAGAAGATGTTTAATGGGTGATTTTAATTTATTAACAAGAGCGACTCGTTACCGTCAGCAAGTACGCGACTAAACGACAGCTGTCTGATGTCTAAATGGTTGGATAGGCAGTGGTCGATGCGTCTATTCTCTGGCCTGCCAGGTGTTTTGATTTTGACCCCTTTGACAATTTTTTTTGGAGTTACGTGAAAATCATTGTGTATTCTGAAAGCACTCGTGATTTGAGACATCTGCGTGAGCGAATTTAAACAGCAATCGCGACTGTAACACTAGAGATGGTACGAATAACACTTGTCTAGAACTCAATTACCCCTTTGCTGCTTGCAGTTTAACAAATAGAGCTCATATCGAAGCATATTAGGTTACGAAAACAACTTAGTTGTTTTCCCACCAATATGACGTTTAAATCGATTGGTTATCTTGAACAGTCTTTTGGAACACTCTGTATAACCTGGCATCAATTTATTCATGCGACTATGTGTTGTGTTTTTGTTTATCATCATTTCTAAACATAATAAACCAATTACAGGTCTAAAACTCTAATCAAAGTTGCTTCTGTTTTGCTAATTATCGTTACCTTATGTGGTTTAAGTTTCAGTTTGATACATTTGTGCAGTAGTATTTTACAAGCGAAAACTTTCAGTTTTGTGTTTTAAGTCTTATATGCAAAAAAAATAAATAAAAACATACACAGAACTCACAAATTAATCATTTATTTCTCATACGCGTTTCAGTTACCAAGTCATCATCATCAGTGAGTGTTACTCTTACAAACTCTAACTTACAACTCAGTTGTACAGCACAGTTGTAAGTTAGAGTTTGTAGTAGTAACACTCACTGATGATGATGACTTGGTCATTGAAACGCGTATGAGAAATAAATGATTAATTTGTGAGTTCTGTGTATGTTTTTATTTATTTTTTTTGGCATATATGACTTAAAACATAAAACTGAAAGTATGTGTATGTTTTTATTTATTTTTAACATAACCTCACAAGCTAAGCTCAAAGAATATTTGTTCATATATGCCAATTTTCGAGTATATTTTAAGCCTTTAATCAACTGCTAGATGCAGGAGGGACATATTGGTATTAATACTAATGAATACTACAGAAACGATTCTAGTTCTTATTCAGTCAAATCAGTTATTTGGGAATTTAAGATTTCCAATAAGCGACCACAAAACCTATCAACTATTTTATAACTTGCACTTATTTTTAACACTTTTGTTTAGTACTCATGCCTACTTACTGGATTACAATGGAGAGTAATGAAAATTTTATAGTGGAAGGGGGGTTTAAAGTGACTTTTGAACTTATGGCCTTTGAACACTAAAAGATTTTTTTTTTGATAAAACCACATTGTGTTGTGAAATGTTCCTGGGCGTGATCTAATTCAGCCGTACCTGTAATTCACCCACTGATGTCCCTCTTCTGACGGTAGGGATGGACAAACTGTCATATCGCAAACTCACCACGTAAACCCACTTCTCACCCCCCAGCCTTAACAGGCTTATTGAGACGCAAGCGAAAATTCTGAGACCTGCTTCACTGGTTATACTTCTGCATAGGCGAATCTGAATTCTCTGAAGAAGAAATACAGTCAAATTAAAAAATAAGATTAGGTTTTGAGATTGCAAAAGAGATACACGTATTCGAGACGATAGGTTCATGCGTGATGATAAAAGTTTATCCTTTGAAATACAAATGAAACGTTTTCTCTTCTATATATTTTACAATTCTTTGATATCCGAGAAAATAAATATAGGAAACAAATAATATAAACAAAAAATGTAATTATAATGATTTCTTGAGCAACTGTGGCCTATGTTATAATATGTTAAATAACAAACCCAATAACCACAAAATAACTTTATTTAATCACATTTATTCTTATTTTGTCTTCAAAAATACAAAATAAGAATAAATTTATAACCTCAATATTTTTGCTAGGTATATAAGTTACGTTGTAAATTAGAATAATTTTGTTCAGTACTTCTGAAGATGGTTACCTGGTAACTGAAATGTACATCAAGTGATTAAATAAAGTTATTTTGTGATTATTGGGTTTGTTATTTAAAATATTAAAAAATTTAAAGACAACTCCTACTTAGTTCTACAAAACAAAATTAATCATGCTGTAGTTACTTTTAATTAGATAATCACAATTATTGTAAATAAAGGACATGGGACATACCTATGCGTTAAAACCGCTGCTCTACCACATAACCTATAAAATAAAATCAGCTGTTTTATTAAATCATATGTTAACACTTATTTTAGGAAAAAAAGGACGGAGTAACTATATTGCATACGTTGCCCCTTTTGTAGAACGTTTCCTCTCTTATAAAATAAAATTAATTCATTTAATTTATTTGATGAATTATTATTTGAAAACAACTGTATTAACATCAAGTGTTATCCACTACAATTTGAAACAAAATGTACTATAAGTTAAATGGATGAATAAAAAGGGTTTTATCAACGATTAAATATTTTAGCAACATATGTACAAGGAGAGGGAGAAGTATAAGGAATTGAATAAATATAACCCTAATAGTTATAAATCTACTTTTCTTACCAATAGTTGTATTAAGTAGACAGTCTTATATAACCTCGATAGTTATATCGAGCTAGAGAAATAGGGATGGAGTTTGTTCTAAGGGAGATAAGGATTTTGCCAATGGGTTCTTGAAGGAAAACATGTCTAAAGAAGTATGGCTGCTTGGGCCATCTTGCTGGAACGATTGTGAACGTAAAAGAAGGTCTTGGGCACAACAATACAACCACCAAGAATGACCCTATATAGGTCTCGATTTATAGTAAGAGGATATCTATCATTGTCTTCAACAAAGTATGGTCCAATTATGTATTTCCCTGACACAGCGCAACTACGTCGTGGCATCTGTACAACACTGTGAGGACTGTCAAACCCAAAAAACGCGTTGTCTGCCTGTTTATGAAACCACTAAGGTGACACGACATTCATCCGAAAACCATACGTCACTCAGAAACTCAAGTTTTCTACAGCACATTGCTAGCATCGAAGCGCAGTACTGAAATCGGGTTATTTTGTTTATACAGTTCAAAGTTTGGGCAGTTTGTGTATTATAGGGAAAACCACCAAAGCTTTTGAGCATTCTTGTCACCAACGTATTGCTTACATTCAGTTTCAAAGATGTTCTGTTTAGGCTTCTTTTCGGTGACTGTAACATTTTCTGTAACACTCTTCCGAGGTTTGCATTTGTACAGACATGGCGACCTGAAAAGCCCTTCTGCTGTGTCAAAAGACTTACTGATCTCTGAAATTTTTCAACACCACTAATAATCACAGCGTTACTAAGCGGGGCTTTGTGAAATTGTTCCTGTGCAGTGTGTGACAAACTTGGCCCATCCGCACGTCCGATTCCAAATGAGCGGTAATAATTATCTACGATAAACATTTGCTTTGCAATAGCTAGCACCATGTAAGCGAAAACTAACCTCAAATTAATACGTCAACACGAATACGCTGCAACAATCAAAAGTCGGCACAGCTGATCGAGAAAGCAACTACAGCTGATTCAGTTGCAGTACTGATTAATAGACTCATAGCATACTGGGTGATCGCCTCAAAACTACAAAAATCCTTATATTTACAGTAAAATCTTTTTAGGTTTTCCTTTGATTTTAACAGAAGTAAAAAAGAAATAGGCATTACCATGAAGGGGTTTGTATATGAAAAAATTCCACTTATTAAACAAAGAATAATTTAGTCGTATTATATTTATAAAAGTTTTAAATATCGGAAATAAATATTTTGTTGTGAGTAAATCCGTTACAACTTTACATTGATTTTGTAGAGTATTTATTTCGAAGCATACTGAAGTGGTAAAAATAAATTTGAATAATGGTTAACGCCAAGAAATTAATAATTATCTTACGGAACACGGTCCAAGAATTCAGTAGTTCGGTTAGCACAAGACGTTATTTTCCCTGCTCATATTAGACATTGCATGGCTTTAATATTGCGAGAAGGTATTCAAAGAAAAGCCCTTTCATCTCCGACTTTTTGATCCACAACTTTTTTTAATACGTGGATTCTTTCTTAGTACTGGTATATTGATTTTACTATGTAAATATAAATATAGAAAAATCTGAAATAATTTTCCTCCAAAATATTCACTAACCAAACGACATTCATTATGTATATAAACGGTTTTCTGTTTTCAATTTATTCTATTAGTTCACAATCTCCTTATATATATATATATATATATATATATATATATATATATATATATATATATATATATATTAAGTTAAGATGGGGACATAAAACCTAAAGGGTTCTTGGTGTGTACAGGTTCACGTACATAGATTTTATTATGTTAATATAAATATAGAAAAAATCTGACATAATTCCCCCCCAAAATATTCACTAACCAAACGTCACTCATTAAGTTTATAAACTGTTATCTCTATTCATCTATTAGTTCACACTCTCCTTATATATATATATATATATATATATATATATATATATATATAAACTTTCCAACACTGTTTTCTTGTATTCACTTATCACTTTCACTATATGTACTTAAAAAAGAATCTTACTTGCTATTAATGCGAGTTAACTTTCTAAGATTGGTAGTATCTCCATTATCGAGGATCACTGACCGGGGGTTGTAGTAGACTGTACTACTGTACAACCCCCGGTCAGTGATGTTTGATGATGGAGATACTACCAATCTTTGAAAGTTAACTCGTTTAAATACCAAGTAAGATTATTTTTTAAGTACATATAGTGAAAGTGATATATATATATTTATATATATATATATATATATATATATATATATATATATATATATATATATATGCCCGAAGATAATGGCAAGGCCAGTCATTGAAAGTTAACTCGCATAAATACCAAGTATAATTCTTGTTTAAGTACATAAGTGAAAGTGATAAGTGTATACAAGAAAACAGTGTTACATGACTATATATATATATATATATATATATATATATATATATATATATATATATATATTATTGAAATTTTGAGTAATTAATAAAATGATTTTTTATTCATCCACTGAAGTTCAAATACATTTTGTTAAATTTGTAGTGGATGACATTTGATGTTGATACAGTTTTTACAAATAATTATTATTTAATTAAATTTAATGAATTAGTTTGAGATTAACAAAAGGGGCAAAATATGCAATATAGCTATTTCAGCCCATTTGTCTTAAAATAAATGATAACGCATTATTTCATAAAAGAGATGATTTTATGTAATGCGTTAAGTGATAGAACAGCCGTTTTAACGCATAAATTATGCTCCTATAAATATAACTGTCATTGTGCAATAAAAAGTAACTGAAATGAAGTTTTTCTTTGTAGAACTTGGCTTAAAATTTTTTTGTTTATATTACGTTTTTACTGCACAGTACATCTATAAATGTATTAGGCTTATGATTTCGAAAATGAGAAGTAATTCATTTTAAATTGATTATTTCAAATTGAACAAACAATTTTTTGAATCAACCAAACTTGGTAAGTTGCGTTTTATTTGACAGAAAAGCATAGTGGATTGTAGGTTAGAGGAGGAAAGATTGATTTCTTCCTGTTGCCGCCGAAGAGTCGCTTCAACGGGCTGCGATTAAATGGAGCTCTATCGTCAAATAAAAACTTTGTTTTAACAATTAATTGGAGTGGGACGTCGGGAGTTTCTAAATCAAGGATTTCCTTACTCCATTGTTTTTACGTCATTTAGCAATTGAAATTTTATCTCATTATCCTCAAAATATTTAACGAGAAAAATAATTTTCTTTATACTTTATTTGATTTGTTTTCAAATATTTGATTCTTCCATGATTTGTGTGCATTGTATTTTATTTTATGTAAAGGTGATTTATAACTTTGCCGCTTGAGAAACTCCGTTGTTCTCTATCGTATTGATGTATCCTTTATTGCTCGACTCGAGTTTTATTATATTGTCAAGTACTTTGTACCACAATGTAGTAAATACATTTATTACAAAGTAGTACCAGTCAAGATACGTTTTATTGATCACTACATTTGGGATACATTGGTTAGGGAGGAGGTTGGCGCCCTTATTTCGAGACGTACAAACTTTAAACCTTCTTCTGACTACAGTGTCAATATCATCAAAAGCATACAAAACTATAGCTACTACGCCTTTAAGGTAGTAACTATGTAGTCAGAGCTGAATGTCCTTTAGACATTTGTTATCTAGACGTGAATATGTTTGGTTCTTTGTTTAATGTCTACTGTTGTACGTGTGTTTTACTTGCTTTTACTTGCACGTGGTTGTTTTTGTAGGTTTAATTTTCTGAGTTTAGATTTTGTTGATGACGTTGTTTAACAGATTTGTGAATCGTGAAAATTGGTAAAGGTTTTATCGACTTCTGTTGCCAATTTTAAGGAATTTCATTTCTTGGATTGGATTTTATTGATGTTCAACAAACGTATTTTCTATGGTGATAATGGGTTGTTTTTGTGGACTTCTGTTGCCAGTTTTGAAGAATTTAATATCTGGGTTGGTTTTTGTTAATGAATATGTTTAACAGATTTGTGAATTGTGAATATAGGTTAAGGTTTTATGGACTTATATTGCCAATTTTAAAGAATTTATTTTTTGGGCTTGGAATTTGTTGTTGTTTAACACATTAGTTTTCCGTGGTGAAAATTGATTAAGATTCTTATGGACCTCTGTTGCCAGTTTTAATGAATTTATTTCTGGGCTGGGGCTTTGTTGATGTTGTCGTTTAACAGAATTTTATTCCATAGCAAAAATCGGTTAGGTTTTATGGACTTATAATGGAATAATTTTTGCGCTTAAATTTTGTTGAAGTTCGATAGATTTGTTTTCCATGGGGAAAATTGGTTAAGGTTTTTGTGGACTTCTGTTGCCAATTTTCAAAAATTTAATTTCCGCGTTAAAATTTTGTTGAAGTTCGATAGATTTGTTTTCCATGGTGAAACTTGTTAAGGTTTTTATGGACTTCTGTTCCCAATTTTAAAGTTATTCATTTCTGAGCTTGTATTTTGTTGTTTAACAGATTTGTTTTCGATGGTGAAAATTGGTTAAGGTTTTTGTGGACTTCTGTTGCCAATTTTAAAGTATTTAATATCTGGGCTTGTATTATGTTGATGTTTAACAGATTTGTTTTCCATGGTGAAAATTGGTTAAGGTTTTTGTGGACTTCTGTTGCCAATTTTAAAGTTATTCATTTCTGGGCTTGTATTATGTTGATGTTTAACAGATTTGTTTTCCATGGTGAAAATTGGTTAAGGTTTTTGTGGACTTCTGTTGCCAATTTTAAAATATTTAATATCTGGGCTTGTATTATGTTGATGCTTAACAGATTTGTTTTCCATGGTGAAAATTGGTTAAGGTTTTTGTGGACTTCTGTTGCCAATTTTAAAGTTATTCATTTCTGGGCTTGTATTATGTTGATGTTTAACAGATTTGTTTTCCATGGTGAAAATTGGTTAAGGTTTTTGTGGACTTCTGTTGCCAATTTTAAAATATTTAATATCTGGGCTTGTATTATGTTGATGCTTAACAGATTTGTTTTCCATGGTGAAAATTGATTAAGGTTTTTGTGGACTTCTGTTGCCAATTTTCAAAAATTTAATTTCTGCGCTTAAATTTTTGTTGAAGTTTGATAGATATGTTTTCCATGGTGAAAATTGGGTAGGTTTTTGTGGACTTCTGTTGCCAATTTTCAATAATTTAATTTCTGGGCTTTGATTTTGCTGATATTGTTTAAAAGATTTTGTCCATGGTGAATATTTGTTAAGGTATTTATGGACTTCTGTTGCCAATTTTGAAGAACTTAATTTCGTTGATTAAATTTTGTTGATGCTGTTTACCAAATTGGTTTTCCATGATGAAAATTTACAGCCACCCCGAAACTGTAAGATTCTTCTGTTTTGGCTATTTTGCATTAGGTAAATTTAGCTTGTTCCTAAAACATGCCACGTCTTTTGTCTTCCGTTTGTATATATCTCCCTTCCCAGTATTGTGAATTGAAAACCAGTTGTTATAAATATAGACAGGAACATATTTATTTTCATATATGCATTCAGTATCTTCGAAGATTATTCCAAACCATTTAAATCTATCAAATGCTGAATAAGGATCGTATAATGTTTCCTCACTAACCCACGGCTGACAGACTTTCAAATCATCTCTTTAAACAGGGTCATTGTGCTAGATATCATCTAGTTAAATTTAAAAAACAAATGTACTCTTGGAATATATGTACTTTAAGACTGAACACAGGAAGTGTGTATCAGGTCGATGACATTGCAATGTGAAGCTAAACTCTACACTAGAACTAATACGAGTGTTGTACGCTATTATGTTTAAATGTTAATATTTTATACATATATTATAGTCTTATATTTTGTTTTATTTACTAACACAAATTATTAAAACAACACCGGGAATGCCCTGTATCATAATTGTTTTGCTGTTTTCGCGATATTCCGGGAAAGTATTTATTTTTAATTGCACAGTTTCCTGTTAAGGCGGTATTTCATTTTAACGCTGTGGCTTTGTAGCATCATAACCGTTCCATTACAGTTACGTTACGTCGTGTTTATTTTTAATGTTATGGCGGACTTCACCATCCAACGCCTATTTTTACGTGTCCAGACAGGTTCGTGACTTTATCTTCTATCTTAAAGCGTTTATGTTGGAACAAAAAATTTAATTTCCTAACGTAATTATTTTTCCGTTTTAGGGCACAAATATAAAATTATTCGTGTGTCGACCACTCCAAAATAAATCACAGTACCAATGTAAAAACAATTTTTTAAAGTCAGTTATCGTGAATACGTCACTGGTAGGGGAGTATTGTGGCGAACACACCAAAATTAGTCACCGTACGAATATAAAAACATTTATAAAAGCGTCAGTTATCGTGAATACGTCACTGGTAGGAGAGTACTGTGGCGAACACACCAAAATTAGTCACTGTACAAATGTAAAAACATTTAACAAAGCGTCAGTTATCGTGAATACGTCACTGGTAGGAGAGTACTGTGGCGAACACACCAAAATTAGTCACTGTACAAATGTAAAAACATTTAACAAAGCGTCAGTTATCGTGAATACGTCACTGGTAGGGGAGTATTGTGGCGAACACACCAAAGTTATTCACTATACCAATGTAAAAACATTTATTATAGCGTCAGTTATCGTGAATACGTCACTGGTAGGGGAGTATTGTGGCGAACATACCAAAATTAGTCACCGTACGAATATAAAAACATTTATAGAGGCGTCAGTTATCGTGTATACGTCACTGGTAGGGGAGTACTGTGGCGAACACACCAAAATTAGTCAGTGTACCAATGTAAAAACATTTATTATAGCGTCAGTTATCGTGAATACGTCACTGGTAGGGGAGTACTGTCGCGAACACACCAAAATTAGTCACTGTACCAATGTAAAAACATTTATTATAGCGTCAGTTATCGTGAATACGTCACTGGTAGGGGAGTACTGTGACGAACACACCAAAAGTAGGCAGTGTACCGATGTACAAACATTTATTATGGCGTCAGTTATCGTGAATACGTCACTGGTAGGTGAGTACTCTGGCGAACACACCAAAATTAGTCAGTGTACCCATGTAAAAACATTTAACAAAGCGTCAGTTGTCGTGAATACGTCACTGGTAGGGGAGTACTGTGGCGAACACACCAAAATTAGTCAGTGTACCAATGTACAAACATTTAACAACGCGTCAGTTGTCGTGAATACGTCACTGGTAGGAAAGTACTCTGGCGAACACTCCAAAATTAGTCACCGTACGAATATAAAAACGTTTATAGAAGCGTCAGTTATCGTGAATACGTCACTGGTAGGGGAGTACTTTGGCGAACACACCAAAATTAATCACCGTACGAATATAAAAACATTTATAGAAGCGTCAGTTATCGTGAATACGTCACTGGTAGGGGAGTACTGTTGCGAACACACCAAAATTAGTCAGTGTACCAATGTAAAAACAATTATTATAGCGTCAGTTATCGTGAATACGTCACTGGTAGGTGAGTACTCTGGCGAACACACCAAAATTAGTCAGTGTACCAATGTACAAACATTTAATAAAGCGTCAGTTGTCGTGAATACGTCACTGGTAGAGGAGGACTGTGGCAAACACACCAAAATTAGTCACCTTACGAATATAAAAACATTTATAAAAGCGTCAGTTATCGTGAATACGTCACTGGTAGGTGAGCACTGTGGCGAACACACCAAAATTAGTCACTGTACAAATGTAAAAACATTTAACAAAGCGTCAGTTGTCGTGAATACGTCACTGGTAGGAGAGTACTGTGGCGAACACACCAAAATTAGTCACTGTACAAATGTAAAAACATTTAACAAAGCGTCAGTTATCGTGAATACGTCACTGGTAGGGGAGTACTGTGGCGAACACACCAAAATTAATCACAGTACCAATGGAAAAACAATTTTTTAAAGCGTCAGTTATCGTGAATACGTCACTGGTAGGGGAGTATTGTGGCGAACACACCAAAATTAGTCACCGTACGAATATAAAAACATTTATAAAAGCGTCAGTTATCGTGAATACGTCACTGGTAGGAGAGTACTGTGGCGAACACACCAAAATTAGTCACTGTACAAATATAAAAAACATTTAACAAAGCGTCAGTTATCGTGAATACGTCACTGGTAGGGGAGTACTGTGGCGAACACACCAAAATTAGTCAGTGTACCAATGTACAAACATTTAATAAAGCGTCAGTTGTCGTGAATACGTCACTGGTAAGTGAGTACTCTGGCGAACACACCAAAATTAGTCACTGTACCAATGTACAAACATTTAATAAATCGTCAGTTATCGTGAATACGTCACTGGTAGAGGAGTACTGTGGCAAACACACCAAAATTAGTCACTGTACCAGTGTACAAACATTTAACAAAGCGTCAGTTGTAGTGAATACGTCACTGGTAGGGGAGTATTGTGGCGAACATACCAAAATTAGTCACCGTACGAATATAAAAACATTTATAGAGGCGTCAGTTATCGTGTATACGTCACTGGTAGGGGAGTGCTGTGGCGAACACACCAAAATTAGGCAGTGTACCGATGTACAAACATTTATTATGGCGTCAGTTATCGTGAATACGTCACTGGTAGGTGAGTACTCTGGCGAACACACCAAAATTAGTCAGTGTACCCATGTACAAACATTTAACAAAGCGTCAGTTGTCGTGAATACGTCACTGGTAGGGGAGTACTGTGGCGAACACACCAAAATTAGTCACCGTACGAATATAAAAACATTTATAGGAGCGTCAGTTATCGTGAATACGTCGCTGGTAGGGGAGTACTGTTGCGAACACACCAAAATTAGTCAGTGTACCAATGTAAAAACATTTATTATAGCGTCAGTTATCGTGAATACGTCACTGGTAGGTGAGTACTCTGGCGAACGCACCAAAATTAGTCAGTGTACCAATGTACAAACATTTAATAAAGCGTCAGTTGTCGTGAATACGTCACTGTTAGGTGAGTACTCTGGCGAACACTCCAAAATTAGTCACTGTACCAATGTACAAACATTTAATAAAGCGTCAGTTATTGTGAATACGTCACTGGTAAGGGAGTACTGTGGCGAACACACCAAAATTAGTCAGTGTACGAATATAAAAACATTTATAAAAGCGTCAGTTATCGTGAATACGTCACTGGTAGGTGAGTACTGTGGCGAACACACCAAAATTAGTCACTGTACAAATGTAAAAACATTTAACAAAGCGTCAGTTGTCGTGAATACGTCACTGGTAGGAGAGTACTGTGGCGAACACACCAAATTTAGTCACTGTACAAATGTAAAAACATTTAACAAAGCGTCAGTTATCGTGAATACGTCACTGGTAGGGGAGTACTGTGGCGAACACACCAAAATTAATGACAGTACCAATGTAAAAACAATTTTTTAAAGCGTCAGTTATCGTAAATACGTCACTGGTAGGGGAGTATTGTGGCGAACACACCAAAATTAGTCACCGTACGAATATAAAAACATTTATAAAAGCGTCTGTTATCGTGAATACGTCACTGGTAGGAGAGTACTGTGGCGAACACACCAAAATTAGTTACTGTACAAATATAAAAAACATTTAACAAAGCGTCAGTTATCGTGAA
This sequence comes from Prosapia bicincta, assembly GCA_036971475.1. Lineage (NCBI taxonomy): Eukaryota > Metazoa > Arthropoda > Insecta > Hemiptera > Cercopidae > Prosapia > Prosapia bicincta. Next base: position 6,824,587 of record JBAIZL010000003.1, on the reverse strand, counting down.
TACGTCACTGGTAGGGGAGTACTGTGGCGAACACACCAAAATTAGTCAGTGTACCAATGTACAAACATTTAATAAAGCGTCAGTTGTCGTGAATACGTCACTGGTAGGTGAGTACTCTGGCGAACACACCAAAATTAGTCACTGTACCAATGTACAAACATTTAATAAAGCGTCAGTTATCGTGAATACGTCACTGGTAGAGGAGTACTGTGGCAAACACACCAAAATTAGTCACTGTACCAGTGTACAAACATTTAACAAAGCGTCAGTTGTAGTGAATACGTCACTGGTAGGGGAGTATTGTGGCGAACATACCAAAATTAGTCACCGTACGAATATAAAACCATTTATAGAGGCGTCAGTTATCGTGTATACGTCACTGGTAGGGGAGTACTGTGGCGAACACACCAAAATTAGGCAGTCTACCGATGTACAAACATTTATTATGGCGTCAGTTATCGTGAATACGTCACTGGTAGGTGAGTACTCTGGCGAACACACCAAAATTAGTCAGTGTACCCATGTACAAACATTTAACAAAGCGTCAGTTGTCGTGAATACGTCACTGTTAGGTGAGTACTCTGGCGAACACTCCAAAATTAGTCACTGTACCAATATACAAACATTTAATAAAGCGTCAGTTATTGTGAATACGTCACTGGTAGAGGAGTACTGTGGCGAACACACCAAAATTAGTCACCGTACGAATATAAAAACATTTATAAAAGCGTCAGTTATCGTGAATACGTCACTGGTAGGTGAGTACTCTGGCGAACACACCAAAATTAGTCACTGTACAAATGTACAAACATTTAATAAAGCGTCAGTTATCGTCAATACGTCACTGGTAGGGGAGTACTGTGGCGAACACACCAAAATTAGTCAGTGTACCAATGTACAAACATTTAATAAAGCGTCAGTTGTCGTGAATACGTCACTGGTAGGAGAGTACTGTGGCGAACACACCAAAATTAGTCACTGTACCAGTGTACAAACATTTAACAAAGCGTCAGTTGTAGTGAATACGTCACTGGTAAGGGAGTACTGTGGCGAACACACCAAAATTAGTCAGTGTACGAATATAAAAACATTTATAAAAGCGTCAGTTATCGTGAATACGTCACTGGTAGGTGAGTACTGTGGCGAACACACCAAAATTAGTCACTGTACAAATGTAAAAACATTTAACAAAGCGTCAGTTGTCGTGAATACGTCACTGGTAGGAGAGTACTGTGGCGAACACACCAAAATTAGTCACTGTACAAATGTAAAAACATTTAACAAAGCGTCAGTTATCGTGAATACGTCACTGGTAGGGGAGTACTGTGGCGAACACACCAAAATTAATCACAGTACCAATGTAAAAACAATTTTTTAAAGCGTCAGTTATCGTAAATACGTCACTGGTAGGGGAGTATTGTGGCGAACACACAAAAATTAGTCACCGTACGAATATAAAAACATTTATAAAAGCGTCTGTTATCGTGAATACGTCACTGGTAGGAGAGTACTGTGGCGAACACACCAAAATTAGTTACTGTACAAATATAAAAAACATTTAACAAAGCGTCAGTTATCGTGAATACGTCACTGGTAGGGGAGTACTGTGGCGAACACACCAAAATTAGTCAGTGTACCAATGTACAAACATTTAATAAAGCGTCAGTTGTCGTGAATACGTCACTGGTAGGTGAGTACTCTGGCGAACACACCAAAATTAGTCACTGTACCAATGTACAAACATTTAATAAAGCGTCAGTTATCGTGAATACGTCACTGGTAGAGGAGTACTGTGGCAAACACACCAAAATTAGTCACTGTACCAGTGTACAAACATTTAACAAAGCGTCAGTTGTAGTGAATACGTCACTGGTAGGGGAGTATTGTGGCGAACATACCAAAATTAGTCACCGTACGAATATAAAACCATTTATAGAGGCGTCAGTTATCGTGTATACGTCACTGGTAGGGGAGTACTGTGGCGAACACACCAAAATTAGGCAGTCTACCGATGTACAAACATTTATTATGGCGTCAGTTATCGTGAATACGTCACTGGTAGGTGAGTACTCTGGCGAACACACCAAAATTAGTCAGTGTACCCATGTACAAACATTTAACAAAGCGTCAGTTGTCGTGAATACGTCACTGTTAGGAGAGTACTGTGGCGAACACACCAAAATTAGTCAGTGTACCAATGTACAAACATTTAACAACGCGTCAGTTGTCGTGAATACGTAACTGGTAGGGGAGTACTTTGGCGAACACACCAAAATTAGTCACCGTACGAATATAAAAACATTTATAGAAGCGTCAGTTATCGTGAATACGTCGCTGGTAGGGGAGTACTGTTGCGAACACACCAAAATTAGTCAGTGTACCAATGTAAAAACAATTATTATAGCGTCAGTTATCGTGAATACGTCACTGGTAGGTGAGTACTCTGGCGAACACACCAAAATTAGTCAGTGTACCAATGTACAAACATTTAATAAAGCGTCAGTTGTCGTGAATACGTCACTGATAGGTGAGTACTCTGGCGAACACACCAAAATTAGTCACTGTACCAATGTACAAACATTTAATAAAGCGTCAGTTATCGTGAATACGTCACTGGTAGAGGAGGACTGTGGCAAACACACCAAAATTAGTCACCTTACGAATATAAAAACATTTATAAAAGCGTCAGTTATCGTGAATACGTCACTGGTAGCTGAGTACTGTGGCGAACACACCAAAATTAGTCACTGTACAAATGTAAAAACATTTAACAAAGCGTCAGTTGTCGTGAATACGTCACTGGTAGGAGAGTACTGTGGCGAACACACCAAAATTAGTCACTGTACAAATGTAAAAACATTTAACAAAGCGTCAGTTATCGTGAATACGTCACTGGTAGGGGAGTACTGTGGCGAACACACCAAAATTAATCACAGTACCAATGTAAAAACAATTTTTTAAAGCGTCAGTTATCGTGAATACGTCACTGGTAGGGGAGTATTGTGGCGAACACACCAAAATTAGTCACCGTACGAATATAAAAACATTTATAAAAGCGTCAGTTATCGTGAATACGTCACTGGTAGGAGAGTACTGTGGCGAACACACCAAAATTAGTCACTGTACAAATATAAAAAACATTTAACAAAGCGTCAGTTATCGTGAATACGTCACTGGTAGGGGAGTACTGTGGCGAACACACCAAAATTAGTCAGTGTACCAATGTACAAACATTTAATAAAGCGTCAGTTGTCGTGAATACGTCACTGGTAAGTGAGTACTCTGGCGAACACACCAAAATTAGTCACTGTACCAATGTACAAACATTTAATAAATCGTCAGTTATCGTGAATACGTCACTGGTAGAGGAGTACTGTGGCAAACACACCAAAATTAGTCACTGTACCAGTGTACAAACATTTAACAAAGCGTCAGTTGTAGTGAATACGTCACTGGTAGGGGAGTATTGTGGCGAACATACCAAAATTAGTCACCGTACGAATATAAAAACATTTATAGAGGCGTCAGTTATCGTGTATACGTCACTGGTAGGGGAGTACTGTGGCGAACACACCAAAATTAGGCAGTGTACCGATGTACAAACATTTATTATGGCGTCAGTTATCGTGAATACGTCACTGGTAGGTGAGTACTCTGGCGAACACACCAAAATTAGTCAGTGTACCCATGTACAAACATTTAACAAAGCGTCAGTTGTCGTGAATACGTCACTGGTAGGGGAGTACTGTGGCGAACACACCAAAATTAGTCACCGTACGAATATAAAAACATTTATAGGAGCGTCAGTTATCGTGAATACGTCGCTGGTAGGGGAGTACTGTTGCGAACACACCAAAATTAGTCAGTGTACCAATGTAAAAACATTTATTATAGCGTCAGTTATCGTGAATACGTCACTGGTAGGTGAGTACTCTGGCGAACACACCAAAATTAGTCAGTGTACCAATGTACAAACATTTAATAAAGCGTCAGTTGTCGTGAATACGTCACTGTTAGGTGAGTACTCTGGCGAACACTCCAAAATTAGTCACTGTACCAATGTACAAACATTTAATAAAGCGTCAGTTATTGTGAATACGTCACTGGTAGAGGAGTACTGTGGCGAACACACCAAAATTAGTCACCGTACGAATATAAAAACATTTATAAAAGCGTCAGTTATCGTGAATACGTCACTGGTAGGTGAGTACTCTGGCGAACACACCAAAATTAGTCAGTGTACCCATGTACAAACATTTAACAAAGCGTCAGTTGTCGTGAATACGTCACTGGTAGGGGAGTACTGTGGCGAACACACCAAAATTAGTCACCGTACGAATATAAAAACATTTATAGGAGCGTCAGTTATCGTGAATACGTCGCTGGTAGGGGAGTACTGTTGCGAACACACCAAAATTAGTCAGTGTACCAATGTAAAAACATTTATTATAGCGTCAGTTATCGTGAATACGTCACTGGTAGGTGAGTACTCTGGCGAACGCACCAAAATTAGTCAGTGTACCAATGTACAAACATTTAATAAAGCGTCAGTTGTCGTGAATACGTCACTGTTAGGTGAGTACTCTGGCGAACACTCCAAAATTAGTCACTGTACCAATGTACAAACATTTAATAAAGCGTCAGTTATTGTGAATACGTCACTGGTAAGGGAGTACTGTGGCGAACACACCAAAATTAGTCAGTGTACGAATATAAAAACATTTATAAAAGCGTCAGTTATCGTGAATACGTCACTGGTAGGTGAGTACTGTGGCGAACACACCAAAATTAGTCACTGTACAAATGTAAAAACATTTAACAAAGCGTCAGTTGTCGTGAATACGTCACTGGTAGGAGAGTACTGTGGCGAACACACCAAATTTAGTCACTGTACAAATGTAAAAACATTTAACAAAGCGTCAGTTATCGTGAATACGTCACTGGTAGGGGAGTACTGTGGCGAACACACCAAAATTAATGACAGTACCAATGTAAAAACAATTTTTTAAAGCGTCAGTTATCGTAAATACGTCACTGGTAGGGGAGTATTGTGGCGAACACACCAAAATTAGTCACCGTACGAATATAAAAACATTTATAAAAGCGTCTGTTATCGTGAATACGTCACTGGTAGGAGAGTACTGTGGCGAACACACCAAAATTAGTTACTGTACAAATATAAAAAACATTTAACAAAGCGTCAGTTATCGTGAATACGTCACTGGTAGGGGAGTACTGTGGCGAACACACCAAAATTAGTCAGTGTACCAATGTACAAACATTTAATAAAGCGTCAGTTGTCGTGAATACGTCACTGGTAGGTGAGTACTCTGGCGAACACACCAAAATTAGTCACTGTACCAATGTACAAACATTTAATAAAGCGTCAGTTATCGTGAATACGTCACTGGTAGAGGAGTACTGTGGCAAACACACCAAAATTAGTCACTGTACCAGTGTACAAACATTTAACAAAGCGTCAGTTGTAGTGAATACGTCACTGGTAGGGGAGTATTGTGGCGAACATACCAAAATTAGTCACCGTACGAATATAAAACCATTTATAGAGGCGTCAGTTATCGTGTATACGTCACTGGTAGGGGAGTACTGTGGCGAACACACCAAAATTAGGCAGTCTACCGATGTACAAACATTTATTATGGCGTCAGTTATCGTGAATACGTCACTGGTAGGTGAGTACTCTGGCGAACACACCAAAATTAGTCAGTGTACCCATGTACAAACATTTAACAAAGCGTCAGTTGTCGTGAATACGTCACTGTTAGGTGAGTACTCTGGCGAACACTCCAAAATTAGTCACTGTACCAATATACAAACATTTAATAAAGCGTCAGTTATTGTGAATACGTCACTGGTAGAGGAGTACTGTGGCGAACACACCAAAATTAGTCACCGTACGAATATAAAAACATTTATAAAAGCGTCAGTTATCGTGAATACGTCACTGGTAGGTGAGTACTCTGGCGAACACACCAAAATTAGTCACTGTACAAATGTACAAACATTTAATAAAGCGTCAGTTATCGTCAATACGTCACTGGTAGGGGAGTACTGTGGCGAACACACCAAAATTAGTCAGTGTACCAATGTACAAACATTTAATAAAGCGTCAGTTGTCGTGAATACGTCACTGGTAGGAGAGTACTGTGGCGAACACACCAAAATTAGTCACTGTACCAGTGTACAAACATTTAACAAAGCGTCAGTTGTAGTGAATACGTCACTGGTAAGGGAGTACTGTGGCGAACACACCAAAATTAGTCAGTGTACGAATATAAAAACATTTATAAAAGCGTCAGTTATCGTGAATACGTCACTGGTAGGTGAGTACTGTGGCGAACACACCAAAATTAGTCACTGTACAAATGTAAAAACATTTAACAAAGCGTCAGTTGTCGTGAATACGTCACTGGTAGGAGAGTACTGTGGCGAACACACCAAAATTAGTCACTGTACAAATGTAAAAACATTTAACAAAGCGTCAGTTATCGTGAATACGTCACTGGTAGGGGAGTACTGTGGCGAACACACCAAAATTAATCACAGTACCAATGTAAAAACAATTTTTTAAAGCGTCAGTTATCGTAAATACGTCACTGGTAGGGGAGTATTGTGGCGAACACACAAAAATTAGTCACCGTACGAATATAAAAACATTTATAAAAGCGTCTGTTATCGTGAATACGTCACTGGTAGGAGAGTACTGTGGCGAACACACCAAAATTAGTTACTGTACAAATATAAAAAACATTTAACAAAGCGTCAGTTATCGTGAATACGTCACTGGTAGGGGAGTACTGTGGCGAACACACCAAAATTAGTCAGTGTACCAATGTACAAACATTTAATAAAGCGTCAGTTGTCGTGAATACGTCACTGGTAGGTGAGTACTCTGGCGAACACACCAAAATTAGTCACTGTACCAATGTACAAACATTTAATAAAGCGTCAGTTATCGTGAATACGTCACTGGTAGAGGAGTACTGTGGCAAACACACCAAAATTAGTCACTGTACCAGTGTACAAACATTTAACAAAGCGTCAGTTGTAGTGAATACGTCACTGGTAGGGGAGTATTGTGGCGAACATACCAAAATTAGTCACCGTACGAATATAAAACCATTTATAGAGGCGTCAGTTATCGTGTATACGTCACTGGTAGGGGAGTACTGTGGCGAACACACCAAAATTAGGCAGTCTACCGATGTACAAACATTTATTATGGCGTCAGTTATCGTGAATACGTCACTGGTAGGTGAGTACTCTGGCGAACACACCAAAATTAGTCAGTGTACCCATGTACAAACATTTAACAAAGCGTCAGTTGTCGTGAATACGTCACTGTTAGGAGAGTACTGTGGCGAACACACCAAAATTAGTCAGTGTACCAATGTACAAACATTTAACAACGCGTCAGTTGTCGTGAATACGTAACTGGTAGGGGAGTACTTTGGCGAACACACCAAAATTAGTCACCGTACGAATATAAAAACATTTATAGAAGCGTCAGTTATCGTGAATACGTCGCTGGTAGGGGAGTACTGTTGCGAACACACCAAAATTAGTCAGTGTACCAATGTAAAAACAATTATTATAGCGTCAGTTATCGTGAATACGTCACTGGTAGGTGAGTACTCTGGCGAACACACCAAAATTAGTCAGTGTACCAATGTACAAACATTTAATAAAGCGTCAGTTGTCGTGAATACGTCACTGATAGGTGAGTACTCTGGCGAACACACCAAAATTAGTCACTGTACCAATGTACAAACATTTAATAAAGCGTCAGTTATCGTGAATACGTCACTGGTAGAGGAGGACTGTGGCAAACACACCAAAATTAGTCACCTTACGAATATAAAAACATTTATAAAAGCGTCAGTTATCGTGAATACGTCACTGGTAGCTGAGTACTGTGGCGAACACACCAAAATTAGTCACTGTACAAATGTAAAAACATTTAACAAAGCGTCAGTTGTCGTGAATACGTCACTGGTAGGAGAGTACTGTGGCGAACACACCAAAATTAGTCACTGTACAAATGTAAAAACATTTAACAAAGCGTCAGTTATCGTGAATACGTCACTGGTAGGGGAGTACTGTGGCGAACACACCAAAATTAATCACAGTACCAATGTAAAAACAATTTTTTAAAGCGTCAGTTATCGTGAATACGTCACTGGTAGGGGAGTATTGTGGCGAACACACCAAAATTAGTCACCGTACGAATATAAAAACATTTATAAAAGCGTCAGTTATCGTGAATACGTCACTGGTAGGAGAGTACTGTGGCGAACACACCAAAATTAGTCACTGTACAAATATAAAAAACATTTAACAAAGCGTCAGTTATCGTGAATACGTCACTGGTAGGGGAGTACTGTGGCGAACACACCAAAATTAGTCAGTGTACCAATGTACAAACATTTAATAAAGCGTCAGTTGTCGTGAATACGTCACTGGTAAGTGAGTACTCTGGCGAACACACCAAAATTAGTCACTGTACCAATGTACAAACATTTAATAAATCGTCAGTTATCGTGAATACGTCACTGGTAGAGGAGTACTGTGGCAAACACACCAAAATTAGTCACTGTACCAGTGTACAAACATTTAACAAAGCGTCAGTTGTAGTGAATACGTCACTGGTAGGGGAGTATTGTGGCGAACATACCAAAATTAGTCACCGTACGAATATAAAAACATTTATAGAGGCGTCAGTTATCGTGTATACGTCACTGGTAGGGGAGTACTGTGGCGAACACACCAAAATTAGGCAGTGTACCGATGTACAAACATTTATTATGGCGTCAGTTATCGTGAATACGTCACTGGTAGGTGAGTACTCTGGCGAACACACCAAAATTAGTCAGTGTACCCATGTACAAACATTTAACAAAGCGTCAGTTGTCGTGAATACGTCACTGGTAGGGGAGTACTGTGGCGAACACACCAAAATTAGTCACCGTACGAATATAAAAACATTTATAGGAGCGTCAGTTATCGTGAATACGTCGCTGGTAGGGGAGTACTGTTGCGAACACACCAAAATTAGTCAGTGTACCAATGTAAAAACATTTATTATAGCGTCAGTTATCGTGAATACGTCACTGGTAGGTGAGTACTCTGGCGAACACACCAAAATTAGTCAGTGTACCAATGTACAAACATTTAATAAAGCGTCAGTTGTCGTGAATACGTCACTGTTAGGTGAGTACTCTGGCGAACACTCCAAAATTAGTCACTGTACCAATGTACAAACATTTAATAAAGCGTCAGTTATTGTGAATACGTCACTGGTAGAGGAGTACTGTGGCGAACACACCAAAATTAGTCACCGTACGAATATAAAAACATTTATAAAAGCGTCAGTTATCGTGAATACGTCACTGGTAGGTGAGTACTCTGGCGAACACACCAAAATTAGTCACTGTACAAATGTACAAACATTTAATAAAGCGTCAGTTATCGTGAATACGTCACTGGTAGAGGAGTACTGTGGCGAACACACCAAAATTAGTCACCGTACGAATATAAAAACATTTATAAAAGCGTCAGTTATCGTGAATACGTCACTGGTAGGTGAGTACTCTGGCGAACACACCAAAATTAGTCACTGTACAAATGTACAAACATTTAATAAAGCGTCAGTTATCGTGAATACGTCACTGGTAGGGGAGTACTGTGGCGAACACACCAAAATTAGTCAGTGTACCAATGTACAAACATTTAATAAAGCGTCAGTTGTCGTGAATACGTCACTGGTAGGAGAGTACTGTGGCGAACACACCAAAATTAGTCACTGTACCAGTGTACAAACATTTAACAAAGCGTCAGTTGTAGTGAATACGTCACTGGTAAGGGAGTACTGTGGCGAACACACCAAAATTAGTCAGTGTACGAATATAAAAACATTTATAAAAGCGTCAGTTATCGTGAATACGTCACTGGTAGGTGAGTACTGTGGCGAACACACCAAAATTAGTCACTGTACAAATGTAAAAACATTTAACAAAGCGTCAGTTGTCGTGAATACGTCACTGGTAGGAGAGTACTGTGGCGAACACACCAAAATTAGTCACTGGACAAATGTAAAAACATTTAACAAAGCGTCAGTTATCGTGAATACGTCACTGGTAGGGGAGTACTGTGGCGAACACACCAAAATTAATCACAGTACCAATGTAAAAACAATTTTTTAAAGCGTCAGTTATCGTAAATACGTCACTGGTAGGGGAGTATTGTGGCGAACACACCAAAATTAGTCACCGTACGAATATAAAAACATTTATAAAAGCGTCTGTTATCGTGAATACGTCACTGGTAGGAGAGTACTGTGGCGAACACACCAAAATTAGTTACTGTACAAATATAAAAAACATTTAACAAAGCGTCAGTTATCGTGAATACGTCACTGGTAGGGGAGTACTGTGGCGAACACACCAAAATTAGTCAGTGTACCAATGTACAAACATTTAATAAAGCGTCAGTTGTCGTGAATACGTCACTGGTAGGTGAGTACTCTGGCGAACACACCAAAATTAGTCACTGTACCAGTGTACAAACATTTAACAAAGCGTCAGTTGTCGTGAATACGTCACTGGTAGGGGAGTACTGTGGCGAACACACCAAAATTAGTCACCGTACGAATATAAAAACATTTATAGGAGCGTCAGTTATCGTGAATACGTCGCTGGTAGGGGAGTACTGTTGCGAACACACCAAAATTAGTCAGTGTACCAATGTAAAAACATTTATTATAGCGTCAGTTATCGTGAATACGTCACTGGTAGGTGAGTACTCTGGCGAACACACCAAAATTAGTCAGTGTACCAATGTACAAACATTTAATAAAGCGTCAGTTGTCGTGAATACGTCACTGTTAGGTGAGTACTCTGGCGAACACTCCAAAATTAGTCACTGTACCAATGTACAAACATTTAATAAAGCGTCAGTTATTGTGAATACGTCACTGGTAGAGGAGTACTGTGGCGAACACACCAAAATTAGTCACCGTACGAATATAAAAACATTTATAAAAGCGTCAGTTATCGTGAATACGTCACTGGTAGGTGAGTACTCTGGCGAACACACCAAAATTAGTCACTGTACAAATGTACAAACATTTAATAAAGCGTCAGTTATCGTGAATACGTCACTGGTAGAGGAGTACTGTGGCGAACACACCAAAATTAGTCACCGTACGAATATAAAAACATTTATAAAAGCGTCAGTTATCGTGAATACGTCACTGGTAGGTGAGTACTCTGGCGAACACACCAAAATTAGTCACTGTACAAATGTACAAACATTTAATAAAGCGTCAGTTATCGTCAATACGTCACTGGTAGGGGAGTACTGTGGCGAACACACCAAAATTAGTCAGTGTACCAATGTACAAACATTTAATAAAGCGTCAGTTGTCGTGAATACGTCACTGGTAGGAGAGTACTGTGGCGAACACACCAAAATTAGTCACTGTACCAGTGTACAAACATTTAACAAAGCGTCAGTTGTAGTGAATACGTCACTGGTAAGGGAGTACTGTGGCGAACACACCAAAATTAGTCAGTGTACGAATATAAAAACATTTATAAAAGCGTCAGTTATCGTGAATACGTCACTGGTAGGTGAGTACTGTGGCGAACACACCAAAATTAGTCACTGTACAAATGTAAAAACATTTAACAAAGCGTCAGTTGTCGTGAATACGTCACTGGTAGGAGAGTACTGTGGCGAACACACCAAAATTAGTCACTGTACAAATGTAAAAACATTTAACAAAGCGTCAGTTATCGTGAATACGTCACTGGTAGGGGAGTACTGTGGCGAACACACCAAAATTAATCACAGTACCAATGTAAAAACAATTTTTTAAAGCGTCAGTTATCGTAAATACGTCACTGGTAGGGGAGTATTGTGGCGAACACACCAAAATTAGTCACCGTACGAATATAAAAACATTTATAAAAGCGTCTGTTATCGTGAATACGTCACTGGTAGGAGAGTACTGTGGCGAACACACCAAAATTAGTTACTGTACAAATATAAAAAACATTTAAAAAAGCGTCAGTTATCGTGAATACGTCACTGGTAGGGGAGTACTGTGGCGAACACACCAAAATTAGTCAGTGTACCAATGTACAAACATTTAATAAAGCGTCAGTTGTCGTGAATACGTCACTGGTAGGTGAGTACTCTGGCGAACACACCAAAATTAGTCACTGTACCAATGTACAAACATTTAATAAAGCGTCAGTTATCGTGAATACGTCACTGGTAGAGGAGTACTGTGGCAAACACACCAAAATTAGTCACTGTACCAGTGTACAAACATTTAACAAAGCGTCAGTTGTAGTGAATACGTCACTGGTAGGGGAGTATTGTGGCGAACATACCAAAATTAGTCACCGTACGAATATAAAAACATTTATAGAGGCGTCAGTTATCGTGTATACGTCACTGGTAGGGGAGTACTGTGGCGAACACACCAAAATTAGGCAGTCTACCGATGTACAAACATTTATTATGGCGTCAGTTATCGTGAATACGTCACTGGTAGGTGAGTACTCTGGCGAACACACCAAAATTAGTCAGTGTACCCATGTACAAACATTTAACAAAGCGTCAGTTGTCGTGAATACGTCACTGGTAGGAGAGTACTGTGGCGAACACACCAAAATTAGTCAGTGTACCAATGTACAAACATTTAACAACGCGTCAGTTGTCGTGAATACGTCACTGGTAGGGGAGTACTTTGGCGAACACACCAAAATTAGTCACCGTACGAATATAAAAACATTTATAGAAGCGTCAGTTATCGTGAATACGTCGCTGGTAGGGGAGTACTGTTGCGAACACACCAAAATTAGTCAGTGTACCAATGTAAAAACAATTATTATAGCGTCAGTTATCGTGAATACGTCACTGGTAGGTGAGTACTCTGGCGAACACACCAAAATTAGTCAGTGTACCAATGTACAAACATTTAATAAAGCGTCAGTTGTCGTGAATACGTCACTGATAGGTGAGTACTCTGGCGAACACATCAAAATTAGTCACTGTACCAATGTACAAACATTTAATAAAGCGTCAGTTATCGTGAATACGTCACTGGTAGAGGAGGACTGTGGCAAACACACCAAAATTAGTCACCTTACGAATATAAAAACATTTATAAAAGCGTCAGTTATCGTGAATACGTCACTGGTAGCTGAGTACTGTGGCGAACACACCAAAATTAGTCACTGTACAAATGTAAAAACATTTAACAAAGCGTCAGTTGTCGTGAATACGTCACTGGTAGGAGAGTACTGTGGCGAACACACCAAAATTAGTCACTGTACAAATGTAAAAACATTTAACAAAGCGTCAGTTATCGTGAATACGTCACTGGTAGGGGAGTACTGTGGCGAACACACCAAAATTAATCACAGTACCAATGTAAAAACAATTTTTTAAAGCGTCAGTTATCGTGAATACGTCACTGGTAGGGGAGTATTGTGGCGAACACACCAAAATTAGTTACCGTACGAATATAAAAACATTTATAAAAGCGTCAGTTATCGTGAATACGTCACTGGTAGGAGAGTACTGTGGCGAACACACCAAAATTAGTCACTGTACCAATGTACAAACATTTAATAAATCGTCAGTTATCGTGAATACGTCACTGGTAGAGGAGTACTGTGGCAAACACACCAAAATTAGTCACTGTACCAGTGTACAAACATTTAACAAAGCGTCAGTTGTAGTGAATACGTCACTGGTAGGGGAGTATTGTGGCGAACATACCAAAATTAGTCACCGTACAAATATAAAAACATTTATAGAGGCGTCAGTTATCGTGTATACGTCACTGGTAGGGGAGTACTGTGGCGAACACACCAAAATTAGGCAGTGTACCGATGTACAAACATTTATTATGGCGTCAGTTATCGTGAATACGTCACTGGTAGGTGAGTACTCTGGCGAACACACCAAAATTAGTCAGTGTACCCATGTACAAACATTTAACAAAGCGTCAGTTGTCGTGAATACGTCACTGGTAGGGGAGTACTGTGGCGAACACACCAAAATTAGTCACCGTACGAATATAAAAACATTTATAGGAGCGTCAGTTATCGTGAATACGTCGCTGGTAGGGGAGTACTGTTGCGAACACACCAAAATTAGTCAGTGTACCAATGTAAAAACATTTATTATAGCGTCAGTTATCGTGAATACGTCACTGGTAGGTGAGTACTCTGGCGAACACACCAAAATTAGTCAGTGTACCAATGTACAAACATTTAATAAAGCGTCAGTTGTCGTGAATACGTCACTGTTAGGTGAGTACTCTGGCGAACACTCCAAAATTAGTCACTGTACCAATGTACAAACATTTAATAAAGCGTCAGTTATTGTGAATACGTCACTGGTAGAGGAGTACTGTGGCGAACACACCAAAATTAGTCACCGTACGAATATAAAAACATTTATAAAAGCGTCAGTTATCGTGAATACGTCACTGGTAGGTGAGTACTCTGGCGAACACACCAAAATTAGTCACTGTACAAATGTACAAACATTTAATAAAGCGTCAGTTATCGTGAATACGTCACTGGTAGAGGAGTACTGTGGCGAACACACCAAAATTAGTCACCGTACGAATATAAAAACATTTATAAAAGCGTCAGTTATCGTGAATACGTCACTGGTAGGTGAGTACTCTGGCGAACACACCAAAATTAGTCACTGTACAAATGTACAAACATTTAATAAAGCGTCAGTTATCGTCAATACGTCACTGGTAGGGGAGTACTGTGGCGAACACACCAAAATTAGTCAGTGTACCAATGTACAAACATTTAATAAAGCGTCAGTTGTCGTGAATACGTCACTGGTAGGAGAGTACTGTGGCGAACACACCAAAATTAGTCACTGTACCAGTGTACAAACATTTAACAAAGCGTCAGTTGTAGTGAATACGTCACTGGTAAGGGAGTACTGTGGCGAACACACCAAAATTAGTCAGTGTACGAATATAAAAACATTTATAAAAGCGTCAGTTATCGTGAATACGTCACTGGTAGGTGAGTACTGTGGCGAACACACCAAAATTAGTCACTGTACAAATGTAAAAACATTTAACAAAGCGTCAGTTGTCGTGAATACGTCACTGGTAGGAGAGTACTGTGGCGAACACACCAAAATTAGTCACTGTACAAATGTAAAAACATTTAACAAAGCGTCAGTTATCGTGAATACGTCACTGGTAGGGGAGTACTGTGGCGAACACACCAATATTAATCACAGTACCAATGTAAAAACAATTTTTTAAAGCGTCAGTTATCGTAAATACGTCACTGGTAGGGGAGTATTGTGGCGAACACACCAAAATTAGTCACCGTACGAATATAAAAACATTTATAAAAGCGTCTGTTATCGTGAATACGTCACTGGTAGGAGAGTACTGTGGCGAACACACCAAAATTAGTTACTGTACAAATATAAAAAACATTTAACAAAGCGTCAGTTATCGTGAATACGTCACTGGTAGGGGAGTACTGTGGCGAACACACCAAAATTAGTCAGTGTACCAATGTACAAACATTTAATAAAGCGTCAGTTGTCGTGAATACGTCACTGGTAGGTGAGTACTCTGGCGAACACACCAAAATTAGTCACTGTACCAATGTACAAACATTTAATAAAGCGTCAGTTATCGTGAATACGTCACTGGTAGAGGAGTACTGTGGCAAACACACCAAAATTAGTCACTGTACCAGTGTACAAACATTTAACAAAGCGTCAGTTGTAGTGAATACGTCACTGGTAGGGGAGTATTGTGGCGAACATACCAAAATTAGTCACCGTACGAATATAAAAACATTTATAGAGGCGTCAGTTATCGTGTATACGTCACTGGTAGGGGAGTACTGTGGCGAACACACCAAAATTAGGCAGTCTACCGATGTACAAACATTTATTATGGCGTCAGTTATCGTGAATACGTCACTGGTAGGTGAGTACTCTGGCGAACACACCAAAATTAGTCACTGTACCAATGTACAAACATTTAATAAAGCGTCAGTTATCGTGAATACGTCACTGGTAGAGGAGTACTGTGGCGAACACACCAAAATTAGTCACCGTACGAATATAAAAACATTTATAAAAGCGTCAGTTATCGTGAATACGTCACTGGTAGGTGAGTACTCTGGCGAACACACCAAAATTAGTCACTGTACAAATGTACAAACATTCAATAAAGCGTCAGTTATCGTGAATACGTCACTGGTAGCTGAGTACTGTGGCGAACACACCAAAATTAGTCACCGTACGAATATAAAAACATTTATAAAAGCGTCAGTTATCGTGAATACGTCACTGGTAGGTGAGTACTCTGGCGAACACACCAAAATTAGTCACTGTACAAATGTACAAACATTTAATAAAGCGTCAGTTATCGTGAATACGTCACTGGTAGGGGAGTACTGTGGCGAACACACCAAAATTAGTCAGTGTACCAATGTACAAACATTTAATAAAGCGTCAGTTGTCGTGAATACGTCACTGGTAGGAGAGTACTGTGGCGAACACACCAAAATTAGTCACTGTACCAGTGTACAAACATTTAACAAAGCGTCAGTTGTAGTGAATACGTCACTGGTAAGGGAGTACTGTGGCGAACACACCAAAATTAGTCAGTGTACGAATATAAAAACAGTAAGAGGTTCCATTATTTCTTTGAACAAGTATGGACCAATTATGCCCCTTCCTGTCACAGTGCAACAACTGCTTACACGCCTACTACGCTGTGGCCTCTGTACAGCATTGTCAGAACGTTCAAACACAATAGAACGCGTAGTCTACTTATGTAAAAACATTTATAAAGTGGAAGATATCGTGACTATGTCACTGATAAGGGAGTACTGTTTCGAACACACTAAAAGCAGAAAGTAAGTACCTAAACAAATAGTTGAGTTTTGCAGGTGTGTTGAAGAAAGGTTTATGCACGTGACGAAAACAAAACATGTTACCTAGCGCTCAAAGCAGGAGCAAACGTCTATAGCGTGGATTTACCAGAAATGTTGTTAGTAAGGTTTCGAAATGTTGCGGCTAACGTATCCCAGTATATAGTGAAAGTATCCGTGCCTAGCAGCCCTGTTCTGAATATAGGCCTAAGTACTACAACATTACTACCTTAGTTTCTAAATTCATTATTTTGGGGAAAATCCAAAATAAATATAAATTTAAAAAAAAACACAGAACCTACAACAAAATAAGAACCCGAAATATAATTTTTACATATTAAAAAGTAAAAAATAATTTTCTGATAACAAAAACATAATTGATCATAAGCTTATTAACCAGAAAATTTTGAAATTGTGTCCGAATTTCATACTTGGACTAATATTTAACATACTGAATGTAACAAATAAAGGAATTTTACATGATGTTGCAGCACCTTGGCATGTAGATTAAGAAATTATGATATACACACAGGCTATTCTTTCATTTTATTCATACAGTTACTTTATAGATACTGTATTAAAAATTTATTAAATATATGGAGCAATAGGATTAAGGGGATATGATCTCTTACTTCTATAAGCATCTACAGTAATCACATTCCGTGTAAATCATTCAAAGAAGGTTGAATTGTCCGCAATCTGTATATCTGAATGAGAAATATGCAATCACATATTGTATGATCTTTGCCGAGAACCAAGATCAATTATCGTTCCACATATTATCATAATATCGAATACATGGAATTTTTGTTTCCAGTAGAATCTATGGTTCGCTATAGTTAGTCATGGGAAACCAAGCAGTCAAAAAGTTGATTGTTTCGGAAATATTTGGAACAGATTTGATGCATTAGCAAATATTTTTGCGGCACCGACTTCAACATTTTGTGGGTAATAAGCCTCTGATAAGTTATGTTTTCTTTATTAGAAAATTATTATTTAAAAAAAATATTTTATCTCATTATTATTAGTTATATTTTTTTATCAGAAAATTATTATTATTTGTTTATTTATTTTTTAAAAATATTTTATGTTATTATTATTTTTTGTATATATCCCTCTAACCATATTGCTTGATCGTTGTTCAAATAATTGACAAGCCGTTGAAGCATACGATAAACATGTCAGTTTGTCAGACGAACATATTGATTAATTTATGTTGGGAATTCCCTTGATGAATTTTCCTAAGTCCTACATATTATTTTTCATCATACAATTATTCTTTTTCACTTCAGTTTAAAAAGCGTTAATAATTACGTAATGTAATATCTCAGGTTAAGTATTCAATAATGTTGTATCTAATGATTATTAGGAAAAACATTTTGTACTCATACAATTTTAAAAAAAAGTGAACATTTATAGTAAAGTTATATTTAATGAATTTATTTCTTAATATTTAGTGAAGTAATGAGGTTTTCACCTGAGGATTATTGAATATCTTGATAATAGTAAATGAACTAAATCAGATTTTCGGTGTATTGATTTTGGCCTATCTTATTCGAGATATATAAAGTTATATATAACCTGCAGGGGGTGTGGATTAGCTTTTAAATAAAGAACATTCATTCAATAATATCTGATGATGCTCGTTCTAAGCAAGAACATTCATTCATTAATATCAGATGATGCTCGTTCTAAGCAAGAGCATTCATTCATTAATATCCGATGATGCTCGTTCTAAGCAAGAACATTCATTCATTAATATCCGATGATCCTCGTTCTAAGCAAGAACATTCATTCATTAATATCCGATGATCCTCGTTCTAAGCAAGAACATTCATTCATTAATATCCGTTGATCCTCGTTCTAAGCAAGAACATTCATTCATTAATATCCGATGATGCTCGTTCTAAGCAAGAGCATTCATTCATTAATATCCGATGATGCTCGTTCTAAGCAAGAACATTCATTCATTAATATCCGTTGATCCTCGTTCTAAGCAAGAACATTCATTCATTAATATCCGATGATGCTCGTTCTAAGCAAGAACATTCATTCATTAATATCCGATGATCCTCGTTCTAAGCAAGAACATTCATTCATTAATGTCCGATGATGCTCTTCTAAGCAAGAACATTCATTCATTAATATCCGATGATACTCGTTCTAAGCAGGAACATTCATTCATTAATATCCGATGATGCTCGTTCTAAGCAAGAACATTCATTCATTAATATCCGATGATGCTCGTTCTAAGCAAGAACATTCATTCATTAATATCCGATGAGGCTCGTTCTAAGCAAGAACATTCATTCATTAATATCCGATGATACTCGTTCTAAGCAAGAACATTCATTCATTAATATCCGATGATGCTCGTTCTAAGCAAGAACATTCATTCATTAATATCCGATGATGCTCGTTCTAAGCAAGAACACTCATTCATTAATATCCGATGATGCTCGTTCTAAGCACCTATAATTCATATTCCTTATTAAACTTTTTTTTTAAATTTCCCTTCAAACCTTTTTACAAATTTAAAATAGCGTATTATTGCCTCCAAAGCAGACGGATTGAGATGTAACTATAATGAGACCACCGGGAAGCTTTACTCTTTCATCTACAAAAAAATCACTTTGATCGGTCAAATGCCTATAAAGTTATGGTGGAACGAACAGAAAAAACATACGGATCGAATACAAAATCTCCTTTTTTTTGAAGTAGGTTAGAAATGCATTGATTGGGGGAGCGTGTGTCTTTTTACTCTCTGTAGCCAGTGGGATGGTTATAAATGTTTTTGTCAAAAATAGACTTTCCTGTATTTCAAAGTATTTGACTAATTTTGTGTACCAAACTCCCAGAGTTCTAAAGGACTTAAGTTGAAAAATATAAACAAAACTTGAGATCTGTGTTGAAGGAACTAATAAATTTAGTAAATTACAGCAAAAACAAGTCTTCCTTAATAAAACACTTTTTCGCGTTCTGATTTTCTTTATTTTAAACTCATACTTCTGAAAATACTACGGGAAGTTATTAAAACTTTTGAAGACAGCAATGTCGAAATGTTAAAGTTAGAGTGACTCAGAAAACTTATATTCGGCCACTCCCCGGAGAGTGATAATTTCAAAACTCTAAAAACAAATCTCATCATATGAATGTTCACCTTAAAATTGCAATATCTACTTTTGGTTAAACTACGACAGGATTTGTGAGATTTTTACTATGGATTTCAGATACTCTGGATTCATTTGAACGCACTTGTAGTGTTCTGATCGAGGATATGATTTACCTTCACGTCCAAATTCGCCAGATATCTTTCCTCTTCCACATGATCTCATTATTGTCTTATGTTGAAGGAAGAAACCCTGCTGGCGTTATCAGTTCATTCAAACCTCATGGTGGTTGTAGTCAACTGTCTTTTAAAGTTAGTTGAAACACGATATTCAAAAAGAAGTCGAAATTGTTTCACGTACTCCCTCCATTAGTATCTTGTGGAGTACCTACTAGTATTTAGTATCTATTGTCCAGGATAAGAATCGCTTTGGATAATAGTAGGTTTCGTTCTCCGGCTGTGCCTATCTGTTATTTTTTGTTTTCTCTCCATTGAAAATATGATTCAAATTTTTGTAATTCATGGGACTTTTTATTAATGTTGAATCATGGGACATTTGTTTTACCTTATGCGTCAAAATAAACAGTAATGAAGCATATTAAATAAAAACTACCTCTTACGACAAATTCAACAATTTTTATTTTAACCTAATGTACATTTCGATTACAAAGTAATAATCTTCAGAGGTATTTTACAAATGACTAACTTACAGCTAAACCTATGCGTATTTATAGGCAACTCCTTGGCCACGCCACCAACACTATCCGAACTATCATGTTGCGAGTAACAACAAGGTCTGGTCCAACAGGAGGAGTAACCGTCACATTATTTTGAATTTTTACACTAATTATTAAGTTTACACATTCAACAAATAAAACTATAACTATCTCTTAACTAATAAATACAATTGAGAATTCGGGATCGGCCCTTTGTCAGAATTTAATAATTTATTAGTTTCATATTTATTAATAATCATGCTTTCCAAACTATTTACCATAGTTTTTGATTTGACACTTTTAATTGCATGTAAAATACCTCTGAAGATGATTGCTTTGCAATCGAAATGTACATTAGGTTGAAATAAAAATTGTCGAATTTGTGTTAAGAGGTTGTTTTTATTTAATATTAACATTTACGCCACAGTTGCTTCAAGTGTTAGTAATAAAGCAGTTGAGAGATTTTATCTCATTTTATTTTATTTTATTTATACAGTTTTACAAACAAATACAAGTAAAATTAGGCTAAATCGGTTAGACTCGGGTATAAATATGGTCTATATGACCTCCGTTTAATTTAAGGCAACACTCGCACCGTTCTTGAAGGTTTTGGATCAGTTTCGTGAAGAGGGGTTTTTTCATGCTCGTCATACGAATGTTTTTTTCCTGTAGATGGACGATCGTGGCTGGTGGGTTTTCAACAAGACTTATAACCACAAGGCTACTAGGCGGGTTATGGTGAAATTGTTCCTGAAAACGTTGTAACATTATATTACGTAATGTTACATATTAAAAACAGAATCAGAAACAAACGTGATATTAATTTTAAAAGGTAAAATAGAAAAAAAAAATTGTAAATTATAATTTAAAAATCCCTGGCTGAGACTGATATCCGTATTCAAAAACCTGAATTTGCTAGTTGCGCAGCAAGGGTGCGCGGAAGTTAAAGTCCTCTTTTGTTGCCATGATGTGAACCAGTACTGATGGTAAGATCCGAAGAGCGAGGGGCGCCTTTATTTTAAAATTTATTATCTGTAACAGTTTACTTAAAATTTATTTTTTTTATTAAAAGAAATGTTACTACGTTAAGATAAAACTCCGGGCGAGATTCCAAATCACGAGCGAACCAATATAACATGCTGACTGACATAACATGCAAAATTTCAAATGTAATTTGAATCTTTTTTGGTGCAGTAAAATTTGATTTATTTAAATTAAAATTTGTCGTTTAAATTATTTATTGAACACATCATTTTTTATTATCAATTAAACTCTTGACATTGCAGGTCAAATAATTAATTGCGTAACAAAACTACTGCAATATTTAATATCACATAATTCCTTAAGAATTAATGTAAAAAATAACGTTAAAACCTAATGCAGTGTTTGACAAACCTGGCCCACCCGCACGTCCAATTCCAAATGAGCGATAATAATGCTCTGCGATAAAACCTTTCTCTGTAGCAGTTAACACTATGTTAGTAATAACTAACCTCAAATTTAATACGTCAACACGAATACGCGGCAACAATCAAAAGTCGACACAGCTGATAGAGAAGGCAACTACAGCTGATTCAGTTTCAGTAATGTTTATTTTGGCGCATACGGTACTTTGTGCAAATTATTTTCCAAATGAATATAGATGCTACTTTTCTATTTTCTAACTACATTCATTCGTTCGAAATTCTTATTAATTTGTTCCTATGTGGTTCCCTTCTAACAACAGTACATGGTTCTACTAACATATTAAAATGGCATACTTTATAGCGTAACAATTATTTGTTCGCAATTTCTTACATTGTCAGGCAGACCCTCGGCTTATCAGATTCCGACATGGATATGAAAATCAAGGTGTTACAAAACTAAAATCAACATCTTAAGGCTTTATGGCATTTATTTTATTTTACATCAAATATAATTTCTCCAAATGGAAGTTCTCTGGTTTTTGGATAAGGAAAGAGGTATAATGCATCAGAATAACAAATACTACTTGCATTTGATCACTTAAAAAGAAATCAAACCTTTCAACTATTAGTACTCTAACATCACATAGGTTAGAGGAATATATTGAAAAGATGAACATCCCAGATTGTTCAACATTCTTTAATGTGTCACGAAATCTTAGAGCGGATGTAAACAATGATGCGATGAGCAAAAAAAATATGAAAAATATAAATTGCGTATAGTTAGGTACTGTAAGTGTGCGTGGGTGAGCAAGGAGTACGATTAATCTGGTGTGCACACTATAGCCCACTTTCTCGTACTAAGTTTATATTAAGTTCAAAAGTAATTTATTATCACAGGGGCGTATGAACTAGCGTCGACCACAACTAGAGACTCGGAGTAAGTCGTTCCACCGCAGTTACACACAACACAACTGACATGTAATTTTCCTCGTAGACGTACATTTACACATGACCCACCAATACTATTAATTACAATATTATATTAAGACAAACAGGTACACAAATACATGTATGCAAGACATCTCCACTTTCTAATACTCACCAGAAACTTCTCTTGTCTCAAGTGATAAAGAGTTAGAGCTGGCCAAAGTGTTCATTGATGCTTCCCGAAGGAGGGTAGTTTGTTCTCTAGTCACGGGGACAGTCCACTGTGTATAGGTGTAGAAACCTGTGCACCGCTCTACGAGTGGCAATCTTGTCGATCTTAGAACACTTCGGGCTTCAGAATGTTATGGCATGTAAAATTATTCTTCACATTTAAAGTAAATGATAAGTGTGTTGATTTATAATCATTAAAAAAAATAATGGAAAGATGAACATTCGAAATGTTCAACATTCTTTATTGTGTCACGAAACCTCAGAGCCTGTTCAAATAATGTTATTCTGAACAAAATGAAAATATGAAAAATATAAATTGTGCATTGTTAAGTACGTGTGAGCGTGTGGGGTACGATTATTCTGAAGTGCACACTTTAGCCCACTTTCTGGTAAAATTTATGTTTAGATCAAACTCAATTTGTTATCACAGGTGGGTGTGAAGTAGCTTATCCCTCCGAAAGAAATTGCCTAACTGGTCAAAGCTTGACCGTGTTCATGGATACATGTGCGAGCTTGTTTACGAAGCCCTTAGGGTGGTAGCTTGTCCTCCAGTCACAGGGAGTTTCCGCTGTGCATAGGTGTCGGTTAGATCCATCTAGTTGGGCTAAAGTAACTACTGTCTAAAGAAAGTTATTGCATGTAAATGAAGGCAATTGGTTCATTGGTGTACCAGTTCTCACAGCCTAGCTTGTCAGAGCTTGCCAGTGTTTATCGATACATGTGCAAGCATGTTTCGCCGAAGCCCGGAGGGTGGTAGCTTGTCGTCCAGTCACAGGGAGTTTCCGCTGTGCATAGGTGTTGGTTAGATCCATCTAGTTTAGCTAAAGACACTACTGTCTAAAGAAAGTTATTGCTTGTAAATGAAGGCAATTGGTTCATTGGTGTACCAGTTCTCACAGCCTAGCTTGTCAGAACTTGCCAGTGTTTATCGATACATGTGCGAGCTTGTTTTGCCGAAGCTCGGACGGTGGTAGCTTGTCGTCCAGCCCCAAGAAATGGCAGCTATGTATAGGTATTGGAGCCTTGTGCGCAGTATTAGGAGTTGTAGACTGAAGTCCATCTAGTCTGGCTAAGTACATTACGGACTCCAGAATGTTATGGCATGTAAATGAAGGCAATAGGTTTATTTTTGTACAAGTTATCACAGCCTTGCTACTAATGTTTGACACGATGGTTGGTTTATATTTTCCATGTGATAAATAAAACATGGCCAGGGGCATGTTAAATTAATGTTATTTGAATTAAGGGGCAAATCTATAATGGGACAAGCTCGTTGCAAAGTTCGATAGTAGAAACACAAGCACGTAAACGAATGTCACATTAAGGTTTTGTGTTACTTAATAAAGGTGTGGACACTGCTTCTGGTGACAAATAAAACCCATTCACGTTTACAGTTGATTAATATAATTTAAATCAAGTCAGTGTGATGTTCCATGCTACGGATTCTTGAATTTCTCAATGAATCATCAGTTGCAGATACTTACTGTACATAGTCATTGTTGATATAAAGTCAGAACTAGAATGTGAATAGAGGTACTGCAAATAATGACACAAGATTCAACAGCCTTTTTCAAGATTCAAACAAGTTTTAAAACTTGGGTCTGGGTTTGGTTTGGTATTATCCCAGCTGTTTTTGTCAGAACAGTCTCCTTGTAGGCTGTAATATTTGTTGTCGATACTGGTATAACATATAAAGTCAGAACTAGAATGTGAATAGAGGTACTGCAAATAATGACACAAGGTTCAACAGCCTTTTTCAAGATTCAAACAAGTTTTAAAACTTGGGTCTGTGTTTGGTTTGGTATTATCCCAGCTGTTTTTGTCAGAACAGTCTCCTTGTAGGCTGTAATATTTGTTGTCGATACTGGTATAAGATATAAAGTCAGAACTATAATGTGAATAGAGGTACTGCAAATAATGACACAAGATTCAACAGCCTTTTACAAGATTCAAACAAGTTTTAAAACTTGGGTCTGGTTTGGGTCTGGGTTTGGTTTGGTATTATCCCAGCTGTTTTTTTTCAGAACAGTCCCCTTGTAGGCTGTAATATTTGTTGTCGATACTGGTATAAGATATAAAGTCAGAACTAGAATGTGAATAGAGGTACTGCAAATAATGACACAAGATTCAACAGCCTTTTACAAGATTCAAACAAGTTTTAAAACTTGGGTCTGGTTTGGGTCTGGGTTTGGTTTGGTATTATCCCAGCTGTTTTTTTTCAGAACAGTCCTCTTGTAGGCTGTAATATTTGTTGTCGATACTGGTATAAGATATAAAGTCAGAACTAGAATGTGAATAGAGGTACTGCAAATAATGACACAAGGTTCAACAGCCTTTTTCAAGATTCAAACAAGTTTTAAAACTTGGGTCTGGGTTTGGTTTGGTATTATCCCAGCTGTTTTTGTCAGAACAGTCTCCTTGTAGGCTGTAATATTTGTTGTCGATACTGGTATAAGATATAAAGTCAGAACTAGAATGTGAATAGAGGTACTGCAAATAATGACACAAGATTCAACAGCCTTTTACAATATTCAAAAAAGTTTTAAAACTGGTAAGAATCGATCCTTGTTTTTGCCCATGATGGTTGCTGTACCAAATCTATGGTGTTTCTTTAAATAAAAAGGGTGTATATGAATTGGTTCTTTATGTTCGAGGTCTAAACAATGTGGCCTATTTGGCATTGGACGTTATGGTAATTAGGACTGCCCCAAAGCAGTGATTCAAGTTAATAGTGTTTCAAAATGCCCCTTCTCTAGAGCCGACCAATTAGCTCGCTTGTTTAACTATCGGAATGGTAGAGATCCTAATTATCGTGGTTAAGGACGAAAGAGGGTTTACTGAAGCGGAGCAGATCCTTAGAGGCTCTCAAACTAAGGGTCGTGGAAAATTGTATCGCTACTCACAAGTTGTTCTCTTGTACTAACTGTGTACATTGAAAAAGGCACTGCGTTTGTAACATAACCAGTTACTCAGCGCTCAGCTATTCTTATGAATTTTCATAGAGCCAAGAGTCTAAACTTCTAAACATGTAAAATTTCTTCTTTTTTCCTAAATATAACTGACTGTCTCTATAATTTTATAAATAATATAATTTATCTGAAATAATATAATATTTCTGTATTTTTCATTTCAACGTTTTTTAAAAATAATTATTTTTAAATATTATCCTTTAATGAAATACAATGTATCACTATTAACGCCCTGATTATCAACATGTGCATGTCGTGATTAATCCCCTGGGAGCAACATATATTTTGCTTATTTCTTTTTCTAATTTATTTCAATTTTGTAAAATTATTGTAAATATTTTTAATGTCTGTTATGAAAGTATTTAATACTTAAGAAAGTATAAATATTGTTTATATAAGTATCAGTCCAAATTTTGTTAACATAATTGTCGTCCAAATTTTTAACATAAATGTCAGTCCAAATTTTGTTAACATAAGTGTCAGTCCAAATTTTGTTAACATAAGTATCAGTCCAAATTTTGATAACATAAGTGCCAGTCCAAATTTTGTTAACATAAGTGTCAGTCCAAATTTTGTTAACATAAGTGTCAGTCCAAATTTTGTTAACATAAGTGTCAGTCCAAATTTTGTTAACATAAGTGTCAGTCCAAATTTTGTTAACATAAGTGTCAGTCCAAATTTTGTTAACATAAGTGTCAGTCCAAATTTTGTTAACATATGTATCAGTCCAAATTTTGATAACATTAGTATCAGTCCAAATTTTGTTAACATTACTATCAGTCCAAATTTTGTTTACATGAGTATCAGTCCAAATTTTCAGTTTTGAATAGTCAGACACGATAGTATTTTCCCACACAAAGTAGTAATATTCTTTGGTTTCCGTAACTGTTTTATTGACCAAATCACTATCAACAAATATGTTGGAAAAATATAAATCTTTAGGTTCAGGTGTGGGAAAACAAATTTGTTAGAAATGTCTGATTCAATTGTATTAAACCCATGCAACGATCTGTAAACACGTGAAACAAACCATAGACTTTGCACATTAAAGAATGTTGACTATGTACTCTGAGTAGCTGTCCAGATATTATCAAATATTCAACATTGAGTGCAGTACAATACACAGAAAAACAAAATCGTAAACGTACAGGAATGCTAATCAGAGAGAAGTAATAGAACGTTCACATACGGAAATGCTGCCCCTGCCTGTTTTGCGATCTCACTTACTGGTACGTCAATGCTAACCAAAAGGTTAAGAGCATATGTTTATGCTTATTGGCTGCGATAAAGCAAAAACTGTATAAACATAGGAAATTAAATGTCAAGCAAGCTAAATAAGCGACCAAGCTACACTTCCACTACACGGAGCACTTAATACAAATAGAATAGTCATCTAATGAAATAGATATAGGAAGATAGTGCAGCCGAATCTGTCATCTTGGCTTGGGGAAAAGCCTCCAATATCGTGTCTGGGAGCGTACAAAATTTAAACAAACTTTCACTTAAAACAAGGTTTCAACCACCTAGAGTGGGAATTAAATTTTGAAACTTGGCAGGTATAAGCAGCATGATTCCCTTATTTAGAATGATAAACCATAAAAGTCATATAATATTTATAATAACAATAAAAAGTTAAAATTTAATAAGGGTTGCAGTTCAAGTAACATAAAAAAGTTAGTAAGCGACAATTTTTAGTATTTGTTGGTTATAAACTGTTTGTAGGCGTAAAAGTATTTTCTTTGAATAGAATTATTCTTATGAATAGAGATACCTTTTCTCCCTTTTTCGTAGTTCTCCAACGTACAATTTATCAGTATTTCAAATCTTTTTAAAAAGAAACTCCAAATTAAACACAGGTGTAGCCTATATATACACAAACACACACACACACACACACACACACACACACACACACACACACACATATATATATATATATATATATATATATATATATATATATTTATTTATTTATATGTATTGACACGTAAGGAGCAGCCACTTGGACCTGTCATGGCAGGGGGGTAAGTGGAGATTATGCAAAGACAGTTCTGCGAAAATTTCCGCTGATGCAGACATACTTCACTTATATTATATCGTATTTCTTCTATTGGAGCGCCTTCACGAAGGCAGCAAGGACAATTAACGCAACCCGCATGACGGCAGACAAGTTTCTTTTATCTAGTTTAGTACAGGCGATCGGTCAAGTGCCAGCTTACTTGTAAACACCTATAATTGAATCTATCATGTCCAGTGATATGGCTAGGAATGTATCATGAATGACCTTTTAGGATTAAATAAATTTTATCATTATTATTGTAACAGTTACAGAACTGGTGTTCTAACATTCTAACCAATCTAACCTTCAGTGCATAATAGATTATGCCTCTTAAAATAATATGTATCTGCTCATAATAAAATATCTCCTCTAAGCAATGTGAGTATAAGCAATAGTATTGGTTAGTATTTTTAATTATTATTATTGATAATATTCCTGTTGATTTATTTTAAGCTAAAATTGTGTAGAAGAATTTATTTAATATTTTGAGTGGACGTTAACAACCTTCTCAAAAAAGCCCACGAGACTTGATTTAACTGAGATAGCCAAAATTATACATTCCCTCATAATAATCACATTCTTCACAATTACTTTGCCGAAGTACCATCGAATCCAGGTCTCGTGTCAGTGCTTGCAGAGCTAAGTGATACACTTTTATATTTCTTTATATTAAATTCTTCCTTCGGACGGCAATTACGGTGTACATTTTCCGTAAAAGATACGAATTGTAAGTTACTGCTTACAAAGCTAGACTAAGTGATGTAAACTTCATGCTCGGAATAAATTTCATCAAATCGCAGGAGTATACAAATAGCAACCTAATAAAATGTAATAAATAATCTGCATAGATATATCGTCTGGATAGTAGCAGAACTTGGACTAACAGTTATTAAATATTCCATTATGGCAAGCCTATTGGAATATTACAGTACAAGTTACTATTGTGTTTCAAAATTAAAATATTACAGTACATATTACTATTTTGTTATAAAATTACAAAATAATTACTTTAATTGTTATTAAAGTTCAAAGTACTAGTGTGTTCTAATACTGCAATATTACAGTACAAAGTACCATTGTGTTCTAAAACTGCAATATTACAGTAAAAAGCACTATTGTTTTCTAAAACTAAAATATTGTGGTACAAAGTACTATTCTGTTTTAAACTGCAATATTACAGTACGAAGCACTATTGTGTTCTAAAACTGCAATATTACAGCACAAAGAAACATTGTGTTCTAAAACTACAATATTGTAGTACAAAGTACTACTGTGTTTTAAACTGCAATATTACAGTACGAAGCACTATTGTGTTCTAAAACTGCAATATTACAGCACAAAGAAACATTGTGTTCTAAAACTACAATATTGTAGTACAAAGTATTACTGTTTTTTAAACTGCAATATTACAGTACGAAGCACTGTGTTCTAAAATTGCAATATTACGGTACAAATCACTATTGTATTCTAAAACTGCAATATTACAGCACAAAGCACAGTTATGTTCTAAAACTGCAATATTACAGTATGAAGTACTACTGTGTTTTAAACCGCAATATTACAGTACAAAGCACTATTGTGTTCTAAAACTGCAACATTACATCAGAAAGCACCATTGTGTTCTAAAACTGCAATATTACAGTACAAAGAACTATTGTGTTCTAAAACGGCAATATTACAGTACAAAACAATATTGTGTTCTAAAACTGCATTATTATAGCACAAAGCGACATTGTGTTCTAAAACTGCAATATTGTAGTTTGTAGTACAAAGTACAACTGTGTTTTAAACTGCAATATTACAGTACGAAGCACTATTGTGTTCTAAAACTGCAATATTACATCACAAATCACCATTGTGTTCTAAAACTGCAATATTACAGTACAAAGAACTATTGTGTTCTAAAATTACAATATTACAGAACAAAGCCCAATTGTGTTCTAAAACTGCAATATTACAGTACAAAACACTATTGTGTTCTAAAACTGCAATATTACAGTACGAAGCACTATTGTGTTCTAAAACTGCAATATTACATCACAAAACACCATTGTGTTCTAAAACTGCAATATTACAGTACAAAGAACTATTGTGTTCTAAAATTGCAATATTACAGAAAAAAGCCCCATTGTGTTCTAAAACTGCAATATTACAGTACAAAACACTATTGTGTTCTAAAATTGCAAAATTACAGTACAAAGCACTATCGTGTTCTAAAACTGCAATATTACAGTACAAAGCACTATTGTGTTCTAAAATTGCAATATTACAGAACAAAGCCCCATTGTGTTCTAAAACTGCAATATTACAGTACAAAGCACTATTGTGTTCTAAAACTACAATATTACAGTACAAAACACTGTTGTGTTCTAAAACTGCAATATTACAGTACAAAGCACTATTGTGTTCTAAAACTACAATATTACAGTACAAAGCACTATTGTGTTTTAAAACTGCAATATTACAGCACAAAGCACCATTGTGTTCTAAAACTGCAATATTACAGTACAAAGCACTATTGTGTTCTAAAACTACAGTATTACAGTACAAAGCACTATTGTGTTCTAAAACTACAATATTACAGTACAAAGCACTATTGTGTTTTAAAACTGCAATATTACAGCACAAAGCACCATTGTGTTCTAAAACTGCAATATTACAGTACAAAGCACTATTGTGTTCTAAAACTACAATATTACAGTACAAAGCACTATGGTGTTTTAAAACTGCAATATTACAGAACAAAGCCCCATTGTGTTCTAAAACTGCAATATTACAGTACAAAACACTATTGTGTTCTAAAACTGCAATATTACAGTACAAAGCACTATTGTGTTTTAAAACTGCAATATTACAGCACAAAGCACCATTGTGTTCTAAAACTGCAATATTACAGTACAAAGCACTATTGTGTTCTAAAACTGCAATATTACAGTACAAAGCACTATTGTGTTCTAAAACTGCAAAATTACAGTACAAAGCACTATCGTGTTCTAAAACTGCAATATTACAGTACAAAGCACTATTGTGTTCTAAAATTGCAATATTACAGAACAAAGCCCCATTGTGTTCTAAAACTGCAATATTACAGTACAAAACACTATTGTGTTCTAAAACTGCAATATTACAGTACAAAGCACTATTGTGTTCTATAACTACAATATTACAGTAAAAAGCACTATTGTGTTTTAAAACTGCAATATTACAGCACAAAGCACCATTGTGTTCTAAAACTGCAATATCACAGTACAAAACACTATTGTGTTCTAAAACTGCAATATTACAGTACAAAGCACTATTGTTTTCTAAAACTACAATATTACAGTACAAAACACTATTGTGTTCTAAAACTGCAATATTACAGTACAAAGCACTATTGTGTTCTAAAACTACAATATTACAGTACAAAGCACCTTGTGTTCTAAAACTGCAATATTACAGTACAAAGCACTATTGTGTTCTAAAACTACAATATTACAGTACAAAGCACTATTGTGTTTTAAAACTGCAATATTACAGAACACAGCCCCATTGTGTTCTAAAACTGCAATATTACAGTACAAAACACTATTGTGTTCTAAAACTGCAATATTACAGTACAAAGCACTATTGTGTTTTAAAACTGCAATATTACAGCACAAAGCACCATTGTGTTCTAAAACTGCAATATTACAGTACAAAGCACTATTGTGTTCTAAAACTGCAATATTACAGTACAAAGCACTATTGTGTTCTAAAACTACAATATTACAGTACAAAGCACTATTGTGTTCTAAAACTACAATATTACAGTACAAAGCCCTATTGTGTTTTAAAACTGCAATATTACAGAACAAAGCCCCATTGTGTTCTAAAACTGCAATATTACAGTACAAAGCACTATTGTGTTCTAAAACTGCAATATTACAGTACAAAGCACTATTGTGTTCTAAAACTGCAATATTACAGTACAAAGCACTATTGTGTTTTAAAACTGCAATATTACAGCACAAAGCACCATTGTGTTCTAAAACTGCAATATTACAGTACAAAGCACTATTGTGTTCTAAAACTGCAATATTACAGTACAAAGCACTATTGTGTTCTAAAACTACAATATTACAGTACAAAGCACTATTGTGTTTTAAAAGTGCAATATTACAGAAAAAAGCCCCATTGTGTTCTAAAACTGCAATATTACAGTACAAAACACTATTGTGTTCTAAAATTGCAAAATTACAGTACAAAGCACTATCGTGTTCTAAAACTGCAATATTACAGTACAAAGCACTATTGTGTTCTAAAATTGCAATATTACAGAACAAAGCCCCATTGTGTTCTAAAACTGTAATATTACAGTACAAAACACTATTGTGTTCTAAAACTGCAATATTACAGTACAAAGCACTATTGTGTTCTAAAACTACAATATTACAGTACAAAGCACTATTGTGTTTTAAAACTAAAATATTGTAGTACAAAGTACTATTCTGTTTTAAACTGCAATATTACAGTACGAAGCACTATTGTGTTCTAAAACTGCAATATTACAGCACAAAGAAACATTGTGTTCTAAAACTACAATATTGTAGTACAAAGTACTACTGTGTTTTAAACTGCAATATTACAGTACGAAGCACTATTGTGTTCTAAAACTGCAATATTACAGCACAAAGCACAGTTATGTTCTAAAACTGCAATATTACAGTATGAAGTACTACTGTGTTTTAAACCGCAATATTACAGTACAAAGCACTATTGTGTTCTAAAACTGCAACATTACATCAGAAAGCACCATTGTGTTCTAAAACTGCAATATTACAGTACAAAGAACTATTGTGTTCTAAAACGGCAATATTACAGTACAAAACAATATTGTGTTCTAAAACTGCATTATTATAGCACAAAGCGACATTGTGTTCTAAAACTGCAATATTGTAGTTTGTAGTACAAAGTACAACTGTGTTTTAAACTGCAATATTACAGTACGAAGCACTATGGTGTTCTAAAACTGCAATATTACATCACAAAACACCATTGTGTTCTAAAACTGCAATATTACAGTAAAAAGAACTATTGTGTTCTAAAATTACAATATTACAGAACAAAGCCCAATTGTGTTCTAAAACTGCAATATTACAGTACAAAACACTATTGTGTTCTAAAACTGCAATATTACAGTACGAAGCACTATTGTGTTCTAAAACTGCAATATTACATCACAAAACACCATTGTGTTCTAAAACTGCAATATTACAGTACAAAGAACTATTGTGTTCTAAAATTGCAATATTACAGAAAAAAGCCCCATTGTGTTCTAAAACTGCAATATTACAGTACAAAACACTATTGTGTTCTAAAATTGCAAAATTACAGTACAAAGCACTATCGTGTTCTAAAACTGCAATATTACAGTACAAAGCACTATTGTGTTCTAAAATTGCAATATTACAGAACAAAGCCCCATTGTGTTCTAAAACTGTAATATTACAGTACAAAACACTATTGTGTTCTAAAACTGCAATATTACAGTACAAAGCACTATTGTGTTCTATAACTACAATATTACAGTAAAAAGCACTATTGTGTTTTAAAACTGCAATATTACAGCACAAAGCACCATTGTGTTCTAAACCTGCAATATTACAGTACAAAACACTATTGTGTTCTAAAACTGCAATATTACAGTACAAAGCACTATTGTGTTCTAAAACTACAATATTACAGTACAAAACACTATTGTGTTCTAAAACTGCAATATTACAGTACAAAGCACTATTGTGTTCTAAAACTACAATATTACAGTACAAAGCACTATTGTGTTTTAAAACTGCAATATTACAGCACAAAGCACCATTGTGTTCTAAAACTGCAATATTACAGTACAAAGCACTATTGTGTTCTAAAACTACAGTATTACAGTACAAAGCACTATTGTGTTCTAAAACTACAATATTACAGTACAAAGCACTATTGTGTTTTAAAACTGCAATATTACAGCACAAAGCACCATTGTGTTCTAAAACTGCAATATTACAGTACAAAGCACTATTGTGTTCTAAAACTACAATATTACAGTACAAAGCACTATGGTGTTTTAAAACTGCAATATTACAGAACAAAGCCCCATTGTGTTCTAAAACTGCAATATTACAGTACAAAACACTATTGTGTTCTAAAACTGCAATATTACAGTACAAAGCACTATTGTGTTTTAAAACTGCAATATTACAGCACAAAGCACCATTGTGTTCTAAAACTGCAATATTACAGTACAAAGCACTATTGTGTTCTAAAACTGCAATATTACAGTACAAAGCACTATTGTGTTCTAAAACTGCAAAATTACAGTACAAAGCACTATCGTGTTCTAAAACTGCAATATTACAGTACAAAGCACTATTGTGTTCTAAAATTGCAATATTACAGAACAAAGCCCCATTGTGTTCTAAAACTGCAATATTACAGTACAAAACACTATTGTGTTCTAAAACTGCAATATTACAGTACAAAGCACTATTGTGTTCTATAACTACAATATTACAGTAAAAAGCACTATTGTGTTTTAAAACTGCAATATTACAGCACAAAGCACCATTGTGTTCTAAAACTGCAATATTACAGTACAAAACACTATTGTGTTCTAAAACTGCAATATTACAGTACAAAGCACTATTGTTTTCTAAAACTACAATATTACAGTACAAAACACTATTGTGTTCTAAAACTGCAATATTACAGTACAAAGCACTATTGTGTTCTAAAACTACAATATTACAGTACAAAGCACCTTGTGTTCTAAAACTGCAATATTACAGTACAAAGCACTATTGTGTTCTAAAACTACAATATTACAGTACAAAGCACTATTGTGTTTTAAAACTGCAATATTACAGAACACAGCCCCATTGTGTTCTAAAACTGCAATATTACAGTACAAAACACTATTGTGTTCTAAAACTGCAATATTACAGTACAAAGCACTATTGTGTTTTAAAACTGCAATATTACAGCACAAAGCACCATTGTGTTCTAAAACTGCAATATTACAGTACAAAGCACTATTGTGTTCTAAAACTGCAATATTACAGTACAAAGCACTATTGTGTTCTAAAACTGCAATATTACAGTACAAAGCACTATTGTGTTTTAAAACTGCAATATTACAGCACAAAGCACCATTGTGTTCTAAAACTGCAATATTACAGTACAAAGCACTATTGTGTTTTAAAACTGCAATATTACAGAACAAAGCCCCATTGTGTTCTAAAACTGCAATATTACAGTACAAAGCACTATTGTGTTCTAAAACTGCAATATTACAGTACAAAGCACTATTGTGTTCTAAAACTGCAATATTACAGTACAAAGCACTATTGTGTTCTAAAACTGCAATATTACAGCACAAAGCACCATTGTGTTCTAAAACTGCAATATTACAGTACAAAGCACTATTGTGTTCTAAAACTGCAATATTACAGTACAAAGCACTATTGTGTTCTAAAACTACAATATTACAGTACAAAGCACTATTGTGTTTTAAAACTGCAATATTACAGAAAAAAGCCCCATTGTGTTCTAAAACTGCAATATTACAGTACAAAACACTATTGTGTTCTAAAATTGCAAAATTACAGTACAAAGCACTATCGTGTTCTAAAACTGCAATATTACAGTACAAAGCACTATTGTGTTCTAAAATTGCAATATTACAGAACAAAGCCCCATTGTGTTCTAAAACTGTAATATTACAGTACAAAACACTATTGTGTTCTAAAACTGCAATATTACAGTACAAAGCACTATTGTGTTCTATAACTACAATATTACAGTAAAAAGCACTATTGTGTTTTAAAACTGCAATATTACAGCACAAAGCACCATTGTGTTCTAAACCTGCAATATTACAGTACAAAACACTATTGTGTTCTAAAACTGCAATATTACAGCACAAAGCACCATTGTGTTCTAAACCTGCAATATTACAGTACAAAACACTATTGTGTTCTAAAACTGCAATATTACAGTACAAAGCACTATTGTGTTCTAAAACTACAATATTACAGTACAAAACACTATTGTGTTCTAAAACTGCAATATTACAGTACAAAGCACTATTGTGTTCTAAAACTACAATATTACAGTACAAAGCACTATTGTGTTTTAAAACTGCAATATTACAGCACAAAGCACCATTGTGTTCTAAAACTGCAATATTACAGTACAAAGCACTATTGTGTTCTAAAACTACAGTATTACAGTACAAAGCACTATTGTGTTCTAAAACTACAATATTACAGTACAAAGCACTATTGTGTTTTAAAACTGCAATATTACAGCACAAAGCACCATTGTGTTCTAAAACTGCAATATTACAGTACAAAGCACTATTGTGTTCTAAAACTACAATATTACAGTACAAAGCACTATGGTGTTTTAAAACTGCAATATTACAGAACAAAGCCCCATTGTGTTCTAAAACTGCAATATTACAGTACAAAACACTATTGTGTTCTAAAACTGCAATATTACAGTACAAAGCACTATTGTGTTTTAAAACTGCAATATTACAGCACAAAGCACCATTGTGTTCTAAAACTGCAATATTACAGTACAAAGCACTATTGTGTTCTAAAACTGCAATATTACAGTACAAAGCACTATTGTGTTCTAAAACTGCAAAATTACAGTACAAAGCACTATCGTGTTCTAAAACTGCAATATTACAGTACAAAGCACTATTGTGTTCTAAAATTGCAATATTACAGAACAAAGCCCCATTGTGTTCTAAAACTGCAATATTACAGTACAAAACACTATTGTGTTCTAAAACTGCAATATTACAGTACAAAGCACTATTGTGTTCTATAACTACAATATTACAGTAAAAAGCACTATTGTGTTTTAAAACTGCAATATTACAGCACAAAGCACCATTGTGTTCTAAAACTGCAATATTACAGTACAAAACACTATTGTGTTCTAAAACTGCAATATTACAGTACAAAGCACTATTGTTTTCTAAAACTACAATATTACAGTACAAAACACTATTGTGTTCTAAAACTGCAATATTACAGTACAAAGCACTATTGTGTTCTAAAACTACAATATTACAGTACAAAGCACTATTGTGTTTTAAAACTGCAATATTACAGCACAAAGCACCATTGTGTTCTAAAACTGCAATATTACAGTACAAAGCACTATTGTGTTCTAAAACTACAATATTACAGTACAAAGCACTATTGTGTTCTAAAACTACAATATTACAGTACAAAGCCCTATTGTGTTTTAAAACTGCAATATTACAGCACAAAGCACCTTGTGTTCTAAAACTGCAATATTACAGTACAAAGCACTATTGTGTTCTAAAACTACAATATTACAGTACAAAGCACTATTGTGTTTTAAAACTGCAATATTACAGAACACAGCCCCATTGTGTTCTAAAACTGCAATATTACAGTACAAAACACTATTGTGTTCTAAAACTGCAATATTACAGTACAAAGCACTATTGTGTTTTAAAACTGCAATATTACAGCACAAAGCACCATTGTGTTCTAAAACTGCAATATTACAGTACAAAGCACTATTGTGTTCTAAAACTGCAATATTACAGTACAAAGCACTATTGTGTTCTAAAACTGCAATATTACAGTACAAAGCACTATTGTGTTTTAAAACTGCAATATTACAGCACAAAGCACCATTGTGTTCTAAAATGCAATATTACAGTACAAAGCACTATTGTGTTCTAAAACTGCAATATTACAGTACAAAGCACTATTGTGTTCTAAAACTACAATATTACAGTACAAAGCACTATTGTGTTCTAAAACTACAATATTACAGTACAAAGCCCTATTGTGTTTTAAAACTGCAATATTACAGAACAAAGCCCCATTGTGTTCTAAAACTGCAATATTACAGTACAAAGCACTATTGTGTTCTAAAACTGCAATATTACAGTACAAAGCACTATTGTGTTCTAAAACTGCAATATTACAG
This sequence comes from Prosapia bicincta, assembly GCA_036971475.1. Taxonomy (NCBI): domain Eukaryota; kingdom Metazoa; phylum Arthropoda; class Insecta; order Hemiptera; family Cercopidae; genus Prosapia; species Prosapia bicincta. The sequence continues at coordinate 6,786,198 of JBAIZL010000003.1, read as the reverse complement.
TACAAAGCACTATTGTGTTTTAAAACTGCAATATTACAGCACAAAGCACCATTGTGTTCTAAAACTGCAATATTACAGTACAAAGCACTATTGTGTTCTAAAACTGCAATATTACAGTACAAAGCACTATTGTGTTCTAAAACTACAATATTACAGTACAAAGCACTATTGTGTTTTAAAACTGCAATATTACAGAACAAAGCCCCATTGTGTTCTAAAACTGCAATATTACAGTACAAAACACTATTGTGTTCTAAAACTGAAATATTACAGTACAAAGCACTATTGTGTTTTAAAACTGCAATATTACAGCACAAAGCACCATTGTGTTCTAAAACTGCAATATTACAGTACAAAGCACTATTGTGTTCTAAAACTGCAATATTACAGTACAAAGCACTATTGTGTTCTAAAACTGCAATATTACAGTACAAAGCACTATTGTGTTTTAAAACTGCAATATTACAGCACAAAGCACCATTGTGTTCTAAAACTGCAATATTACAGTACAAAGCACTATTGTGTTCTAAAACTACAATATTACAGTACAAAGCATTATTGTGTTTTAAAACTGCAATATTACAGAACAAAGCCCCATTGTGTTCTAAAACTGCAATATTACAGTACAAAACACTATTGTGTTCTAAAACTGCAATATTACAGTACAAAGCACTATTGTGTTTAAAACTACAATATTACAGTACAAAGCACTATTGTGTTTTAAAACTGCAATATTACAGCACAAAGCACCATTGTGTTCTAAACTTGCAATATTAAATTACAATGTACTACTGTGTTTTAAACTACAATATTACAGTACAAAGCACTATTGTGTTCTAAAACTGCAATATTTTTACAAAGCACTATTATGTTCTAAAATTGCAATATTACAGCAGAAAGTACTATTGTGCTCTAAAACTGCAATATTACAGTACAAAGTAAAATTGTCTTCTACAAGATTTAACAATAACTATGGACGTTAAATATGAAACATGTTTTCCCAAAATCTCAATAAACATTACTTTTGTAATACATACCGACTAGTTTCGATGATTATGTCTCCTTCATCATTGATTGGGTAATCGTAAGCAAATATTGAACGCGACATTAGTCTGTACGTATTAATAAACTATTGTGTAGTGTGATTTTGAGTGAGCTCTTTAAACATTTAGCGCTGGTAAGTGTTCTTACTATTTGAGCTCTAATTAACTTTATAACTAAACAAAGGGGTTTTAAAAATCACAAACTCTAAAAAATGGTCTATAAGTACATTATTCATCACCATAGAAATATAACCTCACTTTAGAAGCTCAATTCTTAATCAAGCAATTCCTCAGGAATCACCCCACTATTTTGTACGAAATAATATTCAGAAGCATTTAAAAGAAACATATTTATAAAGCACCCGGCAAAGATAGACCTGAATTGTAAAACACAAGGTCGGTAAACAAACGCAAACTAATCGATTGCTTAAGTGAATCATTTAGGTCTTCTGTCTAGTCTCACGTGACAGTTTTATAGCAGGTTATGGTGAAATAAGCTATGAATGTGTGTAGAGTGTGTGCGTGCGTGTGTGTTTGCGCGTGGGGGTGTGTTTGTGCGTCCTTTTAAATAACAGTATAGAGTGTGAGATATTTTTGAAATTTTGTCACAACTGATTCTGAAAGTTCAAACTATTCTCTAGTTGCTCCAGATAAAATGGGAACGTGGCGATTAAGTACTGTATTATACGATCTTCCTCATTTTAGCAAAAGTTGTAACATAAGGCGTGCCAGCTGTAGAGAAATTTTATCTAAAAATACAAAGCTGTATAATATTTATAAAAATATATAACCTATGTAAAATATATAAATGTAAGATTTATAACTAAGTTTATTAGACTTCCTAGTTATACAAAATCCTAATATAATCATCTTCTTTTCTATTGGGATTATTCGTATATAATCGAGTACATGTTTTGGCTATTGCTAAGATTACAATATTTTCTTTTGTGGACTTCGGAATGACTTCACTTTCAAAATTTGATTATTACTCTCTTAGACTCTCTTGGTAAATGGAGTAGTTTCGAAGCGCGTCTACAATGGAGAATATTGCAATGTTAGAAGAGGCGGAAAAATGTACTACAATACATCCTGCAGTATTTATAATACAATATTTATTAAAATATTAGATAGTACAAAGTAAATAAATACAGGAAATACTGCTTGGTACCACAGATTCAGGCACGACTAAACAATGTAAAAGGGCCACCACGGCTGGGAATCTCCTAAAATATGAATGAATGGAGGAGTTGTGAGGGAACAATAAAAGGAAACAATAGCTGACCTTTCGAGGGGTTAAAGTGGGTACACAGATACTGTGTCTACCTTAGGTAACACGAAGGTTTCCATAACCCCAAAAACTATCCTTATATTATCTAACCGGTTCCACAAAGTTATTATTTTTCGTTATAACCAAGCTTAATTTAACTGGATACTTTGTTGCTATATTATGGGTCTACAGTATATTGACTTATTATATTACAAAATTCAGCTTCATGTACGTTCATTCATTGAGGCTATCGTATTTTTTTAAAATTTTACCACTATTAATGGTTTGTGTTATTTAAAACACTTTGAGGACCAGGAAGTTATTTCCTATGATTGAATACATTCTCATTCACTGTTATCATAACAGCTATTGTTAGACTAGCTCATCTCCGCTAACAGCTAAAACCTTACTGCAGAAAGTTTTGGTTTATAGAAACACATGTTTGCTCCCACTATTCATTTGCGAAGTTTGCACGTTGGCTGCGGCGAAAGCTTATAGACTTCCGAGTGGTGGCTTTTGAGGTGCGGCGGAAGCCTATAGGCTTCTCTTGTCCATATTCGTTACAAGTCGCGTTTACGACTGCAGTTATTGCTTTAGTTTGTTGTTTCTCTCGCAGCGTGGTGGGTGTGTACGTGTGTTTCTTGTGTAGCAATAGTTTCCCATTTCGCTTACCAAAGGACGGTATATTATTCATTTGCATTTGTAAATAAATAGTGTTAGTTTTAGTGTTTTATCTCTGTAAAAATTATTATCTCTGGTACATCTGGGGGCATGGTTTTAAATGTAAATAGTGCTTTGAACGATGTTGGTGACTACTACGAGACTAGTTCCGGTGATGAGTCCAGTGACCTTGATGCCGACGATCTAGATGGTGAACCTATATCTACAGACAATGAAAGTGAGTCAGATGATGATGATTCAGACAATTACAACCCTACTTGGTGTCATTATAACACTATTGGTATGAGAGACATACCATTTATTGATGTTCTTTGCATAATTTACTATATATAACAATAAATAGGCAAAAGTGTAATTTATTTTACAATGGTATCTTCTAGCAGTACTGTGAAAAGCGGCTTCCGATAACTGTGACTTCATAATATTAACTGAAAAGCATTCAATTTCTTTTCTTCTGATAAATTATTATTTCATTACTATTTACAATATATGACAATAAATAGTCATTAATAAAATCTTTCTTACAATGTGACCTTTTAGCAGCGCTGCGGAAGCCTATTGGCTTCCGAAAATTATGACTTCATATTATCACCTGAAAAGCATTGAAATTATTTTTTTCTGAAAACTGTCTTTTTTCATTAAATTAAATTAAAAAAATTGTAAACAAAAATTTCAGGACCGGTACAAGGTATGCCCCAAATTCCGTCGCAGCGAACGTGTTTTAAGGGGCATTGCCTCTTAACTTTCTGGTCAGGTGTATTATTTTTTTTAAATTCAAAGGCTGATAATAATCTGATTAAAAAAATATATTGCTATAATTTGTTTCTAAGGAAATATTAATTTTTCTTATTACACTTTGATGTTACTTGCGACCAGACTTTTTGTTAACTAAACGTTAACAGGAAACGTTTTCGTCTTACGACTTCTTCAGCCTCGTATTTTGCTGCTAGGAATGCTGCAGTTGTGCTTCCTCGGTACCATTATTTTAAAAGTTAGAAGGGATGTGATCGAAGAGTATGTGTGATCTGTGCCGTGTTTGTTTATACAGGATGTCATTTTAATGTGTGTTTCTATGTCTATATATTTCAGACTGTTCTAGTCTGTTTAATTTATGGCCTTTGTTGCATGTATGGAGAATGCTCATGTTATTTTCCATAGTTTTGCATGAGTGTTTAGTGTCCATGAGGTGGTTTGCGAAGGAGGATTCAATAGTAGTGTGCAGTGCGCTTTTGTGCTCTTTATATCTTTCGGCGAAAAATCTGCCTGTTTGTCCAATATAGAACAGTTGCAGTTGTTGCATTTTAGTTTATATACTCCTGGGTTATTGTATGTGTTGGTATTGTTATTATTGCTGTGTCTGATAGCCGTTTGGCTTTTATTTGTTGTTCTGTAAGTTACATTGTGTCCTGCTTTTTTGAATTGGTGTGCTATTTTATTTGTGAGTTTGTTTATGTATGTGAGGGGCATGAATTTGCTAGTGTTCGTGTTTTTGTTGTTTGTGTTGTTGTTACTGTCCTTGTTGAGTATTTTTCTGAGTAGTTTGTCTATTAAGTGAGCATTTATTCATTTGGTTGTAAAAATTCAATCAAGAAGAAAATAATATGCATAATAGTGAATTTTTAAACAGCAATATCTTTAATTATTCACCAATTAAATGTAAAAACATATGACGTAGTTCGTCAACATTTCATGTGAGAAAACCTCAAATTATATCTTCAAAAACTTATTCAATTGAATGCTTTCATATTAAATATGATATAGGCACTAAAAGTACTTATTTTATAATACCTTTGCTTATGGTTTAGGAGCCAAGCTTTGAAATGAGGTGTAAGTTTATTTGTGCTTAGTATGAGATGCTGCAATGCACTTATACCCGAAATACACTATGTTAAATAACTATTTAGACGTAATGACACTGCGTACAGGTGCTATATGCATGGGTGGAGTTAGGGGGGCAAGGAGGGGGATTGTACCCCCAGCTTTCTGGGCAGGCGTATTATTTGTTTGTAATTATAAGCTTACAATAAACTCATAAAAATACTACAAAATTAATGGCAGTGCTGACAAGAATATACTCGGCACAGATAGGATATAAATATGACTAAGTTTAAAGAAAAATATGAACTTTTTTTAATTTTACAAGTCATGATGTTCAAAATAAAATTTTAGGTTTTATTTCAGACAAGGTTTCGTATCCAACATTATTTTTTTTTCATAGAAACAAAATTAAGCTTATTTTTGAACTTATGACTTTACAAAATTCGAAAAAATTTAAAATTTTTCAAAGATATAAGTCTAAAAGCCCCCGATTTGCGTTCTATGAGAAACATATAGTTGAATACCATACCCTAACTTACCAAAAAAGAAGTTTAAAACATGCACCTTTTAATGTAAGTTTTTGACTCAATGGCGACAGGCTTTAAATGCTCTCCATCTTTGAGGGGGAATACCCTCGGACCCCATTTGATACCCACAGTGCAGTCTTGTTACCCCCTAGAACGAACCTTGCCCGTGCTACAATTGGGTCCTACCTAACCTCTTTTGTTTTCGTCACGTGCCTAACCCTTTCTTCAAGACACTTTGCAAAGACTTATCTCATTCTATACATTTACACTTTTCACTTTCTGATTTTGCTGTGGTCACCACTGGAGTTGGGATAACTGCCACTGTAACCAAATCACGTTATTTTGTTTATTAAGTATTTTTAATTATTGTAAGTAAAAACAAAAGAAATCGAAGTTAAATCAACATTTGTGAAGTATTTCAAAGTTTGTTGAAGTTATACCCTGTCAGCGAACCTATAGGATCAGCTTTATATATTATAGTTATGTAATGCTAAGTCTTTGGGTAGTAGCCAAGCACTGATGAAGGCAACATCATCGTCGAAACTAGTGTGTTTGTTTTAATAAACCCATGTGTAGTGAGATTTAGAGTTCACTGTTTTAGTTTTTACCGTTGTGAATTGTTCTCATTAGCTCAGCTCTAATTTACCTAATATTATGTCTTTATATTCATATGTTTTGACACAATATTGAATGCAATTAAGCATTAACAGGCAAATTTAAAAATAATACACACGAATTTCTATAAGTATTTTTATTCTAACCTGATGTACATTTCGATTACCAAGTAACCATCCTTAGTGGCATGACACACAATACTGGCTAACTGCAGGGTGGCCCATACCCAGGGGCATTGGGAGTCGCCCCTATCTTATTCTCATATTTAAACTAAATAAATATCCAAGCGTCATATGTAGACTAGTGGATTTTTCGGGGAAAGTTATTTTAAAAATTGGTGACATGACTTAGGACTAAAATATTTATGTACAAAAATGTATGTTTTCCGTGATAATTACATTTTATTATTTTCTTAAATAAACAGCATGAGTAATTAGATTAATGTGTTTATTTTCTTTATATATTAAATAAAGTGGTCTAGCACTTTGTAAGTAGTAATAGGTTAAACAAGGTTAAAAGTTGAATTTTTCAGCTGCTCAATTTCTTAGTATGCAATAATTTCATAACTCCCCCTACAAACCTTCATGAGGGGAAACTACATAATTTCCTTACTTATAAACAAACCCCCACTACGAAATAAGTAAGGGTGCCTATAAGTAAAGAATTGTTGCTTTTAAGTAAGGAAAATATGTAGAGTTAGCTAGCATTGCGTATCATGCCTCTGAGGATGGTTACTTCTAACCGAAATGTACATCAGGTTAGAATAAAAATATTTTTGGCTTGAGGTTTTTGTGTATCATTTATTATTATTTAACCATAGTAAATTATTCCAAATACACTAAAGCCCCTCCTATCCGAAATAATTAGGGCGGAACCATTCCGGATAAGTCGAAATTTCGGATAAGAAATGGTAAATATATGAAGGTATATTTCTTCAAGAAAAACAAATAAAACCTGTTTATCTGTAAATATTACAGTAGTGGTGTTTTTTTACAAAACAACAACAATCTCCCCCTCCCCCTTCACGCATTATGTTTACCGTGTTGGCCTATGAGTCACGGGACAGACAGATTTGGCCGGGTGATCGACAGCCCACTGCGGTGGATGCTTCTGCCGTATTTCCCGAAATTGTCGATACTCTGACAAGCGTTTCGGTTAATCCGGATTTCGGTTAGGCGAAGATCGGGTAAGAGGGGTTTTACTGTAATTAGTGATGCAAATTTATCACTATCAATATATATATATATATATATATATATATATATATATATATATATATATTTAAAGTTATCGATAAACATCGTTAATTATATATAATTATGAGTACTGTACATACTCTCACTACCTCATATTAGGAAATAACTGAGCCTCAAGGAAGCTTTTACAAAATTTTTCATTTTATTTACCATTCAATGTTTAAATAATTTTATCGTTTTCAAACGCCTAAAATTAAACCTTCCTGTACTAGCAACCTCAAGATATTTCTATAAAACCAGACGAGCGCACAAGAATACTGGCCCGAATTCATAATTCCCTTGAAATCACTGTCTGTCTGCGGCGATAATGTGGCGCCAATAAGTATATAAAATTTATGTTGTTTACTTGATTTCAAACAATTTACTCTCAAGACAGTTGGAAAACAAGGGGGATTTGGCCAGTGACTGTCATATGATGTTTACTTTGTAATTTTATAAAGCGGTGTTTTCTAGCGAAACAGTTTGTGCGTTTATCAATGGTATAATCTATTTATTGATTATTTTATTGCAGTTGTGTAGGTGGCGAGTATGGGGAAATGCGTTGTTCCTGTCAAGGTAGGCTTTACTCCACGATTTTACTTTAGCTCGACGATCCCGTTCCCAATAATGTTTGCTTCAGTTGGATCGTCTTATGTCTCTATGTTCTCCATCCACGGGTCCGCTTCTAATGCCTTTCTTCACCTCTTTTAAACCCGTAAAGATTTTATTTTAATGCCCACAGTAGGCCAAAGGAACAACCCAACACAGATCCCTATTTCGGTTTTGCTTAACGACTTTATATTCATTTACTATAGGATGTAGTCCAATTCGTAAGATCTGTGTTAATACCGCAATTAGGGAAGTCGAACTGGTTCTACGGTTCACTCCTAGTCAGCTGGAACTGGTCCGACACAACCATACATGAACTATAGAAATATTTTTTAGGTTAAGTTATTACTCAATCAACATATAAAACATCTTACGCTTTTTCTGCTCACTAGTAACACCCAGGGTGACTTTAAGATAAGAACTGGCTGGTGGCATGGAGGGTAGTGTGTGGGGGCGCTTAGGAGTATTTAGGTGACCCTTATGGGATTTCCGAATACACCAGGTATCCTCTTTTCGCGGCCCGCGGGCCTCATAAGACTGTTAACACTCGGAGAAATTCAGTTTCTTCCTAACCTGCTAATATAGATGCCATATTAAAGACCTGGGATAGATTTCGCCCATCGACTTCAAAGTAATTCAGGTATTCCTGGAGTTAAGTAAAATAAGTGTTCTACTTTTTTATATGCAAAACAGTCGATTTATTTTAGTGATGAAACAAACCTATGTTATAATCATACTGTTTTTGAAGTTATTTAATGCCACTTGTACTTGCGGCCCTGAGGAAAATTTAATCCAAACTATTGACTCTCTATGAAGTCCTACTGAAGACCCCTAGAATACATGAATGATGCGTACAACGAAATATGTCTACCAGTGGCGTAGCTAGGACGATGATTGGGGGGGGGGTAGACCCGAGTAGTCAGGTGTGGCTACCCTCCTGGGGAAATTTTGAACATTTGTATTTGTAGAAATCATGTTTTATGCTATTTTTTCAAAATTACACTTGAGATGCTTTAAAACTTTATTTATTGAACCTGATTTGCATTACACCTTTTTCAGGCTTTGGTGTAGCAAATGGTAGATATGTAGCGCTATCATTTTGGCGTTTTAAAAATCAGCTTTTAGCTTCATCATTTTTTTGGCTTTATATTTTTAATTTTTTTAGTTATACAGCAGTTTTTTTTTATCTCAAAAGCTGTATTACAAATTGACTTTGTCACCATGACAGTTTAAGGCAGTGACCACTGGCAAAGTGGAAAACCCATTGTCAGGGAAAATCCAAAGCCTTGAAAGTTATTGGCAAATAGTTTAGGGGTAGCTGACCTGGGGTGACAACTGGAGTCTGGTGTGTACGCTTATTAAATTTACCACTCATCCTAATCAATTGCTGTTGTTTCCTGCCGTACGTACGCATATTTCGGTGTACGGTGTACACCATCGGAGCAATTCGACCGCGACCCTTTCTTAAGCAAGAAAAATATTATTGGAAAATTTTGACCATTTCACCGGTTCTGTACCGCCCTTACTCTAACTCAAGCATCCCCACTACGTGGCCCTGAGATCGAGTTTTTGCGGCAGACAGTTAACAGTTAAATTTTTGTGCTCAGAAAATATTATGTGTCTTTGTATATTCATATGTCTGTGAATCTGCTTCCAGTAACCTGAAGCTCATAAAGCAGGCGTACAATTAACGAAAGGGCGATATATGAAAGATTTCGCTCATCGGCTTCAAAGTATCAACAAATACAAGTATTTATGTAGTTAGGTAAAATATATTTTCCTACTTTTTTATACTCAAATCATTTGATATATTATAGTGACGAAATAAACTTATGTTATAATCATACTGTTTGTAAATTATTTAACTCTACTGGTAGTTGCGGCTCGGAGGAAAAACGTGATGTAAACTATTTTGCTCTCTAAGAAATCCTATTGAATACCACTGCTCTAGCTTACAGTTCTAAAGGGATTAGTAGGTTGTAGGTCGTGACATAGCTTCCGGATTGTTCAAGGTTCTCGTGGACAGCGTTTCTCTCTGTTCTATACCCCGTATGTATCAGTGGTTTAGATAAGTGGCTCAACTTTACCAAATGTATTCTATACTACTTACGAAGTATATGGTGAAGATAGTGGCAAATCCAAAGATGTATAAAAACATACACAAAACTCACAAATTAATCATTTATTTACTCATACGCGTTTCAATGACCAAGTCATCATCATCATCAGTGAGTGTTACTACTTAGTGTCTATACCCTAGTTGTAAGTTAGAGTTTGTAGTAGTAACACACACTGATGATGATGACTTGGTCATTGAAACGCGTATGAGAAATAAATGATTAATTTGTGAGTTTTGTGTATGTTTTTATTTGTTTTTAACATAGCCTCACAAGCTAAGCTCAAAGAATATTTGTTTGTCTAAAGATATATGTTTACAATGCAACATGAAATATAATTCCTGAAAATTTAGAAGGTATAGTATTTAAATAGATTTATATAAACATTCTATCTTCATAGAGGTAGGATTAGAGCTAGGATATGAAAAAATTCATCACAGAAAACGTGGGCATATCACAGATTGAGTAGCTAAGTCCGCTTTTCCGAAGTAAGTCCACACCTCTCTTCCTAGGCTACTAAGAGGTCTTCGCTACCCTACCTTTGAAATTAATCTTAAATAAAACTCAAGAAGATACCAAAACTATAACGTGTGTAAATAAATTTTATAAATTAGATTTCTATAGGTATTCTTTCGTGAGTGAAGAGAACATAAATAAAGTCTTATTGATAAAAATAAATATTAAATTTCCACCGACACAGCACATTAACGGTAATTGCCCAGCAAAACGGAAATAATCCATTGATAGAGCGAAAAGTTAATAAAGGTCTATTTATAAAAACATAAAACAATTAATTTCCACCGACACAACACTTAATCGGTAATTGCCCAGCTAAAAGGGAATTTTCCATGCGGATGAGCGAAAAGTTAATAAAGGTCTATTTATAAAAACGTAAAACAATTAATTTCCACCGACACAACACTTAATCGGTAATTGCCCAGCTAAAAGGGAATTTTCCATGCGGATGAGCGAAAAGTTAATATAGGTCTATTTATAAAAAGCTAAAACAATTAATTTCCACCGACACAACACTTAATCGGTAATTGCCCAGATAAAAGGGAATTTTCCATGCGGTTGAGCCAAAAGTTAATAAAGGTCTATTTATAAAAACATAAAACAATTAATTTCCACCGACACAACACTTAATCGGTAATTGCCCAGATAAAAGGGAATTTTCCATGCGGATGAGCGAAAAGTTAATAAAGGTCTATTTATAAAAACGTAAAACAATTAATTTCCACCGACACAACACTTAATCGGTAATTGCCCAGCTAAAAGGGAATTTTCCATGCGGATGTGCGAAAAGTTAATATAGGTCTATTTATAAAAAGCTAAAACAATTAATTTCCACCGACACAACACTTAATCGGTAATTGCCCAGCTAAAAGGGAATTTTCCATGCGGATGAGCGAAAAGTTAATAAAGGTCTATTTATAAAAACGTAAAACAATTAATTTCCGCCGACACAACACTTAATCGGTAATTGCCCAGATAAAAGGGAATTTTCCATGCGGATGAGCGAAAAGTTAATATAGGTCTATTTATAAAAAACTAAAACAATTAATTTCTACCGACACAACACTTAATCGGTAACTGCCCAGCTAAAAGGGAATTTTCCATGCGGATGAGCGAGAAGTTAATATAGGTCTATTTATAAAAAACTAAAACAATTAATTTCCACCGATACAATACTTTATCGGTAATTGCCCAGCAAAACGGGAATTTTCCATGCGGTTGAGCGAAAATTAATATAGGTCTATTTATAAAAAACTATAACAATTAATTTCCACCGACACAACACTTAATCGGTAATTGCCCAGCTAAAAGGGAATTTTCCATGCGGTTGAGCGAAAATTAATATAGGTCTATTTATAAAAAACTATAACAATTAATTTCCACCGACACAACACTTAATCGGTAATTGCCCAGATAAAAGGGAATTTAGGTCTATAAAAAAAGTCATTACATTTCTATCCGATGCAGCACCTTATTGGAAATCGTCCAAAAAAAAAAGAAATTATCGCTGCGGTTGAGCGAAAAGTTAATATAGGTCTATTTATAAAAAACTAAAACAAATTATTTCCACCGACGCAACACTTTATTGGTGATTGCCCAGCAAAACGGGAATTTTTCATGCGGTTGAGCGAAAAGTTAATATAGGTCTATTTATAAAATACTAAAACAATTAATTTCCACCGACACACCACTTTATCGGTAATTGCCCAGTAAAAAGGGAATTTTCCATGCGGTTGAGCGAAAAGTTAATATAGGTCTATTTATAAAACCTTAAAGCTATTAATTTCCACTGACACACCACTTTACCGGTAATTGCCCAGCAAAACGGGAATTTTCCATGCGGTTGAGCGAAAAGTTAATATAGGGTTATTTATAAATAACTAAAACAATTAATTTTTACCGACACAACACTTTATCGGTAATTGCCCAGCAAAACTGGAATTTTCCATGCGGTTGAGCGAAAAGTTAATATAGGTCTATTTATAAAAAACTAAAACAATTAATTTCCACCGACACAACACTTTATCGGTAATTGCCCAGTAAAAAGGGAATTTTCCATGCGGTTGAGCGAAAAGTTAATAAAGGTCTATTTATAAAAAAATAAGACATTACTTTCCCATTCGTCACAGGACCCTATCGGTAGTCGTCCAGTAAAATGGAAAATATCCATGCTCTTTAGGAAAAGTTAATAAAGGGGAATACAAAAATAAATAAAAAATTACATTTGCATCCGATACAGCATATTATCGGGTAATCGTTCAGAAAAAGGGAAATTTTCCATGCGCTTGAGCGAAAAGTTAATATGGATCTATTTATAAATAAAAAAATAAAACATTAATTTTCCATACGACACAGCACCTTATCGGTAATCGCCCAGAAAAATGAAAAATATCCATGTGGTTGAGCGAAAAGTTAATAAAATGAATAAAAAAATAAATAAAACAATAATTGTCCATCTGACACAGCATCTTATCGGTAATCGTCCAGAAAAAGGGAAATTTTCCGTGTGGTTGAGCGAAAGGGTAATGCAGGTCTACTTATAAAAATATTATATCGGCGTGGTAATTCTATATTGCATTCGATTCCTAACAAAGTTAATAAAATCTTTAACTTCGTCTACCTCAGGATTGCAGCAATCTGGCACAATATCCTACTTTAGAGTTATAACTTCCGATCCGTCCGGCCCTCTATTTTACCCAAGTAGCTCCACATTATACATGGATGGTAACAGCACTGCTTCATCTTCAGTTCTTTGGCTCATGTTGCATATACTCAATAAACGGGGCTTGGGAGGTTAGCCTATAGCGTTTGGTAATTCAAAGTCAAAAAGTATATACGGTTAATAATTATTTATTGTTATGTTTTAATGGGTGCGGGTTAAATAAAATAATCATTACAGTATCAATTTTAGAAGCTATCCCATTCAGCAATGGCAAGGGCATTGTTATCCGAATACTGAGGCTTAAACGTTATCTGGACAAAAAGACTAACCTTTTGGGGTAATTTCCCCTGAAGATGATCGCTTTGCAATAGAAATGTACATCAGGGCATGGATAAAAAGATTTTTAGGGAACGAGACCCCGTCGGATTACCGAAAACTCGGATTACACGGATTACTTTCCGGTGTATTAGAAACAATTGAAGTTTTAATAAACCCTAATACTATAGGTAAATAAAAATACACTAAATAGGTTTATAGAATTTCATACGAACATTTCTTAGAGGGCCGACTCATCAATGTCTTGCAGATAGAAATAGGCTCTAATTTAACGGAAGCTCGATGTATCAGGACTCAGAATTTCGAGGCTCTACTGTATTTATTTATAGTAAAAGCTACACCTCAGTTGTTCCAAGTTATTATTATATAGACCTCACCCCCTCGCGAATGTATGTAAAAATCGTTAAAATGTTTGAAGAATATCTAAAAAGACGCAAAATCAGACTTCCAGTTTGGTTCTATTATTCAATAGATCTGAATATTTTTATTCGGAGTTAAATATTTCGCATTTCATTTTCAATATCTCGCGCTCACTTGAGAACTTTCCCCGAGCAAGGGATAAAGCCATTTTGCCCTTCAAGTTCAATACATTGTCTGTTTTGTTATATTTTCAATCGTAAGAAGGCTACTTATTCCGCTACGTTTGTAACATGAATGACTTTTAAAATATGTTTTTACAATATTTGTTGATAAATAAAGCAGTGTATGTGCATGATTTTATGATTTGGACTATCGTCAGAAATTGAGTGTCTAAACCGTTTTATGAGACTGATAGTTTGTCAAGTAACATTTAGCGATGCATCTGTTGTTAGTCACCAATTTGTTTTACCCAATATTGTATTCCAAAAAAACATTTTTCGACCTTTCGACGAAGATTTACCTTTAAAAAAAATGAAACAGCTAATTCATTACTATATATATATAATTCATATATAACTCATATATGCTAATTCATAGGCTATATATATATATATATATATATATATGAACGTATGTTTTAGGCCTATAGCTTACATTATTGTAATTTTCATTCCTGATGATGTTGGTAGTGTTTACCAACGAAAAGCTTTGAATATAAATTAATAAATATTCTTGTATTTGAATAACCTATGTTGTTTTAATATATATATATATATTTATTCATATATTTTTTCAAATTTTCAATCGTTAGTAAAAATCTTTTTATTCATCCATTCAAGTTTAAATATTTTTTTTTATAATTGTAGTGGATGGCACTTTGTGTTAATACAGTGTTTTAAAATAACAATCGATTATAAATTACTCCTACTATTATTTATTACTCTCCCTATATATATTTGTATTTATTTATTTATTTATATATCTTTTTCAAATTTTCAATCTTTAATAAAAAAAAACTTTGTATTCGTCCACTCAAGTTCAAATACATTTTTTAAAAATTGTAGTGGATGACACTTTGTGTTAACACAGTGTTTTAAATTTATAATCAATTATAAATTACTCCTACTATTATTTATTACTCTCACTATATATATTTGTATTTATTTATACATATTTTTCAAATTTTCAATCTTTAATAAAAAAAAACTTTGTATTCATCCACTCAAGTTCATATACATTTTTTAAAAATTGTAGTGGATGACACTTTAAATTTATAATCAATTCT
Organism: Prosapia bicincta; assembly: GCA_036971475.1. Lineage (NCBI taxonomy): Eukaryota > Metazoa > Arthropoda > Insecta > Hemiptera > Cercopidae > Prosapia > Prosapia bicincta. Next base: position 6,771,127 of record JBAIZL010000003.1, on the reverse strand, counting down.
AAATTCCTCCTTTTAATACTCTCACTATATATATTTGTTAAAATTATATAATAATTCGTTAATTATTATCCATTCACTCATGTGAATATAGTTTAAAAAATATTAATTCCTTAATTAAATTGAATTAAATTTTCTTTGCTGACCTAAGTAGGAATTGATTTAATTTATTTGTTTTATTTATAATTTCTTCCTATTGAAATTTGAAGAGATAATGTTGAAAAATTAATCCCGGGAATATTTATAAGACTTAAAATTCTGTCACCCATGAGAGTTTCACATAAACATGCTTTTACTCACAAAAAATATTCAAAATGTGTCATAGATTAGTTAACTAATAAGACTATAGTCTTATTTGCTTGGTTACAGATTATTGTTCATAACTTTTAATTAGGTCTATACACATAACTACGCAAATAACTGATTCCTTAAATCTGTGAGTGACGAGTTGTTCGTTTATTGATAGTTATGATTTTCCATTGTAAAGGGACATGTGCTCACGTACGCCTGTTCGTCAAGTTAAAGGGAAGGGGGTCGTGGGAAAGTTTATCTTTCTAGTGAAAGTGCGCGAGTGTTTGGCATTTTGGAATTGTGAAAGCTTACTGGTAGCAATTTTTAATTTATTGAAAAATGTGAAAATGTTTTAATTCGTAACATTTGTTGCAAGAGTGACAAATTTGTTGCGCATGTTATAAGTTTGGACTTTTTCAACGAAACCTGTAACTACAAATAAACTATACGTTTACGTGATAAGGGTTTAAATATAGACATCGCCAGTCTGTGTTTGTCTTCATGCTTAGCAGTGGTGTTTGCAAAAAATATTTTGGAGTGTACTGGGGGGGGGGGGAGAAGGAGTCCCCCATGCCCGGAAAATATTTAGGAAATATGGTAGTGTAAACTTTTGGGGTCTTCTATCCGACTGAAAGTGTTATAAGACTATTTTGTAACATTACACACTCATTAATTACTCTCATTTACCACATATTTACAATACAAAAAAGCCTATTTATCACATTGTGGGCGGGCGTATTTAGTAATGATAATAGTACGGTGATGTAGTGATTATTGTGGGTTTGTAAACATATTATACTAATTAATAAGTGGATTTAAATCACTTACTTACTTTACTTAATCCAACGCCCATCCGTGGCTGCCATTCGACGTCGAGCCTCCCAATATAAACTGACTATATTATGCGGCGTTGACCGTAGTTGGGGACATAGGAAGAGATGTTCGCCACCGTCCATTGTTCCTACTTGGCATAGAGGGCAGGTGTCTTCATCTGCTAGGCCGATTGTATGTAGATGTGCTTGAAGGTAGCCGTGCCCCGCCAAAGTGCGAAAAAGGGCCTGGAATAAAATCAGAGTCATACGCAAACATCGCAAATGGCATTTATATAGTGTTATTTTATAGTTTACAAATTTTCACATTTCCGTATTATTGGGAGCTTGAACTTAAATCCCCCTCTTAAAACCGCTATTGGTGCTCAGTGAAAAGGCGTTGATATGTGTGGGCTTTTTATAGAACCCGTTTTGAACCCCTTTTTTTATGAAGTTGTATGTCTTAACACATAGGCGAGAAGAGTTATTTCGATATTCCGTAGCAGCTTTCTCATGCTTTCACACTCATGCCTCTTTATGTTACTTCCTGCTTCCAAGGCTTTTGGGCGATTAGCTGTGTGTTCATGTGTTACGACAGTCAGAGTGCAGACTGCACTTACTTCAATAATACAAACGTTTTTGTTTTGCTGCAAATTTTACACTTTATTTACACTCTGCCGTCGGGAAGTTACGACTTACGCCTCAACAATCTTCAACAAGGGATAATATTCCCCACCACATACATTGCTCAAATTATTACCTCCGATTCCATCAAGATTTCTTTACGCCTCGATTAGAGTGAGAGAGGTTACTATTAAGTACCAAAGGCCTTGTTCTTTTTATACATCCCAAAAGATTTGTTTACAAAGAAAGGTTTCCGCAAACGATTGTAAATAAGAATTTATTACATCCAAATTCACTTTAAATGACAGCTAAAAATAAAGTAATTTAATAATATTTGCCTCTTGAAATTGGCCCAATTGTTCAGCTGTCAGTTCGTCTTGCCTAGGGCAAGCTGTAATACGATTTATTTCCTGACCATTCGATTCAATGCTTCAGATTTAACGTACAATCTATTTTACTTTCCAGTTCACTTCAGATATTAAACCTACAATTGGCTTACTTACATTATTAAACCTTTATTGTGTCTGTCATGTTCAGTTTTAATTCTTGGTATACATTTAAATGGTAAATTGTTGTAGATAGCTAAGATTGTGCTTAGTAAATTTGTCGTGCTTTAAAAATATGACATGAGCAAATTTTATTAATCTTAGAAGAGTAGTTAAAATCATAGGAATATTTATAACATTAACAATATTAATAAAATGTAAATTTTGTTATAAATTTAGGAACTCAAAAACCTAACTAAAGTAAACATCTGTTGAAAATCTAACTCATTTGAAATAAAAGTAAGTTTAATTTTAATTCATTTAAATTTCGCTATTCCGCATTCAGTAAAACCTTTCTTATCCGAGCTTCGCTTAACCAAGATTCGGGTTAACCGAAACGCTCGGCCGAGCAGTGTTCTATCGTCAGTCAAGGGGAGTGTAGTGACGGTGGAGACATTATTTAGTGATTACATCAGTTCAGATTGATTATTTTAATTTTAAAGGACTGTAGTAATACTGCACAAAACGTCGTTTATATCCCATGTTTTGAAAAAGAAAACCTAACGTTGTGGAAATAAAAGAGAAACTCGAAGCAGTAAGACGTGTCGAGAATGGGGGCTTTAATAAAAGGTGTTGCTGCCGATTTGAATGTTCGGATTGGCTTGAGTATAAATACAAACTAATGGAACATGCAAACGAAATTCCAACCGAAAAATGAGGAAAAATGTGGAACAAAAAGGATTTTGTTGCTAGCAATGGATGGTAGGACAGGTGGAAGTGCAGTTACGGCTTCGTCAACGTAGTTTATTTAAGGAAAATGTCCTCGGGCTCTAATCTTTTGATGTTTTTAAAACCGAATTTGAAGTGGTGATCGACAAGCAGACTAAAGATCAAATATTTAAGCGGATGACACAAAATTAAATTTAAAAAAAAAAAAAATATATATATATATATATATATATATATATATATATATATATATCTTCGGCATGTGTTAAGGAGCGTTCAGCACCTGGTCATGTGCTCACGTGTGCCTGTTCGTCAAGTTTGTGGTAAGGGGGTCGTGGGAAAGTTTATCCTTCTAGTAAAAGTACGCGAGTGTTTGGCATTTTGGAATTGTGAAGGCTTACTGGTAGCAATTTTTAATTTATAGAAAAATGTGAAAATGTTTAAATTCGTTACATTTGTTGCAAGAAGGACAAATTTGTTACGCACGTTATAAGTTAGGACCTTCTCAACGAAACCTGTAACTATGTATAAACTATGTACGTTTACGTGGTAAGGGTTGAAGTATAGACATCGCCAGTTTGTGTTTGTCGTCGTGCCTAGCAGTGGTGTTTGCAAAAAAATATTTTGGAGTGTGCTGGGAGGGAGGAGGAGAAGGAGTCCCCCATGCCCCGAAAATATTTAGGAAATATGGTAACTATAGTGTAAACTTTTGGGGTCTTCATTGAGGGAAATAGTTTTAAGGCTATTCTGTAGCATTATACACTCATTAATTACTCTCATTTACCCCATATTTACAATACAAAATAACCTATTTATCACATTGTGGGAGTGCAAACGAAATTCCGAACCGAAAAACGATGAAAAATGCGGAACAAAAAGGATTTTGTTGCTAGCAATGGATGGTAGGATAGGTAGAAGAGCAGTTACGGCTTCGTTTATGTGAGGAAAATGTCATCGGGCTCTAATCTTTTGATGTTTTAAAAACCGAATTTGAAGTGGTGATCGACAAGCAGACTAAAGATCAAATATTTAAGCGGATGACACAAAATTAAATTTTAAAATGTTTAATATATCTTTGGCATGTGTTAAGGAGCGTTCAGCACCTGGATATAATAAGAAAAACAGAAAAGAATACAAGTGTCAACTATAGCGAACGATTCAGGCACAGGTAGGCTACCTTGTGCACTAGAAAAGCGGCAATAAAGGAGCTCTAAAACATATTGCCCCAAATGCCCTACCAGTCTATTATATATCTCAGAAAAGCCCATGTATGTCAGCGGAGCTGTGTCATATATTTGTTGATGCGTATTCCTTCACGGATGGAAAAATATTATGAATAGTTAATATCCGGAGTACATCCGTTCATTTTGTTTTGCACAAAAACGCAGCTCCGTCGATTCGCCAGAATGTCATCTAGCATTGACGACGTGGATCCAACAACAGTTAAATAGAGAAGGAATTGCCCTCGTCAATGCTAGATGAGATTCTGACGAAACCTCGGAACTGGCTTTTATGCGCTACGAAACGAACGGATGTAGGTTCTCTCTGGTAATTAACCTTTCATCATGTTTTGTTATTCGTGAAGGAAATATATATATATATTATTAGAAATGTTTCTCCAATATAATAAGTACTAGCATCTTCAAGAAAAACAATGATATAACAAAACATTTTACAAAGATTAAATCACATGCACTACAAATTTGTGATATCGTTGGTTTGCCTGAAGCTAATACTTATTTCATTAGTGAAAAGCTTTGAATAATATATTTCAAAACGATTCTTGTATTTGAAATATTTCCATTCATTAAATATATATAAATACTGTATATATAAGAATCGTTATTCTAAGTGACAGAATGAGAATCATTTTAGAGTCAAAACTACAGAAGATTGAGACATGAAATTCAAAGTACATTCCGAGTACACTAAGAACGGATTGATGTACCATACAAAATATTGGTTGTAAAGGATAAAAAATTGTATTTATTACACATGATTGCTTCAATCATCTGTACACAATTGCATGTACTTTCGGTTAGATAATACACTATTATAACTTTGTATTCCCATTCCATGATCACTATCAATTAATAGTTGTTTTAAAATTTATCAAAATAACATATAAAGTGACAATTTTAAGCCAGTGTATATATATTTTTTTTGATACGCTGACGGGGCACTAGTGTATATATGTTGATTGGTATTCATTCATATAAATTATATATACACAATATAAACACATATATTTATATATATACATTTTAATACGTATATGATACGTATTTCTTCACGCAGACACACACACACACACTCGCACACACATACACACACACACACACACACACACACACACACACACACACACACACACACACACACACACACACACACACACAGACAGACATACACACACAAACACACACACACACACACACACACACACACACACACGCGCGCGCGCACACAAGCACGCAATATATATTATAATATATTTTCTATCGTATAATAATTAATATATATATATATATATATATATATATATATATATATATATATATATATATATATATTTCAGTTTGTTTTTAATAAATAGCTACAATTATTATAAATATGTATATAGGCCTACATATTACAGAATCACATTATCGAGTAGAAAGTAGAAGAGAATTAAATAATTAAAATAAATAATTCAATTTAATTATATAGTTGTAGTTTGGAAAGACTGTATTAACATCGAGCGCCATCCACTACAAATTTAAAAAAATGTATTTTTACTTAAGTTGTTGAGTAAAACGTATTTTATTAACGATTAAAAATTTGTACAAGTTATATGTAAGTAGAGTGTGAACTAATGGAAGGAATTGGAGAATCTCTAGAAATTGTTTTTTTTTTAATTTCGTAACATTGAAGCTGTCAAACTCAGCAGTTTAGGTTAGAGAAGAGTACGATTGGTCATCTTGACTACAATATCAGACCTTTCCACTACGAATAGAAATATATTTACCGTTGTTGTTTTAAACCAATGAAAGGGGTATTTAGTAATAGCAAATCAACCGTAGGCCCAAAGTGCCAGTTTATTCAGATAATGACGAGATTGGACGTTCAACAGATGCCCTAAGTTGTCAAACAGAAACAAACGTATTTACATAATTTCATAGCTACGATGGTTAAAACGCGTAAATTTATTAAGTTTTTTTTAAATGTGTTACGAAGAAGCTTAGTGAAATGTAAAGTCCGTCCTAAACCAAAAACTAGTGATACAAAAAAAAAATTCTTAGTAAATTCCTACTTTGGCCAAGAAAGATATTTTTATTCTACTTATTTTACATAAATAACTACAATTAATATAAAAATATATATACATATAACAGAATCATTAAATTAAACAGCTAAAAAGAGTAATTAACTAATAATACTAACTAAAGTTATTTGATTAATGAATTACGATTTGAAGCATAAACATCGACTGCTATCCATTAAAAGTAAAAAAAAATATGTATTTGAACTTGTGTGGATGAATAAAACGTATTTTATTAACGATTGAAAATTTGAACTATATATATATATATATATATATATATATATATATACCTCCAGCACTGTAGACAACATACCTCCTGCTCTGTGAAAAAGTACCCCTTGCACTGTGACAAAGTACCCCATGCGCTGTGACAAAGTACCTCTTGTATTATAACGAAGTATCGCTTACACTGTGTCAATGTAACCCTTGCACAATAACGAAGTATCACTTGCACAGTGACAATGAACCCCTTTTGCTGTGACATAGTACCTCTTGTTCCTTGACAAAGTACCCCATGCACTGTGACAAAGTACCCCATGCGCTGTGACAAAGTACCTCTTGTATTATAACGAAGTATCGCTTACACTGTGTCAATGTAACCCTTGCACTGTGACAATGTACCCCTTGCACTGTGACAAAGTACCTCTTGTATTATAACGAAGTATCGCTTACACTGTGTCAATGTAACCCTTGCACAATAACGAAGTATCACTTGCACAGTGACAATGAACCCCTTTTGCTGTGACATAGTACCTCTTGTTCCTTGAAAAAGTACCCCATGCACTTTGACAAAGTACCCCATGCGCTGTGACAAAGTACCTCTTGTATTATAACGAAGTATCGCTTACACTGTGTCAATGTAACCCTTGCACAATAACGAAGTATCACTTGCACAGTGACAATGAACCCCTTTTGCTGTGACATAGTACCTCTTGTTCCTTGACAAAGTACCCCATGCACTTTGACAAAGTACCCCATGCGCTGTGACAAAGTACCTCTTGTATTATAACGAAGTATCGCTTACACTGTGTCAATGTAACCCTTGCACTGTGACAATGTACCCCTTGCACTGTGACAAAGTACCCCATGCGCTGTGACAAAGTACCTCTTGTATTATAACAAAGTATCGCTTACACTGTGTCAATGTAACCCTTGCACTGTGACAAAGTACCCCTTGCACTGTGACAAAGTACCCCATGCGCTGTGACAAAGTACCCCATGCACTGTGACAAAGTACCCCATGCGCTGTGACAAAGTACCTCTTGTATTATAACGAAGTATCGCTTACACTGTGTCAATGTAACCCTTGCACAATAACGAAGTATCACTTGCACAGTGACAATGAACCCCTTTTGCTGTGACATAGTACCTCTTGTTCCTTGACAAAGTACCCCATGCACTTTGACAAAGTACCCCATGCGCTGTGACAAAGTACCTCTTGTATTATAACGAAGTATCGCTTACACTGTGTCAATGTAACCCTTGCACTGTGACAATGTACCCCTTGCACTGTGACAAAGTACCCCATGCGCTGTGACAAAGTACCTCTTGTATTATAACAAAGTATCGCTTACACTGTGTCAATGTAACCCTTGCACTGTGACAAAGTACCCCTTGCACTGTGACAAAGTACCCCATGCGCTGTGACAAAGTACCCCATGCACTGTGACAAAGTACCCCATGCGCTGTGACAAAGTACCTCTTGTATTATAACGAAGTATCGCTTACACTGTGTCAATGTAACCCTTGCACAATAACGAAGTATCACTTGCACAGTGACAATGAACCCCTTTTGCTGTGACATAGTACCTCTTGTTCCTTGACAAAGTACCCCATGCACTGTGACAAAGTACCCCATGCGCTGTGACAAAGTACCTCTTGTATTATAACGAAGTATCGCTTACACTGTGTCAATGTAACCCTTGCACTGTGACAATGTACCCCTTGCACTGTGACAAAGTACCTCTTGTATTATAACGAAGTATCGCTTACACTGTGTCAATGTAACCCTTGCACAATAACGAAGTATCACTTGCACAGTGACAATGAACCCCTTTTGCTGTGACATAGTACCTCTTGTTCCTTGAAAAAGTACCCCATGCACTTTGACAAAGTACCCCATGCGCTGTGACAAAGTACCTCTTGTATTATAACGAAGTATCGCTTACACTGTGTCAATGTAACCCTTGCACAATAACGAAGTATCACTTGCACAGTGACAATGAACCCCTTTTGCTGTGACATAGTACCTCTTGTTCCTTGACAAAGTACCCCATGCACTTTGACAAAGTACCCCATGCGCTGTGACAAAGTACCTCTTGTATTATAACGAAGTATCGCTTACACTGTGTCAATGTAACCCTTGCACTGTGACAATGTACCCCTTGCACTGTGACAAAGTACCCCATGCGCTGTGACAAAGTACCTCTTGTATTATAACAAAGTATCGCTTACACTGTGTCAATGTAACCCTTGCACTGTGACAAAGTACCCCTTGCACTGTGACAAAGTACCCCATGCGCTGTGACAAAGTACCCCATGCACTGTGACAAAGTACCCCATGCGCTGTGACAAAGTACCTCTTGTATTATAACGAAGTATCGCTTACACTGTGTCAATGTAACCCTTGCACAATAACGAAGTATCACTTGCACAGTGACAATGAACCCCTTTTGCTGTGACATAGTACCTCTTGTTCCTTGACAAAGTACCCCATGCACTTTGACAAAGTACCCCATGCGCTGTGACAAAGTACCTCTTGTATTATAACGAAGTATCGCTTACACTGTGTCAATGTAACCCTTGCACTGTGACAATGTACCCCTTGCACTGTGACAAAGTACCCCATGCGCTGTGACAAAGTACCTCTTGTATTATAACAAAGTATCGCTTACACTGTGTCAATGTAACCCTTGCACTGTGACAAAGTACCCCTTGCACTGTGACAAAGTACCCCATGCGCTGTGACAAAGTACCCCATGCACTGTGACAAAGTACCCCATGCGCTGTGACAAAGTACCTCTTGTATTATAACGAAGTATCGCTTACACTGTGTCAATGTAACCCTTGCACAATAACGAAGTATCACTTGCACAGTGACAATGAACCCCTTTTGCTGTGACATAGTACCTCTTGTTCCTTGACAAAGTACCCCATGCACTTTGACAAAGTACCCCATGCGCTGTGACAAAGTACCTCTTGTATTATAACAAAGTATCGCTTACACTGTGTCAATGTAACCCTTGCACTGTGACAAAGTACCCCATGCGCTGTGACAAAGTACCTCTTGTATTATAACAAAGTATCGCTTACACTGTGTCAATGTAACCCTTGCACTGTGACAATGTACCCCTTGCACTGTGACAAAGTACCCCATGCGCTGTGACAAAGTACCTCTTGTATTATAACAAAGTATCGCTTACACTGTGTCAATGTAACCCTTGCACTGTGACAAAGTACCCCATGCGCTGTGACAAAGTACCTCTTGTATTATAACAAAGTATCGCTTACACTGTGTCAATGTAACCCTTGCACTGTGACAATGTACCCCATGCGCTGTGACAAAGTACCTCTTGTATTATAACAAAGTATCGCTTACACTGTGTCAATGTAACCCTTGCACTGTGACAATGTACCCCTTGCACTGTGACAAAGTACCCCATGCGCTGTGACAAAGTACCTCTTGTATTATAACAAAGTATCGCTTACACTGTGTCAATGTAACCCTTGCACTGTGACAAAGTACCCCATGCGCTGTGACAAAGTACCTCTTGTATTATAACAAAGTATCGCTTACACTGTGTCAATGTAACCCTTGCACTGTGACAATGTACCCCTTGCACTGTGACAAAGTACCCCATGCGCTGTGACAAAGTACCTCTTGTATTATAACAAAGTATCGCTTACACTGTGTCAATGTAACCCTTGCACTGTGTCAATGTAATCCTTGCACTGTGACAATGTACCCCTTGCACTGTGACAAAGTACCCCATGCGCTGTGACAAAGTACCTCTTGTATTATAACAAAGTATCGCTTACACTGTGTCAATGTAACCCTTGCACTGTGACAATGTACTCCTTGCACTGTGACAAAGTACCCCATGCGCTGTGACAAAGTACCTCTTGTATTATAACAAAGTATCGCTTACACTGTGTCAATGTAACCCTTGCACTGTGTCAATGTAACCCTTGCACTGTGACAATGTACCCCTTGCACTGTGACAAAGTACCCCATGCGCTGTGACAAAGTACCTCTTGTATTATAACAAAGTATCGCTTACACTGTGTCAGTGTAACTCTTGCACTGTGTCAATGTAACCCTTGCACTGTGACAATGTACCCCTTGCACTGTGACAAAGTACCCCATGCGCTGTGACAAAGTACCTCTTATATTATAACAAAGTATCGCTTACACTGTGTCAATGTAACCCTTACACTGTGTCAATGTAACCCTTACACTGTGTCAATGTAACCCTTGCACTGTGTCAAAGTAACCCTTGCACTGTGACAATGTACCCCTTGCACTGTGACAAAGTACCCTATGCGCTGTGACAAAGTACCTCTTGTATTATAACAAAGTATCGCTTACACTGTGTCAATGTAACCCTTGCACAGTGTCAAAGTAACCCTTTCACTGTAATAAAGAACCTCCTACAATGTCACAAAGTACTCCTTGCTCGTTGACAAAGTACCTCCTGCACTGAGACAAAGTACTTCCTCCAAGATCATAAAGTATCCCTTGTTTAGTGACAAAATACCTCCTACAATGTCACAAAGTATCCCTTGCTTGGTGACAAAGTACCTTCTGCACTGTTACAAAGTATCTCTTGCACAGTGACAAAGTACCCTTTGCACAGTGAGAAAGTACCTCCTGCACTGTGACAAATTATTCCTTGCATTGTGACAAAGTATCCCTTGCACTGTGACAAAGTACCTCTTGCACTGTGAGAAAGTACCTCCTGCACTGTGACAAAGTAACTCTGGCACTATGACAAAGTACCCCTTGCACTGTGACAAAGTAACTCCTGCACTGTTACAAAGTATCCCTTTCACAGTGTCAAAGTAACCCGTGCACTGTGACAAAGTATTCTTTGCACAGTGACAAAGTACCCCTTGCACAGTGACAAAGTAACCCGTGCACTGCTACAAAGTATCCCTTTCACTGTCACAAAGTATCCATTGCACAGTGACAAAGTACCCCTTGCACTGTGACAAAGTAACTCCTGCACTGTTACAAAATATCCCTTTCACAGTGTCAAAGTAACCCTTGGACTGTGACAAAGTACCTCCTACAATGTCACGAAGTACCCCTTGCCCTGTGACAAAGTACCTCCTACACTGTGGCAAAGTTTTCCTTTGCACAGTGTCAAAGTAACCCTTGCACTGTGACAAAGTACTTTCTACAATGACATAAAGTATCCCTTGCTCAGTGACAAAGTACCTCCTACAATGTCACATAGTATTCCTTGCTCGGTGACAAATTACCTCCTGCACTGTGACGAAGGATCCCTTGCTTAGTGAGAAAGTAACCCTTTCTCAGTGACAAAGTACTTCCTGCAATGTCACAAAGTACCTCTTGTATTGTGACAAAGTATCCCTTACACTATGCCAACGTAACCCATGCTCTGTGACAAAGTACCCCTTACACTGTGACAATGTACCTCCTGCACTGTGACAATGTTCCCCTTGCACTGTGGCAAAGTAACCCTTGGACTGTGACAAAGTACCTGCTACAATGTCACAAAGTATACCTTGCTCAGTGGAAAAATACCTTTTACAATGTCACAAAATATTCCTTGCTCTGTGACAAAGTACCTCCTTTACTGTGACAAAGTACCCGTTGCTCTGTGACAATGTACCCCTTATTTGTGATAAAGTACCTCTTGCACTGTGACAAAGTACCTCCTGCACTGTGACAATATACACCTTGCACTGTGTCAAAGTATCCCTTGCACTGTGTCAAAGTATCCTTTGGATTGTAATAATGTACCCCTTATACTCATACAAAGTACCTCTTGCTCTATGCCAAAGTACCTCCTGCACTGTGATAAAGGACCTCTTGCACTGTGACAAAGTAGCTCCTGCACTGTGACAATGTACCCCTTGCTCTGTGACAAAGTAACTCTTGCACTGTGACAAAGTACCTCCTGCACTGTGACAATGTACCCCTTGCACTGTGTCAAAATATTCTTTGGATTGTAATAATGTACCCCTTGTACTCATGTAAAGTACCCCTTGCTCTGTGACAATTGTACCTCTTCTACTTGTGACAAAGTATCCCTTGCACTGGACTAAGTACCTTCTTTACTGTGACAAAGGACCCGTTTGTCTGTGATACAGTACCTCCTGCACTGTGACAAAGTACCTCCTACACCGTGGCAAAGTTTTTCTTTGCACAGTGTCAAAGTAACCCTTGGACTGTGACAAAGTACTCTCTACAATGACATAAAGTATCCCTTGCTCAGTGACAAAGTACCTCTTGCAATGTCACAAAATATTCCTTGCTCGATGAAAAAGTACCTCCTACAATGTCACAAAGTATCCTTTGCTCGGTGACAAAGTAACGCTTGCACTGTGACAAAGTACTTTCTACAATGACATAAAGTATCCCTTGCTCAGTGACAAAGTACCTCTTGCAATGTCACAAAATATTCCTTGCTCGATGAAAAAGTACCTCCTACAATGTCACAAAGTATCCTTTGCTCGGTGACAAAGTAACCCTTGCACTGTGGCAAAGTACTTTCTACAATGACATAAAGTAACCCTTGCTCAATGACAAAGTACCTCCTACAATGTCACAAAGTATTCCTTGCTCGGTAACAACGTACCTCCTGCACTGTGAAAAAGTATCCCTTGCACTGTGTCAAAGTTTCCCTTGGATTGTAATAAAGTACCCCTTGGTCTGTGACAAAGTACCTCCTCCACTATGACAAAGTACCCCTTGCACTGTAACAATGTATCCCTTGCACTGTGTCAAAGTGTCCCTTGGATTGAAATAAAGTACTTTCGCTCGGTGACAAAGTACCTCCTCCACTATGACAAAGTACCTCCTGCACTGTGACGAAGTATGCCTTGCACAGTGACAAAGTAACCCTTGCTCTGTGACAAAGTACCTAATGTACTGTTACAATGTACCCCTTGCACTGGGTCAAAGTATCCCTTGCACTTTGTTAAAGTATCCTTTGGATTGTAATAATTACCCCTTGTACTCATACAAAGAACCCCTGGATCTGTGACAAAGTACCTCCTTTAGTGTGATAAAGTACCCGTTGCTCTGTGACAATGTACCCCTTGTTTGTGATAAAGTACCTCTTGCACTGTGACAAAGTACCTCCTGCACTGTGACAATATACCCCTTGCAATGTATCAAAGTATCCCTTGCACTGTGTCAAAGTATCCTTTGGATTGTAATAATGTACCCCTTGTACTCATACAAAGTACCTCTTGCTCTATGCCAAAGTACCTCCTGCACTGTGATAAAGGACCTCCTGCACTGTGACAAAGTAACTCCTGCACTGTGACAATGTACCCCTTGCTCTGTGACAAAGTACCTCTTGCACTGTGACAAAGTACCTCCTGCACTGTGACAATGTACCCCTTGCACTGTGTCAAAGTATCCCTTGCACTGTGTCAAAATATCCTTTGGATTGTAATAATGTACCCCTTGTACTCATATAAAGTACCCCTTCCTCTCTGACAATTGTACCTCTTCTACTGTGACAAAGTATCCCTTGCACTGGACTAAGTACCTCCTTTACTGTGACAAAGGACCCGTTGCTTCTGTGATAAAGTACCTCCTGCACTGTGACAAAGTACCTCCTGCACTGTGACAATGTACCCCTTGTACTGTGACAAAGTATCCCTTGCTCTGTAACAAAGTACCTCCGGCACTCTGACAATGTACCTCTTGTACTGTGACAAAGTATCCCTTGCTCTGTAACAAAGTACCTCCGGCACTGTGACAATGTACCCCTTGTACTGTGACAAAATATCCCTTGCTCTGTAACAAAGTACCTTCTGCACTGTGACAAAGTATCCCTTGCACTGTTTGAAAGTAAGCCTTACACTGTGTCTAAGTACATTTTGCACAGTGACATAATATTTCACTTTTAATGTCGAATTTTTGAACTATAAGTAATAAATTAGGATATTTTGCAAAATATTTAATAAAAATCGCCAAAACTATGAAGATGTTAATGTTTCATTCAATATTTATCTCTTCATTTGAACAATGTATTTAATAAAGACTAATATTTCTTTTAATAATAACATAATGTGGATAACAATAAACATTTATTAGATGTTTACTAAATACAATTTTTTTAAAACAAATTCATTAAAAATCATTTCTTAAAAACTATCAAACATACTCAAGAATGTTTTCATTTCAAAAATTAAATTCCTTATTACTATCGTTGTATTGAGTTGTTTCAGTTGAGACTCATCAAAATTTTAATAAATTAACATATTTATTGGCTTGATCAAAACTATTTAATAACCACATTTTTCCTTATCAGTGTTCAAATATTAATGTAACATAATTTACGTGTAAAACAGCTGTTCTACAACATAACCTATAACACAAAATCAGCTGTTGCATGAAATCATACGTTCTCACTTAATTCACTTTGAGTTGATTCATTGCGTAACCTAACGGAAATTATACGGTCGCGAAATTGAATGTTTATCTTAATTCAATAAGTTTTTGTAGGCGTCGCTATAGAGTTTTCACTTCAAAAATCCTCAAGATGTACAACACAAAAATCCTAAGTAATATCCTTGTGTTGGTATTATCGTTGTGACAAAGCTATATTGCATGTAGGGTATATATTCTTGACAGTTCTTTTACGTTATTGAAAATTATTAACGTTGTTATTTCAAAATTCCTGAAGACACTATGTTTTCAATCAGGTACAAACACACCGTTATGCTGTTCCATTTCGCAGAAATTAGTTTCCGATTTATACTCTACACAAATCTTGCCCTGATGTTGTGTTAAATATAAAATACATATAAATAGTTGGCTTAGTTAGGCTGATTTTTGATATTGCAAAGTTATATGTCTTCAGTTTATTGCTCTTAAGAAATTCGTAATTATTTTAGAAGTAGAACCAAAGTTTATAACGTTCTGAGTAGCTGTTTAAAGGCGTTGTATAATATTTATGCAAAAATAAACTTGTTTCTTTGAATATTCACTGAATCTTACGGAACTGTATTTTTTACGCTATGTTGATGTGTTAGCGGTATATTTGGTAGCATTTAATTTGTATAATTATCTTACGCCTGATGCATAACGTTCATAAGCTTGCACGCCTGTGTAAAGCCTGACATAGAGACATTACTTCGTAATAGTGGTATTACATAGGTTAAATATATCACTAATTATACGTCCTAAAGGTAACAATCAACGAAGTAAGTGACCTAGTGTGACCGAATGCTGAAAACTTGTATCGCGGCAGTGGTGGTAGTTCTTGTAGGAATTATTGATTTGTTTCATGGAGAGTTGGCATTTTGCCAAACAAAGATCCTCGCGACTCAACCAATCATAGACACTATCCGTGTACACTTTCATTAGGCTGCATTTAGAGTAACCTTTACGTATTACATTTGCATTGTTAAAGGTGTTATGCAACTTCCAGTCTTAATCATATATCGTACAGTTTATTCAGTAAGTTACTCATAAATATCACCTTGGGTTCCTAATAAATACTATAAGACTGAATTAAATCTTGTAAAAATTAATTAAATTTTGTTTTAATTGGGCTTAGTCCTAATATTAAATATAGTACAAAATTGTACAATGCTACTTACAAAAATATTGATCATTACGTTAGTATAAAATGTCAAGTTTAAAAAATTGGTTATAAACAATTTTTACTCTTAAACAACTTGTTTCCTTGCACTTATTAAAAAAAATGTATATATTTTAAATAATATGAATTGCTGTTTAAGAATGTACTAAGAATTTACTTCAAATTATATTTAAAGATTCTTTCGAATTTTGTTACATTTTTAATTAATGAACAAGAACAAAAAAATCACCTATACAGGGTGTTCCAGGAGGAATCTGCTATACTGCACAAGCGTATTCCTCTCACCAAACAAATGAATATAACCGGTTCATATAAATATGGGTCCGGGAATGGAGCATTATACAGGGTGAAAGATTTCACTTAAAATTCAGCTCCCTCAGTGAAATTCATACTGAAATTTTGAGGACGTTAATTGAGTTTGTTCAGATAAGTTTTATGTAAAATGAGCTGACAATTCATGTAAAACCTGTCCCAGAACTCTATCTCCAATAGTTTAGGAAAAACTTAGGGTAGAGCAAAAAAAGATAGGGCCGAAAACATACTTCTTTGCGTTTGGACTACAATAACACCGATAAATGGCCCATAAACAAAGAAAAATGGTCAGTAAAATTTGTAGAAAGTTTTATTCTCAAAAAATGTAAATAAACTATTATCCGTTTTCATTGACTTTGTTTAGATAATTTTTTTGAGTGTAAAATTCTCTACACATTTGATTGAACATTTTTATTTGTTTATACGCAATTTAACGGAGTTATTGTAGCTCAAACGCAAAACAGTGTGTTTTCGACCCTAAACGTTTTTGATACGTTTTCTCAAACTATTGAAGATAGAGTTCTAGGACAGTTTTTTTACGATTTGACAGCTCATTTTACATATAACCTAATAGGTCTATACTTACAAAATTCTATTAACGTTCTAAGAAGTTCAGTGTGAGTTAATTTCACTGAGAGAGCTAAATATTAGGAGAAATCTTTGACCCTGTGTAACTCACCAACGAAGTATTTCCGGTCCCATGTTTATATAAACTTTTTTCAGTATTTTGGTGAGAGGAATAGGCATCTGCAGTGTGGCAGATTCCTCGTGAAATACCTCTCTCTTTCTCTCACCCTCTCCCTCTTCTCTCTCCCCCCCCCTCTCTCTCTCTCTCTCTCTCTCTCTCTCTCTCTCTCTCTCTCTCTCTCTATATATATATATATATATATATATATATATATATATATATATATATATATATATATATATATATATATATATTTATATATTTATATATATGAAATTATTATTACTTGTAAATATTTACAAGTAATAATAATAACTTCATAAAGTCAGTGCAACGGAAAAACAATGGACAACAAGAAATATAACGATATATATATATATATATATACACAGGGTAATTCACGAAAATATGCAGAAACTTTAGGAGCTCATTCTCCACGTAAAAATAATGAAAAAAGGTTTCGTAATCATGGGTCCGGACGTGCTTGGTTAGCGACTTACGGCTAGAGAAAATTTCGTCCGGCAATAGATTAGGGAGCGAACTCATATGTTACTTATTATTTTTACCTAAATTGAACGATATAGGTCCCAAAACTGTAAGTTGAGTAGTTTTTGAGAAAACTCTTGTCAAATGCAAAAAATAGAGTGAACAAACATTTTTCATCATTGGACAACAATATCTTTGTTATTTCACCAGTAACGAATAAAAATTTTTATTTAATACTTGTAGAAAATTTTATTCTGAACGAAACTGTGTAAATAAAGAATACAGTTAGCGAATAAATGTTTGGTTAAATGAATTTTTATTCATAACAGCACAAAGTAAAATTAACCGGAAACATTGATCTAAACCTATTCTACCAAATTACAGTAAATTTTCAAAGTGTCTCCGTCGACTTCAATAAATTTTTCTGCTTGTTTAAGGATAGTTTTTACTGCTCTAGTAATATCTGTCTAAACATAGAACAATTTAATAGTGCATGAAGTATAAATGCTAGGAAATCCTTAAGGCGTTGCATCGAGACAGACCCGCACGACAAACAATTCACTCGCACCTGTGCAGTATATACTACAGTCGGAGATAAGACTCGCGCCGTTCCTTCAGCGTTAGATTAAATTTATTTTTAATTAAGCAACTTAGCAAGTATACAACAAATTTTGGAAATGCTTGACTTTAAAAGTCAAGCGTAATATATATCACTTAGTAAGTGGTTGAGGTCAGAGGTTTCATGTTTAGCATAAGTATAATATAATCCATATTTAAACATATTGCGCATAAATATAATTCAGAAGGGCAAATATAGAACTTGAAGTAAAGGACGATAAATACATTATTCAACTACCTAAGCGTGAAATATTAATTAGATTTTTAAAATTTTGATCCACCCAATTGTTCTCCTCCTCAACGCTTTCTTCCCTGTTATTAACAAATACAAGAAGTAATTTAGAGTTTTTTTATTATAGTAGCCAGATTTACAATATAAAATATACGCATTATAGAGAATGTTATATGGTACAAAGGAAAAAGAATATAAGCGACTAGCGTAATGAATATTTTAGTCGAATATATAGAAATGTAACCTCGCGACCCAATGTATATCGGAAAATCATGTTCTACACTATCAATATTGAAAAAAATTAGGGATGGGCCGATTCCTAAAATTTTCGATTCCGATTCTAAAATTTTCCGTTCGATTCTCGATTCTTTAGTCGATTCTCGATTCTTTCAAGTTATATTAACTTACATGCTAGTTCTCTAATAATTAATTTAGTTAACATCTTAATCATATGGCAAAACCTTTTAAAAGTTCTGTTTTAATGTAATAGGCTACACAAAACCTTCAACCTTGATTTATCAATAGGAATGTTTTTAAACATAAAAACATATCAGAATAAAGTAATGACTTATTTTAAAGTTAAAAATGTGAACTTTACTTATTTTATGATGTTTGAAAAAATACCTAGGCCTATTTACATTGTCTCTCAAACAAAACAAAAGTTAAAAACAAACGAACAACATAAAAAGTAAAAAATTAATACAAATAGGATAGTTTTTAATATTTAAAAGTCTGGCAGGTAATGTACATTTCTGTTCAGAAACACAAGCATTTGAACACGTGGATCAAGCTAGTTTCATCGCTAGTCACAAATAGCTCCTGAAGTTAAGAAAGGTTTTTCAGAAAACACTGTCGCGAGTGGGCAGACAGGTGTTTTATTGCCATTGCATTTAAATGAGGGTATTTGGCACTTTGTACTGCCAAATACTTCCCAACATCACAATCTGGACTGGCTAATGGTCCCCCCAGATAATTGTTTACTTCTTCTTCTACTGTCAAATCCCCTGAGGTACCTTCTTCCCCAACATTCTGGATTAGTGGGACATACCTTCTCCATATCTGGTGGGACCTTTTTTTCTGCAGGTGTCTGGAACAAGTGCAACTGATTCAGGCCTATTTTGTATTTATTACTCAATCCCAGTTTATTTTTAACCGACTATCACTTGTAGGTCCTGTGTCTGAGGATAAAGTTTCTTCAAGTATAGATCTTTTTTGTTGATAAATTTGGGCAAAATGAATGTTGTTTAAGTGCTTTTTCATATTTGATATATTATGTGGTTTTCCACCGTCAGTTTCTGTTAACCGTCATCGAATTGACGCGACGGCCAGTACCCTGAACCGAATACCGCCAAACCTCTTAACGCTTTATGTTTATTAGTACTACTCAGCTGGTGTTGCTACTTTTGGAAAAATTAAGGCACAGTATTTAACAACAAGCTTCACACTACTTACAGATGTAATTACGATGGTTGTTGTTTGATAGATAAACGCCGACGGGATTAAGAACATGATGTTATTCTAAGAGCTTTTTGTCCGTAGTTACGGGCCGACACACATATTTGTTATAACGTATTGTAATGATTTTCACTACTGTTTTCAAAATTTAACAAAACCTTAAAAGTAAGTCGGAAATATTGACTAAATATTTAGTTGTAAAATAATCCTTAAAAACATTGATACACTTAGATAAACTCATCCTTACTAGGAAGTAAATTATAACGTAAATTCCTTAACAAGTAAATTATTTGGTGTTAAAACTTTTACTTAATATGAATCTTGGATAGTATTTACTGGACCTGTTGCATTACGTATCAGAGAGAGAATATATTACACTTTAGTTCTATATTCAAAATATTTATAAACTCACAAATCAATCACATGTGACACGTTTACGTGTCTTAGTGATAGGCGCCAAAACACTTTTATCACCAGTCTGTTTATTATTTGGGTAGCCGGGACATGAAATTATGGTTTTGTTGTTTCTTGCTAACACAAAACACAAAAAATATCAAAAACGTGTTGCACAGATAATAAAATTTAATTAAATCAAAAACAATGTTGGGTAAATTGGTCCGACGGAGTTTATTTGCGTTTCATTTACGGTAGGAAAAAAACTATGTTGGGCCAAATGGTCCGACACGTATTTTTATAAATATTCGGAATCGTGTGGAATCGGAATCGACACTTTTATGATGAAGAATCGAGTATCGACGATTCCTCGATACCACCTAGAATCGACGATTCCTGGAATCGAGAATCGGAATCGGCCCATCCCTAAAAAAAATAATTAAAAAACAAATACAGTGAAAATGAAAGCATAAACCATTTTTTGTATATTTTACAACTTGCAAAATAAAGACTAAAATTTTAACATTTAATAGTAAGAATTTATTCAAACAGATAAGGTGGCTATGTCTAGTAACGGAGAGTTAAAATTTTGTCTACCTTGGTTTCAGCATTTATCCATTTGTCCTCGCTGTGTATTTGGGAACTTGTACATATCGCTACAACACATGCGGCTGACAAATATGATACCTTTTTTTGGTTTTGAAAAAAAGATGCAAATATTAGTGTTTTATTGAGTGAACAATGTTCAAGTATTTGGTTATTATTATAAAGTAAAGTCCAACAATATTATACACATAAGTAATAAGCATTACGTAAAATGTAAAAACAAGCACTAACGATAGACAAACTTAATGCTAGAAGCTAACAGTTTTTTAGCTAATCGCTAAGGTTTTATACGATTTGTCAACTCATTTTACGTAAAACCTATCTAATTAATAAATTCAATTAGTGCTCTAAAAATTTCAGCGTGAGTTAATTTCACTAAGGGAGCTGAATGTTAGGTGAAATCTTTGACAAACTCGCCAACAAACCATTTCCGGACCCATGTTTATACGAACATTTATTATTATTTTGATGAGAGGAATCTTGTGCCGTATGGCAGATTCCTTCTGAAACACCCTGTATATCAATTTATAGCAATTTAGAGAAACAGAAAAAAAATTCTTACCGTCATAAAGATTTTAATCAAATATAGAACATAACGTAAAATCGAAGCAAAGTATATTAATGTAATTTTCTTATAAAATGGACTTTTATTAGAAGGTATAAACATTTTAACAACATAATAGACCCTACACAGGATTTCATAGTGGTTTACGCGTGAAATAGCACCTGTTAATTGGTTTTTCTTGCTTTGAACTCTTTTTGCAAGAGGAACAATAAAGGAGGAAAATAACAAACTTTGGCGGGGTGTTGATATCCTGTCAAATACAAAACATGACTGCTACACGACGGAAGGGATCATTCTGAATCGGTATTGGAAAACGACATTTAGTAATGTGAAAAATTTGCAGGCCTTTATTATTGCTTTTCAAACAGAGACTCTAGACAAAATTGTTTTTGTTTTCAAAGGCATAGAAGAGGTTAACTTTAGAATAATTCTATTAGTTTATAGCTTGAACATTTAGTTATTTCTTTGAGATTATTTCTCAATGGCGAAGTAAAAATGTTTAGTTAAACCCTTCGGTATTGTTTCACATAGTAATATAATGTGAGAAATTTATATTTAAAGTCAACAGAAACATAAGAAATATTCCTTTCATATAAACTTTCGTGGTGTGTTACGTAATTTTCCCATTTCCTCCAATTTACAGACAACAGTAACTGCTGCAAATGTCATAGTATTACTTAGAATAACATGCATGTCGAGAGGTTAGCCAGTAATTACCACTTTTCACCACGATTGCAGGAAATAAAAATAAGTCGAGCATTTCTGTCCACGTGAAACCATAATTTCTCCTCTTCTAGTACCGTGGGACCAATATATCATTCCTTTAGTTGTCCCCCATTCCACCTACCTTTCGTGATCCCTCTTCTTACAAAGAAATGTAGCTCTACTCTATAATGACTCCGATAAAGAGTAGGTGTACTACAGATGAGCGTCTCTGTCCACTCGTTGAAACAATATTAATTCACCTAGCACCAGGGGATCAGTATATCATTCTCTTAGTTGTTCCCCTTTCCATCTACCTTTCGTGATCCCTCTTCTTACAAAGAAATGTAGGTCTACTCTATAATGACTCCGATGAAGAGTAGGTGTACTACAGATGAGCGTCTCTGTCCACTCGTTGAAATAATTTCTCCTCTTCTAGCACCGTGGGACCAATATATCATTCCTTTAGTTGTCCCCCTTTCCATCTACCATTCGTGATCCCTCTTCTTACAAAGAAATGTAGCTCTACTCTATAACGACTCCGATAAAGAGTAGGTGTAATACAGATGAGCGTCTCTGTCCACTCGTTGAAATAATGTCTCCTCCTCTAGCACCGTGGGACCAATATATCATTCCTTTAGTTGTCCCCTTTTCCATCTACCTTTCGTGATCCCTCTTCTTACAAAGAAATGTAGCTCTACTCTATAATGACTCCGATAAAGAGTAGGTGTACTACAGATGATCGTTTCTGTCCACTCGTTGAAATAATATTAACTCTCCTAGCACCAGGGGATCAGTATATCATTCTCTTAGTTGTTCTCCTTTCCATCTACCTTTCGTGATCCCTTTTCTTACA